>JAUIMM010001489.1:0-1200000 GCA_031769625.1 Taudactylus pleione | reverse complement strand
TCACTTAGCTGCGGGGCATATCCCACGGCGAATTGAATCCCCTCCCGCTGAAAAGTCATGGGATATTAAGGAATGGGTCTTATAAAGAAGCTTTAGGATGCGCAATGTGGTTATGTATCATACCATTATTACTAATATTAATATGTTACTCTCTACAGCAGGGGTTCCCAACCACGGTCCTCAAGGCACACTAACAGTCCAGGTTTTAAGGATAACCATACTTAAGCACAGGTGACTTAATTAGTACCTCATTTATTTTGATTTAACCATCTGTGCTTAAGCATGGATATCACTAAAACCAGGACTGTTGGTGTGCCTTGAGGACCGAGGTTGGGAATCACTGCTCTACAGCATGAGGGTTCAACAATGAGGAGGGGCCAACTCACAGTACTAACATTTCACAGAGGTGATCAATATTCTAAGCTTTGGGAGAGCACAGTTTTAGAAAAAAGGGTGTATGCCTGAATCATATTCTTACTTCTTCCTGCTGCCTCCATTCCCCTCCTCACATCATGTCACTGCCCCTGTCACATGCAGCCCTATCCTCACTGACACATCACTTATCTCCTGATATACTCTGTGCTGCTGGGGAACCTGCTCCTCCCACTATATAACTCTCAGTCTGTGGTTTCCTGCTGCCTCCATTCCCCTCCTCACGTCATGTCACTACCCCTGTCACATGCAGCCCTGTCCTCACTAACACATCACTCATCTCCTGATATACTCTGTGCTACTGGGGGACCCTGCTCCTCCCACTATATAACTCTCAGTCTGTGGCTACCTGCTGCCTCCATTCCCCTCCTCACATCATGTCACTGCCCCTGTCACACACGTCCCTGTTCTCACTGACACATCACTTATCTCCTGATATACTCTGTGCTGCTGGGGACCCTGCTCCATCCACTGTATAATACTCGGTCTGCGGCTTCCTGTAAACTCCATTCCCCTCCTCACATCATGTCACTGCCCCTGTCACATGCAGCCCTGTCCTCACTAACACATCACTCATCTCCTGATATACTCTGTGCTGCTGGGGTACCTGCTCCTCCCACTGTATAACTTATGTGCCAAGGTCAAACAAGCTTAATATATATACAAGCATCTTTATTGTTCTATTCCCAGTTCTTATACTGGGTGAGATGCATGAAGCATGGCATTTTGTAGGTATCCCGCCCAGTATGAGAGATGCATGCTGGTGTAAATAACGCCGGTATGCAGGAATAAAATCACACAGGACCCATTGTGAGAGAGGGACTTCCGGGGTTAGGACTCAGGAGTCCCTTTGGCGTCCTTCTGTACATGCGCACAAAGACGCACGCCATGGGGGACACTGAGGAGGGATGAGATGGGAACTTTGCGAAGAGAAGCCCATAGGCTTTTACTGGGCAACGCCATGAGAAGATAGCTTTGCCCATCGGCTCCCAGCTGCAGAAAGTTTTGCTTCCTAAAGCTTGGTGCATATGAGCGATGTGGTCAAACCCCCTGAAAACGCCATTTTCGGGGGTTTGATCGCATAATAGATCTTAGTGCATCCCGCCCGCTATAACATGTTACAATCTAGAACATTGTCTCCTGGTACTGTATCTGCAAATTACATAGTAGATGCTATAAGAGCTACATCGACATCAAACCTCATGATCAGCTAGAAAACGGATAACATGACACTTTTCTCTCCTCTCAGTACAGCATCGGAGATGATTAATGACCTGACCAGATTCAGAATGGCCAAAGTAAATTAGCTGCTGCCAGGTACAGCGGAAGGTGTCTGAACACAACGTCTCTATTTCACGCCAGACTGGAAAACTCCGTTAGCCTGAAGCTGAGTGTCAGTCCCCGGCTGCTCTGGTGTTCAGGTACAAGAGACACAAGGGTACAATAATCCAATGAGCTTTTAATAGAAGCTACACTACATGCAAAATGCTATATGGTAAATATTATTACTATTACTAATAATAATAATAAACAAATGTGTCGTTTTCCCAAAGAGCATTAGAACATTCACAGGAAAAAGGCCACTATGTAGCCAATCAGAACAGTAGAACATTTGCAGGACCAGGTCAACCGTTAACTAATCCGAGCAGTAGAGGATCCACAGGACCAGACCAACATGTAACCAATCAGAGCAGTGGGGCATTCACATGACTAGACCTTCCTGTAGCCAATCAGAGCAGTGGAGCATTCATAGGACCAGGCCAACCTGTAGGCAGTCAGTAGAACAGTAGACCATTCACAAGACTAGATCAACCTTTGATGTCATTATGTCATGCGTTCGGGGGTGGGGCTGGCACTGATATATGGAATCCTACATGATCAACAACCCATATAAAATCATTGTAAAGAATCACACCAATAGGAAATGAATACAAAGCTTGTATAGTACACTCCCATCAGCCCTAGCCTTGTCTGTATCCCAATCACACCGCTGCAGTAGTATAGCACCCAATCGCGAGCAGGTCTGAATCAGGCCCTATGTCCGGACACTCTCCCTGCAGCGCGGTGACACACATGGAGAAACCTAAGGACACTCTCCCTGCAGCGTGGTGACACACATGGAGCATCCTAAGGACACTCTCCCTGCAGCGTGGTGACACACATGGAGCATCCTAAGGACACTCTCCCTGCAGCGTGGTGACACACATGGAGCATCCTAAGGACACTCTCCCTGCAGCGTGGTGACACACATGGAGCATGCTAAGGACACTCTCCCTGCAGCGTGGTGACACACATGCAGCATCCTAAGGACACTCTCCCTGCAGCGTGGTGACACACATGGAGCATCCTAAGGACACTCTCCCTGCAGCGTGGTGACACACATGGAGCATGCTAAGGACACTCTCCCTGCAGCGTGGTGACACACATGGAGCATCCTAAGGACACTCTCTCTGCATCGTGGTGACACACATGGAGCACGCTAAGGACACTCTCCCTGCAGCGTGGTGACACACATGGAGCACGCTAAGGACACCCTCTCTGCAGCGTGGTGACACACATGGAGCACGCTAAGGGCACTCTCCCTGCAGCGTGGTGACACACATGGAGCATCCTAAGGACACTCTCCCTGCAGCGTGGTGACACACATGGAGCATCCTAAGGACACTCTCCCTGCAGCGTGGTGACACACATGGAGCACGCTAAGGACACTCTGGGTGATGCTCTACTTCCTAATGCAGGTGGCTCCACCCTGTTGGGGTAACATCATGATGTTAGTGGTGGGGGGCGGGGCCAGCACAGGGTGACATACAGCCCTGCTCCGATCCTGCCTTCACATTATGGACTGGGCAGGATATCTGCATGGTTAGGGACCTGGGTAACGTCTCCACACGAAAATGTATCACCTTTCGCCAAGGTGTTTTTAATACCCATAATTTGGGTTTTTCCAATGCCAAAATTATATAAGCATGACACTGCATATGCTTTCTTATCACCGTCCCTCCTCGACGGGCTATTAAAGCGCATTATGGCGTTTTGAGAGGCGACATTGACTACGCCGTTTCTGACTGGAGTATTGCTCTATGGCCGAAACGTTATCCGACGCTGACTACCAGATGCTTTGCGCCACTTCCTAGGGTTCCCAACTCAGCTCCTCACTGTGAATACTTATGCTGAATTATTAGTGAACGTGTACCATGGGGCGTATTTATCCCTATACGGTTGCTACCAATTCAAACTGACTGGCGATCACTCCTGTCCTACGCGAGGATCCCTTGGAGCTGATCTAGAGCATTGGCTATGAGATTCTCCTTTTATCAAACGAATGGGGACGCAGGAGATTCTCTGTTACTCATCCGGTGGAATTTTTTTCCATTGTATTCTGGGCCTGATTTGGAGATGGACGGTGGTGCACAGAAGCACCTGAACAATCCCGTCCAACAAAATGCAAATGCAGCAGAGGGTGTCTGTACGAAATAAACACCTACTGCATTGGATGTGCGATCTGAGTGCATTGTCCGTAGACGCTGAAGTTTACCTCAGACGGTCCAGTGCCGGGTCACCTGCGAGTCCAAGAAATCTGGGTCCACCAAAGCAGTCCCTGGCCTCGTCCCTTGCAGAAACAGCTAGCCATGCCCCCAAAAAACACCACAGCATGCTGCAGCTAGGGGGCGGATGGGACGACTGTGAGCGAGATTGTAGGACCCATGCTGCAGATGCCTAGAGCTGGTCCTGCTCATGCGCAGACCCTATCGGAGATGAGTTCTAACCATCGGGTTCGCGTACATTGCTGAGTAAGGCCCTGAGTGGACAATGCCGGGTATGTTGCCGTCCATTGTCTCTGTATCCGGAGCTTGTAAAAAAAAAAAACCAAAAAAACTGCTTTTGGCTGTTTCGGCTGCTGACCGTAAGTGTCTACTGCAAGTTTAAGCCCAGACCCTCTTCCCCATCCCCCCTGCCCGCTTATTGCTCTTTAAAGAGAAGCTTTTCCATTTTTTTAGGAAGTACAGGATTTAGGGCCTGATTCAACTAGGAACGCAAGTGTGCGCCCGCACGCACCCGGCCGCATGCTAATGAATGCATACGCACGGCAATCAAAGCAAAATAAGCAGATGCCCATCATTACATAATACCACCCACTTCCCTTTACGTGCGTCCTCTATACCTGGCAAGACAGCGGTAACATCGAGAACCATCGGACCCATCTGCACAATAGTGGTTGACCTGACCCTCCCACAGACAGAGCGAGACTTCCTGCGTGCAACTAGACCTCCGCAAGGGCTTAATTATGCACGTCCCTAATGCGCCGTCCAAACGCACAGGCACGCCTGCGTTTGCCCGACCACGCCCCCGTCACCACCCACAAACGCCCACTTCCTGTCAATCACTTGTCCCTGGGGCTGCGGACTCCCTGCGTACGCATACTCCACGGCACTGGCCGGTTCGTGCACACACACTGCGATGCATACGCAGAGCAAAAACATGGAACGATTGCATGCGTCTGCATTCCTTACTGAATCAGGGCCCTTAATCTGTCCACTACGTTTCTGCAACTTGAAAGGGCTTTATAGACCCGCTTTCTGAAACGAGGAGGTTGCAGATTTATTACATTCAGTAGATGGTGACAAACAAGGGAATATGGGGGAGATGTATTAACGGCAAAATGCGGTAAAACCCCCCAAAATGCAGTTTTCGGGAGTTTTACCGCATTCCCTGTATGTATTAAGCAGCAGAATGCTTCGCGTCGCTAGGTAACGCCACCTTCAGGTGGCGTTACCCAATAGAAGCCTATGGGCTTCTTAGCGCGACGCTCGGGGCTGGGAGGGATCCGATCTGGGTGATCAACCCGGAAGTCCCTCTGCCCGGCAGCATCGCAAAGGACAGCTCTCATCGAGAGAGCTGTCTTTTGCGAAATCCTTGGTACATACCGCGGTAATGAACCGTGGTATGTACGCGAAGTCGGGGGGGATGTACCGCAATGGCGATGTCGCCGTTAATACATCTCCCCCTATATTCTGCTGTTCTGCCACTGTATATGTACTGAACTAGGAGTATCATTCACAGAAGTACACAAACCTGATGGTTTGTAACTAGACATGTTGGTGCCCTGTGCCAGAAATATATAGGCGTGGCTTCATGGGGAAGAGGTGTGGCCACAGAATACTACCAAGTTACATTAGACCACACAGTAGTGTTCATTAGTCACATTACACCACACAGTATTACCCCCTAACATCATTAGCTACTTTCCAGTCTGCTTGTTTGAGACCAGCAATACAAGGTACAGTATAACCTCTCCAGAAGCAAAGAGATTAGCAAACAGAACACTGCACACTTTATGACTGTAACCACTTGCTCTGTCAGTATACGTGTACCGGATAATAATGCGGGAATGGAAGTGATATATGAAGTATTTGGGGAAAATAAAAGCTTAGCGTTTTTTCTGGCACACAATCTAACAGCTATATTTTGCAATTAAACAGTAGATTGTAACTGTATTTTCAAACCAATTTTAACCTTACTTTAGAGTTATTGTGACCCAAGCTGGCTGTGTTTACTTTAACTGTAAAGTTCTGAAAGACAAGAGCACCGTGTCAGTCACTCACAGTGACAACGGCTGGGACCTACTGCTGGATACAGCCGCCCCGTCACTGTCACTCACTCACTGGACCTCACCTGGCTGGTTCTACTGGACAGTCACAGTGACAGGACAGTCATTCGCACAGCGCCGCGATAATTACTGCACAGAGTGGCGCTCCCTGCCTGACCCAACCAACAGCTCCTCACACACACCTCACTCAAGGAACTGTGGGAGCCTTGGGCGGAGAAACGTCATTACTTCTCTCCAGTCCGAATAGATGCAGGTCTTGAAGTTGCCGGGACTCGGGAGGCGGAATCACATGAAGGTGGGAGGCTGCGACTGCTGTCCTTCAGAGTTGGCTGCCGCTCAACGCTCTGTAAGCAGTGGGCGCCCGGTGTCGGCGAAGAGAGGGATTGAGGTTGGCGGCCGGTGTTATGCCCTCAGAGCTGCTGCGTTACTCAGATGTGGATGGCAAAAGATCTTAGGCTGTGACTTAGGACGCAGCACTGGGATCTGCGATGCTGTCAGCAGGCGTCTGTTCTCCTCAGACACTTTCTGCAGCATTACCATACGTTAGCATCACTGCTGCGTCCATCTCTGAATTAGGACTGTAATTTGGGCCGGCATCCAAAGTGGGCATCACGGGGGTGCGCCACGAGTCTGGGACCATAGCCCTGGGGCGTATCTATAATGGGTGCAGGGTGTGTGGGAAACACGGGCCCCTGGGTCCAGGGGGTCCCCGCACCACACACCCTGCACCCATAATATTACTTACCTCTCCGGAGTCCCATGTCGGCGCGGGGGTCAGGCGCTGTAAAACGACTGGAAAATGGCAGCGGCGGCCATTTTTCCGTCGTATGCGCGTGTGCAGTACAGTGAAAATGGCCGTCGCGGACATTTTCCCAGTGACCTGTACATACATTATAGACTCTGGGCACACTCTAGTGCCCAGAGTCTATAACTCCGGCACTGGCCGCGCACAGCTCAGTGCGCTGCCGGCAGCCGGGCGGAGAGGAGGGGGCCCGTGTCGGAGACTGCACACGGGCCCCCTCCTCGCTAGAAACGCCCCTGCCATGGCCTCACGGCAAGACCCCTTGTCTAAGCTTGCCGGCCGAGCTGTGCGCCGTGAGCTAACTTAAGTTACTAACTCGATAAAAGTTTAAGACAAAACTATATACAGTGGCGCTAATCCCCAGCCATATCCCCACGTAACTTTAATTAACATTATTCTCTTTCATACAGTAACTGCACATTAATAATGAATTCATTAAATTTCTGAATTCATTTGTCACCAAATGACATTTATTTTTCCAAAGCCAGCGCGAGAACCCGGCATCCCGTCCAGCGACTTTCTGCCTCCTCTAATTACGCATTTACTGTACTGTGATTTAATGAAAGACATTATACCGGGGGAACGTTATGTTCAAAGAGGAGATAAAAAGGTGAAATCTATTTCATGTTACCTCTCAGTCACCATGAAAGGACGGCATTAGCACATATGCCAGGACCGTTACGTTTTATCCCTAACCGCAGGAAAACAGAGTCAGTATTCCTGATAGACTGAGTAATGGTCGTTGTCCTTTATACATTCCGTGTGGTGCCGGCTCATTAGCTGATTCCAGGGTTATTTATCAGCAACCACCGAGGAGATTCCTGTTGTGCGATGTTTCCTTCTTACGTAAATGCGCCCGTCTCATAGGTAGTCGCACGTCAAGATGGCAGCATGTACATATATAGGGGGATCCTTGGTTTGCATCTTATCGACGCCAAACAGACAGGATTTAATTAAGGTATAACTGATGCTAAACTGAGCAGTATTATTACTATTATTATTATACATTATTATACAAGTAAATGTATGAAGGGCTGGTCCTAAATTAATATTATTATTTCGACACCTATCTTTAGTCCCGGGTTGGGCTTCCACTGTCGGCATCCCATCTACCGGTAATGTAATTACATCCTTCCTGGGTCATGGGGTGACGCGTCTAATGTTATGTAATTACTGTAAGCACAGAGTAGAGAGGGGCACAACTAGGGCTGATGCTGACGGAGGATGCATGGAAATAACGCTCCAGGGGCTGCACGCGAGATCTCACGACGCTTGCGAGATCCTGCACATGCCCATTGGAGCCGGCCCGGGAAGGGAGACACAGTGCATCAGCACTAGCTGTGTGCTTAGACGGGGATCGCCGGACGGGGAAGTTTTCACCCCCACACTCTGGCAGATGAGATGTTTAATACAACGAAACTTAACGCATCTGTAGGCAGTGCTGCGCATGCGCTGGTTTTACAGATGTAACAGCGCATGCGCAGCACTGTTTCCAGATGCGATAAGGTAGTGTAGACAGGGAAAAGTATCTATTTCCCGAAAAGCTGTCATCGCAAAAATGACAGCTTTTCGGAATAGATACTTATGGAGAGGTGGAATGATGAATTCCACCTATAATTAGCTAGAAGTCCATGAGAGTTCTAAAGCTAATTATCTCCAGAGATTTTTTAGGTTTAATGAATAGGCCCCGTCCTTTCCAATGCCGTAAGTATAAATGACTTACAGCACAGTCTACGCAGAATCTGTGTGTCTGCAGCCCCCGGAATCCCCCCGAGTATATCTGTTACCTGCGGTGCAATCAGTTCCTTCTCAGCCCTAAATACACTGAATTCCTCTGCACCCAGCACATAAATGTTATAAATATTATTAGGCAATTTAACTGGTTTAAATGATATGTTTCTAATGTATGCAGATATCTAAGGGGCGTTACCTTTAGAGCCGTTTATTGTGTATCACGTGTACGAGTATTAGTACAGTACAGGGGCTGACACTTTGCACACATTGCCTCTGTATCATTTGGGACATTCCGGAGCGCAGATGTGTTTTCCTATGAAATGCAAATCGACGTGACATGAAAGAATGGCGCATGTATCAGAAAGTCTTTGATGTCTCTGTGCTGAATAATGTATATCTGTGCTATGCTGTACATACACCTCTCTCATCAAAGGATGCTTACAGGGGTTAAATGGCTGCAATCATGGGCAGGCTGATCCATTATATACAGTATGACGCTGTGTTATAGCAACATTCATTTCCCTGACAGCGAGAGATAAGTTCTAAATAAATGCAGCCATCAAAGGTCTGGAAACGACTCTGTCTATCGTTATTTCTCTGTCTTTCTCTGGGCCTGATTCAGCAAGGAACGCAGTTGCTTATACGCACGCAATCGGTCGATTGTTGCGTACTGTACATGCATCACAGTGCGCGAACTAGCCACAGTGATCGCAGAGGATACACACACCCATGGCAGAGTGACTGACAGGAAGTACCGTTTGTGGGCGGTGACTGGAGGGTGGGGGGGCCTGGGGTTGGGCGAACACAGGCGTGTCAGTGCGTCTCAACGCCGTTGCATGGGCGTGCATAAATTAGCCACTGCGAAACCAGATACCGTCTGAGTACTCATAGCGTGCGCTGAAGTAAGAAATTCCGGAGTGAGGTCTGGGCTTCATTAACTGCGTATGGGTCCGATGTTACCGATTGTTTCTAAATGTTGGCCAAGTATGCGGATGTAAGGGGAAGTGGGCGTCCTCATGTCTGGCTGCGATCTCAATGCGATTGCAAACATTTAAATATCACAGCTGATCTTACTGTAGCAACGCAGTTGCGTGCGTATATGCAGAATAGCGATCCATAGTGAATCAGCCCCCCTGTCTCTTCCTGTGTCTTCCTCTGCCTTTTGCTGTCTCGCTTTCATGGGGAAATATCCGATTGGGAGCGAATTTTCCAAAAAATGCGTATTTCCTGCAGGTGCAAGATTTTTGGTATACAATTGGGTGCAAGATTATTAATTTTTTTTAGGGGGGGGCTCTCACTATTTTTCTTTATTTTGTGCACATTCAGAGCCAGTCCATTTTTTCCTAAAATCATTATTTTTATAAAAAACCTTCAAAACCCCTCCTAATGACTAATTATGCAATTGGAGCTTTCCAAAGAGCTTAATTAGACCAATAATTACATGTCATTATTGGTTGGTAAAACCAATAATGACTTCAAATTACTGCAAAATCAACTTTTTCCTTGAGTTATGCACCCCAAATTTAATGAAAGTAAATATTTAAACGAAACAATAATTGCCATAATTTTTTTTTTTTTACTTTTTATTTATTTTATTTTTTTAATGGTCTAGCATTACTCCTAATTCCATTATTTTTCTACTTTTTTCTGTTTTCATTTTTTGTTTAATTTGAAATAAAACGGAAAAAAAGTTTATTCTTAGAAATTGTTTTTTACATTTTATTTTTATTTTTTTATTGACCTAAAATTACCCAAAATCTCCTTCTGTTCTAGTCCTTTAGGTGCTTTTTTTCCTTTTTATCCGTTTAAAAAATAAAAATTATGCCCCCCCTTTTATTTTTATTTTTTTTAAATCGGGAGCACACATACCCACGGTAATTAAAAAATGGGCGCTATATGCTAAGTTTTTGCTGCAAAAATAGCGCTCTCAATAGGATATGCCCCTTTGCCTCTCTCTTTCTTCCACAAAGCTCTGCAATTTTGTATCTATGGGCTCTATTTAATGATAAAGAAGACGATTTATAATTATGTGGTAAAGGCATGGTCAAGACCATCGCGACCATCAGGCCATGGGAACGCCTCCGTTTGGGCTGCCACCCCCCCGGCCCGCCTTCCAAACGGGGCGAGCTGTCAATCAACATCGACAGCTCGCCCCCATTGTTGCGAGACCCGGAGCGACGGAGTGACTGTCGCTATCCGGGTCTCGCACATGACGGAGCTGGCTCCGTCGTGCGCATGCGCTCTGGGCCACCATGGACCCGGTTGCGAGCGCTCAGCGCTTGCGACCGGGTCTGAATCAGGCCCTAAATACAATATAAATATAATATAGAAACAATATTTAATCAATATTTCAGATAATTTCTGGCTTCCAGAGTCCTGTAAAATGCGAGCTGGTGGCCTCATATGCCGAGCGCATTTTCTGCCAGGCCTGATAATTTGATTAGGGTGATATTCTGCCATCACAGTTGTTCCATGGCCTCATATGATGCGACATTGCCCCAATTGCCTGAAATCTCAGCCCTGTCACAATGTTGGTGACACCGGGAACTGTGGCTGTTTAAGTCATTAAAGAATTGTAGTGTAACACCCCCCAAATACAGGTCTACAGGGGGCTTGTTTCAAAGACCCCTCCATTTGCGGAGGCAGCAGGAGTATGGGCCATTAGGCAGGCGCCAAGTGGTGAGTATCTACCATGCTAATGGTGGGTACACACTAGAATGATATTGGGACGATTTTCCGTATTGGAACGACAAATCGGCTACATCATCCAGTGTGTGCACAGTTGCGCGTTCCAGCTGACGACATACAGTACATGAACATTTGATTGACTGTGCTCCATGATCAATCAATGGATATTGTGCGGCAGTGCCCTTTTAATGGCGGACAGGACAATGTATAGCTCTGTCGTTCACTAAACCGTCTAGTGTGTACCGGCAATCTGTGACGATCCAGGGTGAAGGGAAATCGCCCCGACCATCTGCACGATTGCCAGTTGTCCTAATGTGTACCCCACCCTTAGACACCGGACACCTTGGTTTTGCTAGAAGGGGATAAGAGGGGGTTAGTGTTAAATTATAGTTTTGGGTGGGTTACTTCTTTTAAGGATAATTCCACCAAGTAATTGATTTTATTATTTGCCAACAAACTAGCTGAACTGGATTAGCCTTCACTGGTAATTCTTCCCTGTGACTGACAACCACCAAGTATGGCAGCATGGTCCTGACAACTCTCACGGGGCGCAGTGTAATCCGTGCCGTGCTAGAATCACTAATACTGCATGCACAAAGCCATAGCTAATTCAAGCCAGTGACTGTGTTTGGGTTTCGAGCTGCTGTCAAATAGGTAATTGCCGAGAAAAATGCTTTTGGATCACCGGCTGCGATTCAGGACTTGATTCAGACCCGCTCGCTAGGCTGCGTCCGCACGTAGCCTGCCGATGTTTGCAATGTGAGCATGCGTATAAAACGCAGAGCGCAAACTAGTCCTTGTGATCGGGAAGCACTCACTCGCAGCGCATAGCCACAGGGCGACAGGGCGAGCCGTTTGTGGGTGGTGACTGGGGATTGTCGATGGAAACGGTTGTGGTGGTGCGAACGCAGGCATGTCTGAGCGTCTTAATGCCATTCTAGAGTCGTGCATAATTAAGAAGCAGCGTCATAGTACACGTCACGTGGCTGAATTACACACTGAAGCACTCGCAGTGCTCGCGGTAGGGTATGGTCAGCCACAAGTGCTGCGTATGGATCCGATGTTACTCAGTGTTACCGATTGTTGCATACACTTCCTGGAGATGACATATGTTACTAAGGGAACGTGAGGGTCTTATGACAGGCTGGTGGTTGTCTAAATACATACCGCGATCGCACGCCAAGACATAGTGGGCGTGCTGCCTTGCCGTGCGATCGCGGGATTTGCATACTTTGGCTGCGTGCGAAAATTGAAAATTTATTTTTCTGTGGATTTAACCTTTACCTACAAATGCTGGTATATACAGTGTATATAATATACAGTATGACATGACTGAGAGAATTGCTACTGCCTAGCCTTAGCTGCACGGTACCTTATCCAGAGGAGGAATTCCAGCAGGTAGTACCCCACAAAACAGTCCCGGAACCAGTTAGCGATGGAAGACGGGGGCTGTGCAAAAATAAATCAGCAGTTAGTACATTTCCATATCAATTAATTAGATTAATGTCCGTCTCCAGCCAAATCCAGCAGTAATGGGCAATCACGGACCGGGAGAATTATTCCAGTACACTGATCAGTCATCTATTGAGAGATGCAGTTAATTCTCCATTTTCAGGACAATGAGGCTGTCTAGCTCGGATCATTTATAAAGCAAAGGCATCTGTAATTCCAATTCTCATTCATCTGTTAGGAATACTTCATACAGCAAATTGTATATTTCATTTCAAGCAAAGTGAGTGCATACATTACCTCCGAGGAGAGACCCATCTGTAATGCAACGTGGGATTAAAGTCCAGTAACATTTACACAAAGCATAAAAATATAAGGGAGTCTTTCATTGTTAAGTGCGAACTATGGAGTTCACAATGTCAGCCGTGTATGGCAGGTGTTCCTAGGTCTGGCCCCTTCGATGCTCCCTAGGATGAACAAATAGTTCTACCCTGGTTCGAGTCTACAGTACTTCTTTGGTGCGAGATGCGTTGTTTTGTCTTATGGCCTGAGGAAAATAATGAGATTTCCTTCCATTTCTCTGAAGGATGTGATTGGGGCCATACAGCGGTCCTGAAGACGAGCTATTGACCAAATCTGTACCCAGATGGTTGAAGTTACAGGCCTTTACAAGGACCAGGACTATGTTTGGTGAAGAATCTTGGAGCCAAGGGTGGAAGTGTTTTATTTCATGGTCAGTAAATGGAAAAAAAGAACAATATACTGTAGATCGCAAGTGGTTTAAATGCGGGGGTCGTGCTGGTGACAATTCTAGAAGAGATGACATTTGATGCTGTGAGTTGGAGATTGACCAGCTTCTGGGCCGAGTTCAATGGCCGTGGGCGGAGGCTGATCTCTGCTTGCAGCCTATGGAGGTGCGGGCAGAGATCTTTCTATGAGCGCAGGAACACGCATCTCACATGATTGGCCCCGCAGAGGTAGTAGGGGAGGATCCTCTGCTCTCCAAGTGTCACCACCAGGAAGGATGTACCCCATCATCTATGGCTTATTGGGCATCAGCATAGTTATTAATGACTTCTCAGGTTTTGAACTCCTGCATATTCAAGGACAACCCTGACTATATGGAGGTTCACATAGCTGACTGGATCTATAGAGCTACTTCTGGTAAATGGTTGTGTAAGATTATTACATCACCCAGACATGCCTAAGCATCCTCTAAATCAGGGGTAGGCAACGCGTGGCACCTCAGATGTTGTGGGACTACACATCCCAGGACAGGCAAGCCCAAGTGCTAGTTAAGTTGTGTGCGACATAGACTGATGTTTACCCCAGTACATCTACCACCCCCCCTACCTCCCCACTTTAACCCATGAGGAGCTAGTACCTTGTCGGTGGGGTCCTGGTAGAAGATGCTGACATTCTCCGTGTGTGGGAACCAGAAGAAGCGGAAATATTCAGAAGTGCTTAAATGGGTGTCAAGGTTGTCAAGGACCTGCAGTGCATAAAATGGATTCATCAGCTGTGTATAGTACTGTACGCAGCCTGCACTTACTGTCTACACAGGAGGGACGCTACACCGCACAGGGACATAGAGCAAGTCAGAGAGATTAAGCAGGGAGTGCAGTAACATATAGTAACCAATCAGCAATTAGCTAGCATTGACGGAGTGCGGGTAAAGGTACAGTATGTGCACACGACAGGGTCTGACCTCCCTGCGTTCTGTTCCATGCTTTCTGCATTGGGGCACAGGAAGGACGGAAGCCCACAGGGAATATGTATCATTGTGAAGAAAATGCATCTTGATCTGTAACGTCCCCACGTAGGCAGAGTTCAGTCAACTCTGCAGCTGCCCCAATGGGTTGTATTCAAAGAGAACATGAAAGTGGAAGAAAGAGGAGAATATTCTAATTTTTTTCTACGTCCAATGTCCATGATCCTTCTCATCAACATCTTTGTGTGCACACCTAAGGAGTCTATTCATTATGTTAATTATCATACTAGTATTAACATACTAACTCACTGCAAGCGCGAAGCAATACCATTCATTCTTCCGGCGCGGAGACAGCTGATCTGAAAATCATTTCTCTCCCCAAAACACTTCACTGCTCCTTTCGAAGCAGTGAAACTTAGCACTACCGAGTCGACTCGGCAGTACGCATGCGTAGCCCCGAGTTCAGGCAGACGAATAAAGCCCGGACGTCCAAAAGGATCCCTCTTCGCTACCCGAGACTCCTTCCCATAGGGAAGGAGCGGGACAGCGGGCCATTCCGGGAGAGGAAGGTAAGCAAGAGATATCTGTGATACTAGTGTATGGGGACAGCGGGCCATTCCGGGAGAGGAAGGTAAGCAGGAGATATCTGTGTTACTAGTGTATGGGGACAGCGGCCATTCCAGGAGAGAAAGGTAAGCAGGAGATAGCTATGATACTAGCGTATGGGGACAGCGGCCATTCCAGGAGAGAAAGGTAAGCAGGAGATATCTGTGATACTAGTGTATGGGGACAGCGGGCCATTCCGGGAGAGGAAGGTAAGCAGGAGATATCTGTGATGCTAGTGTATGGGGACAGCAGCCAAACCGGGAGAGGAAGGTAAGCAAGAGATATCTGTGATAGTAGTGTATGGGGACACCGGGCCATTCCGGGAGAGAAAGGTAAGCAGGAGATATCTGTGATACTAGTGTATGGGGACAGCGGGACATTCCGGGAGAGGAAGGTAAGTAGGAGATATCTGTGATACTAGTGTTTGGGGACAGAGGGCCATTTCGGGAGAGGAAGGTAAGCAGGAGATATCTGTGATACTAGTGTATGGGGACAGCGGGCCATTCCGGGAGAGAAAGGTAAGCAGGAGATAGCTATGATACTAGTGTATGGGGACAGCGGACCATTCCAGGAGAGGAAGGTAAGCAGGAGATATCTGTGATACTAGTGTATGGACACAGCGGGCCATTCCAGGAGAGGAAGGTAAGCAGGAGACATCTGTGATGCTAGTGTATGGGGACAGCAGCCAAACCGGGAGAGGAAGGTAAGCAAGAGATATCTGTGATAGTAGTGTATGGGGACACCGGGCCATTCCGGGAGAGAAAGGTAAGCAGGAGATATCTGTGATACTAGTGTATGGGGACAGCGGGCCATTCCGGGAGAGGAAGGTAAGTAGGAGATATATGTGATACTAGTGTATGTCGATAGGAGGCCATTCCAGGAGAGAAAGGTAAGCAGGAGATATCTGTGATACTAGTGTATGGGGACAGCGGCCATTCCAGGAGAGGAAGGTAAGCAGGAGATATCTGTGATATTAGTGTATAGGGAGAGCGGGCCATTCCAGGAGATATGTAGACGAAATGTCCTCCGATCCAGCGCATTGGGCAGACACATTGTCAATATCGGCCAGTGTTTAAGCACTTCTAACGACCAAGAGCGCTCCTGTTTGGTCATCTGTCGCATCGTCAGGTCGATTTGACAATGCGACTGACGACCCCATGCAGGGGGATGCGGCTGGTGTCGAAGTATCGGCAAGTCGGGCTCAGGAATGTGTTATGTGTACAGGCCGCCCAATATGTCAGTCCGTTGGCAGTGCAGTCATCTGTTGCATCGCTAGGTAGACAAATCGCACCCAGCTTATGGCGTTGCATTGCATCACAACAAGCAGTGACCCCTGTGAGCTTCTGCCAACGCGCTCATTTCTCCTCTGCCTAAATACAATTAGCTGGAAGGTATCACAACCTCCCATGTGCACATAACACCAGGTAATATATAAATACGGTTATGGCTTCCTGCAAATGTGGGCAAGACAACGATTTGGGGCCCCCCTTTTCTCCTACTGATGTTGTCACAACAGGGGCCATTTTATAAGACGGATATACCACTTTTGGAGTGTGTTTGCGTTGATATATGTATGACTCAGCATGTGTTTATTAGCCCAACCGCACACTGCAAGTGGTTATATATATATATATATATATATATATATATATCCTGGCCCCTTCTCATAGAAGGACTGCTCTGGGAGCCCGAGGGAGATTACTGAGGTAATAGGACACAGCAGGGAGGGATATTTGCAGCTCACCTCTCCTAGCCCCCCATCCAAACATTAATTGCATTGGCAGACACCTCATCTCCCCTAGCCCCCCAAAAAACGGTAAAGGCAGTGGCAGCCCCCCCCCCCCCAAACAGTAAAGGCACTGATAGGCACCTCACCTCCCTTAGACCCTCACCCTTGTTGCTAACAGTACAAACCCTGGCAGGCACCTCACTTCACCTTCCCCCTAACCAAGTTCCGATCCTCTCCTCCCCCTGTTTGTGGAGGCGGTGAGCTTAATTGCCCATGATAGTAAGGACAAGGCAGCAGGACTGTCAGGCAGTAACCTCACCTGTGATCCAGCAGCGCACCTCTCTGTCTTCCTGTCTGTGTTCTCGGCAGGTCCGGGGCTAGATGTCTCGGCACCCTGTGCCATCCCGTGTGCCCCCCCGCCCCTGTCACTCACTGTGCCCTCCCCCTGTGCTTACATATTCACTGCGACCGACGGGGCGGAGGGTGGGACTTTCCTACTGCTGGACTCCGGCACCCGTGTGTCCCGGCCCTGGTTCTCGGCTCCTCACTCCCCCTGTCTCACGTGCGCACAGTGAAGGAGAGGAGAAGACACTAGAGAAGACAGAGTGGCGCTGTACGATGCACGGGGACGGCGCTAAGCTCCGTCCTGCCCAGCCTGCTGACTGGAGCCTGGCAGCAAAAAAAAATGCCTACTGCCCTGCTCACTTATACATCCCCGTCGGCGGCCGCGGCCAGGCCCTAAGTGTGCACCTGCGTTGCCTAGCGGTAAATCCGCCTCTGCTGGCTGGTGACCTGTATACTTTGCTCAAGCTCCGCTCCACTCCATTTTAATGTTTGTAAGTGCATAACTGTGAGTACAGCTGTACAAATCACATTACTGGTGAATAAACCACCCCACTGGTTAAGTACTGGACTTCCACTGGTGTGTACAACAATACTCTGACTTACCACCGCCAATAGTACACAGATATTCCAATAGGTTATGGGCCCAGTCACACAGACCCCAAGCTTTCACAACGCCCAGCAGAACACAGACACAAAACGCAGAGTGAAGACAGCACAGAGTGTTTCCAGCACCGTGTGTCAGCACAGAGAGCTAACCAAAGCACAGAAGCTGCGTAATCAGGTTAGTAAGCAGTATGCACACAGGAGCTACGCCCATACTGGGGTTTATCAAACTAAAAGGCGCAGAGGATTACACCATATGGAAGTTTGCTATGGGCATGCCACTAAATCGTGAAAGGTTTTGGAAGGTTACAATTGATCTCGGTGACAGTCCAAACCCAGATGGTGTAGAAAAAACCATGGGTACGATTGGTTTGAAGGCCCCATTTAACAACGATCCTAAATAGCAGCAAAATATTTCGATTAGTTGCGCAGTGATAAAAAAAACGAACATGCCACTGGTATTCACCAGTACTTACCTCGCCGGCGAGGTCCAGCGACGTCCTCTGCTCAACTGCTGGCAGCAGGCTACTCTGTCATGTGCATGTGCGACCGTCAGCCTGTAAAGGTGCATAACTGGTTAACCCAATAGGGACCCAGCAGTGCCAGGAACGCTTCGCTGAAGCCGGAAAGGCTGTTGCCGTGTCCCCATTGCCCCATTATCTAAAGATGGCGAGAGTAGTGCAGTGACAAACAGCGGTAATCTTAGATTACTGCTATTTGTTCAATACAGAAAGGATGATATAACCGCTTTAGCGAGCGCTAAATAGGGCCCTGCAGAGCCGGCCCTAGCCAATTTGGTGCCCTAGGCAAAATTTTGACTGGTGCCCCTAACAGCTAATCCCACCACCAATCTTAAGGCAGGTACACACCAGACGATGTCTAGTGTGCCCGACCTCATCAGCGACTGGACCAAGTGGGTGAGCTGGCATCAGCAAATGCAATAAACACCTGCAGATGCCGTTAGCGACAGAGTAGGTAAGTGTATATATATATATATATATATATATATATATATATATACACACACATACTTACAAAAATATGTACAACATATATATAGTATACATACATACACACACACATATATATATATACACACACACACACACACATATATATATATATATATATATATATATACACACACACATATATATATATATACACACAATAATCATACAGAGTGTCCGCACTTGCAGCACCAGAATCAACTTGGGGGTGCTCAATTAAGGACAAAACAGCCCATGAAATATAAAAAATGAGAAGAATTGGCACTCACCAGGTAGCTGACAAGAAAATTGGTTTTTAATTACCCATCTTGAGGGAGAAAGTGCATAGAGCCATAAAGTGCAATAGTCATAGTCTACGTTTCGGTCCTATGTAGGACCTTCTTCAGGACATCACAGCAGACATGTTTCAGCTTGAAAACCAAAGACAGACTAAATACCACCACCACTAGCTGACATATATACCCACTTCCATTAGGTGGAGCTCCACCCACGCAAAACACAATGTATGCTGGGACATAGTCACTGCATATTATAAACAACTAAACAAACATATCCCAGTCGACACTAAGATGATTTCCTTATTAGCAATGAGTCCCACCGCCCATAGAGCGTCGAGAACAACTTCCACATGGAATTAAACAACAGATATAAGAGAAAGAAAACGGCGCTATTACCGGAAGTTCCATGCGTTCCACAGCAGTGGGACGCATACCTACAACCGGAAGTCGCGCACAAATCATTGTCGGGAGTTCGTCAGCGCTATAGTTACAAATAGCGCTGACATTCTCATGGGGCTGTCATTATAATAGTGTCAGAGTGCCCAAAATGGGATCAACGTCATCTGCACATTCAGCAGCAAAAGTTTATTGCTCTAATGCCTTCAATGGCACATAAGGACCCAAACAATAGAGGGCATGCAGCACAACATATCTCAATAACACCCCCTGCTGGTCTGGAGGATAATACAACTACACACCACAGGGAATAAATGTTCAAAAGTGGGTTCTCATTTCAAAAAAATATTATTAGCAATGCGTTGGTGTAGGTATATATGTCAGCATAAAACCAAACATTGAAAAAAATATATATTACAAAAATAATAATCAACAATAAAAAGTCATATATAAAGAAATGACCCTAAACAACATTAAATAAGGAAAAGGAAAAATGGGGACTCCCATAAATATATAGAAGCCCTCATTTCAAAATACCATCATTACAAAAAACAACATCATTTCAAAAAAACATTAAGTGGATTGGATTCATTAAGTCCCTTTGGAACTAGAGTGTCTAACTCAAAAATCCATCTTGCTTCACATTTACGTAAGGCAACATCCCGGTCACCACCTCTTCTCAAAGCAGGGATATGATCTATCATCATGCATTTCATACTAGACACTGAGTGCCCAAGTTGTATATATATATATATATATATATATATATGTGTATATACATGTATGCACATGTCCAAGCCCCTCTCAGTCAGCCGCATCACAGACCAACACCCTCTCTCTGCCCCCAGTCAGTGCCCGCAACACCTCCCCCTTCCAGTTACTACCAAATACCTTTTTTTGACTCGGCACTCGTCTTTCTTTCTTGATGCCGCTTGGTCCGATGGCTGTGCAGCGCGCTAGGCGGCTAATGGAGGCGGAGCAGAGTCGTGAGTTGTCACTGGTGTCTCTGCTCCGCAAAGGTCCATGGGAGGAGTGTCAGCGACTGGGCATGCGCAGAACGCCCTCCCGCAGCCATCTAGTCTCACTCTCCTCCTTTAGCGTAGCCAGAATGAGCTTCAGTGCAGAAGCCCATTCTGACCAGGCTCGCTGCATGATCGGAGCTGAGCTCCGATCGCGGCAGCGGTGGGGGAGGGAGCAGCGGCAGAGCCCTGGAATGCCCCCTAGGCACATGCTTATTATGCCTAGGGCCGGCTCTGGGGCCCTGAGTGCTGAACAGCACATGTACGCTGTCATACATGGGAAAGTATGTGGACAGCACTGCGGGCAGCGTATGAGGAGAAGTATTAGTCTGAGGTGTGTATTGTATAATACCAATCTATGTGAATGCAGAGTGTCCACAGTGCTGACTGCAACAGGCACCAAATATGTACATGATATATTCCGCCTGTAAGAGCTGCATAGGGACAACGTTTCCCCCTGATGGCGTCACAGCGCAGGAAATGTTACTTATTTGCATGCCGTGGTACCGTAGCCGCACGGCGCGGGTCCCCAGTCACAATTAGCGCCTATAAAGCTGTCAAAGCTCTATTAGACACCACTTTGAATAACCTGAGAAAATACACTAATTAAAAATGTTGCTGCATATATGACTAATCATGTAGCAAATACACGGACCGCCGATGACGGGGGGGCTGAGATCTCATTATAAGATGTAAGAATGGGAAACAGCAGATGATTCATTACTGATATAATTCTGTTATTGAATGGTAACCATGGCAGACAAGCCCCTAACCGCATTACAGCAATGGCTGAGAACTAAGGAATAATATAATGTGCCAATTGGTGACTAGTTCATTAATGGCATCATTTATTATTAGCACAATGTGAAATATATTATGTATTTATTAACAGTTACTTATATAGTGCGCACACATTCTCCAGCACTTTCCAGGGAATAATCAGTCACGTCATTCCCACTACATGTACACACACTGTACATACATACACATATACACATATACACAATCTGCAGCCCTTTCCAGAGAATAATCAGTCACATCAGTCCCTGCCACATGTACACATACATACACACACATGTATACACATACATACATACATACACACACATGTATACACATACATACATACACACACACACACACACACGTATACACATATATATATATATACATACACACGTATACACATACATACACACACACACATGTATACACATACATACAGACACGTATACACATACATACATACATACACACGTATATACACACATACACGTAAACACATACATACAGACACGTATACACATACATACATACGTATACAAACACACACACGTATACACATACATACATACACACACACACGTATACACACACACACACACGTATACACATACATACACACACACACACGTATACACACATACACACACACACATGTATAGTTGTATACACATACATACACGTATACACATACATACAGACACATATACACATACATACATATGTATACACATATATATATACACACACGTATACACCTACATACATACACACACGTATACACATACATACATACACATGTATACACACACGTATACACATACGTACATACACACACACACACACACACACACACGTATACACACATATACATACACACAAACGTATACACATACATACATATACACATTCTGCAGCATTTTCCAGGGAATTAAGTGCATTTCATATGCAAGGAGTTAAATTAAACACCTGAGCCAGTATGTCTGACTACGGGCTATAGAGGATTAAGGTTGTAGTTACTAGGCAGTAATAGGGGATACGATGAGTTGGGTCAGCCTACAGGAGGGATGCTATAGGGGGTGGGGTTTCAGGGACGTTTTAGGTCATCTTCCTTTCGGTTTATTCCCCGCCCTCCCTCCTTGTTTTTGTTTATTATTGGTGTCAGGTTTGGCGGGAACGAACGGTAGCAGTCGCCATCTGGCTATGGAGCTTCAGGTGCTCTCCCTCCCCAATACATGGTTTAGGCTGGTTCTTCCCTACTGGGGTCAGCGGTACCCTCGCTCCAGGTGAGCTCATGTTGTGTTATTGGGGCAGGAGGTGGATACCTTGGGCGCAGTAATGGGCTGGCTGGCTGGCCACCTCCCATTCTGGTACGGGTGGAGTATGGAGTGGCAGTTGGTGGATCTTGCATTGTGGGGCTGTTCATTCGGTGCCACCATTCTTTGTCTGTCTTTTCCTCTTCTTAGTTATTTAGTATTGTTTAGTATTTTTATTATCTGCTAGTTTAAATAGTCATTTATAGTTTAAATAGGAAAATAAATAAAGCTGACCTTCCTTTCCCCTAAACAAGTCTCAGTGTCGTTATTTCTATATTATTATGGTTACTGGTTTTGCACTACACTGGGAGTGGGAGGACATACATCTGGTGATGGGGAGCTAATAATCAGTCACATCAGGTACTGCCACACAGCGACATCCCTCCCTGCGGTGTCATCTGGTGCGGGGAGGGATGCTGAGTGCGCGTCAGAGCCGCGCGCCGACAAAAGAGAGCGTGGCCTTGCAGATAGGGGGCGTGGCCTCGCAGCTAGGGGGCGTGGACTCGTGAGAGGGCGGGGCCTCACGCGCCGAACCCTCGTGGTTATTACTGGGGAAGGGGGGATGACGGAGGTGCAGACTGCCCTGTTTGCAGTGCCGGCTCCTTCACAGTGTCAGGAGCCGAGTGCTGCAATTACTGCTACGATGCAGCACCCGACTCCTGTCATTGAGGGGGAGTCTGCACCTTGCTATCACCCCTCAACGGGTGACACCCGGGTGCGGCCCGCAACCCCCTTGTGACACCACTGGTGCCACATGTACATACACACATAAATATTCTGCAGCACTTTCCAGGGAATAATCAGTCACATCCGTTCCTGCCACATGTACACACATACACCAAACTTGCCGATATCCTGGCTGCCCCTTCCGGGAGTGAGCAGCCAGGTCGGCATAGCAGGGGGGTGGCAAAAAGGGGCGTGGTTGGATACATCACACACCATTTAGGGGTGGGACTAGGGGCGGAGCCTCACACTCGCATCATGTTGGCCCCGCCCCCACAACAGCGAGATTTTCAGAATTGTGGGGCGGGGTCATAATGACGCGATTCAGCGAGAATCGAGTCATCAGTCCCCCCCCCTGCTGCGAGTGTTTGGGGCTACATTTCAGGGGGGACTGGAATGGCCGGGAGGCTTGCCTACTTTTCCGGGGGGCCGGGAGTGGCACCAGATTTTCGGGAGGCTCCCGGACAAATCGGGAGAGTAGGTATGTATGACATACACACTAGGGTTAATTTTTGTGTCAGAAGTCAATTAGCCTTCCAGTGTGTATTCAGAGTGTGCAAGGAAACCGGAGCACTAGGAGGAAACCCGCGCAATCACGGGAAGAACATACAAACTCTATACCGTTCAGTCATCAATGTGAATTAAGCTCATGACCTCAGTGTTGTGAGGCAGTAATGCTAGCCACCACGCAATTCATGCTGCCATTAGAGCGGCATTGGCGCTGCTTGGTATAAAGGTGAGGGTTATATAATGACAGTGTACAGTACATGATGCAATATGATAATGTGTACTTGTAAGGAATTTTATAACTCTTGAAAAGTAACAGCGGCTCAGTCTACTGTGTGAAGGTGAATGGAGATAGGTAGGTTAGTGGGGGATGTAGTCAGTCAGGAAGCCGACGGTCTAAATGCCGACCGCCGGCTTCCCGACTTTCTAATCCCGGCAAAGTACTAATGATGCCCGGTATACCGAATGAAGGTAAGCCGAGCAGCGGGTTGCGGACAGCCACCTTGACGGTTAGGTTTTAGGGCTCCCGAGGGGACTTAGGGCTAGGCACCCCCCTCGGGAGGGTTAGGGTTAGATGTGAGTGAGAGGATGACGGTATCATTGTGTTATATTGTAGGTTATATTATAGTGTGGATGTGAGTGAGAGGATGACAGTATCATTGTGTTATATTGTAGGTTATATTATAGTGTGGATGTGAGTGAGAGGATGACAGTATCATTGTGTTATATTGTAGGTTATATTATAGTGTGGATGTGAGTGAGAGGATGACGGTATCATTGTGTTATATTGTAGGTTATATTATAGTGTGGATGTGAGTGAGAGGATGACGGTATCATTGTGTTATATTGTAGGTTATACTACAGTGTGGATGTGAGTGAGAGGATGACGGTATCATTGTGTTATATTGTAGGTTATATTACAGTGTGGATGTGAGTGAGAGGATGACGGTATCATTGTGTTATATTGTAGGTTATATTACAGTGTGGATGTGAGTGAGAGGATGACGGTATCATTGTGTTATATTGTAGGTTATATTACAGTGTGGATGTGAGTGAGAGGATGACGGTATCATTGTGTTATATTCTAGGTTATATTACAGTGTGGATGTGAGTGAGAGGATGACGGTATCATTGTGTTATATTCTAGGTTATATTACAGTGTGGATGTGAGTGAGAGGATGACGGTATCATTGTGTTATATTGTAGGTTATATTATAGTGTGGATGTGAGTGAGAGGATGACGGTATCATTGTGTTATATTGTAGGTTATATTATAGTGTGGATGTGAGTGAGAGGATGACGGTATCATTGTGTTATATTGTAGGTTATATTATAGTGTGGATGTGAGTGAGAGGATGACGGTATCATTGTGTTATATTGTAGGTTATATTATAGTGTGCATGTGAGTGAGAGGATGACAGTATCATTGTGTTATATTGTAGGTTATATTATAGCGTGGATGTGAGTGAGAGGATGACGGTATCATTGTGTTATATTGTAGGTTATATTATAGCGTGGATGTGAGTGAGAGGATGACGGTATCATTGTGTTATATTGTAGGTTATATTACAGTGTGGATGTCAGTGAAAGGTTCTGGGGCCAACACAGAAACTCTACAGGAGTATTTGCAAATGCTTGATATGCAGAAAAAACCTGGAGTGTGCCATATTTTGTCAACAATCAGCATGTTGAGCTGGCTATATTGTCAGCATGCTTGCAGTGTCGACATTGACCATATAAACATTAATCATGTTGACACCAATGACATGTTGACATTATTGAATATTTGACAAAAACGTACATTGTGTTCTAGTAGTGATTTGTCATTTACAGTGGCTCCAGCGGTCAGCTGATTATGTCTTCCAGCGGATCCATCAGTACGCATAACTAGCCCCTAACCCTCCCCCTAGTGCAGGGGTTCCCAACCATTGTCCTCAAGGCACACTAATAGTCCAGGTTTTAAGGATGGTCATACTTGAAGACATGTGACTTAATTAGTACCTCAGTTATTTTGATTTAACCATCTGTGCTCAAGCATGGATATCACTAAAACCAGGACTGTTAGTGTGCCTGGAGGACCGAGGTTGGGAACCCCTGCACTAGGGGGGAGGGTTAGGGTGGGATTCACTGCCCTAGTTTCTAATCCTCCCCTCCCGTTGCCTAACCATAACCCTTCCCCTAGTGCCTAACCCTAATCCTCCCTTCCCAAAGCCTAACCCTCCCCCTAGCGCCTAACCCTAACTCCTCCCTAGTGCCTAACCCTCCCCTAACCTCCCCTCCCATAGTCTAACCCTCCTTCTAGTGCCTAACCCTAACCTCCTTTCCTGCAGCCTAACCCTAACCTTCCCTCCCACAGACTAACATCCCCTCCCATAGTCTAACCCTCCTTCTGGTACCTAACCCTAACCACCCCTCCCGCACCCTAACCTTCCCTCCCACAGACTAACATCCCCTCCCATAATCAAACCTAACCTTCCTTCTAGTGCCTAACCCTAACCTCCCCTCCAGCAGCCTAACCCCCCATAGCCTAACCCTAACCTCCCCTTCCCGTAGTCTGACCTCCCCTAGTTCCTAACCATAACCTCCACTCCCACAGACTAACATCCCCTCCGATAGTCTAACCCTAACACTCCTTCTAGTGCCTAACCCTAACCTCCCCTCCCAGACTAACATCCCCTCCCATAGTTTAACCCTAACACTCCTTCTAGTGCCTAACCCTAACCTCCCCTCCCAGACTAACATCCCCTCCCATAGCCTAAGCCTAACCCTCCTTGTAGTGCCTGACCCTAACCTCCCCTCCCATAGTCTAACCCTAACCTCCCCTCCCATAGTCTAACCTTCCTAGTGCCTAACCCTAACCTCCCCTCTCACAGACTAACCTCCCCTCCCATAGTCTAACCCTAACCTCCCCTCCCATAGTCTAACCTTCCTAGTGCCTAACCCTAACCTCCCCTCCCAAAGACTAACATCCCCTCCCATAGTCTAACCCTAACCTCCCCTCCTATAGTCTAACCCTAACCCTCCTTCTAGTGCCTATCCCTAACATCCCCTCCCAAAGACTAACATCCCCTCCCATAGTCTAACCCTAACCTCCCCTCCCAAAGACTAACATTCCCTCCCATAGTCTAACCCTAAACTCCCCTCCCAAAGACTAACATTCCCTCCCATAGTCTAACCCTAACCTCCCCTCCCAAAGACTAACATTCCCTCCCATAGTCTAACCCTATCCTCCCCTCCCAAAGACTAACCTCCCCTCCCATAGTCTAACCCTAACCTCCCCTCCCATAGTCTAACCCTAACCTCCCCTCCCATAGTCTAACCCTAACCTCCCCTCCCATAGTCTAACCCTAAACTCCCCTCCCAAAGACTAACATCCCCTCCCATAATCTAACCCTAACCTCCCCTCCCATAATCTAACCCTCCCCTCCCACAGCCAAACCCTAACTCTCCCGCAGCCAAATGTCAACATTCTGCAAACACTGACATGTTCAATGTAGACATTTCAACAATATGAATGTGGACTTTGGGCCTGATTCAGACCCACTCGCGAGCGGCTGTCCGCTCGCAAGTGGGTCGATGTTCTGGACTGAGCATGCGCACGACGGAGGGAGCTAAGTTGTGCGCATGCGCCTGACGCGACGAGCGAAGGAAAGTCCTTCGCTCGTTGTGTCCGATCAAAGGGGGCGTGCTGTCAATGTTGATTGACAGCACGCCCCCTTTGGTGGGCGTGCCGGGGGCGTGCCTCCCTGACGGGGGCGTTCCCACGGGAACGCCTCCCGTCAGAAGCCGGCCCACTGACATCACTAGTGATGTCAGTGGGAGTGATTTTGGCTCTGATAGAGCCAAAATCACTCCGGAGCTTGCGGTTGAAAACCTCAACCGCAGGCTCCGGCTCGCAATTTCGATGGTCGCGATGGTCACGACCATCGCGGCCATCACAATGCACGCTCGTATAGCCTGTGGGAGGAGCCCGGCCCTCATTCAGAGCGTGCGCTCTGCTCAGAGCGTACGGCTCTGAATGAGGGCCTTTGTTGTAAATGTCGACATTTTGTCTACATCCCATGTAATGGCTCATTATATATTCGTGCTTTGGAGGAATGAGCAGTCTGTATTATACAGTGGTCCTGTCTGAGGGGAGGAGAGAACAGCTACTGTATGTATATTAAAAAACCAACATGGAAAATCTACGTTATAAGCAATAAAAAAGAAAATTTAATGGTTGTTTAAAAAAAAAAAAAAACCCAAGATGAAGATTATATATAGTGTTGTAAACCTGAATAGTCGTTCAATAACTTTTTAAGAACATTTTCAGAGTTCTGTAGTTTTCTATAACGTTCCCCTTCTTAGACTGGAATTTACCTGATCCCGGGGCTCATTACAGATCTCTCTCATTGTGATTCCCCAGGAGAAAGTGTTTTTGCTGCACTTCAAAACTTTCTAAAGCACTACAAAGGGTTTCAGAGATAATGTATTCTCATCGGGTAAGATCTATACAGTACAGAAGAGGAGGAGGGATTAACCTCTGACAGGCTTCAGCATGATGGCATTAGCTGCATAGATGGCCCCTTTTATCACTGTGCTGTGTGCCAGGGGTTCTGACCTCTGTCCTGCCCTCCGTGCCAATCACATGGAAATGCTGATGCACTCATTGTGGGCCTTATTCAGATTTGGGAATAGAGTAAGTGCCTGATGTGTTAGGAGATAAAGTGAACGGTGATAAGGTACCAGCCAATCAGCTCCTAACTGCCATTTTTCAAACACAGCCTGTGAGATGGCAGTTAGGAGCTGATTGGCTGGTACCTTACAGTACCACCGTTCACTTTAATCTCCTAACACAGCTTAGTAAATAGACCCCTAATTCACCAGCAGGGGCAAAGGCAATCGCAACTGAGATTTTGTATGAACTACAAATGCGAATATATGGTAATGCCTGCCAAAGCACAACCGGCGTAATGACGCCCACTGCTGCTTTCTCATATCCGTCCAATGTCGCTCTGCTGCATGAACATCGTTAGCATCGACGCATATCAGCCGGAAATGCGCCATTACACCAGGTATGACCAGCCGCAGGTACTGCAAGTCTCCTGGCACGCGGAGAGCTCTCATGCTGCAAATGGCTGATTTATTCACGCCTTAAATGGCGTTCAAAAGGACAAACGCCCCCAGGCGCTGACAACCTGTCACTCACTTTGCAAAGTATTCCTCTATAGGGTTAGATTTGGGAGGGGTGTGTCCAAACTGACATCTAGATTTCAGCGTAATAAGAAAGCTGTCCAGCATGGGATGTAGGTAATAGACCGGCGATGCAATGCCGCCGGTCTAAATCCAGACTGGATGTGCCCGACAAGGGACTTAAGATAGGTGTCGAAATGCTGATGCCCATCTTAATGCCGGTACTTGAGGACCGACCCCGCCATCCCGATCGTCCGCTGACGGGTAAGTAGAACACTTAGCCTGGGGATGGGGGGTTTAGGTTTAGGGACCCTTGGGGGGACTTAGGGTTAGGCACCCCCCTGGGGAAGGTTAGGCTAGGGCAAGGGAGGGTTAGGCAGCACCCTGGGAGGGTTAGGTTTAGGGTGCGGGGTGGATGGGGTTACATTTAGGCACCCCTGGGGGGAGGTTAGGGTTAGGCACCCCTAAAGGAGGGTTGGGGGGGGGAGAGGGGAGGGTTAGGGTACTTACCAACGCCCGTCGGGATCTCTCACTGTCGGGCTCTCGTTTTGCCGCTGGTATTTCAATCCTATTCCATCGAGCATGTGTGGGCTACATGCAGCAGCAGCCAGTATTTACCCTGCATGCAAAAAATAATGTATGTATGTGCCCCCCTGCAGTGCAACATGGTTTGTCGAGGAGCACAGGTACTTTCTCTGTCTTATTCTATTCCCAAATCTGAGTCCTGAGGAATACCCCATGCCGTCCCTGTTTTTGCTGATTTCTTGGTGAAGACCCATAAACGTCTTAAGACCTATTATTTTTAGAGAGTTTGACCAATTGGGGAAAAGCTCCATCATTGTTTAACCACTGGACAGATACAGTTGGTTTTTCACCTGAAACATGGGACCGACGCTCACTGTTCCCAGAACTCAGAGTATGTTTCCTCATTCTGGGGGTTCATGTATTAAGCAGTGTAAGGAGCGGAGAAGTGGAAGAGAGGAGAAGCTGCCCATAGCAACCAATCAGCTTTGAGGTAGCATTCTATAAAATGATTGGCAGAAGCTGATTGGTTGCTATAGGCAACTTCTCAACTGGCTCAGTTCTCCATGTTTTACGCTGCTTTTACCACTTACCTGGCGATTTATTTTTATTTGCTGTAATAAAGTATCTTATAAAATATAGTTAAATATTTTATTTAAAAATAGCACTCGCTATAGGGATTATGGACCTCATTCAGAGTCGGTCAAAGCGGCCGCACGGTCGTACGGAAAAAGGGGCCAGATATTCAAATGATTCCCTCGCAAGTTGCGTCCCTAAGTTCGGATCGGTAGTTGGCTGACCAAGGGGAGGAAGCGGTCGGAAGACAAAAAAATACGCATTGCACGTCATCTCCGGGCATATAAGGATTAATCGAGACCATCGGCAACCATCGAAACTGGTCGTAGAGCTTAAGGTTGACCATACCCTCTCTTAAGCTCTACGATCATGTCAGTGTAAAAACCTCACATATCACATGTGCCATGACGCTACTTTGTTAATTATGCACTCCCATAATCCGTATGCACTCCCATAAAACGCTGTTCGCATAATGAGGCACGCCTGCGTTCGGATCTCCACTCCCCCGTTTTCAAGCACCTTCCCCTGTTACCACCCACAAACGCCTCCATCTGTCACTCAAACTACCGACCTGGCTGGGTTCAAGGAGAGAGAAATTTCTGATCGTAGCGGCTAATTTGCGCACGCGCATTGCGAACTTTACGCATGCGCAGTATAGCGAACATCGGTGGCGTACAACCGTGCGGCCGCTTCGACCGACTCTGAATGAGGTCCTATATCCTCCTTCAGTAATCAACAAACAGTGACATACTAAGATTACCGCTGATTGTCACTGTATTTCTTACGCCATCAATAGATGGAAAGAGCGATACGGTCCCCATTAACGGCAATGGGGACCCAGCCGCAGCCTTTCCGGCTTCAGTGAAGCCTTCCGGGCACTGGCACATGACACAAAAGCTCATCGCTGGTATCGATAGTCTGCCAGCGACAGAGCAGAGGACGCCGCTGAGGAGGGGGGCGTCGCTAGACCTGGCCGGAGGGGTAAGTAATGTTAATTACCAATGGCATATTTGTTAATATCACTGCATTACTAAACTAAATATGCAATTGGTAATAAGGCTCATTAGTGAATAGGGGTCGAGTAGGACAGAGCCAAATTAACAATGGGGCAGATGGAGCTCCAGGCCTCCACATAAAAATATGTACCTTGCTGGGCACACAATTGGCCATAAATCATAATTATTAAAATAGTTTTATCATTAAATTATGCAATGTTCCTATTTTTATGTATTTAGAAAGACAGCGGGGCTGATAGTGTAGGGATGTACACACCCACATAGCATTGGCCACACCCACACCAAACTGGCCACACCCACACATCACTGGTCACAGGGCCTCTCCTCTGTATAGGCCCTTGAACATTTTCAGCCCCAGGCCCATGTGGCCCTTCATAAGGCCCTGGCTTAGGACCAGGGCCATCTTAACGTATAGGCACACTGGGCAGTGGCCTAGGGCCCCACGATTCTAGGGGCCTTCAGGCAGGGGTGGTCTGGGAGGCATCTACAAGGAGTGTGCAGCCACTCGCTCCGTGCATAGGGCAGCCGGCTGAGAGGCAGGCAGAACACGATGTTCTCCGGCTGCTCTGATTATGAATTACACACAATCAGAGCAGCCAGGCATCATTCTCTACCTGCCTCCCAGCCTGCAGCCACAGAGCCGGATTAAGGGGGGAGCACAGGGGGTACATCCCCTCAGGCCCCTTTCTCTCAGGAGGCACCATACATTAATCACGGCTGCAGTGCAGAGCAGGAATTGCACTGCGAGCTGGAGAAAAGAAAAAGGAGCTGGAATCCGTAATCGTCGCTTTATATAATCTCTTTTTTATGTTTATACATTGATTTTGTTGAAAGTACCGACAAATCTAAAAATTTAATTTTATTGACCATTTACATTTATATTCCCGTGAATGGGTCGTAGTGCTTTGCTTTGCCCTGGGCCTACAATGCTGCTACGACAGGCCTGCTCTCATAAAAAGGTTTAATTACAAGTCAGAGGGTAGAACTCTGTTCTAACATGTACCAAATACAACTGCTTTTAAAAATAGACGGGGTTGGCTAATGCTTTGGCAGGGGGAGGTCCATGCTGGTTCAGCCCAGTGCTGGTTATAAGAAAATAGGGGGAACCCCGGACCAGTTTATCCCCTGATTTTCCTGTACCAGAATGGGTTCGGAGGTCTGAGGCTGGTTATGCTTTTTTTTTTTGGTGAGGGGGCCTCACATCTTTTCTTTATACTAAACCCGAAATCCTGCAGAGTCTATTTAGAAGAGGCAAATAAGACTGAACTCACACACGATATCATACAACACAATCAGTATCACCTCTCAGTATTAGCAGGAGGAGGGTCCTACCTTTGTTAGGCAGAAGGGCTTCTTGTAACACAAATGGAAATGTCATTTTGGGTGAATGCAATGAGTGCAGGTGTGTGCTTACTCACTTACAATGTATCTTTCGCTTGCTCTGCAACCACCAAGATCCCAAATGGTTCTACTGGTCTCACACCTTATTTAAATCTATTATTCTCATTTTGGGGGAGATGTATCAAACCTTAGTTGAGAAGTAACCCATAGCAACCAATCAGCTGTTACAGTAGCTATCATTTATGTAGCACAGTCTACAAAATGACAGTTAGAAGTTGATTGGTTGGTATGGGCAACTGCTCCACTTTATCTCTCTTTCTAAGGCTTGGTACATCTCCCCCTCGGGCTGTTGGAAACAAGCTGAGAGGTTGTCGAAGCCCCTCCCCCGTGATCTTCCAATTCATCTATATGGGGAGTTGATAGTGGTGGAGCTTTGACACCCATTCAGCTTGATGAAGACCAGAAAGAGGAGAGTGGATTGCGGTGTGGTACCCATAGATCTATCGGGAGTATTGGTCGATCCAGCAAGTAAAAGTAATTAGGCAGAGTTCAATTTTTCATTCAACTTTTCGTACCTCTGCAATCTGCATTACTGGTTACTATGTTACTGTACAATCAGTGAGGCAGAATTGTTGCAGTCAGGCCTGGGTTCCCAGCATAGTACACAACAAGGGAGTCAGAGTTAATTGGGATTTATAACAGTTTTTTTTTTTCTCCTAAAAGCAAGAAAGATTGAACAAGTAATGTCCTGGGGGAAGTTTTAGCTGTACAAACATTTCTATTAATGCGAAAAGAACCTTCACCATTCTACAGGGGATTCATTAGGGAAGTGCGTCTGTGACTCTCGACAGGGCAGGAAGAAATTCTCACCCAGATCTGATCCTATAATCTTTCTGAAGTTACTTTAACTTAAATAGCGCTCGCTGTAATCTAGGGATGAGACATGGCAGCGGATTTACTATTAGCACACACAATGGGAATCAGCACACACAATGGGAAATTGGATTTGTAATACACATGGATTTATTATAGACATTTTCTCTTTCTTATTTAAAATAAATCGTGGAGGACATGAGTAGCATGGGAAACCACAAGGGTAATCAAACATTTTTCTGCAGGGGGGGCGGGGGGATTTAAATTGACAAAGGAGGTTCCTCAAAAGTGTTCTGTTCAGTAGAAGATATTAGTGAATAAATAACACAAGCGGAAATTATAATGAAATGATTCTATTGGATACAAATATAAAGGCCCAGATGTATCAATGAGTGATATCCTTGTCATCATTAGCTACTGGTCATAAATGGCGCTCCAACCAATCAGCTTCTAACTGTCATTATTCAAAACACATGTCAGTCAGGAGCTGATTGGTTGGAGCACCATTTAAGTAACGAGTGACAACAAGAATATCACTCGTTGATAAATCTGGGCCTTTATCAGAAACACCTTTTCCCTCTCACAGCAAGGGCCCGATTCAGCGGCGGACGCAGTAATGATGTCGGACGCAAGCGGTCGATGTTTCTAGTCTGCGCATGCATCTGCGGTAACATTTGGGGTGCGTCGCTCAAGACGCAGTAGCATCTGACACAGGTTGCTGCCATGTTCAGACAGCGAAATAGCACCTGCTATAAACCTGGTGCGAGCTTCGATGTTGCGACGGATGGTGCGTATGAATCCGCAATGAGATGGAATAGCGCAGCTGCCAGTGGGTGTCTCAGTAGGCTTAGCATCGGTTGCGGCATTAGCAAGGAGGCGCAGACGCAGCAATAGACGAATCATGCCCTGAGGCCACACAACACCCAAATACTCCCTTCTGTGGTCCCGCCCCCAGATCAGCGCTGTGGATGCCCAGGATAGTGGATAGTAAGGTATAATCTGCACCATCTGGTGAATCCATAGAGGGGCTGTCTCCTTCCATCCACTCCGCTCTCCCTCCCTTAAAATCAGAGGTGGGGAACCTTTATTCTGCTGAGGGCCATTTTGATATATATAACATTATTCGTGGGCCCGGTGCAGGCGATGCCCCCTCTGTGTGATGTCACACGGGGACGGGGCCACAATCAGCAGTGATTACAGCAATGCCTGGATCATCCTGGGGATGCTCCGGGGAGCTGTAAGGGCAGGGGTGTGACCATCTGAAGCGTCCTAAGGATGCTCCAGGCGGCACTGCTGCATAGATTCTGGATGCAGAGTGCCATTATATTTACACCCTGTTAGCCAGATGAGGCTAGCAGAAAAAAGCTCAGAGGGCCAGACCAAATGATTCCGGGGGCCTTATACGGCCCCCAGGCCTGAGGTTCCCCATCACTGATGGTATTTGGGAAACTCACTTTTCTTGCAACCTAAAGCTTCAGAGGTGCACATGTTTGGAAAGGTGTTTGTCGGGGTAAGAAACCAGGTGGGAATGACGGCCTTAGTTATAACGTACCTGCAGCAGGTGTGGAGCAGGGCGGCATATGGTAATTACCTCTTGGAGAGTGGATGAGAATTGCACCTCCTTCAGGTGAAAGGCGGACCTGCACTGCAGGGTGACAGTCAGGATCACTCCCAGAGACCCCAGGTGCATTCTGGCCGCTTGGAATATGTCAGCATTTGTGGACTCTGAGCACTCAAGGATCTCGCTCGATGACGTCATCATAGTCAGCGACAACACCTGTGGCAAACATTAAATGATGACAATTATCAGGCATAGGGTTTGCAGTATCAAATAATAATCGCTTAGATATATAGAATTATGTTTATATGATATGGTAACAGTTATCACTTTGTATAATGTATAAAGTGCACTGTCTGGCTGCCTCTGTTTGAATTTAATTCCCATAGGGGGCACAATACGCAACTATGATAAATATATTCACTCTAATTTACTATTCCGCTCTTGTCAGGAGACGAGCTCCAATAACAGCCTGTCCTGGCGAAGAGCTGGAAGCAGCATAAAGGTATGACACTGCTTCCTGGTCCGGGCCCTCAGGGCACACTGCGTCACCCAGCATATGCCTCACCGGACCCAGAGATCCCTCTTCATACAAAAATTGCAAAATAGTAGCCCAAAGGTTACTATAGGATAACGCCATCTGCATACCTATAGGAGCTGTATTTACAGATGAAAACAGAGGGACTCGTCCCACATCATTTACTCCTCCACATACCTGTCCTACATCATTTACACCTCCACATCCCTGTCCTACATCATTTACACCTCCATATCCCTGTCCCACCTCATTTACACCTCCACATCCCTGTCCCACATCATTTACACCTCCACATCCCTGTCCCACATCATTTACACCTCCACATCCCTGTCCCACATCACTTACACCTCCACATCCCCGTCCCACATCATTTACACTTCCACATCCCTGTCCCACATCATTTACACCTCCACATACCTGTCCCACATCATTTACACCGCCAGGTACCTGTCCCACATCATTTACACCTCCAGGTACCTGTCCCACATCATTTACACCTCCACATACCTGCCCCACATCATTTACACCTCCACACATCTGTCCCACATCATTTACACCTCCACATACCTGCCCCACATCATTTACACCTCCACATACCTGTCCCACATCATTTACACCGCCAGGTACCTGTCCCACATCATTTACACCGCCAGGTACCTGTCCCACATCATTTACACCTCCAGGTACCTGTCCCACATCATTTACACCTCCACATCCCTGTCCCACATCATTTACACCTCCACATCCCTGTCCCACATCACTTACACCTCCACATCCCCGTCCCACATCATTTACACTTCCACATCCCTGTCCCACATCATTTACACCTCCACATACCTGTCCCACATCATTTACACCGCCAGGTACCTGTCCCACATCATTTACACCTCCAGGTACCTGTCCCACATCATTTACACCTCCACATACCTGCCCCACATCATTTACACCTCCACACATCTGTCCCACATCATTTACACCTCCACATACCTGCCCCACATCATTTACACCTCCACATACCTGTCCCACATCATTTACACCGCCAGGTACCTGTCCCACATCATTTACACCGCCAGGTACCTGTCCCACATCATTTACACCTCCAGGTACCTGTCCCACATCATTTACACCTCCACATACCTGCCCCACATCATTTACACCTCCACACATCTGTCCCAAATCATTTACACCTCCACATACCTGTCTCGCATCATTTAATCCATTTTGAGCTTTTTACAGAAATAAACCTGACATCTTTATGGCCCAAATTCTGCTATTTAAACCCCTCCAAGTGGGCGATTATGCATTGGGAGGGCTGTACCAGATGTTCTGAGCTGTGTCCCAACATATTTACCTTAAAATAAGGATTTTTCCCACCATTTTACCTACTTTGGGGGGTGCGCACAAAAGAAAGTGATGCAAGTTTGGAATTGAATTGCAAATGTACTTCATAGTGCGAGTTTGCCATGAGAATTTGCAACTAATTGAATCAATCCCTATGTGTTATAGATATAAATGTACTACAGATAAATAGAACAGGTACTGGGAATTGCACTCATCGAATGGAGCCAGGTAAGTGGTACTGTGCAGATGATCAATTTTTAGGACAAAAACAAGCAGAATTGTCCCTGGCAATGAGGGGTAATTGGCAGATATTTCACTTCCATTAGCCTAATGAACAGGCCTGCCAGTCATCCGATGGGCATCTCATGTACATTTCATTCTGAGTTTAATACATGTGAATTGTCGTGATTGCCTGATGATTGTCTTCGGTTTAAGACCAACCAAAGATGTTATTATTTGTCTGATTATGTCAGAGTATACGGAGGGATGACCTAGTTCCAGTTAGTGGAAGGAGTCGATGGGCCGCTGTCATTTATGATAAAATAATCACTTCTCGTTATGAAGACAAATTGTGAAGACTGATGCCTGCTTTCTGTGTATCCCAATACTAATGTATGTTACATCTCATTCCCTGCTATCCCCTTACCTAACCACCAGTAACCCATTCTACATACAAGGTAGCGTAAGCAGCCCCCTCCTGTCGATCTGTCCAGAATCAGTGTTGTTGTTCCCTGATAACATATGTAATGGAATTATTGCAGATCAGTCTGACCGCTGACCCCCAACTCTCTGCGGCCATGTCTGTTCTCCCTGCAGATTCAGCAAATGCTTAACTGCTGAGCGGTGTATCATGTTCAACCTGTAATACCATTTTCCCATACATGCTTCATATATATATAGGAATCCTATTTACTGAATAATGTATAGTATAATTTATTACTGCCAGGTTTGAATATCATTTCGGGAGTAACTTTGCTGTTGGCCGGTGTGCATTGTAGGGTTGATGACCATATCGAGAACATTACAGTTCCTAGTATGTGGTTTTCCTATACCTTAGCTTGCACAGGTCTTTAGATATTGCGACCAACTCCTTCATAGGTCATATAATTGTCACCAGCAATTCATTCATTAACTACACACTGATGGAAATACACTGTGCTGTAAGGAAAATAAAGTAAATGATAATTCACTACTTTCCAACTGTACATTCAGCTCTGAGATTTACTGTCCAATACAGTGACTAACATGCTAATGAGTCTGACTAGTACCCTAATCAGAATCAGTATGTTAGTTCAAATCAGAATGGGTTCAAATCCAGACAGTGGAAGCCCGGCAAGGGTGAAGATCCCGACAGCGGATTAAGGTAAGTAACCCTAATCCTACCCCCCCAACCCTAAACCTCCCTTAGGGGTGCCTAACCCTAACCTCTCCCCCTAGTGCCTAACCCTAACCTCTCCCCCTAGTGCCTAACCCTAACCTCTCCCCCTAGTGCCTAACTCTAACCTCTGCCCCAAGTGCCTAACCCTAACCTCTCCCCCTAGTGCCTAACCCTAACCTCTCCCCCTTGTGCCTAACCTCTGCCACTAAGTGCCAAACCCTAACCTCTCCCCCTAGTGCCTAACCCCTCCCCCAAGTGCCAAACCCTAACCTCTCCCCCTAGTGCCTAACCCTAACCTCTCCCCCTAAGTGCCAAACCCTAACCTCTCCCCCTAGTGCCTAACCCTAACCTCTCCCCCTAAGTGCCAATCCCTAACCTTTCCCCCTAGTGCCTAACCCCTCCCCCAAGTGCCTAACCCTAACCTCTCCCCCTAAGTGCCAAACCCTAACCTCTCCCCCTAGTGCCTACCCCTAACCTCTCCCCCTAGTGCCTAACCCTAACCTCTCCCCCTAGTGCCTAACCCTAACCTCTCCCCCTAGTGCCTAACCTCTCCCCCTAGTGCCTAACCCTAACCTCTCCCCCTAGTGTCTAACCTCTCCCCCCTAGTGCCTAACCTCTCCCCCTAGTGCCTAACCTCTCCCCCTAGTGCCTAACCCCCCCCTAAGTACCTAAACCTAAGTCTCCCAGGGGGGGTGCCTAGCCCTAACCTCCCACCAGGGGTGCCTAACCCTAACCGCCCCTTCCCCTAGCCTAAACCTAAGTCTCCCGGGGGGGTGCCTAACCCTAATCTCCCCCCAGGGGTGCCTAACCCTAACCGCCCCTTCCCCTAGCCTAAACCTAATTCTCCCAGGGGGGGTGCCTAACCCCAAGTCCCCCCCGGGAACCCTAAAACCTAACCCTACCATCCCACGGCTATCTGCGCCTGGCTTACTTTCATTCGGTATGCCGGGCATCGGGCTCCCGGCGCAGGTCCAATGATAGACGTCAGGAATTCGATGCCTGTCATTAGTACCCTGCCGGGATTTGACAGTCGGGAGGCCAGCGGTCAGCATTTCTACCGTCGGCTTCCTTACTGTATCCCCCCTAATCACTCACTTGGTCGATTGCTAAAGGTCATTTATATGAATGCACAAGGACTGGTCATTAGTGTTTGAGTAGTGCATAGATTTGCCTATATATGTTGAAGTTGTTAAAATATCACTTCAAAATCTATGACACCTTAATTCATCTCCACTTTTGAGTTTATTTTCTTGTCCTAATATAATGCATGGTTTATCTTAATGCATGTCCTAAGCATAAGGTCGCAGGAACTGGTTTTATTGTGTGTCATTGGGCTTGATTCATGGGGCTCAATTCAATTGAGCGAGAATTAAATAGCGCCGGGAATGAGCTCCCGGAGCTAATCAATTCTGCGCGCTGTTAGGTCGGAGAATGCCCGTTCTCGCGCCTTAAACTGGTGTTTAGTCACGAGAATGGGCTTTCTCCGACTAAACTTCCCGGCTGTTTCCATGGCGCTAAGAGCAGAAGAATGCATCGCGCCTGTACTTTCGTTGGATTTCTGCAAGCACCCCTGCAGTGCACAGAATTGAATAGCTCCGGGAGTTCCTTCCCGGCGCTATTTAATTCACGTTCAGTTGAATCGAGACCATAGATGCATACAATGCCCGTCGCTGCTGAGGACTTGTGAAAATATGCTAATGATACAGCCGCCGTCTTACGCACAGAGACGCCCACCGCCGACATCTGACATCCGCCACTTACGTACAAAAGCGAAAACATTGGTCACACATCGGTCGTACATTGTACCTCAGACAACCCTATGCTGTCTCAGAAAAAGACTCTCCAGTTGCAGAGGATCACTAGGGCACGGCCAGAGAACGGTTCCATTTTTGTAGCCACACCAAACGCTGTCACTCACTTTGTGAATAAATCCTCTCTGCGACCGCTATCGCTAACCAATTGCTGAGCTTCACCAGTGCAGCTTTGGCGCATGCACCATAGCACCTGACATCGATATTGCGCCCATCTCTGAATGAGGCCCATTGAGTGCTTGGGCCTGATTCAGAGATTCACGCAATTCCCGACGCTTCTGCGATCACGTACGCAGCGGACTTGCAAAAATAGGACAATGACTCACCTCCGGCGTCTCACATTCGTCGCTTATGTACAAAAGCAAAAACATCGAATACACTGGTTGCACAATGAACCTCTGCGCAAGCCTATGCTGTCTCTGAATAAGCGTCTCACCTAAGGCGCCGAAGCCTTCCCAGCTGCGTACAAATGCACAGAGGCTCACTAGGGCTCGGCCAGAAATGGTCCCGACACCACTACATATTTCCAAACACCCCCAGTTACCTTCCCCAAATACTGACCACGTCACTCACTTTGCAAATCCTCTCCGTGACCTCTGTCGCTAACCAATCGCTGCAAAAAAATCAACATTGCGCCCCTCTCTGAATAAGCCCCTTTGTTACATGACATTGGTCAAAGTAAAACTTAAATTGTGCTAATCCATAAAAGTGCACCTGAAAGGGGAAAGGGCGATTCATTAACACACAAAAAACAACAACATAAAAACGTATATACTGAGTAATCCGGACCCCTAAGTGCCCACTGGCGGGATTCTAGGGATACCTAACGGATAGTGCCAGCTCCTTGCATCGTACACTTGTCGTATTAGTGTTGCAGATAAAACGCATATTAAATATAACGATGCATGTTGCGGCGACGTTGCTAAGTCGGCGTTGCGCCAAACAAGGCAGTTTGGTGTGATTGGAGCATAGGTGTATGCAGACACATCTGTAAGTGAGCGCGTTTACGTACCTCTCTCACATGCAGGAATAAATGCACCGATCCGCCCCTCGCCCCCCGCCAGAAGATGCAGTGGTCTATCTATGGGTGTGCCCAGAACAGACACACTGCTGGCGACAGTGGCACAGAAGATTACAGCATCTCTGGGCACTGCGCCAGTGTCATTACTATCTTCTCTTCATGATCAGTCTTTCCAAACACATTGCTGGCAAGACGGAACCTCCAACAGTGGGTATGATGGCGGCTCCCCTGCAGTGAGGGGTGTAGGGGTGCCTGTTGCACACCTGCAAATCCTTGTGCTTCCCAGTATGGGGGCATATTGGCATGAGAACCGGCACGTGCCGTTACAAAACAGCTTCTGCCCTGTAGCTTTGCACATACAGAAATGACCCTAAAGGTGCATACTGTACACACATAACGATTTTGTAACCAACGATTATCTGTCAGATTATCCCTTGAAAAAGTGAACGATTTTTTGAAGTGTAATGAACGATGAACGAAAAATGTTCCTTCCCTTAATGAAAGTTGTTACGTTGGACAGTCTGAAATGGATGATGAACGATAACTACAAACTGGAGCGCGCTTGAACGATTATCGTTCATTGTTATGGGGTCTATTTACTAAGCAGTGTTAGGAGACAGAGTGAAAAGTGATAAGAAAGTGATAAGGTACCAGCCAATCAGCTCCCAACTGTCATTTTTCAAACACAGCCTTTGAGATGACAGTTGGGAGCTGATTGGCTGGCACCTTATCACTTTCTTATCACTTTTCACTCTGTCTCCTACTTAGTAAATAGACCCCTTAAACTCAGAAACTGAACGATTTTTTGAACGATTATGATGTTACGCGTTTATGCACCTTAACTGTACAATATTGCCCCACTGCTATCATTCTCTCTCTATCAAAGGGAGGGGTATGTTACGTTTCTATTTATGCCCAGTAAGTTAACGGCCTACCTACCCCGACTCTGACCCCCAGCACCATGAAAGGACCTCATCAATCTAGTTAGGTCTGTGGGCCTGATTCAGAGCCGCTCGTAAATGGCCGCTCGTTCGTTCCGAGTGGTGTCTGCACATCTGCGCATGCGTACAGATGGTAATACGCATGCGCGAACCAGTCAGTGCGGCCGAAAATCGTGTGCTCGCTAAATAGCGAATGCCTGCTATTTTGAGTGACAGGAGGAGGCGTATGTGGGTGGTAACAGGGGAAGGTGCTTGAAAACGGGGAATGGAGATCAGAACGCAGGCGTGCCTAAAGGTCAGAACGGGCGTTTTATGGGTGTGCATAATTAATAAAGCAGCGTCATTGACCACGTCACTGGGTTATTTTATAGCCAGAACTGCTCGCATGATTGCGGTAGGTAAAACCAACCACAAGAATAGCGAGCAGTTCATACGCCGTCCGATGTACTCGATTAATCTAATAAATAGCGGACATGACGTATGATGCGAGCGGCCAGGGGGCGTTTTTTTCAAAATTACGTTTGCATGTTTTGTTCACTCGTTCAGACCTAGAGGCGTGAACAGACCGCAAAGAGCGAACGGTTAATTTAAATAGCCAGCCCCTTTTTCTGAACGAGCGAGCGCAAATAACGTCCGGCTCTGAATCAGGCCCTGTGACAGTACTTTGGGCAGTATATAAGGTCCCCGGAACTGCTGGGGTCTCTGTTCCTGCACAAATTCCCACTAATCTGCCGCACTCCTTGTTAGACATAGTCACTTCAGGACAAGCACTGTAACCACATTGGTTTATGTCTCGAGCTTTGATAATGGATCTGCTGGGAATTTAATCTGCAGGAATAATTCTCTCCACTGTTACTGAAAATAATCTGACAGTACTTAATATCCTGAGAATTTAGAGCTTGTGAGAACAAAGGGAGAGAACCCTTCACAGGGCGGTAATTGGAGCAGAGCTGATTTCCACAATGCTCAGTACTACATAAAACACAGAATAAAAATCATTACAGAGCTGGAAGTGCTGCTGTAAATACTCCCAGGGAAAATTAGCTGGAGAAATGCAAATAATGTAAAATGCTGAATAAATATTGTTTTATTTTCCTATTTGAACTGTGGCAAATACGTCTACAGAGATTTTACAGTGAACGACCCAGGGGAGGATTGTTAGGGGGAAACATTCCCAAGCTGAGAGGCGTCATGTGACTGGCGGGACCTGAGAGGAGTCATGTGACTGGGGGGCCTGAGAGGCGTCATGTGACTGGGGGGGGCCTGAGAGGAGTCATGTGACTGGGGGGCCTGAAAGGCGTCATCTGACTGGGGGGGGCCTGAGAGGCGTCATGTGACTGGGGGGGGGGGCTGAGAGGCATCATGTGACTGGGGGACCTGAGAGACGTCATGTGACTGGGGAGCCTGAGAGGCGTCATGTGACTGGGGGACCAGAGAGGCGTCATGTGACTGGTGGGACCTGAGAGGAGTCATGTGACTGGGGGGCCTGAAAGGCGTCATGTGACGGGGGGCCTGAGAGGCGTCATGTGACTGGGGGGGACCTGAGAGGCGTCATGTGACTGGGGGGGCCTGAGAGGCGTCATATGACTGGAAGGGCCTGAGAGGCGTCATGTGACTGGGGGACCAGAGAGGCGTCATGTGACTGGGGAGCCTGAGAGGCGTCATGTGGTTGGGAGCCTGAGAGGCGTCATGTGGCTGGGAGCCTGAGAGGCGAAATGTGACTGGGGGCCTGAGAGGCGTCATGTGGCTGGGAGCCTGAGAGGCAAAATGTGACGGGGGGCCTGAGAGGCGTCATGTGACTGGGAGCCTGAGAGGCGTCATGTGACTGGGAGCCTGAGAGGCAAAATGTGACGGGGGGCCTGAGAGGCGTCATGTGACTGGGGGACCAGAGAGGTGTCATGTGACTGGGGGACCAGAGAGGCGTCATGTGACTGGGAGCCTGAGAGGCGTCATGTGACAGGGAGCCTAAGAGGCGAAATGTGACCGGGGGCCTGAGAGGCGTCATGTGACGGGGGCCTGAGAGGCGTCATGTGACTGGGAGCCTGAGAGGCGTCATGTGACGGGGGGTCTGAGAGGCGTCATGTGACTGGGAGCCTGATTCAGAGAGTGGACAGAATTAAAACGTCAGGCAGTGACTGGGTGTTGGCTATCGATGATGGGTGGGTGTCGTTGGCATGTTGGTGTCAGGGACTGCCTTACATTGGCACTGGTGGCTATGTACCAATGTCTGATCGATGGTACTACTATTTGCGCACAGTGGCCAATAAGAGTCTCAGTAGGAAGCCCATCAGCAGCGCATTAGCATAATTTTGCAATAACGGCTGTGGCAAAAGTGGCAGCTTCTGCAGCTCAGTCCATCTCGGAATTAGGCCCTGAGGGAGGGATGTAGTAAATGCAAAAATGCAGTAAACACCCCCCCCCCCCAAAAAATGCTGTTTTCAGGGGTTTTATCGCATACCCCGTATGTACTAAGCACCAGAATGCGATGCATTGCCGAGGAGGGTGATGGCAGGGATCAGATTGTGGTTCATTTTAGTGAGCTGAATCTCGTCCAGCGATAGTTCCTGTAACTACATTGCTCATCACTGTGTTGTGGTCATGGAGGGTACGGGGGTTTATCTGAGGACCGGCGGAGGCCATCTTTGCTGAGCTCGGGTAGACACGTAATGTCAGCAGAGGGAAGGGAATAGCTGGCAGTATAAATATTTAGGTGGAGCTTAGGAACCTTAATGTATGTAACACAACTTTACTGCGGATATACACCTTCCTGCAATCCTAAATTTCAAAGAACCTGCACATAGGAGCGGAATCAGAACACTACCTCATGGGCACCATATGATTATTGAAAAAAACTTAAATATTGATGTACCCATATAAATAAGAAAATAACATTCAATGATAAAAAAACATACTTAAAATTACATAAAAGGTAAATCTCATCAATAATTGCAGATTGCCAGTAGCGTAAAATGTCCTGATGATCCACTGCAATCAGTCACAGAAAGTGAATTCCATAAGACTGTCACAATATTCAGTGGCCAGAAGAAGCAGGATTATACTTTTAAGTATGTGGTCTGTAGAACTTCACATGGAGGACTTGGTGATGTCAGCAGATTTGTCAGGAATTTCTGTACTGGAATGTTTAGGGGTACACCAGACGGGTTGGGAAATAAACTGGATAACTTGCACCCTGCCCACAGAACCACTTACTAAAATAATTTCTAAATCTCATAAAGAGCTGGGAGAGATTCATTCAAGACCTCACAAACACCCGGGACATCATCACGTGTGCAGACCTCTCGCTAACACGGGCGGCAGGGTGTACAGGCTCCTGCTGGTTGCACACTGCAAATGGTCTACAACAAAATGGTTCTTTCTAAACTGATGACATCCTTTGTCCATTAGACACTTGTCTGTGCTTATGATATGAGTAAATGAATCCTCATGGTACCTGAGTAGAGAGTATGCCGTGATTAATTCCAGTGTTGTGCGTTCCTGTCCCGATAACGCCAGCCGCAGCCACCTCAGACACAGCCCCGATACTGTAAAATAAAAGTAGGGATAGTGTTAAGCTGCCAATATCATCACAGTGAAGTTTCATGGAGCTAAAGTATAAAAACCTCCTCATATGTATCTCTGCTTACAAACCATTACATCAGTGTACAGACATGGCCTAAAGTTTTGAGAGTGACACAAGTATTGGTTATCACAAAGTTTGCTGCTTCAGTGTTTTTAGACCTTTTTGTCAGATGTTACTATGGTATACTGAGGTAACATTACAGCTTCACATAAGTGTCAGATGTTACTATGGTATACTGAGGTAACATTACAGCATTACATAAGTGTCAGATGTTACTATGGTATACTGAGGTAACATTACAGCATTACATAAGTGTCAGATGTTACTATGGTATACTGAGGTAACATTACAGCTTTACATAAGTGTCAGATGTTACTATGGTATACTGACGTAACATTACAGCATTACATAAGTGTCAGATGTTACTATGGTATACTGACGTAACATTACAGCATTACATAAGTGTCAGATGTTACTATGGTATACTGACGTAACATTACAGCAATACATAAGTGTCAGATGTTACTATGGTATACTGAAGTAACATTACAGCATTACATAAGTGTCAGATGTTACTATGGTATACTGAGGTAACATTACAGCATTACATAAGTGTCAGATGTTACTATAGTATACTGACGTAACATTACAGCATTACATAAGTGTCAGATGTTACTATGGTATACTGAAGTAACATTACAGCATTACATAAGTGTCAGATGTTACTAAGGTATACTGAGGTAACATTACAGCATTACATAAGTGTCAGATGTTACTATGGTATACTGACGTAACATTACAGCATTACATAAGTGCCACATAAGGGCCACATACTGACTGATGGCCGCCCATTCTTACCTAATCAATGCACGGAGCTTGTCAGAATTTGTGGGTTTTTGTTTGTCCACTTGAGGATTGACCACAAGTTCTCAGGGGGATTAAGGTCTGGGGAGTTTCCTGGCCATGGACCCAAAATTTCGATGTTTTGTTCCCTGAGCCACTTGGTTATCACTTTTGCCTTATGGCAAAGTGCTCCATCATGCTGGGAAAAGGCATTGCTCGTCACCAAACCGTTCTTGGATGGTTGGGAGAAGTTGCTTTTGGAGGATGTTTTGGTACCATTCTTTATTCATGGCTGTGTTCTTAGGCAAAATTGTGAGTGATCCCCCTCCCTTGGCTGAGAAGCAACCCCACACATGAATGGTCTCAGGATGCTTTACTATACCATAGTAACAGCTGACAAAAAGGTCTGAAAACACTGAAGCAGCAAACTTTGTGAAAAAAAAACACGTGTGCCATTCTCAAAACTTTTGGCCACGGCTGTATATTAAACACAAACAAGTGCAATCATTTCAGGAAATTCATTTTGCAAAGTGGAGAGTTAAAGATTTTTAATGGCAAAAACTAGGACTATCAAGGACAATCAGTGACCTAGTAATGTCGGGAGAAAAAGCTGCATCAGGTGCAGAATGAGGTAATATCGGAGCCCATAGCACTTGGTAGAAGATCCATTTGCTAGCCAGCTTATGCATCAAGGCCCCCATACATCAGCAATCGATTGCGCATAAAAATCTTTCCCTTTTTCAATCGATTGTGGCACTTCTACAATCGATTGAAAAAGGGAAAGATTTTTATAATCAATCGATTGCAAATTGCAGAATGGCTGATGTATGGGGGCCTTTAGGCCGGAGTCTCGCGGAGGTGGAGACTCGTTAAGACTCAGGTATTTTATCTCTGAGTCAGGCAGCAATGAGTTAGTACAGAATGGAAATTATTACTAGGCAGATGTCATGCATATCGGATTCCAATTTGCTCTGACGCGTTTCATGTGTACGGTTTGAGAAATCCCCACCTTGAGGAAGATTCACTCACCTGCGTTTTGATTAAACCTGAGGTATTCATGTGCGTTTTATAAACCTGTGATGTTTGCTGAAGGCCTAACTGCACATCAAAGCGTATCAATCAATGACTACCGCACACGGGACTGATTGAGAGTTGTTACACAAATTGCGTTCAACTCCGATGTTTGAAGATCTGCGCACACACAGGATGTACTGCGCATGTGCTGTTCTCCTTCTGCGAGCTTGCAGTGTCCGGACGCTGCAGCCTGATTGCCAGGCTGCGGCCATTTGAGGGCGGAGCGGGGCTGGCGTCAGGCAGCATCCCAGAAAATGGGTGCAAGTCGGCCCAGTTTTCTGGGTGCGCTGAAGCCAGTGCCTGCGTCCTTGTATTTACAAATGACGCCTCCTGCGATATATTAGCACAGCAGAGCCAATGGGTTAAGCAGCTGTTTTTCATGATCCAAAAAAAAAATCACTTATTAGTTTATATGATCCTGTATTGAATCCTCAGCAGCGGATACAGGGAACTGCTCAGCAGTTCTATCATACATACCACTAACTCCAACAGGAAACAGGCCGCACATAATATTATAGTATTATAAAAAGAAACTAATATTCTAGTCTCTCCTTACTGAGCAACATCTGTGTTCTGCTGCGTCGCTGGATGTTTTCCTGGTCTAATGTCCACAAAACTAATTCTTTGCTTCACGCCATTGGCCTAAAGTCACAGCCAACAATTTGATTTGCAAATTATGACCTATGCCTGGAACTGGCTGGGAAAGATCACACGAACGCCATCAATATTCACTTTATCTGGATTTTGGAACACGGCGTCGTTCTCTTTCCCACGAGAATTAAAGCATCATTTTCTCAGGTGCTCGGACTGACCTTCATGGGAACCGAAATGCCAGCGGCAATCGATGTACGAGACAGCTGGGTCCGGGCCTTCGGGGGCAAACAACTAATTTGTTCTCTACACACTTGTGTCCTTTTGTGAGTAGAAGGATAAAAATTATTTTAAAAAAAGTCTGAACTTTGGATAAAGAGAGTCTCCGAGTAACTATCTATGTCGACGAATAACGACAAGAGTGTGTGGATAATTGGACATCAGCAAGTGTGCAATATATTAACATTGGAAAAATAAATATTTGTGTATTCAACTGTATGTCCTGACTACTGAGCAGAGAGGAGCTGTGTCACATCCAAGGGCACTGGCAACAAACAGCTCTGCTAGATGATAGATGGTATTCGGTGGAGAGCACAGAAGCAGTGTAACTAATAAGCACCCCCTGCAGTGGTGTTTGTGTTGCCACTACTCCGAGGAAGGGCAGAATGAGACCTAGGGCCTGATTCATTGCTGATCGCAATGAAACGCTACGCAGACCCATCACAGATTGATGGACAGGAAGCAAGCGGTTTGGGGTGGTGATGGAGGGGTAGTCAGCAAAACGCAGGCGTGTCAGTGCGTTTGAACACCGTTACTGGGGCGTGCAAAATTAGCCACTGCAATGCCATACGCAGCTTGTTCTTTCACTGCGTGTGATGAGGTTAGTAATTCCTGAGTAAGGTCAGAGCCTGTGTAAGTGTGTGTGAGGCTGTGATGGTACTCCATGTTACTGATGGTATCTCAGTCTTGTGTAATCACTGCGTGTGATGAGGTTAGTAATTCCTGAGTAAGGTCAGAGCCTGTGTAAGTGTGTGTGAGGCTGTGATGGTACTCCATTTTAGTGATGGTTTCTCAGTCTTGTGTAATCACTGTGTGTGATGAGGTTAGTAATTCCTGAGTATGGCCAGAGCTTGTGTAAGTGTGTGTGAGGCTGTGATGGTACTCCATGTTACTGATGGTTTCTCAGTCTTGTGTAATCACTGTGTGTGATGAGGTTAGTAACTCCTGAGTATGGCCAGAGCTTGTGTAAGTGTGTGTGAGGCTGTGATGGTACTCCATGTTACTGATGGTATCTCAGTCTTGTGTAATCACTGTGTGTGATGAGGTTAGTAATTCCTGAGTAAGGTCAGAGCTGTGTAAGTGTGTGTGAGGCTGCGATGGTACTCCATGTTACTGATGGTCTCTCAGTCTTGTGTAATCACTGTGTGTGATGAGGTTAGTAATTCCTGAGTAAGGTCAGAGCCTGTGTAAGTGTGTGTGAGGATGTGATGGTACTCCATGTTACTGATGGTTTCTCAGTCTTGTGTAATCACTGTGTGTGATGAGGTTAGTAATTCCTGAGTAATGTCAGAGCCTGTGTAAGTGTGTGTGAGGATGTGATGGTACTCCATGTTACTGATGGTATCTCAGTCTTGTGTAGTCACTGTGTGTGATGAGGTTAGTAATTCCTGAGTATGGCCAGAGCTTGTGTAAGTGTGTGTGAGGATGTGATGGTACTCCATGTTACTGATGGTTTCTCAGTCTTGTGTAATCACTGTTTGTGATGAGGTTAGTAATTCCTGAGTAATGTCAGAGCCTGTGTAAGTGTGTGTGAGGATGTGATGGTACTCCATGTTACTGATGGTTTCTCAGTCTTGTGTAATCACTGTGTGTGATGAGGTTAGTAATTCCTGAGTAATGTCAGAGCCTGTGTAAGTGTGTGTGAGGATGTGATGGTACTCCATGTTACTGATGGTATCTCAGTCTTGTGTAGTCACTGTGTGTGATGAGGTTAGTAATTCCTGAGTATGGCCAGAGCTTGTGTAAGTGTGTGTGAGGATGTGATGGTACTCCATGTTACTGATGGTTTCTCAGTCTTGTGTAATCACTGTGTGTGATGAGGTTAGTAATTCCTGAGTAAGGTCAGAGCCTGTGTAAGTGTGTGTGAGGATGTGATGGTACTCCATGTTACTGATGGTTTCTCAGTCTTGTGTAATCACTGTTTGTGATGAGGTTAGTAATTCCTGAGTAACGTCAGAGCCTGTGTAAGTGTGTGTGAGGCTGTGATGGTACTCCATGTTACTGATGGTCTCTCAGTCTTGTGTAATCACTGTGTGTGATGAGGTTAGTAATTCCTGAGTAAGGTCAGAGCTTGTGTAAATGTGTGTGAGGCTGCGATGGTACTCCATGTTACTGATGGTTTCTCAGTCTTGTGTAATCACTGTGTGTGATGAGGTTAGTATTTCCTGAGTATGGCCAGAGCTTGTGTAAGTGTGTGTGAGGCTGTGATGGTACTCCATGTTACTGATGGTTTCTCAGTCTTGTGTAATCACTGTGTGTGATGAGGTTAGTAATTCCTGAGTATGGCCAGAGCTTGTGTAAGTGTGTGTGAGGCTGTGATGGTACTCCATGTTACTGATGGTATCTCAGTCTTGTGTAATCACTGTGTGTGATGAGGTTAGTAATTGCTGAGTAAGGTCAGAGCCGTGTAAGTGTGTGTGAGGATGTGGTGGTACTCCATGTTACTGATGGTTTCTGAGACTTGTGTAATCACTGCGGGTGATGATGTTATTAATTCCTGAGTAAGGTCAGAGCCTGTGTAAGTTTGTGTGAGGATGCGATGGTACTCCATGTTACTGATGGTTTCTCAGTCTTGTGTAATCACTGCGTGTGATGAGGTTAGTAAATCCTGAGTAATGTCAGAGCCTGTGTAAGTGTGTGTGAGGATGTGATGGTACTCCATGTTACTGATGGTTTCTCAGTCTTGTGTAATCACTGCATGTGATGAGGTTAGTAATTCTTGAGTATGGCCAGAGCTTGTGTAAGTGTGTGTGAGGCTGTGATGGTACTCCATGTTACTGATGGTTTCTCAGTCTTGTGTAATCACTGTGTGTGATGAGGTTAGTATTTCCTGAGTATGGCCAGAGCTTGTGTAAGTGTGTGTGAGGCTGTGATGGTACTCCATGTTACTGATGGTTTCTCAGTCTTGTGTAATCACTGTGTGTGATGAGGTTAGTAATTCCTGAGTATGGCCAGAGCTTGTGTAAGTGTGTGTGAGGCTGTGATGGTACTCCATGTTACTGATGGTATCTCAGTCTTGTGTAATCACTGTGTGTGATGAGGTTAGTAATTCCTGAGTAAGGTCAGAGCCGTGTAAGTGTGTGTGAGGATGTGGTGGTACTCCATGTTACTGATGATTTCTGAGACTTGTGTAATCACTGCGGGTGATGATGTTATTAATTCCTGAGTAAGGTCAGAGCCTGTGTAAGTTTGTGTGAGGATGCGATGGTACTCCATGTTACTGATGGTTTCTCAGTCTTGTGTAATCACTGCGTGTGAAGAGGTTAGTAAATTCTGAGTAATGTCAGAGCCTGTGTAAGTGTGTGTGAGGATGTGATGGTACTCCATGTTACTGATGGTTTCTCAGTCTTGTGTAATCACTGCATGTGATGAGGTTAGTAATTCCTGAGTAAGGTCAGAGCCTGTGTAAGTGTGTGTGAGGATGTGATGGTACTCCATGTTACTGATGGTATCTCAGTCTTGTGTAGTCACTGTGTGTGATGAGGTTAGTAATTCCTGAGTATGGCCAGAGCTTGTGTAAGTGTGTGTGAGGATGTGATGGTACTCCATGTTACTGGTGGTTTCTCAGTCTTGTGTAATCACTGTTTGTGATGAGGTTAGTAATTCCTGAGTAAGGTCAGAGCCTGTGTAAGTGTGTGTGAGGCTGTGATGGTACTCCATGTTACTGATGGTCTCTCAGTCTTGTGTAATCACTGTGTGTGATGAGGATGGTAATTCCTGAGTAAGGTCAGAGCTTGTGTAAATGTGTGTGAGGCTGCGATGGTACTCCATGTTACTGATGGTTTCTCAGTCTTGTGTATTCACTGCATGTGATGAGGTTAGTAATTCCTGAGTAATGTCAGAGCCTGTGTAAGTGTGTGTGAGGATGTGATGGTACTCCATGTTACTGATGGTGTCTCAGTCTTGTGTAATCACTGCGTGTGATGAGGTTAGTAATTCCTGAGTAATGTCAGAGCTGTGTAAGTGTGTGTGAGGCTGTGATGGTACTCCATGTTACTGATGGTATCTCAGTCTTGTGTAGTCACTGTGTGTGATGAGGTTAGTAATTCCTGAGTATGGCCAGAGCTTGTGTAAGTGTGTGTGAGGATGTGATGGTACTCCATGTTACTGATGGTTTCTCAGTCTTGTGTAATCACTGTTTGTGATGAGGTTAGTAATTCCTGAGTAAGGTCAGAGCCTGTGTAAGTGTGTGTGAGGCTGTGATGGTACTCCATGTTACTGATGGTCTCTCAGTCTTGTGTAATCACTGTGTGTGATGAGGTTAGTAATTCCTGAGTAAGGTCAGAGCTTGTGTAAATGTGTGTGAGGCTGCGATGGTACTCCATGTTACTGATGGTTTCTCAGTCTTGTGTAATCACTGTGTGTGAGGAGGTTAGTAATGCCTGAGTAAGGTCAGAGCCTGTGTAAGTGTGTGTGATGCTGTGATGGTACTCCATGTTACTGATGGTATCTCAGTCTTGTGTAATCACTGTGTGTGATGAGGTTAGTAATTCCTGAGTAAGGTCAGAGCTGTGTAAGTGTGTGTGAGGCTGCGATGGTACTCCATGTTACTGATGGTCTCTCAGTCTTGTGTAATCACTGTGTGTGATGAGGTTAGTAATTCCTGAGTAAGGTCAGAGCCTGTGTAAGTGTGTGTGAGGATGTGATGGTACTCCATGTTACTGATGGTGTCTCAGTCTTGTGTAATCACTGTGTGTGATGAGGTTAGTAATTCCTGAGTATGGCCAGAGCTTGTGTAAGTGTGTGTGAGGCTGTGATGGTACTCCATGTTACTGATGGTTTCTCAGTCTTGTGTAATCACTGTGTGTGATGAGGTTAGTAATTCCTGAGTATGGCCAGAGCTTGTGTAAGTGTGTGTGAGGCTGTGATGGTACTCCATGTTACTGATGGTATCTCAGTCTTGTGTAATCACTGCGTGTGATGAGGTTAGTAATTCCTGAGTAATGTCAGAGCCTGTGTAAGTGTGTGTGAGGATGTGATGGTACTCCATGTTACTGATGGTATCTCAGTCTTGTGTAGTCACTGTGTGTGATGAGGTTAGTAATTCCTGAGTATGGCCAGAGCTTGTGTAAGTGTGTGTGAGGATGTGATGGTACTCCATGTTACTGATGGTTTCTCAGTCTTGTGTAATCACTGTTTGTGATGAGGTTAGTAATTCCTGAGTAAGGTCAGAGCCTGTGTAAGTGTGTGTGAGGCTGTGATGGTACTCCATGTTACTGATGGTCTCTCAGTCTTGTGTAATCACTGTGTGTGATGAGGTTAGTAATTCCTGAGTATGGCCAGAGCTTGTGTAAGTGTGTGTGAGGATGTGATGGTACTCCATGTTACTGATGGTTTCTCAGTCTTGTGTAATCACTGTTTGTGATGAGGTTAGTAATTCCTGAGTAAGGTCAGAGCCTGTGTAAGTGTGTGTGAGGCTGTGATGGTACTCCATGTTACTGCTGGTCTCTCAGTCTTGTGTAATCACTGTGTGTGATGAGGTTAGTAATTCCTGAGTAAGGTCAGAGCTTGTGTAAATGTGTGTGAGGCTGCGATGGTACTCCATGTTACTGATGGTTTCTCAGTCTTGTGTAATCACTGTGTGTGATGAGGTTAGTAATTCCTGAGTATGGCCAGAGCTTCTGTAAGTGTGTGTGAGGCTGTGATGGTACTCCATGTTACTGATGGTTTCTCAGTCTTGTGTAATCACTGTGTGTGATGAGGTTAGTAATTCCTGAGTATGGCCAGAGCTTTTGTAAGTGTGTGTGAGGCTGTGATGGTACTCCATGTTACTGATGGTTTCTCAGTCTTGTGTAATCACTGTGTGTGATGAGGTTAGTATTTCCTGAGTATGGCCAGAGCTTGTGTAAGTGTGTGTGAGGCTGTGATGGTACTCCATGTTACTGATGGTTTCTCAGTCTTGTGTAATCACTGTGTGTGATGAGGTTAGTAATTCCTGAGTATGGCCAGAGCTTGTGTAAGTGTGTGTGAGGCTGTGTTGGTACTCCATGTTACTGATGGTATCTCAGTCTTGTGTAATCACTGTGTGTGATGAGGTTAGTAATTCCTGAGTAAGGTCAGAGCCGTGTAAGTGTGTGTGAGGATGTGGTGGTACTCCATGTTACTGATGGCTTCTGAGACTTGTGTAATCACTGCGGGTGATGATGTTATTAATTCCTGAGTAAGGTCAGAGCCTGTGTAAGTTTGTGTGAGGATGCGATGGTACTCCATGTTACTGATGGTTTCTCAGTCTTGTGTAATCACTTTGTGTGATGAGGTTAGTAATTCCTGAGTAATGTCAGAGCCTGTGTAAGTGTGTGTGAGGATGTGATGGTACTCCATGTTACTGATGGTTTCTCAGTCTTGTGTAATCACTGCATGTGATGAGGTTAGTAATTCCTGAGTAATGTCAGAGCCTGTGTAAGTGTGTGTGAGGATGTGATGGTACTCCATGTTACTGATGGTATCTCAGTCTTGTGTAGTCACTGTGTGTGATGAGGTTAGTAATTCCAGAGTATGGCCAGAGCTTGTGTAAGTGTGTGTGAGGATGTGATGGTACTCCATGTTACTGATGGTTTCTCAGTCTTGTGTAATCACTGTTTGTGATGAGGTTAGTAATTCCTGAGTAAGGTCAGAGCCTGTGTAAGTGTGTGTGAGGCTGTGATGGTACTCCATGTTACTGATGGTCTCTCAGTCTTGTGTAATCACTGCGTGTGATGAGGTTAGTAATTCCTGAGTAAGGTCAGAGCTTGTGTAAATGTGTGTGAGGCTGCGATGGTACTCCATGTTACTGATGGTTTCTCAGTCTTGTGTAATCTCTGCATGTGATGAGGTTAGTAATTCCTGAGTAATGTCAGAGCCTGTGTAAGTGTGTGTGAGGATGTGATGGTACTCCATGTTACTGATGGTTTCTCAGTCTTGTGTAATCACTGCATGTGATGAGGTTAGTAATTCCTGAGTAATGTCAGAGCCTGTGTAAGTGTGTGTGAGGATGTGATGGTACTCCATGTTACTGATGGTATCTCAGTCTTGTGTAGTCACTGTGTGTGATGAGGTTAGTAATTCCTGAGTATGGCCAGAGCTTGTGTAAGTGTGTGTGAGGATGTGATGGTACTCCATGTTACTGATGGTTTCTCAGTCTTGTGTAATCACTGTTTGTGATGAGGTTAGTAATTCCTGAGTAAGGTCAGAGCCTGTGTAAGTGTGTGTGAGGCTGTGATGGTACTCCATGTTACTGATGGTCTCTCAGTCTTGTGTAATCACTGTGTGTGATGAGGTTAGTAATTCCTGAGTAAGGTCAGAGCTTGTGTAAATGTGTGTGAGGCTGCGATGGTACTCCATGTTACTGATGGTTTCTCAGTCTTGTGTAATCACTGCATGTGATGAGGTTAGTAATTCCTGAGTAATGTCAGAGCCTGTTTAAGTGTGTGTGAGGATGTGATGGTACTCCATGTTACTGATGGTGTCTCAGTCTTGTGTAATCACTGCGTGTGATGAGGTTAGTAATTCCTGAGTAATGTCAGAGCTGTGTAAGTGTGTGTGAGGCTGTGATGGTACTCCATGTTACTGATGGTATCTCAGTCTTGTGTAGTCACTGTGTGTGATGAGGTTAGTAATTCCTGAGTATGGCCAGAGCTTGTGTAAGTGTGTGTGAGGATGTGATGGTACTCCATGTTACTGATGGTTTCTCAGTCTTGTGTAATCACTGTTTGTGATGCGGTTAGTAATTCCTGAGTAAGGTCAGAGCCTGTGTAAGTGTGTGTGAGGATGTGATGGTACTCCATGTTACTGATGGTTTCTCAGTCTTGTGTAATTACTGCATGTGATGAGGTTAGTAATTCCTGAGTAATGTCAGAGCCTGTGTAAGTGTGTGTGAGGATGTGATGGTACTCCATGTTACTGATGGTATCTCAGTCTTGTGTAGTCACTGTGTGTGATGAGGTTAGTAATTCCTGAGTATGGCCAGAGCTTGTGTAAGTGTGTGTGAGGATGTGATGGTACTCCATGTTACTGATGGTTTCTCAGTCTTGTGTAATCACTGTTTGTGATGAGGTTAGTAATTCCTGAGTAAGGTCAGAGCCTGTGTAAGTGTGTGTGAGGCTGTGATGGTACTCCATGTTACTGATGGTCTCTCAGTCTTGTGTAATCACTGCGTGTGATGAGGTTAGTAATTCCTGAGTAAGGTCAGAGCTTGTGTAAATGTGTGTGAGGCTGCGATGGTACTCCATGTTACTGATGGTTTCTTAGTCTTTTGTAATCTCTGCATGTGATGAGGTTAGTAATTCCTGAGTAATGTCAGAGCCTGTGTAAGTGTGTGTGAGGATGTGATGGTACTCCATGTTACTGATGGTTTCTCAGTCTTGTGTAATCACTGCATGTGATGAGGTTAGTAACTCCTGAGTAATGTCAGAGCCTGTGTAAGTGTGTGTGAGGATGTGATGGTACTCCATGTTACTGATGGTATCTCAGTCTTGTGTAGTCACTGTGTGTGATGAGGTTAGTAATTCCTGAGTAAGGTCAGAGCCTGTGTAAGTGTGTGTGAGGCTGTGATGGTACTCCATGTTACTGATGGTCTCTCAGTCTTGTGTAATCACTGTGTGTGATGAGGTTAGTAATTCCTGAGTAAGGTCAGAGCTTGTGTAAATGTGTGTGAGGCTGCGATGGTACTCCATGTTACTGATGGTTTCTCAGTCTTGTGTAATCACTGTGTGTGAGGAGGTTAGTAATGCCTGAGTAAGGTCAGAGCCTGTGTAAGTGTGTGTGATGCTGTGATGGTACTCCATGTTACTGATGGTATCTCAGTCTTGTGTAATCACTGTGTGTGATGAGGTTAGTAATTCCTGAGTAAGGTCAGAGCTGTGTAAGTGTGTGTGAGGCTGCGATGGTACTCCATGTTACTGATGGTCTCTCAGTCTTGTGTAATCACTGTGTGTGATGAGGTTAGTAATTCCTGAGTAAGGTCAGAGCCTGTGTAAGTGTGTGTGAGGATGTGATGGTACTCCATGTTACTGATGGTGTCTCAGTCTTGTGTAATCACTGTGTGTGATGAGGTTAGTAATTCCTGAGTATGGCCAGAGCTTGTGTAAGTGTGTGTGAGGCTGTGATGGTACTCCATGTTACTGATGGTTTCTCAGTCTTGTGTAATCACTGTGTGTGATGAGGTTAGTAATTCCTGAGTATGGCCAGAGCTTGTGTAAGTGTGTGTGAGGCTGTGATGGTACTCCATGTTACTGATGGTATCTCAGTCTTGTGTAATCACTGCGTGTGATGAGGTTAGTAATTCCTGAGTAATGTCAGAGCCTGTGTAAGTGTGTGTGAGGATGTGATGGTACTCCATGTTACTGATGGTATCTCAGTCTTGTGTAGTCACTGTGTGTGATGAGGTTAGTAATTCCTGAGTATGGCCAGAGCTTGTGTAAGTGTGTGTGAGGATGTGATGGTACTCCATGTTACTGATGGTTTCTCAGTCTTGTGTAATCACTGTTTGTGATGAGGTTAGTAATTCCTGAGTAAGGTCAGAGCCTGTGTAAGTGTGTGTGAGGCTGTGATGGTACTCCATGTTACTGATGGTCTCTCAGTCTTGTGTAATCACTGTGTGTGATGAGGTTAGTAATTCCTGAGTAAGGTCAGAGCTTGTGTAAATGTGTGTGAGGCTGCGATGGTACTCCATGTTACTGATGGTTTCTCAGTCTTGTGTAATCACTGCATGTGATGAGGTTAGTAATTCCTGAGTAATGTCAGAGCCTGTTTAAGTGTGTGTGAGGATGTGATGGTACTCCATGTTACTGATGGTGTCTCAGTCTTGTGTAATCACTGCGTGTGATGAGGTTAGTAATTCCTGAGTAATGTCAGAGCTGTGTAAGTGTGTGTGAGGCTGTGATGGTACTCCATGTTACTGATGGTATCTCAGTCTTGTGTAGTCACTGTGTGTGATGAGGTTAGTAATTCCTGAGTATGGCCAGAGCTTGTGTAAGTGTGTGTGAGGATGTGATGGTACTCCATGTTACTGATGGTTTCTCAGTCTTGTGTAATCACTGTTTGTGATGCGGTTAGTAATTCCTGAGTAAGGTCAGAGCCTGTGTAAGTGTGTGTGAGGATGTGATGGTACTCCATGTTACTGATGGTTTCTCAGTCTTGTGTAATTACTGCATGTGATGAGGTTAGTAATTCCTGAGTAATGTCAGAGCCTGTGTAAGTGTGTGTGAGGATGTGATGGTACTCCATGTTACTGATGGTATCTCAGTCTTGTGTAGTCACTGTGTGTGATGAGGTTAGTAATTCCTGAGTATGGCCAGAGCTTGTGTAAGTGTGTGTGAGGATGTGATGGTACTCCATGTTACTGATGGTTTCTCAGTCTTGTGTAATCACTGTTTGTGATGAGGTTAGTAATTCCTGAGTAAGGTCAGAGCCTGTGTAAGTGTGTGTGAGGCTGTGATGGTACTCCATGTTACTGATGGTCTCTCAGTCTTGTGTAATCACTGCGTGTGATGAGGTTAGTAATTCCTGAGTAAGGTCAGAGCTTGTGTAAATGTGTGTGAGGCTGCGATGGTACTCCATGTTACTGATGGTTTCTTAGTCTTGTGTAATCTCTGCATGTGATGAGGTTAGTAATTCCTGAGTAATGTCAGAGCCTGTGTAAGTGTGTGTGAGGATGTGATGGTACTCCATGTTACTGATGGTTTCTCAGTCTTGTGTAATCACTGCATGTGATGAGGTTAGTAACTCCTGAGTAATGTCAGAGCCTGTGTAAGTGTGTGTGAGGATGTGATGGTACTCCATGTTACTGATGGTATCTCAGTCTTGTGTAGTCACTGTGTGTGATGAGGTTAGTAATTCCTGAGTATGGCCAGAGCTTGTGTAAGTGTGTGTGAGGATGTGATGGTACTCCATGTTACTGATGGTTTCTCAGTCTTGTGTAATCACTGTTTGTGATGAGGTTAGTAATTCCTGAGTAAGGTCAGAGCCTGTGTAAGTGTGTGTGAGGCTGTGATGGTACTCCATGTTACTGATGGTCTCTCAGTCTTGTGTAATCACTGTGTGTGATGAGGTTAGTAATTCCTGAGTAAGGTCAGAGCTTGTGTAAATGTGTGTGAGGCTGCGATGGTACTCCATGTTACTGATGGTTTCTCAGTCTTGTGTAATCACTGTGTGTGAGGAGGTTAGTAATGCCTGAGTAAGGTCAGAGCCTGTGTAAGTGTGTGTGATGCTGTGATGGTACTCCATGTTACTGATGGTATCTCAGTCTTGTGTAATCACTGTGTGTGATGAGGTTAGTAATTCCTGAGTAAGGTCAGAGCTGTGTAAGTGTGTGTGAGGCTGCGATGGTACTCCATGTTACTGATGGTCTCTCAGTCTTGTGTAATCACTGTGTGTGATGAGGTTAGTAATTCCTGAGTAAGGTCAGAGCCTGTGTAAGTGTGTGTGAGGATGTGATGGTACTCCATGTTACTGATGGTGTCTCAGTCTTGTGTAATCACTGTGTGTGATGAGGTTAGTAATTCCTGAGTATGGCCAGAGCTTGTGTAAGTGTGTGTGAGGCTGTGATGGTACTCCATGTTACTGATGGTTTCTCAGTCTTGTGTAATCACTGTGTGTGATGAGGTTAGTAATTCCTGAGTATGGCCAGAGCTTGTGTAAGTGTGTGTGAGGCTGTGATGGTACTCCATGTTACTGATGGTATCTCAGTCTTGTGTAATCACTGCGTGTGATGAGGTTAGTAATTCCTGAGTAATGTCAGAGCCTGTGTAAGTGTGTGTGAGGATGTGATGGTACTCCATGTTACTGATGGTATCTCAGTCTTGTGTAGTCACTGTGTGTGATGAGGTTAGTAATTCCTGAGTATGGCCAGAGCTTGTGTAAGTGTGTGTGAGGATGTGATGGTACTCCATGTTACTGATGGTTTCTCAGTCTTGTGTAATCACTGTTTGTGATGAGGTTAGTAATTCCTGAGTAAGGTCAGAGCCTGTGTAAGTGTGTGTGAGGCTGTGATGGTACTCCATGTTACTGATGGTCTCTCAGTCTTGTGTAATCACTGTGTGTGATGAGGTTAGTAATTCCTGAGTATGGCCAGAGCTTGTGTAAGTGTGTGTGAGGATGTGATGGTACTCCATGTTACTGATGGTTTCTCAGTCTTGTGTAATCACTGTTTGTGATGAGGTTAGTAATTCCTGAGTAAGGTCAGAGCCTGTGTAAGTGTGTGTGAGGCTGTGATGGTACTCCATGTTACTGCTGGTCTCTCAGTCTTGTGTAATCACTGTGTGTGATGAGGTTAGTAATTCCTGAGTAAGGTCAGAGCTTGTGTAAATGTGTGTGAGGCTGCGATGGTACTCCATGTTACTGATGGTTTCTCAGTCTTGTGTAATCACTGTGTGTGATGAGGTTAGTAATTCCTGAGTATGGCCAGAGCTTCTGTAAGTGTGTGTGAGGCTGTGATGGTACTCCATGTTACTGATGGTTTCTCAGTCTTGTGTAATCACTGTGTGTGATGAGGTTAGTAATTCCTGAGTATGGCCAGAGCTTTTGTAAGTGTGTGTGAGGCTGTGATGGTACTCCATGTTACTGATGGTTTCTCAGTCTTGTGTAATCACTGTGTGTGATGAGGTTAGTATTTCCTGAGTATGGCCAGAGCTTGTGTAAGTGTGTGTGAGGCTGTGATGGTACTCCATGTTACTGATGGTTTCTCAGTCTTGTGTAATCACTGTGTGTGATGAGGTTAGTAATTCCTGAGTATGGCCAGAGCTTGTGTAAGTGTGTGTGAGGCTGTGTTGGTACTCCATGTTACTGATGGTATCTCAGTCTTGTGTAATCACTGTGTGTGATGAGGTTAGTAATTCCTGAGTAAGGTCAGAGCCGTGTAAGTGTGTGTGAGGATGTGGTGGTACTCCATGTTACTGATGGCTTCTGAGACTTGTGTAATCACTGCGGGTGATGATGTTATTAATTCCTGAGTAAGGTCAGAGCCTGTGTAAGTTTGTGTGAGGATGCGATGGTACTCCATGTTACTGATGGTTTCTCAGTCTTGTGTAATCACTTTGTGTGATGAGGTTAGTAATTCCTGAGTAATGTCAGAGCCTGTGTAAGTGTGTGTGAGGATGTGATGGTACTCCATGTTACTGATGGTTTCTCAGTCTTGTGTAATCACTGCATGTGATGAGGTTAGTAATTCCTGAGTAATGTCAGAGCCTGTGTAAGTGTGTGTGAGGATGTGATGGTACTCCATGTTACTGATGGTATCTCAGTCTTGTGTAGTCACTGTGTGTGATGAGGTTAGTAATTCCAGAGTATGGCCAGAGCTTGTGTAAGTGTGTGTGAGGATGTGATGGTACTCCATGTTACTGATGGTTTCTCAGTCTTGTGTAATCACTGTTTGTGATGAGGTTAGTAATTCCTGAGTAAGGTCAGAGCCTGTGTAAGTGTGTGTGAGGCTGTGATGGTACTCCATGTTACTGATGGTCTCTCAGTCTTGTGTAATCACTGCGTGTGATGAGGTTAGTAATTCCTGAGTAAGGTCAGAGCTTGTGTAAATGTGTGTGAGGCTGCGATGGTACTCCATGTTACTGATGGTTTCTCAGTCTTGTGTAATCTCTGCATGTGATGAGGTTAGTAATTCCTGAGTAATGTCAGAGCCTGTGTAAGTGTGTGTGAGGATGTGATGGTACTCCATGTTACTGATGGTTTCTCAGTCTTGTGTAATCACTGCATGTGATGAGGTTAGTAATTCCTGAGTAATGTCAGAGCCTGTGTAAGTGTGTGTGAGGATGTGATGGTACTCCATGTTACTGATGGTATCTCAGTCTTGTGTAGTCACTGTGTGTGATGAGGTTAGTAATTCCTGAGTATGGCCAGAGCTTGTGTAAGTGTGTGTGAGGATGTGATGGTACTCCATGTTACTGATGGTTTCTCAGTCTTGTGTAATCACTGTTTGTGATGAGGTTAGTAATTCCTGAGTAAGGTCAGAGCCTGTGTAAGTGTGTGTGAGGCTGTGATGGTACTCCATGTTACTGATGGTCTCTCAGTCTTGTGTAATCACTGTGTGTGATGAGGTTAGTAATTCCTGAGTAAGGTCAGAGCTTGTGTAAATGTGTGTGAGGCTGCGATGGTACTCCATGTTACTGATGGTTTCTCAGTCTTGTGTAATCACTGCATGTGATGAGGTTAGTAATTCCTGAGTAATGTCAGAGCCTGTTTAAGTGTGTGTGAGGATGTGATGGTACTCCATGTTACTGATGGTGTCTCAGTCTTGTGTAATCACTGCGTGTGATGAGGTTAGTAATTCCTGAGTAATGTCAGAGCTGTGTAAGTGTGTGTGAGGCTGTGATGGTACTCCATGTTACTGATGGTATCTCAGTCTTGTGTAGTCACTGTGTGTGATGAGGTTAGTAATTCCTGAGTATGGCCAGAGCTTGTGTAAGTGTGTGTGAGGATGTGATGGTACTCCATGTTACTGATGGTTTCTCAGTCTTGTGTAATCACTGTTTGTGATGCGGTTAGTAATTCCTGAGTAAGGTCAGAGCCTGTGTAAGTGTGTGTGAGGATGTGATGGTACTCCATGTTACTGATGGTTTCTCAGTCTTGTGTAATTACTGCATGTGATGAGGTTAGTAATTCCTGAGTAATGTCAGAGCCTGTGTAAGTGTGTGTGAGGATGTGATGGTACTCCATGTTACTGATGGTATCTCAGTCTTGTGTAGTCACTGTGTGTGATGAGGTTAGTAATTCCTGAGTATGGCCAGAGCTTGTGTAAGTGTGTGTGAGGATGTGATGGTACTCCATGTTACTGATGGTTTCTCAGTCTTGTGTAATCACTGTTTGTGATGAGGTTAGTAATTCCTGAGTAAGGTCAGAGCCTGTGTAAGTGTGTGTGAGGCTGTGATGGTACTCCATGTTACTGATGGTCTCTCAGTCTTGTGTAATCACTGCGTGTGATGAGGTTAGTAATTCCTGAGTAAGGTCAGAGCTTGTGTAAATGTGTGTGAGGCTGCGATGGTACTCCATGTTACTGATGGTTTCTTAGTCTTGTGTAATCTCTGCATGTGATGAGGTTAGTAATTCCTGAGTAATGTCAGAGCCTGTGTAAGTGTGTGTGAGGATGTGATGGTACTCCATGTTACTGATGGTTTCTCAGTCTTGTGTAATCACTGCATGTGATGAGGTTAGTAACTCCTGAGTAATGTCAGAGCCTGTGTAAGTGTGTGTGAGGATGTGATGGTACTCCATGTTACTGATGGTATCTCAGTCTTGTGTAGTCACTGTGTGTGATGAGGTTAGTAATTCCTGAGTATGGCCAGAGCTTGTGTAAGTGTGTGTGAGGATGTGATGGTACTCCATGTTACTGATGGTTTCTCAGTCTTGTGTAATCACTGTTTGTGATGAGGTTAGTAATTCCTGAGTAAGGTCAGAGCCTGTGTAAGTGTGTGTGAGGCTGTGATGGTACTCCATGTTACTGATGGTCTCTCAGTCTTGTGTAATCACTGTGTGTGATGAGGTTAGTAATTCCTGAGTAAGGTCAGAGCTTGTGTAAATGTGTGTGAGGCTGCGATGGTACTCCATGTTACTGATGGTTTCTCAGTCTTGTGTAATCACTGCATGTGATGAGGTTAGTAATTCCTGAGTAATGTCAGAGCCTGTTTAAGTGTGTGTGAGGATGTGATGGTACTCCATGTTACTGATGGTGTCTCAGTCTTGTGTAATCACTGCGTGTGATGAGGTTAGTAATTCCTGAGTAATGTCAGAGCTGTGTAAGTGTGTGTGAGGCTGTGATGGTACTCCATGTTACTGATGGTATCTCAGTCTTGTGTAGTCACTGTGTGTGATGAGGTTAGTAATTCCTGAGTATGGCCAGAGCTTGTGTAAGTGTGTGTGAGGATGTGATGGTACTCCATGTTACTGATGGTTTCTCAGTCTTGTGTAATCACTGTTTGTGATGCGATTAGTAATTCCTGAGTAAGGTCAGAGCCTGTGTAAGTGTGTGTGAGGCTGTTATGGTACTCCATGTTACTGATGGTCTCTCAGTCTTGTGTAATCACTGTGTGTGATGAGGTTAGTAATTCCTGAGTAAGGTCAGAGCTTGTGTAAATGTGTGTGAGGCTGCGATGGTACTCCATGTTACTGATGGTTTCTCAGTCTTGTGTAATCACTGCATGTGATGAGGTTAGTAATTCCTGAGTAATGTCAGAGTCTGTGTAAGTGTGTGTGAGGCTGTGATGATACTCCATGTTACTGATGGTATCTCAGTCTTGTGTAATCACTGCGTGTGATGAGGTTAGTAATTCCTGAGTAATGTCAGAGCTGTGTAAGTGTGTGTGAGGCTGTGATGGTACTCCATGTTACTGATGGTATCTCAGTCTTGTGTAATCACTGTGTGTGATGAGGTTAGTAATTCCTGAGTAAGGTCAGAGCCTGTGTAAGTGTGTGTGAGGCTGTGATGGTACTCCATGTTACTGATGGTTTCTCAGTCTTGTGTAATCACTGTTTGTGATGAGGTTAGTAATTCCTGAGTAAGGTCAGAACCTGTGTAAGTGTGTGTGAGGCTGTGATGGTAGTCCATGTTACTGATGGTCTCTCAGTCTTGTGTAATCACTGTGTGTGATGAGGTTAGTAATTCCTGAGTAAGGTCAGAGCTTGTGTAAATGTGTGTGAGGCTGCGATGGTACTCCATGTTACTGATGGTTTCTCAGTCTTGTGTAATCACTGTGTGTGATGAGGTTAGTAATGCCCGAGTAAGGTCAGAGCCTGTGTAAGTGTGTGTGATGCTGTGATGGTACTCCATGTTACTGATGGTTTCTCAGTCTTGTGTAATCACTGTGTGTGATGAGGTTAGTAATGCCTGAGTAAGGTCAGAGCCTGTGTAAGTGTGTGTGAGGCTGTGATGGTACTCCATGTTACTGATGGTTTCTCAGTCTTGTGTAATCACTGTGTGTGATGAGGTTAGTAATGCCTGAGTAAGGTCAGAGCCTGTGTAAGTGTGTGTGATGCTGTGATGGTACTCCATGTTACCGATGGTTTCTCAGTTTTGCCCAGTATTACGGATGTGTGTAAGGTAAGGTGGGCGTCCTTATGTTGGTGTGTGTAATATATATATATATATATATATATGTGTGTATTATACAGGTGTGTGAGCTTGTGTGTGTGTATGATACAGGTGTGTGAGTATTATACAAGTGTGTGAGCTGGTGTGTATATGATACAGGTGTGTGAACAGGTGTGAGGGAATAATTATCCTGCACATGTTTTGTATCATCCTGAGTATGGCTGCGTCTGACAGACGTTTTATATATAGATTGTTTGATGTTACCTAACCAGCATTATATATAGAGATGTGCGGTTGGGTTCTCCAGAAATCCGAATCCACCCAAATTTTGTGAATCCGGATAAATCCGAGTCGCGGTTCTGATCTTCCAGCGGATTTTAAATCCGAATTTCGGGTTTTGGATTGCAAAAATTACATGATTTTAGCGTTTTTTTAAAACTTATATATATATATATTTTTTTAAATCCAGATCCAAAACCAAATCACGTGAGATTGGTTTTGTAAAACCTAAACCACAACATGAAAATTAATCCAGATCCAAAACCAAAACACAGAGGTCAGCGCACATCTCTATGTACATGTCATAATAAAGTTGGGAGTGGATTGAAAGATACTGTAAACAGTAAAAAGGTTGACAATGTCTAGATAGACACCAAGAGGGTGTCTGATTTAGTAACAGTACAAACTCGCATCTTCTCGCATTATTTAAAGGTGCGAGTTTGTGCTGCAACTCTCAAATGAAATAGCCTGGTAACTTTTCAGCTCGACGCTACTACATATGCAAATTTAGGCGAGTTTAGGACTATATAAACTGACACATTTTAATGCGACCAGCATTAAAAGGTGCGAGCTATACAGAAGCCATCACAGATCAGTGAGATTCCCTCCCACCCCCCCAAAAAAAAAGCATAAGTAGCTCCGGCTTTCTAACACCTGTCCTGGTTCGAAAAATACAGGAGGGAAAATGCGTAGGGGTCCCCTGTATATTAAGAACCAGCACAGGGCTTTGCTGAGCCGGCCCTGGTTGTGGAAAAATGGGATAAAATGAGTAGGGGTCCCTTGTTTCTCCATAACTAGCACTGGACTCTTTCTAGCAGGGGGGTTTCCCCGGCCAAAGCATCACCCCTGACCGCTAGTCAGCCCAGGCCGGGGATCCCTGGGGAGTTGGGGACGGGACCCCCCCAATAAAGGGGTCCTCCTCTCCAGGGCACCCCAGGCCTCGGCTGATAGCCTGGGGCTATCCGATGGCACCCGTGGGCCATCTGTGCTGGGTTGATAATGTCAAAGTGTACTGTAAAATAGATGTTTAAATATTGTCTTTAGCTGTGGTACTACACATCCCAGCAAGCCTCTCCCACATGTTGGTACTTGGAGAACCACAAGTACCAGCATGAGGGACATTTCGGGCCCGCTAGTACCTGTAGTTACAGCCAAAGAAATACATAAAAAAACACAACACACATCGTTTCAGTAAAAGTTTATTATAACACACATACTCACCTAGTATCCCTGAAGCCATCATGTCCCCCTTGGCCAGTAGATTTCCATAGGGGTACCTATAATAAAAAATCCATACTCACCTCAGGCGTAGTTCAGGTCCTCTTCGTTCCTTGTAGGCATCCAGGGGGTTAAAAAAAAAAAAACGAAAATACCCGAAATTTGTACCTGTCAGCAGATACAAATGGTCGACAGTCAAAAGGTCGACACAAAAATGGTTGGCTCATTGTTTGTTTGTTTTTTTTAACCCTAATCTTCACCCTAACCCTCCCCTTGGTACCGAACCCTAACCGTCCCATCTAGTGCCTAACCCTCCCTCCTGGTACCTAACCATAACCCTCAGGTAAGTGCCTAACCATAACCCTCCCTCCTGGTACCTAACCATAACCCTCCGGGAAAGTGCCTAACCCTCCCTCCTGCTACCTAACCCTCCCGCCTGGTACCTAACCCTAAACCCCCCCAAAAAAACATGTGTCAACCATTTCCTTACCGACATTTTGACCATGTCGACCACTTGCAATCGTTTCCCTTCTTACATGTCAATCTTTAGTGTGTCAACCTTTTGTCCCTATCGACCTATAGCCTGTCTTACTTCTGGTGTCTATCTAGACATTGCTGACCTTGTTACTGTCGATCTATAGACCGGATCCCTGCTTTACAGCGACTCTCCCTGCTTTACGGCGACTATCCCTGCCTTACAGCGACTCTCACTGCTTTACGACGACTATCCCTGCCTTACGGCGACTCTCCCTGCTTTACGGCGACTATCCCTGCTTTACGGCGACTATCCCTGCCTTACGGCATTTTTCTCCCTAAAAAACACTTGAATTCTCCCCCACCTCTCGGGGATCGTGTCCATGTACCCACAATGTGATGCATCAATCTCCATCCATCTGAACTCCTGTAAGGAAGAATACAGTATGTCTAAGGGGTAGTTTTACTAACCAGGGTGTTTTCAAAGCCAATAGCTTTATAGCAGCAATACAGGAGAAATAAACTCTAAGCAAACCCGATTTTGCATTTATTCTGTTTGCCTTTCCTAAATCCTTCAGCCAAAGCTTCCGATGATCGTCGGCTTTAATAACAAGCTGGCCAGTAAATCTAGCCCTAGTACAGTACTAACGGCAACCCCAATGCCCCCCCCCCTCATTCATTCAACTCATTACAGTGAGATGGATTTTAGGAGATAAATTGAAAAACGTGTAATTGGATAAAGTGAGTGGTGCGTAAAAGTGAGGGCAGGCTGGATTGCAACGGTTCCATCACTGGAGCATCCAGCAGTCGCCAATAATACTGTTGGAGCAGATACAGTAGTGTCTATAAGTGACATGAAACGCAGGTGTGAGCGCTGAGGTGCAGCATTCATGCCTACAAGAAAGCATGGCGGCTCCACACACTTTTTTTTTGCAGTTCATAAATGGCGCTTCGGTGCCCAGAGATGTGCGCTGACCCCTGTGTTTTGGTTTTGTATCTGGTTTCATCTTTTGGTCTTGCAAAGCCACCCTCATTTTATATTGATAAAAAGTTTTCAAAAAGAGATAAAAATCATGTAGTTTTTAAAATGAATCAAAATCCGAATTCCGAACCTTGGGATGAAGATCAGAGCCGCCACTCGGATCTGCCTGGATTCATGTGAATTCGGATTTCTGGAGAACCGAACATCTCTAGTACAGACGTAGACGCAGCGCGTTTATTTTAGACGAGGGGTAAGCCCGAGACTCTGTTACTTGCTGAGTTGATCTGTCCCAAACCCCCGCCACTAATGCCAATTAATAATAGAGACATAATCAATTTAATATAATAATATGAACATGTGGTGTGCACTTATTACACAGGCCATTGTAAATGAGATGCATTAAATGTCCTGGCATTCAGATACAAAGGATCAGGGCTCTCTGTTCCACACTGTGTAATAATCGATGATGTGACTGTGGGCCCAGGATGTAGCATTTGATCAGCGCCGGTCTCCCGACCCCTTCATGTTGTTGTATCTTTCCCGGCTACGGTGTGTGAGAACGTTACACGGTTTCCTGGAAAAAGCGAACCCTGTGACACCTATCTCATTTTTACTGCTCCTGGAAAGTGACAGCGGATCCATGGGAAGGAGCCTTGGTGCTGGGGACATGACAAAACAATTCCAGCCCAGCTGAAGGCTTGCTATAAATTGACAGTGGACGCTGACAGCTCCCGACAAGCTGTTATAATGTTCTCATGAGCAATGTCGCTGAGATTCTCATATTCACACTCTGATATCAAACTGAACTTCATGCTCCAGTCTGTCTGATGCATCTAAATGGACGTTTTAGCTCAGACTTCGTGACGTATACCCGCGGCAGCCGATAGCGCAGGTTCCGTGTTAGAGCGCTTTGTGGTACATGAGAAAACCAATGCGAAAAAATGACAGAGCAATTCCTACCAATCTGAGAGATCTATTCATTAAATTATATTTGCAGATGTTTTTGAGGGGAACCCACAAATATTAAGGGGCCTATTCATCATCACTTAATTTTGACAAAAGCAGGTGAAAAAGCACATTTTCACCTGCAGTTGCTAAAATTAAGTATTCGGGCCATTCATTAAGAAGGTGCATCAGAAAATATCAGATATACGCCCCATACACTAGTATCAACAGATATCTCCTACTTACCTTCTGTTTGCGGAATTGCCTGCTGTCCCCATACACTAGTATCACAGATATCTCCTGCTTACCTTCCTCTCCCGGAATGGCCGCTGTCCCCATACACTAGTATCACAGATATCTCCTGCTTACCTTCCTCTCCCGGAATGGCCCGCTGTCCCCATACACTAGTATCACAGATATCTCCTACTTACCTTCTGTTTTCGGAATTGCCTGCTGTCCCCATACACTAGTATCACAGATATCACCTGCTTACCTCCCTCTCCCGGAATGGCCGCTGTCCCCATACACTAGTATCACAGATATCTCCTACTTACCTTCTGTTTGCGGAATGGCCGCTGTCCCCATACACTAGTATGGGAACAGAATTCATCAAGCTCCGAAAATATGATATTTTCAGTGCTTGACTGCGGGGACATTCACCATCTTCAGATGGCGAATACCCCCGCTTGTTCTTCGCCGCCCGCTCTTCCCTATGGGAAGAGGGTCCGGCTTGCGAGAAGGGATCCTTTCGGATCCATCCGCCCCTGTCCGGCTCCTTCCGCCGGACGTCGGGACTCTTGTGCGCATGTGTGACCTGTGGGTCACGCAAGTGCACCGCCGTCACTGCTCCGAAAGGAGCAGTGAAAAGATTCACTGCTCCGAAAAGGAGCAGTGAAGCCACTCGCGGGGGCAGCTGATTTCACATCAGCTGCCACCGCGCCGGAGCAATGATGAACTGCTCCGGTGGCCGCGGCGAATTAGGGTGTTAATTATCAATAAATAAACCTCTCCCCTCATAAATTACTGCTCATTTACAAATGAATCCTGAGAGCGAGGGGACATTGGAGCCGGGATTAGTGGATGTCCCAACTTCGAGTGTTTGTAGAATTTCTCTTTGGTATTGGTCAAAATGTGTCTAAAAGCGAATCTCTGCCAAACTGGAAAGTGCAAAATGGAGTCCATTAGAAGTATAGAACAAGTCCCATCCCCCCCCGCCAGTTCATAGCCCACCTTATTTATCAACAAGTTTTATCATTCACAACTAGTGATAGAACTCGCTGCATATGATAAATGGTGCTCCAGCCAATCAGCTCCCGACTGTCATTTTTCACACAGATGACATTGGGAGGTGATTGGCTGGAGCACCGTTTATCATATGCAGCGAGTTCTATCACTAGTTGTGAATGATAAAACTTGTTGATAAATGAGGCTCAGTGTTTTGTGGAGTGATGATGACTGTGTGCTCTTCTGCAACACAAGGAATCACAAAAAGGCGACCTCTGCACTCCTTTATCTTGTTTTATTAATCTGCATCCGCAAAATTAAATCATACTATGAAGGAAGGCAACCATACTCCTCTCAACTCCACCCATCGTCCACTCCAATGGGGGTAAATAGTAAATACCGGCTGCTGTTGCATGCAGCCCACAAATGCTGCACACCTTTAGTCTTAAATCTAGATGTCAGTTTGGACACAGCCCTCCCAAATGTAACTCTCTCTGCACATGTTACATCTGCCCCCCTGCAGTGCTGCATGGTGTTACCCAGATGCTCAGCCACTGGCTCCATCTCACTCTATTCCCAAATCTGAATCAGGCCCTTAGACATCAGGTCAGCAAGCAGTATGTTGACATTTACAAATGTTGACATGGTTAAAATGTCGACTAGTTAATAATGTCGACATTTAACATGTCGACACCTGACGCATATTTTAATCTGAGCCTAAACCTAGCCACAACCCTAAAATTAACACAAAAATGTACTGTCGACATTCTGGTGTCGGCATTATGGAAAAGCTGACATTTTAGCCATGTCGACATTTGTGAATCTCAACATTTTTCTTGTCAACCCTGTGTCCATATCGACATTCTGGTGTCGACATTCTGTCCGGATCACAGCGCAGGTCCGTAGGCACTGTGATGATGGCCGCCTGCACAGGCGGATGGATGGGGGCATTCCGGCTGTCCACTCTCCATACAGGCAAAGATGTGCGTTTATATATCCGAGGTCTGATTGCGGGGGATGTCTGAATAAGGCCCATTTGTGTGCAGCCTTCAGGTGAGATTTACTACTGGAAGTGACTCTGTGCTGCTAAACCAGGGGGAGATGTCTCAAAGCTTGGGGAGATAAAGTGTTTTCTAGCACAGCCTATAAATGACAGAAGCTGGTTAGTTGCTATGGACAACTCCTCCACTGTAACTCTCTGGATAGTGTGATACATCTCATCCCCAGTGTTAACATAATAAGGAATAAAATACAGACATCTGACATCTATGTAAGTGATTGGTTTATATGTATGCGAGTTACTGTATATTTGGAGAGGCGATCCGTGAAACTGTGCCTGGGACACATGCATTGTACATAATGGGTTAAATTTCGCGTTTTCTTACTCTGATAATAATAAATTCATCCAATCAATGCGAGTTATAGCTGCGCTGACACTTGTCATCCCCTGGACTTTGATGGATTACACTATAACATTACTAAATCCCTCTTTGCATTAATAGCTGTAACGTATGGTCAGGGGTCCTCATCCTCCTGCCATTCCTGCATTATTTATTTTATTCCCTGCACCACAAACATTTTTATTATACGTCTTACGCTTCTAAACATGACTATTTCTAGCACTTGTCTGTCTGGGTTATGAATCCGTGACTCCTGGATGCATTTCCAGGACTGAAATCTGAGCGTCCAGGGGTAACACTGACAGCTTCAGCCGTGGAACTGAGAAGATTCCAAGGGATCGAAACTCAATCAATGGCTGCAGGTATTTATCAGGGCATCTACTGGCGGCTGTCAGGTCAGAGGGAATCCGGCACCCGAAGTAAACGTCAGGAGCTGTCAGTAAGTCTTATGGATCTTCGCCCGTATGTCTCATGTGTCACCAAGGGGAATTTCTGTCAGCTTCGCTAGGACCCAGATTAGCTGGACGTTAAAACACTCATTAACGCTCACTGTACGCTGACATCTAATTCAGGATCAATGCATTATAAGGTCTGACAGAAATGTTGCTCTATATAGATATATATATACACACACACACACACACACACACAGTCAGGGGCGTAACTATACCTACAGGGGCCCCATAGCAAAAAATTTTATGGGCCCCCCTCTCAGCCCGCGGCCCCCAATCTCGTCCCGCTCTAGCCCCCCCTGCCGGTCTGAGGCCCCCCCCGCCGGTCTGAGGCCCCCCCCGCCGGTCTGAGGCCCCCCGCGCCCTGGCTTACCTGATCCATGGTCGCATTGGCAGACCCACCTTCCCTCCCGGTCGGCTCCATCTCACTGACTGATGTTGGGAGGAGGTGGCCACACCTTCTCCCAGTATCAGCCAATGGGGAGAGCCGGAGGCGGAGCTGACTGGGAAGACGCGACCACGGAGCGGGGGGGGGCACGCAACCAAGGAGCAGGTAAGTGTAGTAGAGGGGAGTGAGGAGACTGATAGGGGAGTGAGGAGGGTGCGGAGGTAAGGGCAGCGGACAGCGGCCTGGCACCGTAGGTGCAGGGGGAAGGCCGGGCCCCCGGGTTGGTCCAGGCCCCATAGCTGCCGCACCCCCTGCACCAACGGTAGTTACGCCACTGCACACAGTGGTGGCCAAAATTGTGGATTGAATGTTTATCAACTTCAAATGCTTTTAAAAACTGTTCACTTCATGCAGTGCAATGATTCATATATCAAAATAAAGGAAATGTAATGCTGAATTCAACACAATAAACAGAGGTCAAATATTTCCATTACAAGGGAAGTTATGCCGTGAAAACAACACTTAGGGTGAAAATCCCTGTGTACGTATGATGTTACTGTCATATCAGTATTTTGTTGGGTATCCTTTATTTTTCAAGACAGCAGCACAATTTCAGCATTCAGTTTCCTTTCATCTGATATATGAATCATTGCACTTCATGAAGTGAAACAGCTTTTATAAGCATTCGAAGTAGATAAACATTCAAATTTCAAAATGTATCCGCAATTTTGGCCACGTATGTATGTATGTATGTATGTATGTATGTATGTATATATATATATATATATATATATATATATATATAATTTCCCTCTATTATTTACATAGGATGGATTATATGACACTGGATTTTCTTGTGTTGGTCATCTGCACAATATCTCTTTGCTTGGTCTGTATACAGACCTCAAGGTCTATTCTTAATATATTTATATAGTAAGGCAACTGCTAGAAAATGACTGAAAGAATACGTACAATCAGGGACGTCGAGAGGGGGGCAAGTCGGTTCTATTTACCCGGGCCTGTTGGAGAGCAGCCCATTCCCACACCCCAGCCGCTAATTAAGTTCAGGCAGGGAGAGAGAGGACTGTCTGCTGCTGTCATGCTGTGTGCCGGGCTAGGGAGAGAGGCTGCTGCTGTCACGCTGTGTGCTGGGCTAGGGAGAGAGGCTGCTGCTGTCACGCTGTGTGCTGGGCTAGGGAGAGAGGCTGCTGCTGTCATGCTGTGTGCTGGGCTAGGGAGAGAGGCTGCTGCTGTCACGCTGTGTGCTGGGCTAGGGAGAGAGGCTGCTGCTGTCACGCTGTGTGCTGGGCTAGGGAGAGAGGCTGCTACTGTCACGCTGTGTGCTGGGCTAGGGAGAGAGGCTTCTGCTGTCACGCTGTGTGCTGGGCTAGGGAGAGAGGCTGCTGCTGTCATGCTGTGTGCTGGGCTAGGGAGAGAGGCTGCTGCTGTCGCGCTGTATGCTGGGCTAGGGAGAGAGGCTGCTGCTGTCACGCTGTGTGCTGGGCTAGGGAGAGAGGCTGCTGCTGTCACGCTGTGTGCCGGGCTAGGGAGAGAGGCTGCTGATGTCATGCTGTGTGCCGGGCTAGGGAGAGAGGCTGCTGCTGTCACGCTGTGTGCCGGGCTAGGGAGAGAGGCTGCTGCTGTCACGCTGTGTGCCGGGCTAGGGAGAGAGGCTGCTGCTGTCACGCTGTGTGCTGGGCTAGGGAGAGAGACTGCTGCTGTCACGCTGTGTGCCGGGCTAGGGAGAGAGGCTGCTGATGTCATGCTGTGTGCCGGGCTAGGGAGAGAGGCTGCTGCTGTCACGCTGTGTGCCGGGCTAGGGAGAGAGGCTACTGCTGTCACGCTGTGTGCCGGGCTAGGGAGAGAGGCTGCTGCTGTCACGCTGTGTGCTGGGCTAGGGAGAGAGGCTGCTGCTGTCATGCTGTGTGTGCTGGGCTAGGGAGAGAGGCTGCTGCTGTCATGCTGTGTGCCGGGCTAGGGAGAGAGACTGCTGCTGTCATGCTGTGTGCCGGGCTAGGGAGAGAGGCTGCTGCTGTCATGCTGTGTGCCGGGCTAGGGAGAGAGGCTGCTGCTGTCAAGCTGTGTGCTGGGCTAGGGAGAGAGGCTGCTGCTGTCATGCTGTGTGCTGGGCTAGGGAGAGAGGCTGCTGCTGTCATGCTGTGTGCTGGGCTAGGGAGAGAGGCTGCTGCTGTCATGCTGTGTGCTGGGCTAGAGAGAGAGGCTGTTGCTGTCACGCTGTGTGCTGGGCTAGGGAGAGAGGCTGCTGCTGTCACGCTGTGTCCTGGGCTAGGGAGAGAGGCTGCTGCTGTCACGCTGTGTGCTGGGCTAGAGAGAGAGGCTGTTGCTGTCATGCTGTGTGCTGGGCTAGGGAGAGAGACTGCTGCTGTCATGCTGTGTGCTGGGCTAGGGAGAGAGGCTGCTGCTGTCACGCTGTGTGCTGGGCTAGGGAGAGAGGCTGCTGCTGTCACACTGTGTGCTGGGCTAGGGAAAGAGGCTGCTGCTGTCAAGCTGTGTGTTGGGCTAGGGAGAGAGGCTGCAGCTGTCACACTGCGTGCTGGGCTAGGGAGAGAGGCTGCTGCTGTCACGCTGTTTGCTGGGCTAGGGAGAGACGCTGCTGCTGTCAGGCTGTGTGCTGGGCTAGGGAGAGAGGCTGCTGCTGTCATGCTGTGTGCTGGGCTAAGGAGAGAGACTGCTGCTGTCATGCTGTGTGCTGGGCTAGGGAGAGAGACTGCTGCTGTCATGCTGTGTGCTGGGCTAGGGAGAGAGGCAGCTGCTGTCACGCTGTGTGATGGGCTAGGGAGAGAGGCTGCTGCTGTCACACTGTGTGTGCCGGGCTAGGGAAAGAGGCTGCTGCTGTCATGCTGTCTGCCGGGCTAGGGAGAGAGGCTGCTGTCACGCTGTGTGCAGGGCTAGGGAGAGAGGCTGCTGTCACGCTGTGTGCTGGGCTAGGGAGAGAGGCTGCTGCTGTCATGCTGTGTGCTGGGCTAGGGAGAGAGGGTTGCTGCTGTCACGCTGTGTGCTGGGCTAGAGAGAGAGGCTGCTGCTGTCATGCTGTGTGCTGGGCTAGGGAGAGAGGCTGCTGCTGTCACGCTGTGTGCTGGGCTAGGGAGAGAGGCTGCTGCTGTCAAGCTGTGTGCTGGGCTAGGGAGAGAGGCTGCTGCTGTCACGCTGCGTGCTGGGCTAGGGAGAGAGTCTGCTGCTGTCACGCTGCGTGCTGGGCTAGGGAGAGAGACTGCTGCTGTCATGCTGTGTGCTGGGCTAGGGAGAGACGCTGCTGCTGTCATGCTGTGTGTGCTGGGCTAGGGAGAGAGGCTGCTGTCATGCTGTGTGCTGGGCTAGGGAGAGAGGCTGCTGCTGTCACGCTGTGTGATGGGCTAGGGAGAGAGGCTGCTGCTGTCACGCTGTGTGTGCCGGGCTAGGGAGAGAGGCTGCTGCTGTCATGCTGTGTGCCGGGATAGGGAGAGAGGCTGCTGTCACGCTGTGTGCTGGGCTAGGGAGAGAGGCTGCTGCTGTCATGCTGTGTGCTGGGCTAGGGAGAGAGGGTTGCTGCTGTCACGCTGTGTGCTGGGCTAGAGAGAGAGGCTACTGCTGTCATGCTGTGTGCTGGGCTAGGGAGAGAGGCTGCTGCTGTCATACTGTGTGCTGGGCTAGGGAGAGAGGCTGCTGCTGTTATGCTGTGTGCTGGGCTAGGGAGAGAGGCTGCTGCTGTCACGTTTTGTGCTGGGCTAGGGAGAGAGGCTGCTGCTGTCAAGCTGTGTGCTGGGCTAGGGAGAGAGGCTGCTGCTTCACACTGCGTGCTGGGCTAGGGAGAGAGTCTGCTGCTGTCATGCTGTGTGCTGGGCTAGGGAGAGAGGCTGCTGCTGTCAAGCTGTGTGCAGGGCTAGGGAGAGAGGCTGCTGCTGTCACGCTGTGTGCTGGGCTAGGGAGAGAGTCTGCTGCTGTCACGCTGTGTGCTGGGCTAGGGAGAGAGGCTGCTGCTGTCATGCTGTGTGCTGGGCTAGGGAGAGAGGCTGCTGCTGTCATGCTGTGTGCTGGGCTAGGGAGAGAGGCTGCTGCTGTCACGCTGTGTGCTGGGCTAGGGAGAGAGGCTGCTGCTGTCACGCTGTGTGCTGGGCTAGGGAGAGAGGCTGCTATCATGCTGTGTGCTGGGCTAGGGAGAGAGGCTGCTGCTGTCATGCTGTGTGCTGGGCTAGGGAGAGAGGCTGCTGCTGTCACGCTGTGTATGCTGGGCTAGGGAGAGAGACTGCTGCTGTCAGGCTCTGTGCTGGGCTAGGGAGAGAGGCTGCTGCTGTCACGCTGTGTGCCGGGCTAGGGAGAGAGGCTGCTGCTGTCACGCTGTGTGCCGGGCTAGGGAGAGAGGCTGCTGCTGTCACGCTGTGTGTGCCGGGCTAGGGAGAGAGGCTGCTGCTGTCATGCTGTGTGCCGGGCTAGGGAGAGGCTGCTGTCACGCTGTGTGCTGGGCTAGGGAGAGAGGCTGCTGTCACGCTGTGTGCTGGGCTAGGGAGAGAGGCTGCTGCTGTCATGCTGTGTGCTGGGCTAGGGAGAGAGGGTTGCTGCTGTCACACTGTGTGCTGGGCTAGGGAGAGAGGCTGCTGCTGTCACGCTGTGTGTGCTGGGCTAGGGAGAGAGGCTGCTGCTGTCATGCTGTGTGCCGGGCTAGGGAGAGAGGCTGCTGTCACGCTGTGTGCTGGGCTAGGGAGAGAGGGTTGCTGCTGTCACACTGTGTGCTGGGCTAGGGAGAGAGGCTGCTGCTGTCACGCTGTGTGTGCTGGGCTAGGGAGAGAGGCTGCTGCTGTCATGTTGTGTGCCGGGCTAGGGAGAGAGGCTGCTGTCACGCTGTGTGCTGGGCTAGGGAGAGAGGCTGCTGTCACGCTGTGTGCTGGGCTAGGGAGAGAGGCTGCTGCTGTCACGCTGTGTGCTGGGCTAGGGAGAGAGAGTTGCTGCTGTCACGCTGTGTGCTGCGCAAGAGAGAGAGGCTGCTGCTGTCACGCTGTGTGCTGGGCTAGGGAGAGAGGCTGCTGCTGTCAAGCTGTGTGCTGGGCTAGGGAGAGAGGCTGCTGCTGTCACGCTGTGTGCTGGGCTAGGGAGAGAGGCTGCTGCTGTCACGCTGTGTGCTGGGCTAGGGAGAGAGGCTGCTGCTGTCAAGCTGTGTGCTGGGCTAGGGAGAGAGGCGGCTGCTGTCACACTGCGTGCTGGGCTAGGGAGAGAGTCTGCTGCTGTCATGCTGTGTGCTGGGCTAGGGAGAGAGTCTGCTGCTGTCATGCTGTGTGCTGGGCTAGGGAGAGAGACTGCTGCTGTCATGCTGTGTGCTGGGCTAGGGAGAGAGGCTGCTGCTGTCATGCTGTGTGCTGGGCTAGGGAGAGAGGCTGCTGCTGTCACGCTGTGTGTGCCGGGCTAGGGAGAGAGGCTGCTGCTGTCATGCTGTGTGCCGGGCTAGGGAGAGGCTGCTGTCACGCTGGGTGCTGGGCTAGGGAGAGAGGCTGCTGTCACGCTGTGTGCTGGGCTAGGGAGAGAGGCTGCTGCTGTCATGCTGTGTGCTGGGCTAGGGAGAGAGGGTTGCTGCTGTCACGCTGTGTGCTGGGCTAGAGAGAGAGGCTGCTGCTGTCACGCTGTGTGCTGGGCTAGGGAGAGAGGCTGCTGCTGTCACGCTGTGTGCTGGGCTAGGGAGAGAGGCTGCTGCTGTCACGCTGTGTGCTGGGCTAGGGAGAGAGGCTGCTGCTGTCACGCTGTGTGCTGGGCTAGGGAGAGAGGCTGCTGCTGTCAAGCTGTGTGCTGGGCTAGGGAGAGAGGCTGCTGCTGTCACACTGCGTGCTGGGCTAGGGAGAGAGTCTGCTGCTGTCATGCTGTGTGCTGGGCTAGGGAGAGAGACTGCTGCTGTCACGCTGTGTGCTGGGCTAGGGAGAGAGGCTGCTGCTGTCACGCTGTGTGCTGGGCTAGGGAGAGAGGCTGCTGCTGTCACGCTGTGTGCTGAGCTAGGGAGAGAGGCTGCTATCATGCTGTGTGCTGGGCTAGGGAGAGAGGCTGCTGCTGTCATGCTCTGTGCTGGGCTAGGGAGAGAGGCTGCTGCTGTCATGCTGTGTGCTGGGCTAGTGAGAGAGGCTGCCGCTGTCATGCTGTGTGCTGGGCTAGGGAGAGAGGCTGCTGTCATGCTGTGTGCTGGGCTAGGGAGAGAGGCTGCTGCTGTCATGCTGTGTGCTGGGCTAGGGAGAGAGGCTGCTGCTGTCATGCTGTGTGCTTAGCTAGGGAGAGAGGCTGCTGCTGTCATGCTGTGTGCTGGGCTAGGGAGAGAGGCTGCTGCTGTCTCGCTGTGTGTTGGGCTAGGGAGAGAGGCTGCTGCTGTCACGCTGTGTGCTGGGCTAGGGAGAGAGGCTGCTGCTGTCATGCTGTGTGCTGGGCTAGGGAGAGAGGCTGCTGCTGTCAGGCTGTGTGCTGGGCTAGGGAGAGAGGCTGCTGCTGTCAGGCTGTGTGCTGGGCTAGGGAGAGAGGCTGCTGCTGTCACGCTGTGTGCTGGGCTAGGGAGATAGACTGCTGCTGTTACGCTGTGTGCTGGGCTAGGGAGAGAGGCTGCTGCTGTCACGCTGTGTGCTGGGCTAGGGAGAGAGGCTGCTACTGTCACACTGTGTGCTGGGCTAGGGAGAGAGACTGCTGCTGTCACGCTGTGTGCCGGGCTAGGGAGAGAGGCTGCTGCTGTCATGCTGTGTGCCGGGCAAGGGAGAGAGGCTTCTGCTGTCACGCTGTGTGCCGGGCTAGGGAGAGAGGCTGCTGCTGTCACGCTGTGTGCCGGGCTAGGGAGAGAGGCTGCTACTGTCACGCTATGTGCCGTGCTAGGGAGAGAGGCTGCTGCTGTCACGCTGTGTGCCGGGCTAGGGAGAGAGGCTGCTGCTGTCACGCTGTGTGCCGGGCTAGGGAGAGAGGCTGCTGCTGTCACGCTGTGTGCCAGGCTAGGGAGAGAGGCTGCTGCTGTCACGCTGTGTGCCGGGCTAGGGAGAGAGGCTGCTGCTGTCACGCTGTGTGCTGGGCTAGGGAGAGAGGCTGCTGCTGTCATGCTGTGTGCTGTGCTAGGGAGAGAGGCTGCTACTGTCATGCTGTGTGCTGTGCTAGGTAGAGAGGCTGCTGCTGTCATGCTGTGTGCTGGGCTAGGGAGAGAAACTGCTGCTGTCATGCTGTGTGCTGGGCTAGGGAGAGAGGCTGCTGCTGTCATGCTGTGTGCTGGGCTAGGGAGAGAGGCTGCTGCTGTCATGCTGTGTGCCGGGCTAGGGAGAGAGGCTGCTGCTGTCACACTGTGTGCTGGGCTAGGGAGAGAGGCTGCTGCTGTCATGCTGTGTGCTGGGCTAGGGAGAGAGGCTACTGCTGTCAGTTCTCTTTCTCTCTGCATTATATAAATTATAACTTTGTGCTGGAGAAAGGGGTTTCCTCCTGATACATCGCAGTGCAATGCCGTGTGTGTCATGTAATCATTATTTATCATACATTATTTGTTTATATCAATAGTAACTGGATGCACAGTTGTGGGTCAATTGTTCTCTATTTGTCCTAGATTTGCTGACTGCTGTGCACTTAATCATGGATCGCTTTTGAGTTATGCTGTGATACACAAATGGCCGGGACCTGATTCATGTGTGTTTATAGATGATACCGATCAGATACATACTGTACATACATTTAATAAAGATTCCCCAACATTGAAACCAGGGGAAATGAACAACCCTTGAACACCTTCTTTACACTGAATAAGGGTAACACACACATCTAATTTCTGTTACGGATTGGAAACATTTACCCATCTCTTATGACGCTGCTTCAACAAAGACAGTTTTCTGCTTTCACATACAGTACATTCAATTTTTAATACAATGGTACTGTATACATGGTTCTCTATCTATCATACTGGTTACAGCATTAACATGTCAGCGATAAGGTGATTACCGACTGTAATGGGGAATTGCAGAGACTTACTTGGACAAGGCCATCCCGTTGTTATTCAGCACCTCATTCAGATCCGTCAGGAGGATCCCGGCCTCCACAGTCACCTGCTTCTTGTCCTGATCAATCTAGAGAAGGAGCAACAGGGAATGAGATCAGAGGCCTGCGGGAGCTGGAGGATGATCATTAGTACAATTATCTGCAACTACCAAGTCGAACTTTCTTATTTATAATTTTCATGTCTATAAATCAATTAAATAGTAGTAGTGTAGTGTAATGCGGTCACAATTCACTGCCTACAGCGCAATTCCTATGCAGCTATCTGTCCGTATTCTGAGTTGTCCGCAACTATGCGATTTTAGAGCTGACATCAACACTAGTAATGGCACTTACATATAAACCCATTCTTGGCCCAGAAGATACATAATGGCGTGCATTTTCCATACGTGCCACTCAGAATAGGATGCAACTCTATATGTGTTAACACGCCGTTGCCACCCAGTGACGCCCAATCAGCTGTCGGTGAAAAGCAATTGAGACTTGTACGACTAGGAATCGCTCGTAGCGTGATGATTGTGGTGCGTGCGCAGTTTGCTAAAAAAAAACATGACATGCAACTCCATCTGGGCCCGAATCAGGGCCCAGAGAATTTAAATAGCGCTTTCATGTATTATGTTTAAAAACAAGACAAATCAGTCCAGATAAAAAGCAAAAGTTGTCAGATATGGGCTACATGCAGCGGAGGCAGCCATTTTGTGGGAGGCAGCCATTTTATGGGTGGAGACGATCTTCCACTGATCAATTCACTAAGAAGCAATGACATTACTGAGGCACATCGTGCCTTACGCCTGTCGTGTCATTAGTTCCCAGAATATGGATAGTCTGGTTTCTCGGGACTACTACACAAAGGGGCGGATTCTGCGTTGCACGCGGCTGCGACCACTTTATTATCTCTGCAGTAGTGGCGTCTGCGACTTTATGCTAATGATAGTAAAAGCCCCTCCCCTGATGTACGGGTGTGGGTCCGACATCGACATAGCTTGCAACTCGTGATGTCTGCCTATAGGCTACAGGTGCGCATTAAAGATCCTTCAAGATACATAACCCTGGGTTATAGAGCACAGCATGACTTTCTCTGTGTTATTGTTTTACAGAACCTGGAAGAGTATAAATCACACAAGTATTTTATCTCAGCCTTTCTCATTTTATAGGAAAGCCGGACTACATTATACCGTATCTCGCTGATAACGTCCCAGCAATTCCGGCTCGCAGGCTGAGAGTGAAGCTTTTACAGGCATTTAAAGCTCTTCCACGTCAAGTACAACATCTGCCCAATTACAAGCCCCTGATGTTCCCGCTGCTGGGTTTTACAGCCTGCATGCCAAGATAATGGCGAGAGCTTCCCGTGTGCTGTAATAGACAGCACCTGCACTCACTGCTCTCCCGAGTACAAGAAATACAGCTAATATAATAGAACGACAGCGAGCAGGAACCATTACAGCGACGCGCTTCCATCTATTACAGCAAGATCTCATCTTCGGAATGTGGCACAAAGATATTTCTCCTCAGGAAAGTGACATAGCGGTAACAATGTTCACTATAAACAGCGAATTAAGGACAACTAAACAGACAAATTGAACCTATTCCTATATGAGCCGTGAGTGTAAAGTTGTTCATCATTAAGCTGATATTCCACAGCAGCTCTGGGAAAAAGGACAGTATTACCACTGTATCTTTTGACGCAGGATGCAGACAGGAAGCCAACGGTCGCAATACCGACCGCCAACTTCCCGACTGTCTAATCCTGGCAAGGTACAAATGACAGGCATCGAATCCCAACACCTGTCATTAGACCTACGTCGGGAGCCCAACACCTGGCTTGCCGATCGAAGGTAAGCTGGGCACGGACAGCCGCCAGGGGGGGAGGGTTAGGTTAGGGGTTCCCGGTGGGGACTTCAGGTTAGGCAACCCCCCCTGGGAGGTTAGGGTTAGGCTAGGGGAAGAGGGAGGTTAGGGTTAGGCACCCTCCTTGGAGACTTAGGTTTAGGGGAAGGGGGGGGGTTTGGTTTAGGCACTTGGGGGGGTGGTGAGGGTTAGGCACCCCTAAAGGAGGGTTAGGGGGTCAAAAAAGGTTAGTTAATACTTACCTTTTGTAGCTTTGGGATCTTCACCCCTTCCGGGCTTCCGCTGTCGGGATTTGAACCGCCGGCCATGCGGCCGGGTGGTAAATCTTACTGATTCCTTTGACGCAGGTCAAAAAGCTGAAAACGGCAGTCAGTTTAGTTGCTGCGACACCACTGGCTCCAAACCGTATTTGAATTACCGGTTAAACTGCCACCGCTTTTCACAGGGGTAAAATTTACTAACCGTCAGTTTCGGAGCTAAACCAGAATTGACGTACAAGGCCGGCGTGTAGCTGTCAAAATAAAATGACTATTTATCGTCCGTCAGGTTTCAGTGTCAATTGAAACCCAATGTCCATGTCAGTCGGTGTTTGCAGCTATCAATGCCGATCTGTCAGTTCAAAACCGACTGCAAATTAAAACTTTCAAAACTACGGCAAACCCGTCCAATCAGAAGCACTGCACAGACCAGCATGACCGGTGCAGGCTTTGTTAGGTTGAAAAGCTTTGAAAGTGTTACATTTACAAAAGCAAATGTCCCCCTCCCAAGTCCATAACCAGCCCCAGACCGCTCTCAACCTGGACTGGTTTGGTAAAATAAACGTTTACAGTGCAAACGCGAACTGGCCGGTCACTCCGAGACACTGTCATAGGAACACATGGGGAAGCGCTGAGAGCATGGGAGGCTACTTCTTACGTGTCTGCACTCTGTGACACTGCTGGTGATTCTTAATACGCCACCATCCGTGTACCATCGACACTTACATGTGACACGTGATTATAAGGGCTTTCCAGAACTTTCCACACATGTGTAGTTGCAAATAATCGCCCAACTATGTGAACATCGGCTTGTTACGTGCACCCCTGACTCATGCCCTGTGTAGTTTAAGGCCCCCATACATGAGCAATTGATTGCAGCAATCGTGCAATTTGCAATCGATTGTGTATAAAAATCTTTCCCTTTTTCAATCGATTGTGGCAATTCTGCAATCGATTGAGAAAGGGAAAGATTTTTATACACAATCGATTGCAAATTGCACAATTGCTGCAATCAATCTCCGATGTATGGGGGCCTTTACACAATGAGACAGGCAGAAGCCAAGGTCCTTTGTGTAACTACAACCTGAAAAAACAGAACCTGGTCCCCCCCACATTCTGCTGGCTAGTGTACAATACGCATCCCATTCTGGTGGCAACTGTTTTAAAAAATTGAGCCAGTTCAATGGAGTAATATAAGAGCAGCACAGATGAATCCTCCCTCGTTGTTGCTCACGTCGCGTTATACAAGCGTCGTAGTCGCGTTATGAAATACTGTGGAAGGGCGCAGTGAGACGCAACTGAATCCATGGCATGCAATACACAGCTTACCCACTGGGTGGCCAGTGCTCCACTGATGAACAACTCGGAACGGAATACACTAGCATTGTATGGAGATGGTACTACAGTATAGAGAGCCCCGACAGGCGTACCGCGCTATAAAGCCGCAGATGTACAGTACAGCAAACCACCATAGCCGCTGCGCACAGTGTTATTGTTTTTTTCCGTAAAAGTCGCAAATGTGGCTGTTAATATTGCCCACGGGTAGTATTTAATGAAATGAGATATTTTTCATGATGAGGCTCTAAAAAGGGGTATATTTACTACAGTGGAGATGTTACCTATAGCAACCAATTAGATTCTAACTATTATCTTCTAGAAGGTACTAGTTAAATGGTAAGTAGAATCTGATTGGTTGCTATGGGCAACATCTCCACAAAAACCTGCACTTTAGGAAATATACACCGACCTAACTATAGTTAAATGCTGACATATACTCTAACAGCTTACATTACAGTATCTTATTGCTTGCGATAATGTCGCAGGCAGCAGCCTTATTTAAAGTGTGAGCAACTCACACTGCACGAGCCCCTATGCAATAACATAGATAAAATTTGAGGATTTCCAGCGCTGTCGGGCTGCCGCTGACGGTAATCGAACCCATTCATACCCATTCCGTATTATACATACACTAAAGGAAATTGTAGACATTATCCCGGAGATAAAGGAGCCCATCTGACGCACAAAAACCCGCTACTACTGGTAATTTGGGATCTCCTACTACAGACTCTGATCGTCTTTAATCCTTCACAGAGAACTTCCAGAACCACTCTCAGTATAAAACCTTTTTGTGCCTCAAAAAACAACAGTCATTGAGGGGACGCGGTTAAAATCCCTAAGATCGGGATGCCGACTGCTGAAATCCTGGCGCCTGAATCCCGATCACCGAGAGAACACTGGCGCCGGAATCCTGACATGACTGGGGATGCCGACGTTGGATTACCGGCAGCCGGGACCCCGATCGTAAGGAGACTGGGGGCAAGGTAACAGAGGCGTTTTAAGAGAGGAGGGGGACCGTGTGAACTCCCCATGCGGGGACCCCTCCTCTCTCACCGGTGGCCGGCAGCCGACTGACGTGGCATTTACACTAGAGTGTGCCCGGAATCTACTGTGCATGCGCAGAACACCAGAAAAATGGCCGTATCGGCCATTTTCCGGTGTTCTGAGCAGCGCTGACACCCGACGCGGGACCACGGAAAGGTAGGTTTAAACTAATATGGGTGCAGGGTGTGCGGTGCGGGGCCCCCCTGGACCCAGGGGCCCCACACACACTGCACCCATTATAGATACGCCACTGAAAGGTAAGTATTAGCCGCGGGGGGAGGGTTAGGTTTAGGCACCCCAGGGGGACAGGGTTAGGCTGCCAGAGGGGGGGGGAGGTTAGGGTTAGGCTCCAGACAAGGGGGGGTTAGCGTTAGGCACTAGGGGGGTGGGTTAGGCACTTACCGAATTAGGGTGCGGGGTAGGGAGGGTTAGTATGAGGGTACAAGAAAGGAGGGTCAGTGGGTAAATAGGACAGGGGACAGTACTCACCGTTCCCCTGTCGGGATTACAACCATCAGGATGTCGCTGTCAGTGAACTGACAGCCGGCATCTCCTCCGTCTGTATTTCATACCGAATCCGTCACTGACAGAGTAGGGGATAATTGCAGTGATCTAACAAGTTTGGGGTCAGGAGTTGGATCTCTAGAAAGGGAAATAAAATAAACTTGATATTGAGGTTTATAGGATGCTGGAAACTGCGGCCTCCGTACAGTATATTGAGGGTTATGCAGGCTGACATTGTTACTTTATTTTATCAGCTCTCTACACAGTGTTTCATATTTTAGTTAAATAATTGTGTGTAAATAAATGTTTTTTTTATTTTTTATAATTGTATATATGTGATCTAATTTTTCCAATTCATATTAAAGCACTATACTGTATTTTTCATAGCACAGTTCTTATTCTTTTTTTTTTTTTTATTGTACTAAGATAGGCGCGTTTCCACATTACCATTAGGACACATCTGCTTTTCATTACAATTTAATTACAATTTTGCATATACTGTACTATGTGCTTATATAAGTACAATTGCCATTTTTTTTCATACAGTAATAGCGCCAGAAGTTTATGCCGTGTTTTTAGGACCCCTAGAAAACTTTGCTTAATACTGCAAAACATAATAATGAAATTACGACAGATATCAGCGTTGGAATTAAAATATGTCAAACATTTACCGACCATATAGGAGGGAAGGGGACGAGATAATTTGGTGACGTAAAAAAATAAATAAATAAGGACGGCATCAAATACAACTCACTTTAAAGTAAACCCAAACCATTTGCAGCTGTACAACTTTCTCTTTAAACTTTGGACCCATCCGGTAAGATGGTGTCACAAGACCCAGTAGGGCAGGCAGCAGAGTCCTTTAGGAGGAGAGCGCAACCCACAACAAAAATACACTTTGGGGTCTATTTACTAAGCAGTGTTAGTGAAAAGTGATAAGAAACTGATAAGGTACCAGCCAATCAGCTCCCAAACTGTCATTTTTCATACACAGCCTGTGAGATGACAGTTGGGAGCTGATTGGCTGGCACCTTATCACTCTTTACTCTGTCTCCTAACACTGATTAGTAAATAGACCCCTTTATAACAGCAAGTGCCGGGCTATTGGTCACCCATAAGTCACACTATGGGCCTGATTCAGACCCACTCGCAAGCGGCTGTCCGCTCGCAAGTGGGTCGATGTTGTGCACTGCGCATGACGGCGGGAGCTCCGTCGTGCGCATGCGCCAGATGCGACGAGCGAAGGACTTTCCTTCGCTCGTTGTGTCTGATCAAAGGGGGCGTGCTGTCGATGTTGATTGACAGCACGCCCCCTTTGGTGGGCGTGCCGGGGGCGTGCCTCCCTGATGGGGGCGTTCCCAAGGGAACGCCTACCGTCAGAAGCCAGCCCACTGACATCACTAGTGATGTCAGTAGGAGTGATTTTGGCTCTGATAGAGCCAAAATCACTAAGGGCCTTGCAGTTGAAAATCTCAACCGCAGGCTCCGGCTCGCAGTGGCGATGGTCGCGATGGTCAAGACCATCACGGCCATCAAACTGCACGCTCGTATAGGCTGTGGGTGGTGACCCACAGCTATACGAGCGTCCAGGAGGACGCTCCATAATTATGGAGGGCGGCCCTCATTCAGAGCGTGCGCTCTGCTCAGAGCATACGGCTCTGAATGAGGGCCTATATGCACTAAAGAAATGTAAAGAAACCTACATTTGCACAGCAAAAGGAGGGTGGGGGGGGGGTCATTTACTAAAGCCTCCTGGTAGAAAGACGGCATCAGCTTTCCACTACTCTTGCTGAACTTTACATTAATCCCTCCCTTGTCACTAAATGCGGCGGGCTTCTATTTTCTAAAGCGCACTATTACAATTCAGCAAGCGTCGTGCCTCCGGCTAATATCATTGCCGATAACTGGCATAAAGTCTTCCTATCATCGGAACACAGAGAATTATGGGCCTCTTGCTTTGAATTGCAGAAGTTATATTTAACACCAGCCATTTCCATCTTTTCAAAAAACCCGGAGACTGTGAATGGGAGTCTATTGTGTGCGCAGAAAGGCTTTATTCCCTAAGACGGATTTATACCAGGGACATGATTTATTTAAACAGAAGGAGGTAATTGAATAAAAGGGCAAATTAAATGGGGTTTTGTGTTTGAATGGAATTTACGAAGGAAGAGAACAATCATTTACAGCCGCAAAAGGAGGGATTCATTCCGTGAGCGCACGCCAAGACAAACGCCAAACTCTTCTACATGAATCATATCAGGTTCTGTAACTCTTCTAGGAAGGAGCTGGGAGATTTATTAATCCCCGGAGTGGTAGATAGGAGTGCGGGACTGCGACAGACGAGATGTTATGCCATAAAGAAAAGTATCTTTTAATGCGACGGAACAGTTAGGAACTGCTGCACCTCTGTACTAAGGATATAATCACATTGTGGAGATATATTGTGGAATAAATTGACACAAAGCCCCCCACCCCCCTGTAGATTAGAGGCTCGTCTCACTGCCAGGCGGCTCTTTACAGTGACAAAGTTGAATTTATTATTAAGAAAAAATTAATATATTTGAAACTACTGTGAGAAGAACAGCGGAAATGCCTGGTTAGAACGGCAGGACTGGATCTGTGAATCCCAGTTAAGGGCGGCTGGAGGCTGCAGTGTCTCGCAGGCAGTAGTGCGGAATGTAATTAGTTGTGAGATTTATTATGTTCTATACTATACATGAGTAGCATACACAGGGGCAGCATTACGGATATATACAGTATCTGTACTTTTACTGTCAGTGCATTGCATTTACCGTGGTAATCATTGTTTTGGTTTTTTGCTGTGTCTTGTTTTGTTTTAGTATAATTAAAAATACATTAGATTATTTCATTTTATTAATAAGTAATATGACCACCGAGATGTAGTTCATTTACCCCGGCGGCTGGGATGCCGGCCGTCGGAATACCGGCAGCGAAAGCCTGACTAGGGATTAAAGATAGGCGTTGAAATCCCAACACCTATCTTTAGCCCGATGCCGAAATGCATTACCCGGGGGAGGTTAGGGTTAGGCATCACCCGGGGGAGGTTAGGGTTAGTCACCACCAGGGGGAGGTTAGGGTTAGGCATCACCCGGGGGGAGGTTAGGGTTAGACACCACCCGGGGGGAGGTTAGGGTTAGGCATCACCCGGGGGGAGGTTAGGGTTAGACACCACCCGGGGGGAGGTTAGGGTTAGACACCACCCGGGGGGAGGTTAGGGTTAGGCACCACCCGGGGGCAGGTTAGGGTTAGGCATCACCCGGGGGGAGGTTAGGGTTAGTCACCACCCGGGGGAGGTTAGGGTTAGGCATCACCCGGGGGAGGTTAGGGTTAGGCATCACCCTGGGGGAGGTTAGGGTTAGGCACCACCCGGGGGAGGTTAGGCATCACCTGGGGGAGGTTAGGGTTAGGCACCACCCGGGGGGAGGTTAGGGTTAGGCATCACCCGGGGGAAGTTAGGGTTAGGCATCACCCGGGGGGAGGTTAGGGTTAGGCACCACTAAGGGAGATTTAGGGGGAGGGAGAGAGGGGGGGGGGATTAGGATATTTTCCACTGTTGGGATCTTCATGCATCTAGATGCCATTGTTGGGATTTGAACTGGCGGCAATCTTAAATACCGGCCGGTATTTCATACCCAGCCCTGACCACCATAGCTGCAATAACTTGTTTTACAGGAGTTTTCCTTTAGTTATTGTAAGGTGTTTTTATGTCTTCATGCAGTTTTTCACAGTTTTCTAAAAACCTGCTGGTAAATTTACTAATGGTCAATTTTAATCGATTAAAAATCTATCTAAATAGATCAATATTGATGTTGTGTTTAATGAGCTAAATCGCACATTTACTAACACTTAAAAATCAATATCAAAAAATGTCTTTTAGTACGTGTGTGACTTAGGCCCTGAAACACATCGATGTTCATCAATTTTTAATTGATTAAAATCGACTTTTAGTAAATTTATCCCTTGCACTCCACTGATGAAGTATGGTCAGTAACCACCAGACCTTATGTCTCTTTGTAAGTCCTTACACCAGCATCTACTAAGTCTCTTTGTAAGTCCTTACACCAGCATCTGCTAAGTCTCTATGTAAGTCCTTACACCAGCATCTGCTAAGTCTCTTTGTAAGTCCTTACACCAGCATCTGCTAAGTCTCTTTGTAAGTCCTTACACCAGCATCTGCTAAGTCTCTATGTAAGTCCTTACACCAGCATCTGCTAAGTCTCTATGTAAGTCCTTACACCAGCATTTGCTAAGTCTCTATGTAAGTCCTTACACCAGCATCTGCTAAGTCTCTATGTAAGTCCTTACACCAGCATCTGCTAAGTCTCTATGTAAGTCCTTACACCAGCATCTGCTAAGTCTCTATGTAAGTCCTTACACCAGCATCTGCTAAGTCTCACTGTAAGTCCTTACACCAGCATCAGCTAAGTCTCTATGTAAGTCCTTAAACCAGCATCGGCTAGGTCTCTATGTAAGTCCTTAGACCAGCATCTGCTAAGTCTCTATGTAAGTCCTTACACCAGCATCTGCTAAGTCTCTATGTAAGTCCTTACACCAGCATCTGCTAAGTCTCTATGTAAGTCCTTATACCAGCATCTGCTAAGTCTCTATATAAGTCCTTACACCAGCATCTGCTAAGTCTCTATGTTAGTCCTTATACCAGCATCTGCTAAGTCTCTATGTAAGTCCTTATACCAGCATCTGCTAAGTCTCACTGTAAGTCCTTACACCAACATCTGCTAAGTCTCTATGTTAGTCCTTACACCAGCATCTGCTAAGTCTCTATGGAAGTCCTTACACCAGCATCTGCTAAGTAAGTCCTTACACCAGCAACTGCTAAGTAAGTCCTTACACCAGCATCTGCTAAGTCTCTATGTAAGTCCTTACACCAGCATCTGCTAAGTCTCTATGTAAGTCCTTACACCAGCATCTGCTAAGTCTCTATGTAAGTCCTTACACCAGCATCTGCTAAGTCTCTATGTAAGTCCTTACACCAGCATCTGCTAAGTCTCACTGTAAGTCCTTACACCAGCATCTACTAAGTCTCTTTGTAAGTCCTTACACCAGCATCTGCTAAGTCCTTACACCAGCATCTACTAAGTCTCTTTGTAAGTCCTTACACCAGCATCTGCTAAGTCTCTCTGTAAGTCCTTACACCAGCATCTGCTAAGTCTCTATGTAAGTCCTTACACCGGCATCTGCTAAGTCTCTATGTAAGTCCTTACACCGGCATCTGCTAAGTCTCTATGTAAGTCCTTACACCGGCATCTGCTAAGTCTCTATGTAAGTCCTTACACCGGCATCTGCTAAGTCTCTTTGTAAGTCCTTACACCGGCATCTGCTAAGTCTCTATGTAAGTCCTTACACCGGCATCTGCTAAGTCTCTATGTAAGTCCTTACACCAGCATCTGCTAAGTCTCTATGTAAGTCCTTACACCAGCATCTGCTAAGTCTCTATGTAAGTCCTTACACCAGCATCTGCTAAGTCTCTTTGTAAGTCCTTACACCAGCATCTGCTAAGTCTCACTGTAAGTCCTTACACCAGCATCTGCTAAGTCTCTATGTAAGTCCTTACACCAGCATCTGCTAAGTCTCTATGTAAGTCCTTACACCAGCATCTGCTAAGTCTCTTTGTAAGTCCTTACACCAGCATCTGCTAAGTCTCTATGTAAGTCCTTACACCAGCATCTGCTAAGTCTCACTGTAAGTCCTTACACCAGCATCTGCTAAGTCTCTATGTTAGTCCTTACACCAGCATCTGCTATGTCTCTTTGTAAGTCCTTACACCAGCATCTGCTAAGTCTCTATGTTAGTCCTTACACCAGCATCTGCTAAGTCTCTATGTAAGTCCTTACACCAGCATCTGCTAAGTCTCTATGTAAGTCCTTACACCAGCATCTGCTAAGTAAGTCCTTACACCAGCATCTGCTAAGTCTCTTTGTAAGTCCTTACACCAGCATCTGCTAAGTCTCTATGTAAGTCCTTATACCAGCATCTGCTAAGTCTCTATATAAGTCCTTACACCAGCATCTGCTAAGTCTCTATGTAAGTCCTTACACCAGCATCTGCTAAGTCTCTATGTAAGTCCTTACACCAGCATCTGCTAAGTCTCTATGTAAGTCCTTACACCAGCATCTGCTAAGTCTCTATGTAAGTCCTTACACCAGCATCTGCTAAGTCTCTATGTAAGTCCTTACACCAGCATCTGCTAAGTCTCTTTGTAAGTCCTTACACCAGCATCTGCTAAGTCTTACTGTAAGTCCTTACACCAGCATCTACTAAGTCTCTATGTAAGTCCTTACACCAGCATCTGCTAAGTCTCTATGTAAGTCCTTACACCAGCATCTGCTAAGTCTCTTTGTAAGTCCTTACACCAGCATCTGCTAAGTCTCTATGTAAGTCCTTACACCAGCATCTGCTAAGTCTCACTGTAAGTCCTTACACCAGCATCTGCTAAGTCTCTATGTTAGTCCTTACACCAGCATCTGCTATGTCTCTTTGTAAGTCCTTACACCAGCATCTGCTAAGTCTCTATGTTAGTCCTTACACCAGCATCTGCTAAGTCTCTGTGTAAGTCCTTACACCAGCATCTGCTAAGTCTCTATGTAAGTCCTTACACCAGCATCTGCTAAGTCTCTATGTAAGTCCTTACACCAGCATCTGCTAAGTCTCTATGTAAGTCCTTACACCAGCATCTGCTAAGTCTCTATGTAAGTCCTTACACCAGCATCTGCTAAGTCTCTATGTAAGTCCTTACACCAGCATCTGCTAAGTCTCACTGTAAGTCCTTATACCAGCATCTGCTAAGTCTCTATGTAAGTCCTTATACCAGCATCTGCTAAGTCTCTTTGTAAGTCCTTACACCAGCATCTGCTAAGTCTCTATGTAAGTCCTTACACCAGCATCTGCTAAGTCTCTTTGTAAAGCTGTTTTACACACTATACGATGTGAGAGCCAGCGATGGTGCGATGCGTTATACCGAAACATCGCACGCACCATAGACCCTGCACAATCCGGTGTACATTGGTGAGATGTGTTGTTACATACTGCATGTAACAACACCACGGATGCTCAGCATGTTGAACCTTGATGGAGCTGCAGTGGCAGAATACTACGTCCGGTACCACTGGTAGATTTTAGCTAGGGGTTGCAGGGCGCCAGTCTTCTGGTAAAATCTGCCACCCCCCCAAAGGGGCGTGGCCACTCCAGTGAGTACTAGCACTATGAGGAGGAGAGGACAAATAGTAACTTCTCATTGGAAGCCACAATGGGACTGTCAGCTCACCGATCTAACAGCACCACACGGGAGTACATTCTTCTATGTGGGACTGCCAGTATGGGGTGGGATTAGCAGAAACAGTTTCCAGCTGGAGCCCACACTGCTAATTCCCCAGGTGTACATGGCTTCTAGGGGCTGCAGACTATGCATTACCTACAAGCTGTTTTAGAGCTGATGCGCTTAGGCAAATGCAGAGGGGGGGTTCTTGTTGCCTGGAAACCCCTCTTCCCAGTCCACATTAGAAATAGTACATAGAATTTTACTAATGCTGCATGTTCTTCTCACTATCACAAATGAAATAATTAGCACCACTTGTGGATCTTTTAACATATGTCAGCCAGTAATAAATGCACCTGTGCACCAACTAGATCTGGAAAACATGCACTGTTAGGAGTGCACTGCTATGTATAGAGCATCAATAGGCTTAATTATTAATACAGTATCATATAATAATACACTATCCAGTGCATAACGAGACCAATATGTACATATATGTCCAGGGCAGTGCTAGGTTCTTCTGCTGCTTCCCCAGACTCCTGGACTTGTTCCCATGCTCTGGAATGGTGCCCACACCTGAAATAAAAACACTCAGCTCGAGCAGGTTGGCCCTATGGCCGCATATAATGGGTTACTGTGATCACTGTTCCTGTATATGCTGGAATTATGACACACAATACACTATGTATGACACATATAATGGGTTACTGTGATCACTGGTCCTGTATATGCTGGAATTATGACACACAATACACTATGTATGACGCATATTAAAGCTGGATAAGTGCTAATTATACCCTCTTCATGGACTGGCCACACTCACTCTAAAATCCAGCATTTGGAAACCCCCCTCTAGGAATCCTGTGTTTGCCACTGAATGTGCATGTGCAAGTAGTGACTGGCATACACAATGATTAGGGCAAATGAACCGGACCACCAAGGCACTGACCCGGAACTGAAGCCAGGGCACCATCCCTAAGGTAAAAAGTTAGGAGTCGCTCCTTCCGAGTACCATTCCTATCAGCTAAGAACGGGAAACTGAGGCTACAGTGGGCACAGGCTCGCCAGCACTGGGCAGATGAAGACTGGAAAAACATCGCCTGATCTGATGAATCCCCATTTCTGCTGCAACATGTGGTTGGTAGGGTCAGAAAATATGAATCCATAGATCCAATCTGCCTTTTTGTCACCGGCTCAGGCTGCTGTGGTATGGTGGAGTGGTTGGAATATTTTCTTGTCACACATTAGGTCCTTTAATACCAACTAAAAATCCTTCAAATACCACAGCCTACCTGGGTGTTGCTGCTGACCATGTGCAGCACTGTATGGGGGTCATTCAGACCCACTCACGAGCGGCAGTACGCTCGCAAGTGGGTCGATGTTCCCCACTGCGCATGCACACGACGGAGGGAGCTCCGTCGTGCGCATGCGCGAGACCCGGCGAGCGACGGGCTTTCCATCGCTCGGGGTCTCGCACCAAAGGGGGCGTGCTGTCGATGTTGATTGACAGCACGCCCCCTTTGGTGGGCGTGCCGGGGGCGTGCCTGCCAGACGGAGCCGTTCCCATGGGAACGCCTACCGTCTCAAGCCGGCCCCACTGACATCACTAGTGATGTCAGTGAGAGTGATTTTGGCTCTGATAGAGCCAAAATCACTCCTGGCATTGTGGCTGGGAAACCCGACCGCAGGGTTTCCCTCGCAAGTCCGATGGTCGCGATGGTAAAGACCATCACTACCATCTTTTTGCACGCTCGTATATATGCTGTGGGTGGTGACCCACAGCTATACGAGCGTCCAGGAGGATGCTCCATTTTAATGGAGGAGGGCCCTGATTCAGAGCGAGCGCTCTGGTCAGAGCGTCCGGCTCTGAATCAGGGCCTATGTCCCCTGTCTACACATCTTACACTGGCTACTACCTACAGGATCACGCATCATGTCACTCAGCACACGTCAGGTCACGCTGGTACCAGGACCATGAGTTCTGTGTACTACAATGGCCTCATCAGTCTCCAGGTCTCAGTCCAGTAGCGTGTAATATATTGCAGGGGGACAGTACATTTCCCGTGTCTGGAATGTGGCTCCACGATACGCAGAAATGAGCCCGACAGCCTAATCAGTGCCTAAGCCAATGGAAAGGACAAATCGCTGGGACTCCAACAGACTGTTACAATGAATCAATTTCCTCTCCCATTACTGTAATGTCTAAAGCAAGAGCTCAAATAAATTCTTCTCTAAAAAAAAGATATATCTTTACAGAATCAATGGTTCTTGTTAATAGAATTAAATATTGAACCGGCCGACTCTTAAAATAACAAAGCTCTGTTCCCGATCGATGGGAATAGCCAGATTCTCCCTCTTACACTGAGCTAAAGAGGGAGATCTTGCAAATGCCACACATCAGCATTCATTGTAATCAGTGGCATTTACTGTACCACTGCCAGTAATAAATTATACTGTGTATGCTTCTCTGTGCCAAGCTACCTGGCAGGGGAAGATCTGGGCCTTTCACAGACACAGCACTTGGTACAGAGGAGCTTATTCAGACCCGCTCGCTAGATGCATTCGCTCGCTCCCAGCGTATGCAAATCTAACGCACGCCTGATTCTGAGGTGGGAGCAGTAGCGGCTCTGGAGGTGGGTCTGCAGCACAGTCCAAAATTCATATAGGGGAACCACACCAACTGCCAGCGAGACCCGTCCAGCGATGTTTGGGAGCATTTGGAGTGGCAGTTGGTGTGTTTTCCCTATTTGAACTTTGGACTGCGGTCCAGAGCCGCCACTGGGTGGGAGTAAAGCAAAACTAAACAAGAAACTTTGCACCTGGACAAACCATTCTGCAATACAAGGGGGGGGAAATCCAGGTATTATGTTGGCATGCAGGGTAAATACCGGCTGCTTTTGCATGTAGCCCTCAAATGCTGGACAGCTTTATTTTTACACTGCAATTTAGAAGTTTACAGTATAGGTAACAATCTGAATCAGGTCACCTTGTTCAGGTAAATGGATATTATGTGCGCTAAGAATCTCATGTATATTTAAGATCCCTGCAGCCCCTTCATGACTCCCCCTCCCACCACTCCACCCCGACACCCACCTCCGTCGATTCGTCTCACCCCCCTTCCCCAGCTCCCATACTATCCCCGGCAGCTGGTCCTCCTCTCAGAAATGTGTCCGTCTCCATCGCAGCAGGAGCCATTGGGGTCTGTGCCCACCGGCTTCCACTGCACGCGCATTGATCAGACAGGACAGGCGATACACAATGATTATGTAGACAATGATATTAATGTAAAAGAGGCTAATACACAGACGTTTGTGTGTGGTTAGTATGTCTTTAGGGTGCATTCTTGTCCTGTAAATCTAGTCTCAGCCGTGACGCACATTTCACACTTTATAACTCACAAAGCCCCCCCCCCTTTCATTTAAACCAACGGTGAGCAACAGCATACCACTGCCGGTCCTTGAGGGGCACAATTCTTTCACTCTTACTATGTGGGTAAAGTATTCAGCCTGTAAACTTAGAGGGGTATTCAATTTGAAACGTAAACTTCGCCGTCTGTGCGTGTCGAACTTTTCGCCGCACATCGTAGTTTTTGCCGGCGAAAAAGTATCACTCGCGCCTCCGCTTATACTTGTATTCAATTTGAAATCGTCGAAAACGGCGCCCAGCGAAAGTGAAATCAGCGAAGACTTAGCTGATTTTTGAGTAAATCACCCTAACACCCCCAAAAAGATGCTCTGACATGGGGGATCACTCTGGATACCCCCGATTAGCCCTGCTGAAGGTTTTTGGGGTCTTTAAACGGGCTCGATAGCTGCTATTTTGGGGATTTGGGAAGGTGATGAAGAATAGTATTTAGAAGGTTTTTTTGCAGAAAATAAGTAGTCCCAGCAAATTTTGGGTACTTGAAAATGGGGGTGAGCATATTTAAAAGTTCCTAAAGTGAAGGTTCAAAAAGCATGAAAAATCCACCTGCCGCAAACACCAGCAATGAAAAAAACACTTGGGGCATATTTGGGGACCCCCCTAGATTGTAGTTCGCTAGTTTTTAACTTTGTACCCCCCAATTTTTTTTTTCGCCCCCAAAATGAAAGTGCTTTTTTTGGGGTCTTCTGAGGTTTTTTTTTATTTTTGACACAGTTTACCTTTGGGGGACTGTCTGAAGGTTGTAGGGTAGTTTCCGAAATGTTGCACCCCAAAACCCCAATTCTGCACTTTTCCAGGCTCTGTAATTAGCAGCTGACAGGACAGAAGTTCTCCAGCAAATGCAAAACTTTATATTGTTATTTTTGGTCCCTTTACAGAATCTCAAACTCGGAAGAATGAAATGATAAATCGATGCGGTAGAGGAAGACAGCAGCATTAATTGCATGAAAACATCGGCAGAATTCAGGCACTCTCATTTTTTGAAGTAAAAAAAACAGTCAGCTACAGCACAGGTTCTCAAACTCGGTCCTCGGGACCCCAAACAGTGCATGTTTTCCAGGTCTCCTCACTGAATCACAAGTGAAATAATTAGCTCCACCTGTGGATCTTTTAAAATGTGTCAGTGAGTAATGAATACACCTGTGCACCTGCTGGGTGACCTGGAAAATGTGACCTGTGGGGTCCTGAGGACCGAGTTTGAGAACCACTGAGCTACAGTATTGTCTGCGATTTAATATACATCTTATGAATATACATTTGTCCAAAGAAAAACTGTTCTGGTCACTAAGTCCACGAGAGAATAAAAACCTCTCTGGAGTTACTCCAGATTAGTGACCGTGACGCTACGACGGCGTTACGTCTATGTCGCTACAGGCAAATAATTAATATGACACCAGATGGAACATACGTTTTAAAAATATTTTTGGCCCAAATCTCCAAAGCCGCACGGCCTCCGATCATGACATCTAGAAGACTGTGAACATGTAATTATATATTCATACCTTAATAACCTTGTTCATTTTATTCATCCGGATCATAAAATCATCGGTGCAGGCGATGTCCGAGGGGGAGTGTCCTCCGCCCACCACTTTCACCCTTTTACTTCTCTGACGAGCGAGATCCAGAATCTGAAAGGAAGGAATAATAACGGCTTGTGTTACCTACACTCTGTTTGTAATGGACATCTAGATCTAAAACACATTTTTCACATTTTGGGAGACATTGGCCCTCATTCAGAGCCGCTCGTTAGCGGCAGTACGCTCGTTCCGAGCGATGTTTGCACATCTGCGCATGCGTACGGTTTTTAGTACGCATGCGCGAACCAGTCAGTGCGGCCAAAAATCGTTTGTACGCTATATAGCGAGTGCCTGCTATTTTGAGTGACAGAATGAGGCGTATGTGGGTGGTAACAGGGGAAGGTGCTTGAAAATGGGGAGTGGAGATCCGAACGCAGGCGTGCTTAAAGGTCAAAACGGGCGTTTTATGGGTGTGCATAATTAATACAGCAGCGTCATTGACCACGTCACTGGGCTATTTTATAGCCAGAACTGCTCGCAAATTTGTGGTAGCAAACACCAACCACAAGAATAGCGAGCAGCCCATACGCTGGTCGATGTACTCGATTAACCTAATAAATAGCGGACATGACGTATGGTGCGAGCGGCCAGGGGGCGTTTTTAACAAATAAACGAGCGTATGTTTTGCTCGCTCGTTCAGACTTAGAGGTGTGAACAGACTGCAATTTGCGAACGGATCATTTGAATAGCCACCCCTTGTTTTTGAACGAACGACCGCAAATAGCGAACGGCTCTGAATCAGGCCCATTGGTCCTTATCCAGTGGGTCGATGCATTTAAAACATCCGGCACTAGAGCCCGATGCTGTAAATCCATGCATGAGTCTGAGATGCACTAAGCATGCGTCATGATGGTTACCGCAGGGGGATGCAGATCGGAACTGCATGGAGAATCATGCAAATCCGATAGGTGTTCCTGGGCAGTTCCTGGGCATGTAGGCGGTTGTGACGGGTACTTACCAGAGTCAGGAATTGTGTCGGAAGACGCAAGTTCCACTGGCACCGCTGTACCATCAGACAATCTGAGCAACCATAGGAATGCTGAAATGCCCAACGGTCCGATGTCCTCTCGATGGTGGGACTATTTGAGCGCCGCAGAGGATTACAGCTGGTGGGCGTCTCAGTAGACAGATCACAGTCTGCAGCATTAGCATAAATTCACAGTAGCGCCCGCGACAAATGCCACAGCCGCTACTGCATTTAGCATCCACATCTAAATTAGGAAGAGTAATAATGCTGTTATGCTTGCAGCAGACATGGGGAGATGATCACAATATACTGATAAATATTCCTCATTGCCTTTTAGCCCCTATGTCTCCCAGCTTAGATCAGCCAATATGCACTGATTGGTAAAGGTGACTGAAGTGCTCTGCACTCCATCCTGCAACCACTCCATCCTGCAAGCGCTCCATCCTGCAACCACTCCATCCTGCAACCACTCCATCCATTACTCCATTCTGTAAACACTCCATCCTGCGAGCACTCCATCCTGCGAGCACTCCATCCTGCGAGCACTCCATCCTGCAAGCACTCCATCCTGCAAGCACTCCATCCTGCAAGCACTCCATCCATTACTCCATTCTGTAAACACTCCATCCTGCACTCTTTACTGCAACCACTATATCCTGCAATCACTTCACCCACAGTCACACTATCCACAATCCCTCCATTCTGCAATGACTCCACCACAATCACAGTATCTGCAATCTTTCCATCCTGCAATCACAGTAATATAGTAACTGACGGGTAAGAGGAGTTTGCACACAAATAGTGAGCAGATGGAGTCTGTCTCATCTGCTCTTAGTAGAAGGCGTATTGCTTATGCCAACCATTCCCAAGGCTGCCTGAGATCTCTGAATACTAAGGAGCCTATTTGTCATTACATTTTGGCAGCATATCCCCTGAAAACACCCATTTTCAGGGGATACCCACAAATATTAAGGATATTTTTCCATATCTCTATATAACCACACATTCAGAACCTCTCGCAGTCCTGTCGTTTTCATCTCAAGAATATTTCCAGGATCAGACCCTTTCTCACCCAGGATGCTACCAAAACCCTCATACACTCACTGGTCATCTCCAGATTGGACTACTGTAACCTCCTCCTATCTGGCCTCCCCAAATCCCTTCTCTCCCCTCTCCAGTCTGTCCCCAGTGCTGCTGCTCGGCTCATCTTCCTCTCCAAACGCTCTACATCTGCCTCCCCTCTCCTACACGCCCTACACTGGCTCCCCTTCCCTTTTAGAACCCAATTGAAGGTTCTCACACCCACTTACAAAGCCCTCACCCATTCCTCTCCCGCATACATCTCTGATCTCCTCTCCCTTCACTCTTCTGTCCGCCCTCTTCATTCACTTAATACACGCCGCCTTTCATGCCAGCTGATTACTTACTCCCACCTCCAAGATTCTGCCCGCGCTGCTCCTCACCTTTGGAACTCTCTCCCTCTCCCCATCAGACTCTGCACCTCTCTACAATCTTTCAAACGAGCTCTTAAGACCCACTACTTCATTAAAGCCTTCCAGCTCTCATCCTAACTTGCTGCTACATCTTCCATCCTCCTCGCCTACCCAATCTGTCACTCCTGTGTGTCTGCCCCTCCCTTAAAGAATGTAAGCTCTTTCGAGCAGGGCACTCTACCCTCTTGTGCTTCTCCCTACTGTAATTTAATTTATCTCTTACTCCCCACTAGGGCAACTAACACTTGGCTGCTTATGCGGGCGTTAAGGCCCTAATATAGCAATGTTTATTATACATGTATTGTATTTAGGGGTGTGCACCGGCCACTTTTCGTGTTTTGTGTTTTGGTTTTGGATCTGGATCTTTCTTCGTGTTTTGGATCTGGATTGGTTTTGCCAAAACCACCCTTCCGTGTTTTGGGTTCTGGGTTTTGTGTTTTGGATCTGTATTTTTTTTTTAAAAAGCATAAAAACAGCTAAAATCACAGAATTTGTTGGTTTCTCTGCTCCTATGCTATTATTAACCTCAATAACCTTAATTTCCACTCATTTCCAGTCTATTCTGAACACCTCACACCTCACAATAGTGTTTCCATGTCCAAAAGGTTGCACCGAGGTAGCTGGATGACTATGCTAAGCGACACGAGTGGGCGGCACAAACACGTGACCCATCTAGGAGTGACACTGCAGTGGCAGACAGGATGGCAGTTAGAAAAACTAGGCCCCAAACTGTACATAATGCAAAGAAAAAAAAGAAGTGCAAGATGGAATTGTCCTTGGGCCCTCCCACCCACCCTTATGTTGTATAAACAGGACATGCACACTTTAACAAATCAATCATTTCAGCGCCAGGGTCTGCCACACAACTGTGGCTGAAATGATTGGTTCGTTTGGGCCCCCACAAAACAAGCTGGCAATTAATGTGTCCCTGCACAAACTGGCTCTACGGAGGCAAGATGTCATCCTCATCCTCCTCATCCACCGATTCCTCACCCTCTTCAGTGTGTACATCCTCATCCTCACAAAGTATTAACTCGTCCCCACTTGAATCCACCACCACAGGTCCCTCTGTACCTTCTGGAGGCTGGTCTCCCTGGAAGAGCTGATAATTCATTTTGATAAACATCATCTTCTCCACATTCTGTGGAAGCAACCTCCTACGCCTTTCGCTGACAAGGTTCCCGGCTGCACTAAACACTCTTTCGGAGTACACACTGGAGGGGGGGCAACTCAGGTAAAATAGAGCCAGCTTGTACAGGGGCCTCCAAATTGCCTCTTTTTCCTGCCAGTACAGGTATGGACTGTCTGACATGCCTACTTGGATGCTGTCACCGATGTAATCCTCCACCATTCTGTCAATGGTGACAGTATCATATGCAGTGACAGTAGACATGTCAGAAATTGTTGCCAGGTCCTTCAGTCCGGACCAGATGTCCAAACTTGGTCCTGCCTGCCCTGCATCACCGCCAGCGGGTTGCTTAGGATACCTAAGTTTTTTCCTGGCAGCCCCAGTTGCGGGAGAAAATGAAGAAGGAGCCGTTGACGTGTCACGTTCCGCTTCAGCTGACAGTGTGTTCACCAGCAGGTCTTTGCACCTCTGCAGGCTTGTGTCGGCCGGAAAGAGAGACACCACATAGGCTTTAAACCTAGGATCAAGCACGGTGGCCAAAATGTAGTGGTCTGATTTCAACAGATTGACCACCCTGGAATCCTGGCAAAGCGAATGAAGGGCTTCATCCACAAGTCCCACATGCCGAGCGGAATCGCTCCGTCTTAGCTCCTCCTTCACTTTCTCCAGCTGCTTCTGCAAAAGCCTGATGAGGGGAATGACCTGACTCAAGCTGGCTGTGTCTGAACTGACTTCACGTGTGGCAAGTTCGAAGGGCTGGAGAACCTTGCACAACACGGAAATCATTCTCCACTGCGCTTGAGTCAGGTGCATACCCCCTCCTTTGCCTATGTCATAGGTGGATGTATAGGCTTGTATGGCCTTTTGCTGCTCCTCCATCCTCTGAAGCATATAGAGGGTTGAGTTCCACCGCGTCACAACCTCTTGCTTCAGGTGATGGCGGGGCAGGTTCAAGAGTGTTTGCTGGCGCTCCAGTCTTCGGCACGCAGTCGCTGAATGGCGAAAGTGGCCAGAAATTTTTCGGGCCACCCAAAGCGTCTCCTGCACGCCCCTGTCGCTTTTCAGAAAATTCTGCACCACCAAGTTTATTGTGTGAGCAAAACATGGGACGTGCTGGAATTTGCCCAGATGTAATGCCCGCACAATATTGGTGGCGTTGTCAGATATCACAAATCCCCAGGAGAGTCTAAGTGGGGTAAGCCACTGGGCGATGATTTCCCTCAGTTTCTCTAAGAGGTTGTCGGCGGTGTGCCTCTTACTGAAACCGGTGATACACAGCGTAGCCTGCCTTGTAACGAGCTGGCATTTCTGAGATGCTGCTACTGGTGACGCTGCTGCTGTTGCTGCGTAAGGTGATACATCTACCCAGTGGGCTGTCACAGTCATATAGTCCTTAGTCTGCCCTGTTCCACTTGTCCACATGTCCGTGGTTAAGTGGACATTGTGTACAACGGCATTTTTCAGGACACTGAGGACACTTTTTCTGACGTTTCTGTACAGTCTCGGTATCACCTGCCTAGTGAAGTGGAATCTAGACGGGATTTGGAACCGGGGACACACTACCTCCATCAATTGTCTAAATCCCACTGCACTAATGGCGGATACCGGACGCACGTCTAACACCAACATAGCAGTCAAGGCCTCAGTTATACGTTTTGCTTCGGGATGACTGCTGTCGTACTTCATCCTCCTCGCTAAGGACTGTTGGAGGGTCAATTGTTTAGTAAAAGTAGTGGTGTTCCTACTTCCTCTCTGGGATGATGAACGACTCCCAGCAGCAGCAACAGCAGCAGCGGCAGCAGTAGGCGTAGCAATGCAGGATCCTCCAGAGGAATCCCGGATAGGAGAGTCAGTCATGCCAGTGACATGGCCTGCAGGACTACTTCCGATCCTGACTAAGGAGGAAATTGACGAGGAGGGAGTTGACGGTGTGGTTTGCAGGCGCTTGGATACAACAGGACAACGGGATTTAGGTGTCCCTGGACTGCTTACGGTCTTAGCCAAAGTTTCTGAACTTGACAGTAACTTTTTATGAACGCGCTGCAGGTGCCGTATAAGGGAGGATGTTCCTAGGTGGTTGACGTCCCTACCCCTACTTATTTCACCTTTACATATGGTACATATGGCAAGACAGTTGTTGTCCGGATTTGGATAGAAATATTGCCAGACCAAAGAAATGGAATGTTTGGTCTTCTGCCCAGGCATGACCGTGATGGGCTTTTTCATCCCACGGACAACAACTGTCTCCCCCGGAGCCTGATTTAAACAAACCACATCACCATCAGAATCCTCCTCGCCAACTTCCTCCTCAGCGCCAGCTACACCAGTATCCTCATCCTGTTGTACTTCAACAGTGACATCTTCAATTTGCATATCAGCAAGTGGACTGTGGGTGCTCCTTTCAGCACTTGCAGGGGGCGTGCAAATGGTGGAAAGAGCCACCTCTTCCCGTCCAGTGCTGGGAAGGTCAGGCATCGCAACCACCACCACACTTGGACTCTCCTTGGGGATTTGTGATATCTTCTTAGAAAGCACAGTTCTTCGCTGTGCTTTTGCCAGCTTAACTCTTTTGATTTTTTTAGTGGGAGGAGGGCTTCCATCGTCATGTGAAGCTGAACCACTAGTCATGAACATACTAGGGATCGACCTTAGCCGTTCCTTGCCACTCCGTGTCGTAAATGGCATATTGGCAAGTTTACGTTTCTCTTCAGCTGATTTAAATGTCTTTTTCAAGGTCATTTTCCTGAACTTTGCCATTTGGGATTGTATGTGCCCTCTACTATGACATTGGGCATCGGCCTTGGCAGACGACGTTGATGGCATGTTATCGTCTATGTCATGACTAGTGGCAGCAGCTTCAGCACTAGGAGGAAGTGGTTCTTGATCTTTCTCTATTTTATTTTTATCGGAGAAAGTTTGGTCCTCCATTTATGTTATATCGATTTGATATATACGTGCGGCTAAACCCAGAAAATAATTTTTTTTTTGGTTTGGACTGGAGTGTACTTTGGGGGTTACAGCACCCTTTAACGGTCAAGCCAGCCGGCCCTTTACTTATGACACAGGCGCACTCTTGGCACTACTTTGTTGATGCACGTTCGGCTACTGCGCACACAATTCACAAACACAGAAAATAATTTTTTTTTTGGTTTGGACTGGAGTGTACTTTCGGGGGTTACAGCACCCTTAACGGTCAAGCCAGCCGGCCCTTTACTTATGACACAGGCGCACGCTTGGCACTACTTTGTTGATGCACGTGCGGCTACTGCGCACACAATTCACAAACACAGAAAATAATTTTTTTTTTGGTTTGGACTGGAGTGTACTTTGGGGGTTACAGCACCCTTTAACGGTCAAGCCAGCCGGCCCTTTACTTATGACACAGGCGCACGCTTGGCACTACTTTGTTGATGCACGTGCGGCTACTGCGCACACAATTCACAAACACAGAAAATAATTTGTTTTTGGTTTGGACTGGAGTGTACTTTCGGGGGTTACAGCACCCTTTAACGGTCAAGCCAGCCGGCCCTTTACTTATGACACAGGCGCACGCTTGGCACTACTTTGTTGATGCACGTGCGGCTACTGCGCACACAATTCACAAACACAGAAAATAATTTTTTTTTTGGTTTGGACTGGAGTGTACTTTGGGGGTTACAGCACCCTTTAACGGTCAAGCCAGCCGGCCCTTTACTTATGACACAGGCGCACGCTTGGCACTACTTTGTTGATGCACGTGCGGCTACTGCGCACACAATTCACAAACACAGAAAATAATTTTTTTTTTGGTTTGGACTGGAGTGTACTTTCGGGGGTTACAGCACCCTTAACGGTCAAGCCAGCCGGCCCTTTACTTATGACACAGGCGCACGCTTGGCACTACTTTGTTGCTGCACGTGCGGCTACTGCGCACACAATTCACAAACACAGAAAATAATTTTTTTTTTGGTTTGGACTGGAGTGTACTTTCGGGGGTTACAGCACCCTTAACGGTCAAGCCAGCCGGCCCTTTACTTATGACACAGGCGCACGCTTGGCACTACTTTGTTGATGCACGTGCGGCTACTGCGCACACAATTCACAAACACAGAAAATAATTTTTTTTTTGGTTTGGACTGGAGTGTACTTTCGGGGGTTACAGCACCCTTAACGGTCAAGCCAGCCGGCCCTTTACTTATGACACAGGCGCACGCTTGGCACTACTTTGTTGATGCACGTGCGGCTACTGCGCACACAATTCACAAACACAGAAAATAATTTTTTTTTTGGTTTGGACTGGAGTGTACTTTCGGGGGTTACAGCACCCTTAACGGTCAAGCCAGCCGGCCCTTTACTTATGACACAGGCGCACACTTGGCACTACTTTGTTGATGCACGTGCGGCTACTGCGCACACAATTCACAAACACAGAAAATAATTTTTTTTTTGGTTTGGACTGGAGTGTACTTTCGGGGGTTACAGCACCCTTAACGGTCAAGCCAGCCGGCCCTTTACTTATGACACAGGCGCACGCTTGGCACTACTTTGTTGATGCACGTGCGGCTACTGCGCACACAATTCACAAACACAGAAAATAATTTTTTTTTTGGTTTGGACTGGAGTGTACTTTCGGGGGTTACAGCACCCTTAACGGTCAAGCCAGCCGGCCCTTTACTTATGACACAGGCGCACGCTTGGCACTACTTTGTTGATGCACGTGCGGCTACTGCGCACACAATTCACAAACACAGAAAATAATTTTTTTTTTGGTTTGGACTGGAGTGTACTTTCGGGGGTTACAGCACCCTTAACGGTCAAGCCAGCCGGCCCTTTACTTATGACACAGGCGCACGCTTGGCACTACTTTGTTGATGCACGTGCGGCTACTGCGCACACAATTCACAAACACAGAAAATAATTTTTTTTTTGGTTTGGACTGGAGTGTACTTTCGGGGGTTACAGCACCCTTAACGGTCAAGCCAGCCGGCCCTTTACTTATGACACAGGCGCACGCTTGGCACTACTTTGTTGATGCACGTGCGGCTACTGCGCACACAATTCACAAACACAGAAAATAATTTTTTTTTTGGTTTGGACTGGAGTGTACTTTCGGGGGTTACAGCACCCTTAACGGTCAAGCCAGCCGGCCCTTTACTTATGACACAGGCGCACGCTTGGCACTACTTTGTTGATGCACGTGCGGCTACTGCGCACACAATTCACAAACACAGAAAATAATTTTTTTTTTGGTTTGGACTGGAGTGTACTTTCGGGGGTTACAGCACCCTTAACGGTCAAGCCAGCCAGCCCTTTACTTATGACACAGGCGCACGCTTGGCACTACTTTGTTGATGCACGTGCGGCTACTGCGCACACAATTCACAAACACAGAAAATAATTTTTTTTTTGGTTTGGACTGGAGTGTACTTTCGGGGGTTACAGCACCCTTAACGGTCAAGCCAGCCGGCCCTTTACTTATGACACAGGCGCACGCTTGGCACTACTTTGTTGATGCACGTGCGGCTACTGCGCACACAATTCACAAACACAGAAAATAATTTTTTTTTGGGTTTGGACTGGAGTGTACTTTCGGGGGTTACAGCACCCTTAACGGTCAAGCCAGCCGGCCCTTTACTTATGACACAGGCGCACGCTTGGCACTACTTTGTTGATGCACGTGCGGCTACTGCGCACACAATTCACAAACACAGAAAATAATTTTTTTTTTGGTTTGGACTGGAGTGTACTTTCGGGGGTTACAGCACCCTTAACGGTCAAGCCAGCCGGCCCTTTACTTATGACACAGGCGCACGCTTGGCACTACTTTGTTGATGCACGTGCGGCTACTGCGCACACAATTCACAAACACAGAAAATAATTTTTTTTTGGTTTGGACTGGAGTGTACTTTCGGGGGTTACAGCACCCTTAACGGTCAAGCCAGCCGGCCCTTTACTTATGACACAGGCGCACGCTTGGCACTACTTTGTTGATGCACGTGCGGCTACTGCGCACACAATTCACAAACACAGAAAATATATTATTTTTTTAGCACTTGGGGGGAGCACCCCTGATGGACAGAGCACCCCCTGGACAACACTGCAGCACTCCTTTAGGACTGGGACACTGCACAGGACTTTGGAGTGGACACAGCCCCTATGGAGAACTGACTGCACAACACAGTCCAGCCAGCCCCTATGGACTTTGAAGTAGTGGACACAGCCCCTATTAACAACAGCAGCACAGCACAACACAGCCAGCCCCTATGGACTTTGAAGTAGTGGACAACAGCAGCACTACACTACACTACACTACACAGCCCTAACTCCCACCCTCCCTCTTCACTGTCCACAGCCGAGTGAGAAAATGGCGCCGACGTGGGTACCTTATATAGGATCCAAAACCCGCGAGACTCGGAAGGCGGGATGATGACGTTTTGCCTCGATTTCAGATCCGAGTCAGGCGGGAAAAGTCGAGCCTGATTCGGATCGGACTCGGATCGGGGGGGCTCGGGGGGGTTCGGATTTCAGAAATCCGAACCCGCTCACCCCTAATTGTATTGTAAGTCAATGGTTACTTATTTATCTATGTACTGTGTAAGGCGCTGCGGAACACTTGTGGCGCCATATAAATAAATCATAATAATAATAATAATAATAATAATAATAATCTGCCGTGGTCCCTCCATTTACCAACAACAGCCACAGCCACCAAAGATTTCTATGAGGGCTGCAAAGTTGTCAGATTTACCAAGCTCTGCAATAATCTGCTACCTATGGGCTTCATTCCACAAAACTTTCCGTGAAGGGTCTCCCATGCACTGGCCACCGCACATGTCTGGTTACCGGAGGAGCAGTGAATTTTTGTCTTTTGGGGTCATTTCACTTTTTACACATCACAGGAGCTCCTGTCTGCCAGTGAGTAATGATAAATCTAGGTGATCTATCATTTCTTACTGCCGCGAATAGCTGTGATACGAAGTTACATTTATTAGGTCTAAAACCAGATAATTAGTAAATAGGCCCCTAAGTCCTGCTACATTCTAAAGGCTGGGACCTCTCTCATACAGGGCGACAGAAGATTACTGCATAATTAAAGAAGATTTGTCTGGAAGTGGCTGAGGGCCTGATTCAGAGCCGGACGCTATTTGCGAACGGTCGTTCAGAAAAAGGGGCCGGCTATTTAAATTGAGCGCTCGCTCTTTGCGGTCTGTTGACGCCTCTATGTCTGAGCAAGCGAAGAAAACATGCGCTCGCTATTTTGTAAAGACGCCCCCTGGCCGCTCGCATCATACGTCATCTCCGCTATTTATTTGATTAATCAAGTACATCGAAAGGCGTCTGAACTGCTCGCAGTGCTTGTGGTTGGATTTACTTCCCGCAATCACTGCGAGCAGTTCAGGCTAAGAGACAACCAAGTGACGTGATCGATGGCGCTCCTTTACTAATTATTCACTCCCATTAAACGCCTGTTTTGACCGTTTGGCACGCCTGCGTTCGGATCTCCACTCCCCGTTTCCAAGCACCTTCCCCTGTTACCACCCACAAACGCCTCATTCTGTCACAATATCCAACCACAATGACTGGTTGGCGCATGCGCATTACGACCCATACGCATGCGCAGATGTGCGAACATCGCTCGGAGCGAACGAGCGGCTCTGAATCAGGTCCTTTGTGGTCTATGGCAGTCAAAAGGGCATGCTGGGAGTTGCAGTCTACTGACATTTGGAGATTCCATGTCTACCCCATCCTACAGGCTCTCCCATCCTGACATTAGTGCAGAGACAACAGGAGAATACCCACCACCAGTGAAGACACTATCACCCTCTACTCACCTCCTTCACCTCTTCTACACACGTGGGCTGGAAGTAGAGCTCGGGGTTAGAACCGTAGGTCTGAGCCCAGTTTTGAAACTTGAATCCTCCCTGGCCGAGCACCTAAACAAAGACAGAAGATGGACTAATGCCGGTGTTTGTAGGGTACAATAAGCACACTTAAGATATATAAGAAACCACAAGGCTGCAGACCCGCAATGCTACTTTTTGCCCACAAGTATGCCTAGCTGTTCACCAAGCGCACAGTGTACACCCACTTCATGGTCATTGGCATCCTCTAATGAAATCAATCTGTGCCTACTGTAGCTCTGAGGGATATCGTATGCTTTGGTGTCTAAACCTACAACCACCGACCGCCTTACTGTGCCCGTGCTTTGCCTACGTTTAATCAGCTGTGTACAGTCTATAGCAGGCCTGGCCAACCTGTGCCTCTCCAGTTGTTGTGAAACTACAAATCCCAGCATGCCCTGCCACAGTTTTGCTATTAGGGAATGCTAAAACTTGTAACTTGTAGTTTCACAACAGCTGGGAAGCCACAGGTTGGCCAGGCCTGGTCTATAGGATAAATGAATATGGTAAATTAAAATATGTCTATTTTAATCATAAAGCCAAATTGCTGATTAAAAGTGACATAAGTGCCCTGAGACCCATCTACCATGTGCCAGCTGGGCTCATGTCTAGGGCAGCACCTTGCGCAGTAGAGGGTTCGCTGTCAGGAGGGAGAGAAATCATACGTTAGAGAGAGGTAAAGTGAAGAACATTCATCTACTTTTGATCGTGTGTTGGAGGGAAGTCACATTAATAGCTCGGACATGTTAAAAGGAAAATTAAACCATAAATTTATATCACACAATTTCACTTGCCTTTGTTTTCTATCTTATTGATCCTTTAATGCAAAAGACAAACATGAATTACATATTGCACGGTCGCCATGTGTAATATTCGTACCCAGGAACATTTAGAGGACCAAAAAAACTGGCAGGAAAAGGTGGGTACAACTGGCGCCATCTATGTGTTTGGGAAGTGCCAATAATTATCACATAGTGACTCATTATGGAAAGGGTCCATGGTTTAATTACAGTAAGTGGTATTTCTCATACAGGAGAGATTCCCATCCGTCGCATTAAGGCATCGCCAGCAGAATTGCTGTGACAGGCCCCCGAGATTAATGAGCAATGTGAAATTACAATGCCAATCACGTGTTATTGTATAATCAATGGCTGATTGAATACATATATACCACTCCGGATAACTAATAGCCAACAATGTCAGTGATGTTCTACCGCGGAGATAAGTCAGTGGTGCCTTCCATACTGAGATATGACAGAGAACACGGACACAACTATATATTATGCTAGTTTTACAGCCGCGGTTTCTGCAGGGAATTAAATGCTGATCGTTCTAGAACTGCGATCATTAACCAGCTGTATACCGAGCAGGTAGCACTCCATGTGACTATGGATCGCAGTTGTTAATATGCACGCAATCGGTCGATTGTTGCGTTCTTGCGCGAGCCGGCCACCGCGATCGCAGAGTGATTGACAGGAAGTGCTGTTTGTGGCTGGTGACGCGGGTGGTCAGCTGAACGCAGCTGTGCCACTACGTTTGCACGCCGTTTCAGGGGCGTGCATAAATTAGCCACTGCGACAGCCACAATCAGTCTCATAGCGTGTGCGGCTGTTAGCAACTTCTGAGTAAGGTAATGGCTTGTGCAAGTGTGCGTATGGGTCCGATGTTACTCGATTGTACCGATGTTTTCGCTATTCTGCTAAACATTACGGATGTGCGCATGGTAAAGTGGGCGTGATTTCCTCAAACTGCAAATAATATGATTTTTTTTTGTTTGCCATCTTCATCTTCTACTGTTTTGGCTGCTTCAGTGGGCACAGAACAATCTTATGCTAGTTACTGTAGGTCATCTGGATGTCCACAGCAGCACAGAGTATTTCATGAGACGGAGTGTGCTGATTTTGTGGAGGCCGTATTGTATTGTGAGTGAGGACAGGGCTGCATGTGACAGGGGCAGTGACATGATTTGAGGAGGGGAATGGAGGCAGAAGGAAGCCACAGACTGAAGTTATATAGTGGGAGGAGCAGGGTCCCCCAGCAGCACAGAGTATATCAGGAGATGAGTGATTTGACGGTCTCTAGCCATCTATGTGAAGTAGCAATGGCACCATCAATGGTGAACCATTTGATCGCCTTCTCTACCTTGATCCAAAATGGGTTGGGCATGATGGCATTAAAGGGTTATGTTTAGTAGTTAGGTTACAGGCAGTTATTTGGCCTAATGAGCAGTGGTATGGGAGGGGATAGGAGGTTATATTAACCAGTCCTAGCATTGATTCAGCCTTCCCTTATAATTTGCTTTCTATCTTGTTTATGGTCTTGTTGTTGCAGGAAGGAGCAGCCGAATCAATGGTGCAATAATTGCGTAAACTCTCCTTTCAGCAAGGGCTTAGTTGCCGAGCTCAGCCACATCATTCTTCCAGTTGGGATATGGTAATAGGCACCTAGGCAGGCTGCAGTCTCCCCATTTAAATCCCCCACCCCCCAATGCATGTGATGGTTTCATTGATATCGGAATCCCCTATGGTCAGCCCTGGTAATGGCCACCCTTTGTCACCACAGTTAGTTATTGTTAACAATAAAAATGACATTTGTATATTCTTTTGCTGGGGTCTAATAATCAATATCGTTTGGCTACTCCATACAGTAGAAATTAGATGGCACTCACCAGACTTGCAGATAAAGAGATTTAAGTTTTATTTAAACGCTTTCGTTGCTTCAATGGTCAACATTTCGATCTACACATAGGACCACTAACAAGACATCCATTCAGTCAGATCCACCAGGCAAATGAGTTATATGCCTATAGCATCCCTGCCACGAATCCCCCACCTCATTAGTGGGAGCACAGACATGAGATAATGAATCATAGTCAGGCATTATACCACTAATACAGCATATAAATATAGTGGAATAAGGGTTTATCTTACCTATTTATATTTCATAATCAAGCTGGCCCTATTACAGATACCAGCATTCTATAGTTATGGCAGTTACATACCACATTTAGGTCTCCCGGCATCATGCGTCCCACTCCGGAGCGCAAACATAATTTCCTCCTATCATTTTCCTCCATTCACCCAGCGCTTTTTCTTAGCGCCTCGCACGGTCATTAATCCAATACATCCCGCCTTCTGCATCCATTGGATAATGGCGGTTCAGCCCACTATGAGATCTGCGTTCCAGTCTGGAACGCAAATGACAAGTCGCGCTTATAGTGGCATTCATAGTATTTGTTAATCGCGGTTTTATGAAAGAAAAGATTAATCTTCCGAGGTAATAAAGCTTTTCACTAACTCTTGTTTCATATGCCTGGCTTTGCGATATATGATACGTGGGTTTTCTACAACGTAATCAATCTTGAACCGGACTTCACCTTAAACAATTTCTCCTAAAAGGAGCTATAACATATGTTTTACTAATCTAAATATTTCCTTTACAGGTGCCACTAGTGTATTCACTAAATAAAGCACTCATAACCCCCCCTTATATTTCATGTTTTACATTTTAATGAGCTGCTTCAAACCCTAGCGCAGTAATATACAAATACCTTATAGCAATCGCAGTTTTATAACATGCTGTCTGTAGTAGTACCTATAGCATCATATAGCATCAATAAGGAGGAAACACCATATATATTCTGTGACACTATGTTCTTAAAGGGGAATACATTTAAAAGTAGTTATTTTAAAGTATCCTTCACTGTTACCATTTAGGCCCATCAGTCTATTTCAAAAGATATATTTATCACCCCTATTATGTGTGCATGATCACATATGGATATAAACATTCCATATCTTCTTAGAACATGATAAACCCAATACAGAACATATTTCCATAGTCATTATCAAGGTCCAGAAATAGATTGTAACCGAGGGATGTAGTTATGACCGGTGGCCGCGATGCCGCTGGTCTAAATCCCGATGGGGAAGCCCAACAAGGGACTTAAGATAGGCATCGAAATACCAACAATCATCTTAATCCCGACGCCAGAATATAGAAGATGCCGGCCTGAACGAAGTAAGTCCGTGGCGCCCTTACTGTTAGTCCGGGGGGGGGTAGGTTTAGGCAGTGTAGCAGGGTCAGGCACCCCTAGGGGGAGGGTTAGCCACAGCTTACAAAAAGGGAGGGTTAGGAGAAGAAGGGGGGAGGGTAAGTATACTTACCCGACCGGTATTGCGACAGGAGGCATCCCAATTCCGTATTTCACAGGTTCTCAAACTCGGTCCTCGGGACCCCAAACAGTGCATGTTTTACAGGTCTCCTCACAGAATCACAAGTGAGATATTAGCTCCACATGAGTCAGTGAGTAATGAATACACCTGTGCTCCTGCGGGGTGATCTGCAAAACGTGACCTGTGTGGGGTCCTGAGGACTGAGTTTGAGAACCTCTGCCGTATCTGATATTCATAGGAAAATCTCTTAAGGTAGACATTTTTTTAAATATATGATGTATAGTAGTATTATGCACAACCAGCTCCCCATACAATAGAGAGGGAGCAAAAATAGTAAACCCAATCTATAAATAAAATATGCAAACACAAATTATATAAATATACAGTCAGGTGCATAAATATTGGGACATTGACAGAATTTTCATATTTTGGCCTCTATTCACCACCACAATGGCTTTGAAATGAAACAAACAAGATGTGCTTTAACTGCAGACTTTCAGATTTAATTTGAGGGTAATTACATCCAAATCAGGTGAACGGTGTAGGAATTACAACGGTTTCTATATGTGCCTCCCACTTTTTAAGGGGCCAAAAGTAATGGGATAAACTAAACAATCCTAAATCTAACTTTCACTTTTTAATACTTTGTTGCAAATTCTTTGCAGGCAATTACAGCCTGAAGTCTGGAACGCATAGACATCACCAGATGCTGGGTTTCATCCCTGGTGATGTTCTGCCAGGCCTTTGCTGCAAATGTCTTCAGTTCCTGCTTGTTCTTGGGGCATTTTCCCTTCAGTTTTGTCTTCATCAAGTGAAATGCATGCTCAATCGGATTCAGGTCAGGGGATTGACTTGGCCATTGCATAACATTCCACTTTTAGCCTTAAAAAATTGTTTGGTTGCTTTTTGAGTATGCTTCGGGTCATTGTCCATCTGCACTGTGAAGCGCCGTCCAATGACTTCTGAAGCATTTGACTGAATATGAGCATATAATATTGCCCGAAACACTTCAGAATTCATTCTGCTGCTTTTGTCAGCAGTCACATCATCAATAAATACAAGGGAACCAGTTCCATTGGCAGCCATAGATGCCCACGCCATGACACTACCACCACCATGCTTCACTGATGAGGTGGTATGTTTTGAATCATGAGCAGTTCCTTTCCTTCTCCATACTCTTCTCTTCCCATCATTCTGGTACAAGTTGATCTTTGTCTCATCTGTCCATAGGATGTTGTTCCAGAACTGTAATGGCTTTTTTAGATGTTGTTTGGCAAACTCTAATCTGGTCTTCCTGTTTTTGAGGCTCACCAATGGTTTACATCTTTTGGTGAACCCTCTATATTCACTCTTGTGAAGTATTCTCTTGATTGATTTTGACACATATACACCTACCTCCTGAAGAGTGTTCTTGATTTGGCCAACTGTTGTGAAGGGGTTTTTCTTCACCAGGGAAATAATTCTTCTGTCATCCACCACAGTTGTTTTCCGTGGTCTTCCGGGTCTTTTGGTGTTGCTGAGCTCTCCGGTGCGTTCTTTCTTTTTAAGAATGTTCCAAACAGTTGATTTGGCCACACCTAATGTCTCTGATGGGTTTGTTTTGATTTTTCAGCCTAATGATGGCTTGCTTCACTGATAGTGACAGCTCTTTGGATCTCATATTGAGAGTCGACAGCTTCTGATTCCAAATGCAAATGTCACACCTAGAATCAACTCCAGAACTTTTACCTGCTTAACTGATAATGAAATAACGAGGGAATAGCCCACACCTGTCCATGAAATAGCTTTTGAGTTGATAGTCCCATTACTTTTGGCCCCTTAAAAAGTTGGAGGCACATATAGAAACCGTTGTAATTCCTACGCCGCTCACCTGATTTGGATGTAATTACCCTCAAATTAAATCTGAAAGTCTGCAGTTAAAGCACATCTTGTTTGCTTCATTTCAAAGCCATTGTGGTGGTGAATAGAGACCAAAATATGAACATTCTGTCAATGTCCCAATATTTATGCACCTGACTGTATATAGACAGTATTCATCTGTACCTTGACAAAAGAGCCGTCTGAGCTCTGAAACGTTGTTGGAATATAAATTATATTAATTTAAAATCCCGGAGTGCCGCCTATGTCCTTCCTAGGATCAACTTCTGTTTATATACTATATATCACGGGCTCTGCACTCAATATAATAACTATAATAATAAACATAATAAACAGTGGGGTTTTGGTTCATGAATTGATCAATGCATTTAAGTTTGCAGCCCACGTCACGGAACCCCACTTTACTGCAAGTCCCTACTCTATTGCTCAGAATTATAACATGGACAGAGCCATCACATTAGTGTTCAACTCAGGGTATGCTATCAAGGTTTAAAGCCCACAGCAACTTTGCTTTTAAATGTGAGACAGTCACCAAGCACACTTGTTCCAAAGCACCTAGGAAAACAGCTGACACAAGTTAGATTAAACAGGTCAAAAGGGGTGCATGAGAAAATGTGATCACAAAAATCATTCAAAAAATGAATCAAATAAACAAAAAGCACTAATCCATGGCACTCACCATTCCCAGATTTGGGGTGCAACATGGTGTGTGACCACATTGGGCGGAATTCAATTGTTTAAGCGGTCCAGATCTCCCATCTAAAGTGACAGGAGATCGCGGGCCTCTATTCAATTGCTGCCGTTTTTCGCGCTGATTGCACCCAAAGTGGTTGGGTTTAGCCGCGTAAAGCAGCTACCCCGGACCAAAGTGCTGGATGCGACCGCAAAAAGTAATGTTTGGGTGCCCAAACAGGTCACTTTTCACACATTTCAGCTCGCATCCCGCTGGGGCTGCGAGCTGAAATGGAGCGCTGGTAGCTGATCGCGCCCGACAGGAGCAACCATTGAATAGCTCTGTCGGGTGTGAATTCAATTGTTTCCACTCAAACAATTGAATTCCGCCCATTGTTTAAATAGAAATCCCCATAATAACTAACAATAATAATAAACAGTGGGGTTTTGGTTCATTAATTGATCAATGCATTTATCTAATATAATATATATAATATATATATATACACTGTATATATATATATTTTTTTTATTTATTAGGGATGTGCAGGCTCAGATTAGTTCTGATTTTACCCGCCAAAAATCGGGTCTCAGAAAGAGGCAAAATGTCATCTTTCATGGACTTTTGTCCAGGAATGATGTTTGTCCATGAAAGGTGACATTTTGCCTCTTTCTGAGACCCGATTTTTGGCGGGAAAAATCAGAACTAATCCGAGCCTGCACATCCCTATATATAAGGCATCTGTGGTCCAGCACTCACACCTTATATCTTGTAATTTGCTGGGGTCCTCCTTTACAGTTTCCACTGAACTGTGGGTAACCCAACAATAAAGGACATCACATCTACTATACGTAGAGATAAAGGCACTCGCCAGACTTTTGAAGTCAAAGCTTTATCAGAATGCACATAATCCATAGTTGCCATGGGAACGCCTACCGTCTGGGTCCGGCCCCACTGACATCTCTGATAGAGCCAAAATCACTCCAGGGCTTGCGGCAGCGAGTCCCTACCATCATCATGGACGCTCGCATAAGCTGTGGGTGGTGACCCACAGCTATGCGAGCATCCAGGAGGACGCTCCATTTTCATGTAGGAGGGCCCTGATTCAGAGCGAGCGCTCTGGTTAGAGCGTCCGGCTCTGAATCAAGCCCTCAGTCTGTCATCCCCTAGAAGATGGTCTGACATGGAGGATCACTGGGTACCCCCGATTTGGCCTGTTGAAGGTAATTGGGGTTTTTAAACAGCCTCGGCAGGTGCATAAATGCAGCTTTGAAGAAGTGGTGAAGAATAGCACTTAGCTTTTTTGGGGGGGGGAAAATGAGTAGTCCCATTAAATCTGGGGGACAAACAGGGCCGGCACTACCAGTAGGCAAACTTAGGCAGCTGTCAGAGCGCCGGCCACTGCAGGGCGCCGCTGGATTGATGTGCAGTGTGGACCACACATAAGTGCAGTCCGCACTACACTACTAGTAACAAACACACAACCGCCGGCCACTGTGAGTTAGTTTTAGCAGCCGATGAGAGTCAGACAGACTCATCGGCTGCTGCGCCCACTCGTGAGCTCCATCTTCCGGCTCCCGCAGTGGGTGATGGGAGAGACGTCATGACCTCTCTCCCATCATGCAGAGCGGGCCGGCCTGGGGGACAGAGGAGCAGACCTCCGAGCGGGGGTAAAGGTAAATGGAGGTTATTGTTTTTTCCTCCATGTGTGTCTGTCTGGGATTACTGCTGGGGGGGGTGGGGGGTGTATCATTATTGAGGGCACTGCTCGGGGGAGGATACTACTGTGGGCACTGCTGGGTGTAGACTACTACTGAGTGCACTGCTAGGGGGGATGACTGCTACTGGGGGGCACTGCTGGGGGGGATTACTGCTGGTGGCACTGCTGGGGGTGATTACTGCTGGGGGCACTGATGGGGGGGATGACTACTACTGGGGGCACTGCACTGGTGGGACCACTACTGGGGGCACTGCAAAGGTGGGGGACTACTACTGGGGGCACTGCAAAGGTGGGGGACTACTACTGGGAGCACTGCATCGGGGGGACCACTATTAGGGGCACTACACGGAGGGGGTTAGTACTGGGGGCACTATATAAGAGGCACTGCACAGGGGGGACTAGTACTGGGGGTACTATATAATGGGCACTGCAAAGGGGGGACTAGTACTGGGGGAACTATATAAGGGGTACTGCACAGGGGGGACTAGTACTGGGGGCACTATATAATGGGTACTGCACAGGGGGGACTAGTACTGGGAGCACTATATAATGAGCACTGCAAAGGGGGGACTAGTACTGGGGGCACTATACAATAAGCACTGCAAAGGGGGGACTAGTACTGGGGGCACTATATAATAGGCACTGCAAAGGGGGGACTAGTACTGGGGGAACTATATAAGGGGTACTGCACAGGGGGCACTATATAAGGGGCACTGCAAAGGGGGGACTAGTACTGGGGGAACTATATAAGGGGTACTGCACAGGGGGGACTAGTACTGGGGGCACTATATAAGGGGCACTGCACAGGGGGGACTAGTACTGGGGGCACTGCACAGAGGGTCCACTACCTGGGACACTATATAAGGGGCACTGCATAGGTGGTACTGCTGGGAGCACTGCATCGGAGAGACCACTATTGGGGGGGATAGTACTGGGGGTACTATATAAGAGGCACTGCACAGGGGGGACTATATAAGGGGCACTGCATAGGGGGGACTAGTACTGGGGGAACTATATAAGGGGCACTGCACAGGGGGGACTAGTACTGGGGGAACTATATAAGGGGCACTGCACAGGGGGGACTAGTACTGGGGGAACTATATAAGGGGCACTGCACAGGGGGGACTAGTACTGGGGGAACTATATAAGGGGCACTGCATAGGTGGGACTACTACTTGGGGCACTGCATAGGGGGGACTAGTACTGGGGGAACTATATAAGGGGCACTGCATAGGGGGGACTAGTACTGGGGGAACTATATAAGGGGCACTGCACAGGGGGGACTAGTACTGGGGGAACTATATAAGGGGCACTGCATAGGTGGGACTACTACTTGGGGCACTGCATAAGGGGGACTAGTACTGGGGGAACTATATAAGGGGCACTGCATAGGGGGGACTAGTACTGGGGGAACTATATAAGGGGAACTGCACAGGGGGGACTAGTACTGGGGGAACTATATAAGGGGCACTGCACAGGGGGACTAGTACTAGGGGAACTATATAAGGGGCACTGCACAGGGGGGACTAGTACTGGGGGAACTATATAAGGGGCACTGCACAGGGGGGACTACTACTTGGGGCACTGCATAGAGGGGACCACTGCTGGGGGCACTGTATAAAAGCTTGTGTAGCTATCTCAGGGTGGGGGGGCGCAAGACTGAAGGGTGCCAAGAAACCTTGCACCGGCCCTGGGTATATGAAAATGGGTACAAGCATATTTTTAAGTCCCTAAAGTGATTTTTTAAAATTCTTCAAAAATGCACCTGCCGCAACCACCTGCATTCTAGAAAACACCTTCCGCATATACATGGGGAACCTTTTTCGCTAGTTTTTAAGTTTGTTCCCCAATATGAAAGTATCCTAAATAACTTTTTTTAAAAATTTTGACACAGATTACTTTAAGGTGATTTTCCAAAGGCTGCAGGCTACTTTTTTTTATTCTGCACCCCAAAACCCCAATTCTGCACTTTTTTTTCGCCACCTATGCAGTGGTAAAAACTTATCCCTGTTCTTTTACAAAGACTTTTCGCACCTGAATATGGAGACAAGTGAAAATGGTGAAATAACTTCAACATAGTTTTCGCTCCAAATTGAATATGGCCCTAAAACAATAAGAGATAATAACAAAGTAGTGTCACATAAGGCACAGTAATGCCTCCCAGGCGCACAGTAATGCCTCCCAGGCCATTATCTGGTTATATATTTGAACTTAAATGTCAATACGCAACCAGGCTTGGCGACTTTCTGGCTGCCCCTTCTGGGAGGAAGCAGCCAGATCGGCATGACAGGGGGCATGCCCAGCACAAGGAGGTGGGGTCGGCCAGACTATGAGCATTTGTGGGCGGAGCCACACGATCGCGTCATTTTGGCCCTGCCCCCACTACACAATGCCAATATTACAGGCATTGTGAAGCAGGGGGCGGGGCCAAAATGTTGTGTTTCAGCATGAATCCCGTCACCGCCCTCCCGCTGAGGGGCTTTCAAAGGTAATTGCGGGGGGATAGGAGGGGTGGTCGGCAGCCGGGAGGTTTGCCTGCCTTCCTGGGAGGTCGGGAGCGTCACACGATTTTTCGGGAGGCTCCCGACCAAATCGGGAGGGTAGGCAAGTATGTATACAACATAAATTGTGTTATGCTGTAACTAAAATACATCAAATCGTATTTACCAAATATCAAACAAATTGCAAATGAGATGAAAGACATCCTGTATCTCGTCTAGAAAATCAGTAAATCAAAGCTGAACTTCACTCATGTAGCAAATGCGTAAATAGCATATATTGGGATATGTTAGCCAGAGTTCAAACTCATTTATGTAACAAAGGCATGTATGAGTATATGCTAGCTAGCCAGAGTGTATAATGACTTGTGTAACAAATGCTCAGTTAGCACATATTAGCATGTTAGAGTGTACAATCACTTATGTAACAAATGCTCAGTTAGCACATATTAGCATGTTAGAGTTTACAATCACTTATGTAACAAATGCTCAGGTAGCACATATTAGCATATGTTAAGGCCCCCATACATCAGAGATTGATTGCAGCAATCGTGCAATTTGCAATCGATTGAAAAAGGGAAAGATTTTTATACACAATCGATTGCAAATTGCACGATTGCTGCAATCAATCTCTGATGTATGGGGGCCTTAACATATGCTAATATGTGCTACCTGAGCATTTGTTACATAAGTGATTGTACACTCTGGCTAAATGCCCCCATACTGCACATCAGCAATTGATTGCAGCAATCATGCAATTTATAAAATTCTTTCCCTTTTTCAATTGATTGCAGATTGCCACAATCGATTGAAAAAGGGAACGATTTTTGTACACAATCGATTGTGGCAATCTGCAATCAATTGAAAAAGGGAAAGAATTTTATAAATTGCATGATTGCTGCAATCAATTGCTGATGTGCAGTATGGGGGGCATTTAGCCAGAGTGTACAATCACTTATGTAACAAATGCTCAGGTAGCTCATATTAGCCAGAGTGTACAATAACTTTGTATAATGTCATTGAACTCTGGCGAATATGTGCTAACTGAGCATTTGTTACATAAGTGATTGTACACTCTAACATGCTAATATGTGCTAACTGAGCATTTGTTACATAAGTGATAGCACATATTAGCATGTTAGAGTGTACAAACTGAGCATTTGTTACATAAGTGATTGTACACTCTAACATGCTAATATGTGCTAACTGAGCATTTGTTACATAAATGATTGTACACTCTAACATGCTAATATGTGCTAACTGAGCATTTGTTACATAAGTGATTGTACATTCTAACATGCTAATATGTGCTAACTGAGCATTTGTTACATAAGTGATTGTACACTCTAACATGCTAATATGTGCTAACTGAGCATTTGTTACATAAGTGATTGTACACGCTAACATGCTAATATGTGCTAACTGAGCATTTGTTACATAAGTGATTGTACACTCTAACATGCTAATATGTGCTAACTGAGCATTTGTTACATAAGTGATTGTACATTCTAACATGCTAATATGTGCTACCTGAGCATTTGTTACATACGTGATTGTACACTCTGGCTAAATGCCCCCATACTGCACATCAGCAATTGATTGCAGCAATCATGCAATTTATAAAATTCTTTCCCTTTTTCAATTGATTGCAGATTGCCACAATCGATTGAAAAAGGGAACGATTTTTGTACACAATCGATTGTGGCAATCTGCAATCAATTGAAAAAGGGAAAGAATTTTATAAATTGCATGATTGCTGCAATCAATTGCTGATGTGCAGTATGGGGGCATTTAGCCAGAGTGTACAATCACTTATGTAACAAATGCTCAGGTAGCTCATATTAGCCAGAGTGTACAATCACTTTGTATAATGTCATTGAAATCTGGCGAATATGTGCTAACTGAGCATTTGTTACATAAGTGATTGTACACTCTAACATGCTAATATGTGCTAACTGAGCATTTGTTACATAAGTGATAGCACATATTAGCATGTTAGAGTGTACAAACTGAGCATTTGTTACATAAGTGATTGTACACTCTAACATGCTAATATGTGCTAACTGAGCATTTGTTACATAAGTGATTGTACATTCTAACATGCTAATATGTGCTAACTGAGCATTTGTTACATAAATGATTGTACACTCTAACATGTGCTAACTGAGCATTTGTTACATAAGTGATTGTACACTCTAACATGCTAATATGTGCTAACTGAGCATTTGTTACATAAGTGATTGTACATTCTAACATGTGCTAACTGAGCATTTGTTACATAAATGATTGTACACTCTAACATGTGCTAACTGAGCATTTGTTACATAAGTGATTGTACATTCTAACATTCTAATATGTGCTAACTGAGCATTTGTTACATAAGTGATTGTACATTCTAACATGCTAATATGTGCTAACTGAGCATTTGTTACATAAGTGATTGTACATTCTAACATGCTAATATGTGCTAACTGAGCATTTGTTACATAAGTGATTGTACACTCTAACATGCTAATATGTGCTAACTGAGCATTTGTTACATAAGTGATTGTACACTCTAACATGCTAATATGTGCTAACTGAGCATTTGTTACATAAATGATTGTACACTCTAACATGCTAATATGTGCTAACTGAGCATTTGTTACATAAGTGATTGTACATTCTAACATGCTAATATGTGCTAACTGAGCATTTGTTACATAAGTGATTGTACATTCTAACATGCTAATATGTGCTAACTGAGCATTTGTTACATAAGTGATTGTACACTCTAACATGCTAATATGTGCTAACTGAGCATTTGTTACATAAGTGATTGTACACGCTAACATGCTAATATGTGCTAACTGAGCATTTGTTACATAAGTGATTGTACACTCTAACATGCTAATATGTGCTAACTGAGCATTTGTTACATAAGTGATTGTACATTCTAACATGCTAATATGTGCTAACTGAGCATTTGTTACATAAGTGATTGTACACTCTGGCTAAATGCCCCCATACTGCACATCAGCAATTGATTGCAGCAATCATGCAATTTATAAAATTCTTTCCCTTTTTCAATTGATTGCAGATTGCCACAATCGATTGAAAAAGGGAACGATTTTTAGACACAAACGATTGTGGCAATCTGCAATCAATTGACAAAGGGAAAGAATTTTATAAATTGCACGATTGCTACAATCAATTGCTGATGTGCAGTATGGGGGCCTTTAGCCAGAGTGTACAATCACTTATGTAACAAATGCTCAGTTAGCACATATTAGCATGTTAGAGTGTACAATCACTTATGTAACAAATGCTCAGGTAGCACATATTAGCCAGAGTGTACAATCAGTTTGTATAATGTCATTGAACTCTGGCTAATATGTGCTAACTGAGCATTTGTTACATAAGTGATTGTACACTCTAACATGCTAATATGTGCTAACTGAGCATTTGTTACATAAGTGATTGTACATTCTAACATGTGCTAACTGAGCATTTGTTACATAAGTGATTGTACACTCTAACATGCTAATATGTGCTAACTGAGCATTTGTTACATAAGTGATTGTACATTCTAACATGCTAATATGTGCTAACTGAGCATTTGTTACATAAGTGATTGTACACTCTAACATGCTAATATGTGCTAACTGAGCATTTGTTACATAAGTGATTGTACACTCTAACATGCTAATATGTGCTAACTGAGCATTTGTTACATAAGTGATTGTACACTCTAACATGCTAATATGTGCTAACTGAGCATTTGTTACATAACAACTAAATAGAACTAGAATATGTTGAGAAGTGGTAAACTGCTTAATGTGACTGGTTGTGAATAAGTGACACTACTCCATGTTGTGTACTGTCATTATAAAGGTATTTCAGATTAAGGGCACCATTTACAAACGAAGGGAAATACCTGGGGTAATTTTTGTTTAGTATCACTGTGATACAAAGGAAAATCCCACTGGTATTTAGTAATACTTACCCCTCCGGCGAGGTCCCGCGAAGTCCAGCGGAATCCTCATCCTTGACGAGGTCCTCCGCTGGGTTGCTGGTAGCCTAACGCTGCCAGCGACGGGGCTCCAGGGTCATGCGCATGCGCGACGGTCTGTCTGCACATGTACATGACAGGGAGACCCGGCAGTGCCTGGAAGGCTTCGTTGAAGCCGGAAAGGCACCGCCGGGTCTCCATAGTCAGCAATGGGGTCCGCATCACTCTCGCCATCTTTTAGATGGCGAGAGCGATGCTGTACAAACAGCGGTAATCTTAGATTACCGCTGTTTACTAAATACAGCAAGAAGGTATAACCCCTTTAGCAAGCGCTAAAGGGGTTATATTTCGTTTGTAAATGGGGCCCTAACTTAGTTATAATGCTGTGACTAGTTAAAGTGAAAATTAAAAAACAGGAAGTGGGGCATCCGAAACTAGGAAGTGTGGCATCAAGTATATGACAGGAGGTGTGGCAAAATCATGTCCAATAACAGGAAGTGGGGCTAGGATCTCACTAGTGTTAAAACAGGAAGTGGGGGTTAGGATCTCACTAGTGTTAAAAACAGGAAGTGGGGGTTAGGATCTCACTAGTGTTAAAAACAGGAAGTGGGGGTTAGGATCTCACTAGTGTTAAAACAGGAAGTGGGGCTAGGATCTCACTAGTGTTAAAAACAGGAAGTGGGGCAAGGCGCTCACTAGTGTCAAAACAGGAAATGGGGCTAGGAGCTCACTAGTGTCAAAACAGGAAGTGGGGCTAGGATCTCACTAGTGTCAAAACAGGAAGTTGGGGTTAGGATCTCACTAGTGTTAAAAACAGGAAGTTGGGGTTAGGATCTCACTAGTGTTAAAAACAGGAAGTGGGGTTAGGATCTCACTAGTGTTAAAAACAGGAAGTGGGGTGTAGGATCTCACTAGTGTTAAAAACAGGAAGTGGGGTTAGGATCTCACTAGTGTTAAAACAGGAAGTGGGGTTTAGGATCTCACTAGTGCTAAAACAGGAAGTGGGGTTTAGGATCTCACTAGTGTTAAAACAGGAAGTGGGTTTAGGATCTCATTAGTGTTAAAAACAGGAATTGGGGTTAGGATCTCACTAGTGTTAAAACAGGAAGTGGGGCTAGGATCTCACTAGTGTTAAAAACAGGAAGTGGGGCTAGGAGCTCACTAGTGTCAAAACAGGAAATGGGGCTAGGAGCTCACTAGTGTCAAAACAGGAAGTGGGGCTAGGATCTCACTAGTGTCAAAACAGGAAGTGGGGCTAGGATCTCACTAGTGTTAAAAACAGGAAGTGGGGTGTAGGATCTCACTAGTGTTAAAAACAGGAAGTGGGGTTAGGATCTCACTAGTGTTAAAACAGGAAGTGGGGTTTAGGATCTCACTAGTGTTAAAACAGGAAGTGGGGTTTAGGATCTCACTAGTGTTAAAACAGGAAGTGGGTTTAGGATCTCACTAGTGTTAAAACAGGAAGTGGGGTTTAGGATCTCACTAGTGTTAAAACAGGAAGTGGGGTTTAGGATCTCACTAGTGTTAAAACAGGAAGTGGGTTTAGGATCTCACTAGTGTAAAAACAGGAATTGGGGTTAGGATCTCACTAGTGTTAAAACAGGAAGTGGGGCTAGGATCTCACTAGTGTTAAAAACAGGAAGTGGGGCTAGGAGCTCACTAGTGTCAAAACAGGAAATGGGGCTAGGAGCTCACTAGTGTCAAAACAGGAAATGGGGCTAGGAGCTCACTAGTGTCAAAACAGGAAGTGGGGCTAGGATCTCACTAGTGTCAAAACAGGAAGTGGGGCTAGGATCTCACTAGTGTCAAAAACAGGAAGTGGGGCTAGGATCTCACTAGTGTCAAAACAGGAAGTGGGGCTAGGATCTCACTAGTGTCAAAACAGGAAGTGGGGCTAGGATCTCACTAGTGTCAAAAACAGAAAGTGAGACTAGGATCTCACTAGTGTCAAAAACAGGAAGTGGGGCTAGGATCTCACTAATGTCAAAAACAGGAAGTGGGGCTAGGATCTCACTAGTGTCAAAAACAGGAAGTGGGGCTAGGATCTCACTAGTGTCAAAACTGGAAGTGGGGCTAGGATCTCACTAGTGTCAAAAACAGGAAGTGGGGCTAGGAGCTCACTAGTGTCAAAAACAGGAAGTGGGGCTAGGAGCTCACTAGTGTCAAAAACAGGAAGTGGGGCTAGGATCTCGCTAGTGTCAAAAACAGGAAGTCGGGCTAGGATCTCACTAGTGTTAAAAACAGGAAGTGGGGCTAGGATCTCACTAGTGTCAAAAACAGGAAGTGGGGCTAGGATCTCACTAGTGTCAAAAACAGGAAGTGGGGCTAGGATCTCACTAGTGTCAAAAACAGGAAGTGGGGCTAGGATCTCACTAGTGTCAAAAACAGGAAGTGGGGCTAGGATCTCACTAGTGTCAAAAACAGGAAGTGGGGCTAGGATCTCACTAGTGTCAAAAACAGGAAGTGGGGCTAGGAGCTCACTAGTGTCAAAAACAGGAAGTGGGGCTAGGATCTCACTAGTGTTAAAAGAATAGAATTTTTTTTTTGTGGGTATAAAATGCATTATCCATAAAACAAGTCAATGTGCTAGAAGCAACCCACAAACAATGTTTAGTCAGTATAAACTAACATATGTAACTGTTTGCATCAGAAATTCCCAACTGTCCCGCATTCAGCAGGACAGTCCCGTTTTTATGGGGCTATCCCACCCGCAGGCCGCAGTGTCCCGCGGTGGGGGGGAAGTTGGGGGAGGCATACACCGCTACTCTGCATAGCAGACCAGCGTGTATGCAGAGTGAGAATAGATCAATTCACAGTAAGGAGGGAAGCCCGGGGCAGCCCAGCATCTGGGAGATGCTGGGCACGCCTCTTAGTGATGAAAACGGGGTGTGCTGATAGGCCACACCCCTTTATGTGCAGGCCACACCCCCTTTTCGGGAGCACGTGCGCCTTCGGTGCGCAGATGTCCCAGGTGACAATAATAAAATGTTGGGAGGTATGGGTAACCAATGCCCATACATATAATATATTGTAGTGGTAACTGTGGGAGATAACACAGTGGGCCTGGGTAGCAAATAAACCAGGAGATATCTCACACAAATATAGGTATATAGCAGACCAATATATCATATAATGACTATTGCAATAGTAATAACTTATCGATTGCACAATAAGTAAAAAGAAAATTTATTTGAGAGAGACTTTTTTTAATAAAAATATATTGTAAGGATTATATTCATTAAGTCCTCTAGGGGACAAAGGGCCTGATTCAGACCCGCTCGCGAGCGCACAGCACTCGCAAGCGGGTCGATGGTCCCCCACTGCGCATGCCGAAGCCGGCTCCAGTGTGCGCGAGACCCAGCCAGCGACGGGCGCTCCGTTGCTACGAGTCTCACACCATAGCGGGGCAGCTGTCGATTGTGATTGACAGCTTGCCCCGTTTTAGAGGCAGGCAGGGGGGGGGGATGGCTGGGCAAACGGAGGCGTACCCAAAGGAACGCCTGCCATTTGGGGGCGGCCCCACTGACATCATGAGTGTATATACTGTATGTATATGCAATTCAAATCATGAAGAGGCACATTGATGAGTCAGTTTGAACGCCGTTACTTGAGCGTACAGAAATTAGCCACTGCAATTGCATATGCAGTTCACTGTGTGCGACGAGGTTAGCAATTTCTGAGTAATGTCTGACCTGTTGTAATTGTGCGTGGGGGTCCGATGTTATCGATGTATACACAGCACTGCAAGGTATTACGGATGTGAGATAGCGGTAGGTGGTGGTCTCTATCCTGGCTGTGATTACATTCATTAGCATAATTTCGCAGCAAATTTGCGTGCGTAATCGCAGCCGCGATCGCAAAATGATTGTACACTCTAACATGGTAATATGTGCTAACTGAGCATTTGTTACATAAATGATTGTACACGCTAACATGCTAATATGTGCTAACTGAGCATTTGTTACATAAATGATTGTACACTCTAACATGCTAATATGTGCTAACTGAGCATTTATTACATAAATGATTGTACACTCTAACATGCTAATATGTGCTAACTGAGAATTTGTTACATAAGTGATTGTACATTCTAACATGCTAATATGTGCTACCTGAGCATTTGTTACATAAGTGATTGTACACTCTGGCTAAATGCCCCCATACTGCACATCAGCAATTGATTGCAGCAATCATGCAATTTATAAAATTCTTTCCCTTTTTCAATTGATTGCAGATTGCCACAATCGATTGAAAAAGGGAACGATTTTTATACACAAACGATTGTGGCAATCTGCAATCAATTGACAAAGGGAAAGAATTTTATAAATTGCACGATTGCTGCAATCAATTGCTGATGTGCAGTATGGGGGCCTTTAGCCAGAGTGTACAATCACTTATGTAACAAATGCTCAGTTAGCACATATTAGCATGTTAGAGTGTACAATCACTTATGTAACAAATGCTCAGGTAGCACATATTAGCCAGAGTGTACAATCACTTTGTATAATGTCATTGAACTCTGGCTAATATGTGCTAACTGAGCATTTGTTACATAAGTGTACACTCTAACATGCTAATATGTGCTAACTGAGCATTTGTTACATAAGTGATTGTACATTCTAACATGTGCTAACTGAGCATTTGTTACATAAGTGATTGTACACTCTAACATGCTAATATGTGCTAACTGAGCATTTGTTACATAAGTGATTGTACACTCTAACATGCCAATATGTGCTAACTGAGCATTTGTTACATAAGTGATTGTACACTCTAACATGCTAATATGTGCTAACTGAGCATTTGTTACATAAATGATTGTACATTCTAACATGCTAATATGTGCTAACTGAGCATTTGTTACATAAGTGATTGTACATTCTAACATGCTAATATGTGCTAACTGAGCATTTGTTACATAAGTGATTGTACACTCTAACATGCTAATATGTGCTAACTGTTACATAAGTGATTGTACACTCTAACATGCTAATATGTGCAAACTGAGCATTTGTTACATAAGTGATTGTACACTCTAACATGCCAATATGTGCTAACTGAGCATTTGTTACATAAGTGATTGTACACTCTAACATGCCAATATGTGCTAACTGAGCATTTGTTACATAAGTGATTGTACATTCTAACATGTGCTAACTGAGCATTTGTTACATAAGTGATTGTACACTCTAACATGCTAATATGTGCTAACTGAGCATTTGTTACATAAGTGATTGTACATTCTAACATGCTAATATGTGCTAACTGAGCATTTGTTACATAAGTGATTGTACACTCTAACATGCTAATATGTGCTAACTGAGCATTTGTTACATAAGTGATTGTACATTCTAACATGCTAATATGTGCTAACTGAGCATTTGTTACATAAATGATTGTACACTCTAACATGTTCTAACTGAGCATTTGTTACATAAGTGATTGTACACTCTAACATGCTAATATGTGCTAACTGAGCATTTGTTACATAAGTGATTGTACACTCTAACATGCTAATATGTGCTAACTGAGCATTTGTTACATAACAACTAAATAGAACTAGAATATGTTGAGAAGTGGTAAACTGCTTAATGTGACTGGTTGTGAATAAGTGACACTACTCCATGTTGTGTACTGTCATTATAAGGGTATTTCAGATTAAGGGCATCATTTACAAACGAAGGGAAATACCTGGGGTAATTTTTGTTTAGTATCACTGTGATACAAACGAAAATCCCACTGGTATTTAGTAATACTTACCCCTCCGGCGAGGTCCCGCGAAGTCCAGCGGAATCCTCATCCTTGACGAGGTCCTCCGCTGGGTTGCTGGTAGCCTAACGCTGCCAGCGACGGGGCTCCAGGGTCATGCGCATGCGCGACGGTCTGTCTGCGCATGTACATGACAGGGAGACCCGGAAGTGCCTGGAAGGCTTCGTTGAAGCCGGAAAGGCACCGCCGGGTCTCCATAGTCAGCAATGGGGTCCGCATCACTCTCGCCATCTTTTAGATGGCGAGAGCGATGCTGTACAAACAGCGGTAATCTTAGATTACCGCTGTTTACTAAATACAGCAAGAAGGTATAACCCCTTTAGCAAGCGCTAAAGGGGTTATATTTCGTTTGTAAATGGGGCCCTAACTTAGTTATAATGCTGTGACTAGTTAAAGTGAAAATTAAAAAACAGGAAGTGGGGCATCCGAAACTAGGAAGTGTGGCATCAAGTATATGACAGGAGGTGTGGCAAAATCATGTCCAATAACAGGAAGTGGGGCTAGGATCTCACTAGTGTTAAAACAGGAAGTGGGGGTTAGGATCTCACTAGTGTTAAAAACAGGAAGTGGGGGTTAGGATCTCACTAGTGTTAAAAACAGGAAGTGGGGGTTAGGATCTCACTAGTGTTAAAAACAGGAAGTGGGGTTAGGATCTCACTAGTGTTAAAAACAGGAAGTGGGGTGTAGGATCTCACTAGTGTTAAAAACAGGAAGTGGGGTTAGGATCTCACTAGTGTTAAAACAGGAAGTGGGGTTTAGGATCTCACTAGTGTTAAAACAGGAAGTGGGGTTTAGATCTCACTAGTGTTAAAACAGGAAGTGGGGCTAGGATCTCACTAGTGTTAAAAACAGGAAGTGGGGCTAGGAGCTCACTAGTGTCAAAACAGGCAATGGGGCTAGGAGCTCACTTGTGTCAAAACAGGAAGTGGGACTAGGATCTCACTAGTGTCAAAACAGGAAATGGGGCTAGGAGCTCACTAGTGTCAAAAACAGGAAGTGGGGCTAGGATCTCACTAGTGTCAAAACAGGAAGTGGGGCTAGGATCTCACTAGTGTCAAAACAGGAAGTGGGGCTAGGATCTCACTAGTGTCAAAACAGGAAGTGGGGCTAGGATCTCACTAGTGTCAAAAATAGAAAGTGAGACTAGGATCTCACTAGTGTTAAAAACAGGAAGTGGGGCTAGGATCTCACTAATGTCAAAAACAGGAAGTGGGGCTAGGATCTCACTAGTGTCAAAAACAGAAAGTGAGACTAGGATCTCACTAGTGTTAAAAACAGGAAGTGGGGCTAGGATCTCACTAATGTCAGAAACAGGAAGTGGGGCTAGGATCTCACTAGTGTCAAAAACAGGAAGTGGGGCTAGGATCTCACTAGTGTCAAAACAGGAAGTGGGGCTAGGATCTCACTAGTGTCAAAAACAGGAAGTGGGGCTAGGAGCTCACTAGTGTCAAAAACAGGAAGTGGGGCTAGGAGCTCACTAGTGTCAAAAACAGGAAGTGGGGCTAGGATCTCACTAGTGTCAAAAACAGGAAGTCGGGCTAGGATCTCACTAGTGTTAAAAACAGGAAGTGGGGCTAGGATCTCACTAGTGTCAAAAACAGGAAGTGGGGCTAGGATCTCACTAATGTCAAAAACAGGAAGTGGGGCTAGGATCTCACTAGTGTCAAAAACAGGAAGTGGGGCTAGGATCTCACTAGTGTCAAAAACAGGAAGTGGGGCTAGGATCTCACTAGTGTCAAAAACAGGAAGTGGGGCTAGGATCTCACTAGTGTCAAAAACAGGAAGTGGGGCTAGGAGCTCACTAGTGTCAAAAACAGGAAGTGGGGCTAGGATCTCACTAGTGTTAAAAGAATAGAATTTTTTTTTTGTGGGTATAAAATGCATTATCCATAAAACAAGTCAATGTGCTAGAAGCAACCCACAAACAATGTTTAGTCAGTATAAACTAACATATGTAACTGTTTGCATCAGAAATTCCCAACTGTCCCGCATTCAGCAGGACAGTCCCGTTTTTATGGGGCTATCCCACCCGCGGGCCGCAGTGTCCCGCGGTGGGGGGGACGTTGAGGGAGGCATACACCGCTACTCTGCATAGCAGACCAGCGTGTATGCAGAGTGAGAATAGATCTATTCACAGTAAGGAGGGAAGCCCGGGGCAGCCCAGCATCTGGGAGATGCTGGGCACGCCTCTTAGTGATGAAAACGGGGTGTGCCGATAGGCCACACCCCTTTATGTGCAGGCCACACCCCCTTTTCAGGAGCACGTGCGCCTTCGGTGCGCAGATGTCCCAGGTGACAATAATAAAATGTTGGGAGGTATGGATAACCAATGCCCATACATATAATATATTGTAGTGGTAACTGTGGGAGATAACACAGTGGGCCTGGGTAGCAAATAAACCAGGAGATATCTCACACAAATATAGGTATATAGCAGACCAATATATCATATAATGACTATTGCAATAGTAATAACTTATCGATTGCACAATAAGTAAAAAGAAAATTTATTTGAGAGAGACTTTTTTTAATAAAAATATATTGTAAGGATTATATTCATTAAGTCCTCTAGGGGACAAAGGGCCTGATTCAGACCCGCTCGCGAGCGCACAGCACTCGCAAGCGGGTCGATGGTCCCCCACTGCGCATGCCGAAGCCGGCTCCAGTGTGCGCGAGACCCAGCCAGCGACGGGCGCTCCGTTGCTACGAGTCTCACACCATAGCGGGGCAGCTGTCGATTGTGATTGACAGCTTGCCCCGTTTTAGAGGCAGGCAGGGGGGGGGGATGGCTGGCCAAACGGAGGCGTACCCAAAGGAACGCCTGCCATTTGGGGGCGGCCCCACTGACATCATGAGTGTATATACTGTATGTATATGCAATTCAAATCATGAAGAGGCACATTGATGAGTCAGTTTGAACGCCGTTACTTGAGCGTACAGAAATTAGCCACTGCAATTGCATATGCAGTTCACTGTGTGCGACGAGGTTAGCAATTTCTGAGTAATGTCTGACCTGTTGTAATTGTGCGTGGGGGTCCGATGTTATCGATGTATACACAGCACTGCAAGGTATTACGGATGTGAGATAGCGGTAGGTGGTGGTCTCTATGCTGGCTGTGATTACATTCATTAGCATAATTTTGCAGCAAATTTGCGTGCGTAATCGCAGCCGCGATCGCAATAGCGATCCGTGCTGAATCAGGCCCCTAATTACAAAAAGATACAGATATAGTGAATTTCATGAAGGCCTCAAGGCGCAATGGTATCTAATCTATAAGTTCATTCATCCTTCTTTTTTTCAGCAATAACGGACCTCGACCTCCGGATCTTATGGTTGGCGGCACTCAGTCAATCATCATGCTCCTGAATCTTGCTTCAATGGAATGGCCGATATATACCTATCAGTGTGTACCCAGCTTTAGACTTAAGAGCTGATGGCCCACTTCCAGAAAACGTCTGGTTTATCTGAGGAGCGGTTATATATTTTTTCCCCAATATATTTCAAACAGCATTAAAATTATGGACTTTAATTTGCTCCAATTATTATTATCCCCACTATCAGCCTTATATACTGCCCCACTATCTTATTTTCCACTGTTTGGGGGGGCGCTCAGGATGATTTCCCCTCTTTTTGAAGCACTTTTCACAAGTGGCACCATGTGTAAATACTGAGCCCTCACTGGCACCATCCCCGAAAAGTGCCTTCTCTAATTGAGTATCGCGGCTCACGGGAGCAGGTATGCTGAAAGGACCGCGCGTCATGAACATGAAGTAGACCCGCGTTAACTTTTACGAAACTCGTGGCTACTTGAATTTTCCTCCATGAGCAGATCCCACTCCTCAGTGACTTATAATATCCTTATAGGTTGCAGTGGTGGTTACATTACCATACCTAATAATTTACAGTAGTTTATACAGTATATGGGAGACGTAGGAAATTAATATGCACGGAGGTGATTAAACACCGGAACCTGGGGGTGATCTGATACGACCAGGAAAGGGTTACTTGTAATTTTATTATTAATTTATTACCGATTATTTATTTAGCGCACACATAGGATATTTGACCATTCACATCAGTCCCTGCCCCAGTGGAGCTTACAATCTATGGCCCTCATTCAGAGCCGTTCGCTATTTGCGGTCGTTCGTTTAAAAACAAGGGGTGGCTATTCAAATGATCCGTACGCACATTGCAGTCTGTTCACACCTCTAAGTCTGAACGAACGAGCAAAACATACGCTCGTTTATTTGTTAAAAACGCCCCCTGGCCGCTCGCACCATACGTCATGTCCGCTATTTATTAGATTAATCGAGTACATCGACCAGCGTATGAACTGCTCGCTATTCTTGTGGTTGGTGTTTGCTACCACAAATTTGCGAGCAGTTCTGGCTCTAAAATAACCCAGTGACGTGGTCAATGACGCTGCTGTTTTAAATATACACACCCATAAAACGCCCGTTTTGACCTTTAAGCACGCCTGCGTTCGGATCTCCACTCCCCATTTTCAAGCACCTTCCCCTGTTACCACCCACATACGCCTCATTCTGTCACTCAAAATAGCAGGCACTCGCTATATAGCGTACAAACGATTTTCGGCCGCACTGACTGGTTCGCGCATGCGTACTAAAAAGCGTACGCATGCGCAGATGTGCAAACATCGCTCGGAACGAGCGTACTGCCGCTAACGAGCGGCTCTGAATGAGGGCCTATATTCTCTACCACATGTTACACACTAGGGTTAATGTTTGTGGGGAGCCAATTAACCTATAAGTATATTTTTTGAGTGTAGGAGGAAACCGGAGCACCCGGTGGAAACCCACGCAAGCACAGGGAGAATATACAAACTCCAAACAGTTAGAGCCGTAGTGGGAATTGAACCCACAATCTCAGTGCTGTGAGGCAGTAATGATAACCATCAGAGCCGTAACTAGACTTTTTGGTGCCCTGTGCCAGAGAGAGCATTGGCGCCCCTCCCTGCCATTTTTTAAGTAGGGACATAAGATAGTGCACCTGAAAAAGGGCCATGGCCTCATGGGGAAGGGCCAGAGAAGAGATAGGGGAGGCCAGGAGATGCTGGGGATAAAAGAAGAGGAAGCTACACCGTCTGTGCTGAGCTGAGATTGTGGGTGGGGTTAGGGGTTTAGCTTTAGTGTATTGGGGGTGGAGTTGAGGAGCCATTTCAGTACTTCTGCTTGGCAGACATTTTAGACAGCTTTGACGCTGCTACGTCGGCTGCCGTGTTTGGTTCTTCTGTGAAGCAGATCAAAGCCCTGGGCCGACGGAAGTCTAGTGCCTATAAAAAATTACATTACACCTCGGTAAGTTGGTTTTTTGCATCCTAACTTGGGGAGTAGCTACTCGCCATATTTGTAGGTCTTAGGGAATTTTGTTTTACCACTAGTTCTTAATCAAGGCTTCTGCCGGCTGGTGGACGATTTGTGTTTTGCTTCAAGCCAGGTTAGGATCCCCTCTCCCCATTTGTGATAGCCTCTCTGACGTAGGAATTTATTCTTCTTTCTATGTTTTACCTGGGTTGGGTATGGATTGCCGGCAGTCGAGATGCTGCTGGTCAGAATACCGACAGCGGCAATCCGACAGTCAGAATCCTGACACCCATAGGTAAGTATGCTAGCACTAACCCTAACCTCTACGCTAACCTTAATCCTCTCTCCCCAGTGCCTAAACCTAACCTCCCCCTTAGTGCTTGAGCCTAACCTTCCCCTTCCCGCACTCTAAACCTAACCTTCCCTCCCCCTAGTGCCTAACCCTAACCCCGCACCGTACCCCTAACCCTCCCCTAATTGCCGATACTTACCTTTGGGATGCCAGTGGTCGGGATCCTGACGCTAACGGGATAAAGGCGCCGGTATTTAGACCGTCGTCATATTGCACGCCAGAATGAGAAACTACATCCCGTTTTACCCATCTCATAGTTATTTTACATTCTTTTACAGGTGCTCGATTGGATTCATGTCCCATTTGGATTGTGGGTCATTAGTTTGTCTTTTTGGGCTGGGAGGTCCCGTTTTAGTCGGGGTGAAGTTTGTTTCCCAGTTTTAGGTCGAGTAAGATGGTTGGGAGTTCATGGCATGCGTTGGAGTTCCCTCATGACCTTTTTGTCTAGTTCAGTCAGTTAGTTCCCGTTGGTGTTGATCGTTCATTTGGGCGGCAATGATTTGACGTCTCGTACATCATTGGATTTGCGGTTCTCCATTTTGGCTGATTTGGGAGTGATTGCAGACATGTGGCCTTTGTGTGTGAATTTGTGGTCAGAGATCATTCCAAGGCGTGTGTGGAGAGATTGCTTGTCCCCTGGGGCCTTGGATGTAGCTAGTAGACGAATCAATTCGGTAGGGGGTCGCCAGGTGCACAGTCAAGAGGTGAGGTCATTCCTCATCCTTTAATAAGGTTCAGGGATACTCATCTTTTTAGAACGTCCATATGAATGAGGAGGGTTGTTTTTTGTTTATTGAGGGTTTAGCCAGAGGCAGTTTCAGGGTGCTAGTTTACTGTATGGTGGTCGGCACGGTCCAAAAGAGGTGTCTGCATTTGTCGGGAAAGAATGGTTGCAGTCGCCATCTTCCTTTGCAGCTTGAGGTGCTGTCCCGTTCATGACAAAGGGGTCAAGTTACTAAGCAGTGTTATGAGACGGAGTGAAAAGTGATGTCTGTGATAAGTACCAGCCAATCAGCTCCCAACTGCCATCTCACAGGCTGTGTTTCAAAAATGACAGTTGGGAGCTGATTGACTGGTACCTTATCACTTTTCACTCCATCTCATAACACTGCTTAGTACATAGACCCCTTAGGCTGATTATACCCTACTGGGGTCAGCGGCATCACCGATCTCGGTGGGCCTCACATTGTGTTATTGGGCGGGAGGTGGGTACCTTAGGGAGGATAATGGGCTGGCATCGCCTCCCATGTGGCAGAGTGGTGTGAGCATGCAGTTGGTGATATTGCATTGTGGGGCCGTTCTATCTGCGCCACCCATAATGTGTCTGGGTCTTTTCTTTCTCTTATTAGTTAAATTACAGTTCAATTATAGTTAAAAATACTTTATTAGCTTAAATTTTAATACTTAAATAAATAAATCTGACCTTCCTTTCCCCTTACGCAAGTCTCAGTGTCGTTATTTCAAGGTACTATATTGCTGGTTTACCCTGTACTGTCAGGAAAAGGGGAGTTTAGTATATTACTACCACTGTTGTATTATATAAGGATTATCTACATTGTTCACACACAGCAGTCCAGGAAATGAGGCACTAATACAAAATACTACTCTGTAATAATGGCTGCAAAGATGTTAGTTATTCTGTAAGGGGAATCTCATGCAATAGTGATATTAGAGATCACTAGTACCAATAATACTTAGGGGTCTATTTACTAAGCAGCGTTAGGAGACAGAGTGAAAAGTGATAAGGTACCAGCCAATCAGCTCCTAACTGTCATCTCACAGGCTGTGTTTGAAAAATGACATTTGGGAGCTGATTGTCTGGCACCTTATCACTTTTCACTCTGTCTCCTAACACTGCTTAGTAACTAGACCCCTTAGTGGTCTTCACTTACTGTACAGTAAGTTACATTTATCACTGTTCAATGTACAGATGGAGACTTTATTTCACATTCTGCACATCATTTACCCTGTATATCTAATTGCAGAGCCATGCAAGTGCTGCAACAAAGGCTACTCCATCGGTTTCCTAATTGCAGACTCTTCCGTAAGAATATTGGTCACTTACCATTGTTGCCAAGATAATCCTGAGACTGTGCCGTGCCCGGTGCTATACTGACACTATGAGCTGGACCTGTCCGATGGCTAAAAGAGGACGTGTCCTGCCGCCCGGGGGGCATTTATCAGGTAGTATTAAGGTGATGAGTAAGCGAATATCTGGTAACAGTTGGTGGAACCTAAGTTACAGATTCGTGCTGCACGTTAAGGATGGATAATAAGTAACCGTCTTCCAGCTTCTCATCCACATCAGCAGGGATTCCCTGCACTGGTTCACCTCCAAATCTATTACTGCCCGTCATATGTAACATTGGTAGACACGTAAGGGAGTACACACACATTACACGGAGCAGGTCTCTATGTGGGAGCTGGCTTTGCTGCTGGCCATCATCACTTACACCTATGTACTTCCCTATACTAAGGGCAAATTATACCAGGCATACAGTATATATTATTTATTCATTGTACCTTTTCCTAAGTGAGAACGACCCACCACAGCCCTGTTACACTACTGTAGCTGTATAATATATAGCGCTGTGACCTGCAATGTTACACTGCCTTTAATTGAAACGCCTCCTTCGGGGGCCAGATTGCTAATGGGGGGTGGATGGAGCTACAGCCCCTGGCCTCCCCATAAAAATAGGCCCATGTGTCATGACAGCATGATGATAACCAGTCTCCCAGCTGGCTCCAGGGTCAGCCATAAATCATTTTTTTTTAGACTTTTACATATTTAGGGAGATATTGTGACAGACTGTGTACATGGCTCACACTGCACTGGTCACACCCACATGGAACTTAGGCCCTCATTCAGAGCCGTTCGCTATTTGCGTTCGTTCGTTCAAAAACAAGGGGTGGCTATGCAAATGATCCGTTCGCACATTGCAGTCTGTTCACACCTCTAAGTCTGAACGAGCGAGCAAAACATACGCTCGTTTATTTGATAAAAACGCCCCCATGCCGCTCGCACCATACGTCATGTCCGCTATTTATTAGATTAATCGAGTACATCGAACAGGATATGAACTGCTCGCTATTCTTGTGGTTGGTTTTTTCAACCGCTATTTTGCGAGCAGTTCTGAGTTTAAAAAAACCAAGTGACGTGATCATTGACGCTGCTGTATTAATTATGCACACCCATAAAACGCCCGTTTTGACCTTTAAGCACGCCTGCGATCGGATCTCCACTCCCCGTTTTCAAGCACCTTCCCCTGTTACCACCCACATACGCCTCATTCTGTCACTCAAAATAGCAGGCACTCGCTATATTGCGTACAAATGATTTTCAGCCGCACTGACTGGTTCGCGCATGCGTACTAAAAACCGTACGCATGCGCAGATGTGCGAACATCGCTCGGAACGAGCGTACTGCCGCTAGCGAGTGGCTCTGAATGAGGGCCTTAAATATTTAGGGAGACATTGTGGCAGACTGTGTACATGCGCACATTGCACTGACCACACCCACACAGCACTGGTCACACCTCCTACACTTCTCACAATAGGCCCAGGATCATTTTCAGTCCCAGGTGGCCCTTAATCTGGCCACACATCTAAAGATTATCTGTCCAACCAGCCAACTAGTTGATTGGTTGGAATGAAAATCTGGTAATGTATGAAAGCAAATGACAATCAGCAATTTGCTCCCAAACGCCGGAAAATGGACAAAAACTGTTGTTTGAACAAATTGTTTAGATCAAACATTTAACAAACTTGTCTGACGGCCAATTTCATCTGTTTTCTGGCATTTAGGAGCAAATTGCTGATCATCAGTTACTCCCATTCCTTACCAGATTTTCATTCCAACCAATCAACTAGTTGGCTGGTTGGACAGATAATCTTTAGATGTGTGGCCATCTTTAGACTGATCTTAATTGTAAGTTAAGTATGGGAACCATGAGCACCAGACACAGGCCCCTTTGAGGATGGATGGGCATGTTTATAATGGTCTATTGAAATTAGATGCAATAATAATAATAATAATAGCACACTGCGCAGATCCCTGATCCGACAGGTAAGGGGACAGATGGAATTATCCCTGTACAGCATTGTTACAGTATCACGCTGGCTCGTGTTCCCGCCGCTGGATCCACACCGAGATTCCTTTGTGCCGAACGGCTCCACTGAATTTTAAATCTGCATTTAACGCGACACAATAGGGAATGTTGAACGTACCATCTGGCTTAGTAACTATAATACAATTTGTAAATGAAAAACAGTGCTGTAGACTAAGGCAGCTCTGATAGGAAAGTGTTTTTCAATCAGCTTAAACCTGCTGATACCTTTTTTCAATTCGGCAGTGTAAAGATTTGCTAACTAAATGAAAAGCCCTCTAATGGTGCGTACACACTGGGCGATTAAAGTGGACGACTGAACGATAACGATATCGTTATCGTTCAGTCGTCCACTTTATCGTCCATTTTTAACACAAAAAAGATGAACGATGACGACGACGCGCGTTCCCGCGGGTCGTTCGTCATCCTCGTTCATCGGGCTGACATGCAGGCCAACCTGACGACCTCGTCAGGTTGCTGCATGTCAGGGAATGGGTGAGAGAGCCCGGCGCTGAACGATATCGCTAATGATATCGTTCAGCGGCTGTGCTCAATGTCATGAACGACATTGAGCACAGCCTGCCGGGGACACACTAGACGATATCGCTCAGGGAGCATATCGTCTAGTGTGTATGCACCTTAAGTCCAGCTCCCTGACGAGATACCGTAGGCTTTGCCGCAGTCTACCTGGCCCTTCCCCCATTATTAAGGGATCTTTATTTTAACATTAGTAATAACTGAGCATAGATCTAAAGGGGAGGGGGGATTCCATTCATCTGGGTGTGCCACGGGACAATACCGCGATATCCGGCTGCGCACATTACCATCTATTATGGCGGACAAGTTTTGTTAATTATCCTGCTCACCTCTATGGGGTGCGAGGAAAAAGTAAAAGATACTGGTTACGAAAACGCCTTAGTCCGACCGTTCTGGGAGCACTTCGTGGCCATTGCGGCAAATTGCAGGGTTACAGGAATAAAAGCGTTTTCTCTTCCTCCTAACCGATCAGCCCCCTATGAGAGAGGAACTATTTTCTTTGTGTTTGCAGGATGCAACTTTTTTTTTTTCCCCCAAATACGATTCTCACTTGGGGAAACATCACCTCTGAGACTGGCAAAGTGATTTCAGCCACAGAAATGTTTCAAGACATTGGGGAAGAAGTATGACGCCCAGAAACGGTATCAGCGCACGTTATGTGCGCTGATACCGCTTCTCCCCGATGTATGATCGGGGGTCTGGGCGGTAAATTACAGGGGCGCTAAGCGCCCCTGTCATTATCGGCGCTGCTATCTACAAGATAGCAGCGCTGATAGCCTGGGCTATGTATGAACGGTCAGATCGTCTGACCGTTCGGCCGGCTGTAGCTGTCGTTATCGACAGCTACAGCCTGGCGCTAGCCTATCCCCACAGCAGGGACAGCGCTGTCCCTGCTGCGGTGGCTACCGGCTCTGGGCTGCACCCGGGGATCTCGCGATACTTGCGAGATCCCGCGCATGCTCACTGGAGCTGGCCAGGACAGAGACACAGCGCATCAGCACTAGGCTGATGCGCTGCTGTCTCTAGCGGGTAACGCCGGAGGGGGGAGTTAACGCTCCCCCTCTCCGGCCGATGAGATGTTTATACATCTCATTGGTAATGCTTCCTGCTTCGCCTCGGTTAAGAGGCGAAGCGGGAAGCGTTATAGCGGCACGTTAAGTGCCGCAATAATACATCTACCCCATTATGAGGGAACAAGCTTAAATCCCTAGGTATTTGGGAACATAAATAGGTTCCAGTGTAGTGGTATTTAGAAGGTTAATATTTGGAGTTTAATGTCAGCCTATTAGAATCAGAGGGGTCATAGATGGTGGGAGGAGTTATTTTATTTAGTACAAGGTCAGGCAGGGCTCTGCCTCTTTTTTTCTTGGACTTTGTTGAGGCAAGTACAAGAATTTATTGTGCGCCGTTTTCAGCTTTCAGCTTTTCTTTATCTTATTAAATAAAGTTCTACCCCTCTTTCTTTCTGCTCTCTTACTGTCATTCTTTCTGTATTTTCACCCTCCGACACTTTTTTTTTCTTATTTCGCTACCTTGATTGGCAGCTATGCCCAGACCTCAGCGGTCAGCCCCTATGCCAGCGCGGTATGCGGAGTCCCAGGGGGCCTTCCCCCGCTGGCTTCATCGTGCCCAGCCCGGGAGAGTGCCCATAATGTGTCTGTTGGCTTCTCCCCGCCCGCGGTCACCTTGTCTTCCCCGCCGGGTGCTCAGTTTCCAGACCTGGTGTCTGGTTTGGGTACAGGGTATGCATCGGCGCGCCCCATCCTCCCTCCCAGACAGCAGTGGGAATGCAGAGATCATGGTCCGTGGGCAGGGGAGATGACGGCGCACTCCGGCCTTCTCCCCGGATAGCGGCGGCTTGATGGTAGGGAGGAGAGCCCGGCAGCATGCAAGCAGGCGTTCACGGGTGCCCAGGCTCCCCAGGCGGGTCTACGTAATGGCGCCAGGGTCCAGTGGAGATGCAGGCACCATCTTAGATGTGGCAGGCAGTGGCCATTTTAGCTCCCCAGGGACCTCTGCAGGATCTCCTGATCCTCCCAGTAGGTATGGGGATAATGATTTGTGCCCTGCTTCTGGCTGGTATAGGGGTGGTGGTGGTGGGGTGATACAGGCCCATGATAGGACTGCACGGTGCCCACATAGTTTCCGGAGATTGGGGGCCTCCCCGTCCCCATACTCAGCGTTGCCGTAGTTCTCCCAAGGCCAAATTAGCCCCTGTCCTTACACTGCAGTTTCCCCATATTTGGGGGCACTGACGGGTGTATTGGTCTCCCTTTGTAGGGTCATTGACCCCTTTGCTGCAGAGCACAGGTGTGGGCGGGGCGTCCGATGGTGTAGGGCAAGCGTCTGCTGTTCAGGCACAATTGGCACCTCTAGTTGCTCAGTTGTCCATGGTTTGTGGCCTCTCAGCGGCTGTCTCGCCCCCCTCTGTTGCTTATCAGAATTAGTCTCCTATCATATCTCCACCTGCTGTCTATCCTTGGCCCTCAACCTCTACTCGCTTGGGGTGTAATTGACAGAAATGTCTGCATGTCATCTCCGGCCTCTTCCTTTGTTGTTACAGGTCTGTCCGGCATGTCCATGTCAGGTCTGGGGACCGCGACTCGTGGGTCTCGTAAGGCTACGCATGCAGATGATGTGGCCGTTGCTGGTCTGTCCGGCTTGTCCGTGGTGGGTATGGAGTCGGAGGTTTGCAGGTCCAGTAGGACTCTATGGGTGGAGGACGTGACCACTTCTGGTGAGTCCGATGGTGAGTGGCTATTAAGTTCTGAGTCTAGGTCCACATCCTCATCTAGTTCTGAAAATTGGCGCCAGCGTTGGAAGAAAGCTAAGCTAAGGCGTCGTCTGTCCTCTAGCACTAGCGAGGAATCGAACATTAGCCCGGGGGACATTGTCCGGTGTGCTAATATGGCGGTTTTTTGTGGTTTGCGTCCCCATATACACAAAAACATAGACGTCTTTGCTCTTACTTCCAGGACTAGGAAGGCTTTAGCTGCGGCAAAAAAGAAGGGTGGCATCGGAGAGGATGTGCATTGTTCATGCGTTAAATGGTTAAACGGTTTTTATGTTTTTGCCGGGTGTTACCTAAAGACGTGTCCAGATGAGGCCATGAATATTATACGTTATCTACACCACTGCACTTCACGTGATGCAGTCTGGCAACGGTACGACAAGGAGTTTCGTTGTAAGCAGTCCGGGGTTAAATTCCTAGATTTTGGGTGGAAGGATGTCGAGGTCTGGCTGGAAGTGACGCAACCCGCTCCGCAGGCTGTCGATGCTTCCTTCGGGAAGATGACGGGCAGGCAGGGCTCTGCCCTGGCTCGTTCTGCCAAAGCTCCTCCTGCGAAAGGCTGTTGTTTCGCTTTTAATAACAGCACTTGCGCAGCAGGCGCTCGGTGTCATTTTCGACACCACTGTTTGCAATAAGGTGCACCCCACCCAATCAAAGATTGACACAAACTGCCTGCCCCTTATGCTGGCTCCAAGCCTGCCAGCACCGGGACCCCTGGTTTGCGTGGACGCCATATGCAGGTGGTTGGATTGGTACCCTTTGCGTGAAGCGGCTAGTTTCTTGATTGCAGGTTTCAGCTCCCAGGGCTGGTAATGTTTGGCTAGGCACTCCAAAAAAAAATCTACGTTTGGCTTATTTATGGCCTGGAATTTTGAAAGACAAGGTGGCCAAGGAGGTGCAGTTGGGTCACATGGATGGGCCTTTTGCTGCTCCTCCTTTGCACAATCTGGTCTTCTCCCCAGTGGGAGTTGTGCCCAAGAAGGCTCCCAGGAAGTTCAGATTAATACATCATCTATATTTTCCATTTGGGGGGTCGGTGAATGATGCCGTTCCGGAGTCTTTGGCTCGGGTATGTTATCAACCGTTTGAGGACGCCCTTAGTTTGGTGAAGTTACAGGGACCGGGAGCTTTGTTAGGAAAGGTCGACGTGGAGTCCGCTTTCCGCCTCTTGCCTTTGCTCCCCGACTCGTTTCGGTTCATGGGCTTTCGGTTGGGGGAAGGATTTTACGTCGATAAGTGCATGGGGTGCTCTGTGTCCTGCGCTTACTTTGAGGCCTTTATTTCATTTTTACACTGGTGCATTTGCGCAGGCACGGGTGAGTCCAGGGTAGCTCATTAACTCGACGACTTCCTCTGTCTAGGGCTGGCTGGTACTCCCCGCTGCTCGGAGCTTATGTTTTCTCTGCAGGCTTTGTTTACGGAGTTTGGGGTCCCAATTGCATCCGCTAAAACTGAGGGTCCTTGTACTCGCCTGCCGTACCCTCGGCAGCAAGATTGATACGGCAGCCTGTTGCTGTCGTCTGCCTGCAGAGAAAGTAATGAAGTTTCGGGGCAACATTACTCTTGCTTTGTCGCTGGGTAAGGTTACCTTGCGCCAAGGGCAATCATTATTAGGGCTTTTTAATTTCACTTGCAAAATTATACCCATGGGCCAGATTTTCTGTCGTAAATTGGAGAGGGCAACAGCGGGCGTACGCAGCCTCAGCACTTCATAAGGCTGTTGTCCGAACTTAGGAGGGACCTCTGGGATTGGGACGTGTTCTTGGAAAACTATAATGGCGTTAGCACCTGGTTGGCCACCCCTGCGGCCAGTGTTCAGATGCAGCTCTTCACTGATGCTGCAGGGTCGACTGGTTTGGGGGCTTACCTGGACGGTTCTTTGTCGGTTTCCTCGTGGCCTACATCTTGGGTTGCAGGGGGGCTGACCAACAATTAAGAGTTGTGGGGTAACCGGCTCAGTAACCGACACATCATTTTTTCGTGTGGTAACTTTTGGGTGGTTCAGGCCATTAACCATCAGAGATCTATATCTTTGCCGGTTCTCAGGCTCCTGGCGCAGCTGGTTTTGCACTGCTTAGCATGCAATATTCGCTTTGAGGCGCGGCATGTCCAGGCGGTTGATAATTCCATAGCGGACGCTCTATTGCGTTTTCAGTGGGTAAGATTTAGAGAGCTCGCCCCCTCTGCTGCTGCTATTGGTGACCTTTTCCCCCCTCATTGTTGGCAGGATATTTTTCCGGAATGGAGGGGTTAGCGCAGCACTCCCTTGCCCCCAGCACTTGGAGGTCTTACCTGGCGGCCTGGAACCAGTGGGAGTCATTTTTGTCATGTAAGCGTGACGGAGGTAAGCATGTTTACCTGGTCTTTTTGTCCTTCATAGGGGGCCATTATTCCTCTGGTAAGTCTAGAGCGGTTGTGTCTAGAGTCATTGCCGGGGTTACCTTTTTGTTGCGCTTTCATGGGCACAGGGATTTTACAAAGGGAATTTTGGTACAAAGGGCCATTAAAGGCTGGCCTAGAATGGCCCCGTCACCGGATGATCCGAGGAGGCCAGTTATGTTTGCATTGCTTGTTCAATTTGTTGTTGTTTTGTCACTTTTGGATGTAGCTTTGCGTTTTGATGCTCCTGGAGTTTTAGTCTTACACCTAGAGGGAAATGATCTGGGGTCTCAGTCGTCCCTGGAATTGAGGTATGAGATAGTGAGGGACATCTAGGCCATATGTACCTGGTGGCCATGGTGCAATGACAAACTTTTGCCCTTCTGCTCCACGGGAGGTTTCTGTCCTCCCTGAGCTCGCCTTAGAACACCTGCGATACGGTTTGACAGGTGTACCACCCCAGTCAAACTCTCCACCTGCTACTATCCCTGGAGCGGCAAAGATGGAGGGGTGTAAGGCCGCGAATGGTGGTTGATAAGGCCAGGTGTAAGATCAATTCCCTGGTGTCCACACGTGTGTTAGCCTTAGGAGATGTGGTGGTAGTTCATCCTTTGATCTGTTTTAGGGACTCTCTCGTGCTGATGGGGTCCACCTTACGGAAGAAAGGACTTATTTGTTCTTAAGAGTTTTGGTGAGTTTAGTGTAGGTTGGTGGCGGGCCCCGTCTTTAGGAGGTAGTGTCGGGCTTAGCAGGAAAGAACGTGGTTAAATTCACGGCAATTAATTACGGGTGCAATCTGCATCATTGGATGGCTGATTTTACCCTACTGGGGTCAGCTGCACTGGCCTACTGGCCGGGCGTTTGTTCGAGTGCACTGGTGCAAGATTTGGAGACCCTAATAATGTTACTTGCTTAAAGGGCAATTGGCTCTGCAAGTAACGTGGAGGATAAGTGGAATTGCCTTAAGTGGATTTGGCCATTTTGTCTTATGACGCTCTTTTTTCCGCCACCAGTATTTTGAGATTTGATATTTTAAATAAAGGCTGATCAAGTTTGTTATAGCAATGAAGTTGTTGGTGTCTTTATTTTAGATAAGTTAAGGTTATGCTCACATATAACGACAGGGCGTTTAAGGTCCATTCACCCTGGCAGACTACTTATCAGAAAAAAAGAGAGAGAAGCGCTGCTGATTGGAGACCTAATACCTTGATCGTATTAAATGTAATTTAATATTGCCTATAAATGGCCGTATACAAACACACAAACATATGACACAATGGAAAAATACACGATACCAAAAAAAATATACGTCTAAAATATCAGGTTAATATCTGAGCATGTAATTGTGAAACAGCAAAAAATTATTAGTAGCGAACCACCAATACCTCCACAGAGGTTGCTGTGATTATATATAATATATATATATATATATATATATATATATATATTAATTAGGGGTGTGCACCGGCCACTTTTCGTGTTTTGTGTTTTGGTTTTGGATCTGGATCTTTCTTCGGGTTTTGGATCTGGATTGGTTTTGCCAAAACCACCCTTCCGTGTTTTGGGTTCTGGGTTTTGTGTTTTGGATCTGTATTTTTTGGAAAAAAAAGCATAAAAACAGCTAAAATCACAGAATTTGTAGGTTTTTCTGCTCCTATGCTATTATTAACCTCAATAACCTTAATTTCCACTCATTTCCAGTCTATTCTGAACACCTCACACCTCACAATAGTGTTTTTATGTCCAAAAGGTTGCACCGAGGTAGCTGGATGACTATGCTAAGCGACACGAGTGGGCGGCACAAACACGTGACCCATCTAGGAGTGACACTGCAGTGGCAGACAGGATGGCAGTTAGAAAAACTAGGCCCCAAACTGTACATAATGCAAAGAAAAAAAAGAGGTGCAAGATGGAATTGTCCTTGGGCCCTCCCACCCACCCTTATGTTGTATAAACAGGACATGCACACTTTAACAAACCAATCACTTCAGCGCCAGGGTCTGCCACACAACTGTGGCTGAAATGATTGGTTCGTTTGGGCCACCACAAAACAAGCTGGCAATTAATGTGTCCCTGCACAAACTGGCTCTACGGAGGCAAGATGTCATCCTCATCCTCCTCATCCACCGATTCCTCACCCTCTTCAGTGTGTACATCCTCATCCTCACAAAGTATTAACTCGTCCCCACTTGAATCCACCACCACAGGTCCCTCTGTACCTTCTGGAGGCTGGTCTCCCTGGAAGAGCTGATAATTCATTTTGATGAACATCATCTTCTCCACATTTTGTGGAAGCAACCTCCTACGCCTTTTGCTGACAAGGTTCCCGGCTGCACTAAACACTCTTTCGGAGTACACACTGGAGGGGGGGCAACTCAGGTAAAATAGAGCCAGTTTGTACAGGGGCCTCCAAATTGCCTCTTTTTCCTGCCAGTACAGGTATGGACTGTCTGACATGCCTACTTGGATGCTGTCACCGATGTAATCCTCAACCATTCTGTCAATGGTGACAGTATCATATGCAGTGACAGTAGACATGTCAGAAATTGTTGCCAGGTCCTTCAATCCGGACCAGATGTCCAAACTTGGTCCTGCCTGCCCTGCATCACCGCCAGCGGGTTGCTTAGGATACCTAAGTTTTTTCCTGGCAGCCCCAGTTGCGGGAGAAAATGAAGAAGGAGCCGTTGACGTGTCACGTTCCGCTTCAGCTGACAGTGTGTTCACCAGCAGGTCTTTGCACCTCTGCAGGCTTGTGTCGGCCGGAAAGAGAGACACCACATAGGCTTTAAACCTAGGATCGAGCACGGTGGCCAAAATGTAGTGGTCTGATTTCAACAGATTGACCACCCTGGAATCCTGGCAAAGCGAATGAAGGGCTTCATCCACAAGTCCCACATGCCGAGCGGAATCGCTCCGTCTTAGCTCCTCCTTCACTTTCTCCAGCTGCTTCTGCAAAAGCCTGATGAGGGGAATGACCTGACTCAAGCTGGCAGTGTCTGAACTGACTTCACGTGTGGCAAGTTCGAAGGGCTGGAGAACCTTGCACAACACGGAAATCATTCTCCACTGCGCTTGAGTCAGGTGCATACCCCCTCCTTTGCCTATGTCATAGGTGGATGTATAGGCTTGTATGGCCTTTTGCTGCTCCTCCATCCTCTGAAGCATATAGAGGGCTGAGTTCCACTGCGTCACAACCTCTTGCTTCAGGTGATGGCGGGGCAGGTTCAAGAGTGTTTGCTGGTGCTCCAGTCTTCGGCACGCAGTCGCTGAATGGCGAAAGTGGCCAGAAATTTTTCGGGCCACCCAAAGCGTCTCCTGCACGCCCCTGTCGCTTTTCAGAAAATTCTGCACCACCAAGTTTATTGTGTGAGCAAAACATGGGACGTGCTGGAATTTGCCCAGATGTAATTCCCGCACAATATTGGTGGCATTGTCAGATATCACAAATCCCCAGGAGAGTCTAAGTGGGGTAAGCCACTGGGCGATGATTTCCCTCAGTTTCTCTAAGAGGTTGTCGGCGGTGTGCCTCTTACTGAAACCGGTGATACACAGCGTAGCCTGCCTTGTAACGAGCTGGCGTTTCTGAGATGCTGCTACTGGTGACGCTGCTGCTGTTGCTGCGTAAGGTGATACATCTACCCAGTGGGCTGTCACAGTCATATAGTCCTTAGTCTGCCCTGTTCCACTTGTCCACATGTCCGTGGTTAAGTGGACATTGTGTACAACGGCATTTTTCAGGACACTGAGGACACTTTTTCTGACGTTTCTGTACAGTCTCGGTATCGCCTGCCTAGTGAAGTGGAATCTAGACGGGATTTGGAACCGAGGACACACTACCTCCATCAATTGTCTAAATCCCACTGCACTAATGGCGGATACCGGACGCACGTCTAACACCAACATAGCAGTCAAGGCCTCAGTTATACGTTTTGCTTCAGGATGACTGCTGTCGTACTTCATCCTCCTCGCTAAGGACTGTTGGAGGGTCAATTGTTTAGTAAAAGTAGTGGTGTTCCTACTTCCTCACTGGGATGATGAACGACTCCCAGCAGCAGCAACGGCAGCAGTAGGCGTAGCAATGCAGGATCCTCCGGAGGAATCCCGGATAGGAGAGTCAGTCATGCCAGTGACATGGCCTGCAGGACTACTTCCGATCCTGACTAAGGAGGAAATTGACGAGGAGGGAGTTGACGGTGTGGTTTGTAGGCGCTTGGATATAACAGGACAACGGGATTTAGGTGTCCCTGGACTGCTTACGGTCTTAGCCAAAGTTTCTGAACTTGACAGTAACTTTTTATGAACGCGCTGCAGGTGCCGTATAAGGGAGGATGTTCCTAGGTGGTTGACGTCCCTACCCCTACTTATTTCACCTTTACATATGGTACATATGGCAAGACAGTTGTTGTCCGGATTTGGATAGAAATATTGCCAGACCAAAGAGGTGGAATGTTTGGTCTTCTGCCCAGGCATGACCGTGATGGGCTTTTTCATCCCACGGACAACAACTGTCTCCCCCGGAGCCTGATTTAAACAAACCACATCACCATCAGAATCCTTCTCGCCAACTTCCTCCTCAGCGCCAGCTACACCAGTATCCTCATCCTGTTGTACTTCAACAGTGACATCTTCAATTTGCATATCAGCAAGTGGACTGTGGGTGCTCCTTTCAGCACTTGCAGGGGGCGTGCAAATGGTGGAAAGAGCCACCTCTTCCTGTCCAGTGCTGGGAAGGTCAGGCATCGCAACCACCACCACACTTGGACTCTCCTTGGGGATTTGTGATATCTTCTTAGAAAGCACAGTTCTTCGCTGTGCTTTTGCCAGCTTAACTCTTTTGATTTTTTTAGTGGGAGGAGGGCTTCCATCGTCATGTGAAGCTGAACCACTAGTCATGAACATACTAGGGATCGACCTTAGCCGTTCCTTGCCACTCCGTGTCGTAAATGGCATATTGGCAAGTTTACGTTTCTCTTCAGCTGATTTAAATGTCTTTTTCAAGGTCATTTTCCTGAACTTTGCCATTTGGGATTGTATGTGCCCTCTACTATGACATTGGGCATCGGCCTTGGCAGACGACGTTGATGGCATGTTATCGTCTATGTCATGACTAGTGGCAGCAGCTTCAGCACTAGGAGGAAGTGGTTCTTGATCTTTCTCTATTTTATTTTTATCGGAGAAAGTTTGGTCCTCCATTTATGTTATATCGATTTGATATATACGTGCGGCTAAACACAGAAAATAATTTTTTTTTTGGTTTGGACTGGAGTGTACTTTCGGGGGTTACAGCACCCTTAACGGTCAAGCCAGCCGGCCCTTTACTTATGACACAGGCGCACGCTTGGCACTACTTTGTTGATGCACGTGCGGCTACTGTGCACACAATTCACTAACACAGAAAATAATTTTTTTTTTGGTTTGGACTGGAGTGTACTTTCGGGGGTTACAGCACCCTTAACGGTCAAGCCAGCCGGCCCTTTACTTATGACACAGGCACACGCTTGGCACTACTTTGTTGATGCACGTGCGGCTACTGCGCACACAATTCACAAACACAGAAAATATATAATTTTTTTAGCACTTGGGGGGAGCACCCCTGATGGACAGAGCACCCCCTGGACAACACTACAGCACCCCTTTAGGACTGGGACACTGCACAGGACTTTGGAGTGGACACAGCCCCTATGGAGAACTGACTGCACAACACAGTCCAGCCAGCCCCTATGGACTTTGAAGTAGTGGACACAGCCCCTATTAACAACAGCAGCACAGCACAACACAGCCAGCCCCTATGGACTTTGAAGTAGTGGACAACAGCAGCACTACACTACACTACACTACACAGCCCTAACTCCCACCCTCCCTCTTCACTGTCCACAGCCGAGTGAGAAAATGGCGCCGACGCGGGTACCTTATATAGGATCCAAAACCCGTGAGACTCGGAAGGCGGGATGATGACGTTTTGCCTCGATTTCAGATCCGAGTCAGGCGGGAAAAGTCCAGCCTGACTCGGATCGGGGGGGCTCGGGGGGGTTCGGAAATCCGAACCCGCTCACCCCTAATATATATATATATATATATATATATATATATACACATACACACACACACGCATACAGCCGGACTGGCCATCTGGCAAATGCCAGATAGGCCGATGGCCAGATGGGCCGGTCCAGTGCCGGGTCACCAGCGCACCAGCATGCAGCCAAGCCACAGCACTTCAGAGACACCCACACCACTGCCGCTGTTATTCAAATCTGATGCAGGCCATGAGCCAATCAGAGCTTGCGGACCGGCAGCCAATCAGCAACGACTGCCGCTCCACGAGCACTGATTGGCCAGATTTGAATGACAGCGGATCTGCTTGACACTACCCGACCCCAGTGCAGCGCATGTGGCTCTCAGCGGAACAGGTGCTGGCATTGCTGTATCTCAGAGATGAGCCCAGGGTGAAGCGGAGGAAGAGGCTGAGGCAGCAGCAGTACGTCCGGGGAGGTGAAGGAGACGGCGGCACTGCGGGGACAGCGCGATGCAGTGAGCGGAGGAAGCAATGCAGGAGCCGGGAGCAGAGGAGGTCTTCTGTCCAGCACCCCCAGCAGCTGCACTCCCACCCTGCCAGGGGCCGAGGTAAGCTGCCTCCCCTCCGAGCAGGGCCACTGACCTGGGTACCTGCAGGGAAGTGAGACTCTGTGTCTGCACAGGAATGTCTTGGAGGGGTTCTCCTGGGTGCTGGGTCTAGGGGGAGGGCCCTCCTGGGTACACGGTCTAGGGGAGGGTGCCCTCGTAGGTACTGGGTCTAGTGGGGTAGGGGTGATGCTGGGATGACACAACCCACTCCTGTTATGCTGTGACATATGCCATGCAGTACCCAGTGACCCTGAGTTAGATGGGCCCTTAATGTAGGCATAATGGTGTACATGGGTGTAGTCCAGTGCATGTCATGGCTTCCTCGAATATTATAGTACAGACATTCTATGAAACCTTTAACCCTATTACCTTAACACTAACCCCTAACTCTAATACCCTAGCACTAATACCCAAACAACCTTAACTCGCGACTATAACAAACCCCTAACCTTAATACCCTAACTTCCTAGCACTAATCCCTAACTCTGATACCCTAACATTAATACCCAAACAACCATTAACCACTAAGAACCTACCTTAAACCCCTGATGCTAACCTAACCCAAAGGACCATATGGTTCTTATCTGCCGTCAAATCCTATGTTTCTATGACACTGGCAGGGTGAGTGCATCTACAGTACCTACAGCATTTGTTTATTGAATGCCTGTACTAACCATCCGCAGAGTAAGTGTGCGTTACCATGTAAGAGCGCACATGAGGATTAGTACATTGGACTTTTGTCTATCTTCATATTGCACTATATAATTGCATTCACACCAAGGAGGATCAGATCTCTGGACATTATAAGCACATTTAAAGTCGCATACTGCATTAATTTACAGGCTTTATATCCACGGGATACAGTTAATATACCAACGGATGAGAAGCCATGCATTGGAATCTCGTCGTCTAAATCCCGACATGGAACTAAAGACAGGCGTCTAAATCTACATGCCTATCTTTAGCCCATTGACGGAATCCCACAGGACAGCTTCCAGGGTTATGGCTAGGCCAGGGGAAGGAGGGGTTAGGGTTAGGCACCACTGGTGGAGGTCCAGGCTAGGCACCCCCTGGGAGGGTTAGGTTTAGGGTGCGGGGAGGGGGGGTTAGGTTTAGGCCCCCCCGGGGAGACTTAGGGTTAGGCACCACCCTGGTAATTTTAGGGTTAGGCACCCCCCAAGGGAGTGTTGGGGGGAGGGGGGGGTGAAGGGTAGGGTTAGGTGACTTACCTGCGCCATCGAGATTCTGCCCCTGCCGGGCTTCCACTGTCGGTATTTCACCCGGAGGTTATTAAACCACCAGGATTTCATACCCGACCCATATCCACAGCCTGAACCTATATTGTTTAAGCTGTTTTTTTCAGATATTCTTAGCTGCACATAAATTTGTACCAATTAGGTACTTTGTGAGTCAGAAAGGATCATGGGACTTTTTTTTATACGTATTCATGATTTTATGCTGTCTAATTTTTTAAGCGAAATCTTTATTTTCGTTATGAATGGAATATAATGCCGGTTAGGCTTTTTTTTAATCACTAATTTATTATTTGCCATATGAAATGTAAATTGTCAACTATACTGAGATGGAGAATCTTGCAATTTACACTACATGTATTCTGAGCTAAATATATTTAATACTATAATCTGGTGAAATAAATATTTACTGTTTTTAAACAATATTGTTGTGACTGAGATTTTTTTAGGGATCCATACTCCCAATGTTGTCCCAAACCACCCCCCTTCCAACAACCTTTTTTCTACCAAGAGATAGAAGTAAGTGCTGTGAACTCTCACCTTAATATTTACCCATAATCTAGTAGAGGTACCTAGGCAATTTGAAGCTGCAACCTATTTTTTTTAATAGTCATTGGAATTTGCGCACATAGACAACACAAAACTCTCCATGGCTGCCTGCTGTGCGCTGGTGACCTGCAACAAATTCACCTGCTGATGGTACACAGGGGGAAGACAGAGGCTGCTGGACAGACACAGGGGGGGTGGGGTATGAGAGGTTGCTGGAGGGACATACTGTAGGGAGACATGAGTTGATGGTGGGGTCACATAATGTTTAAGGGGCGTTACTATATGGCATAATGTTATAAGGGGCATTACTGTGTGTGGCATAACTTTATAAGAGGCATTACTGTGTGTGGCATAATGTGTAACTGCTTTACTTTGTGGCATAATGTGGTTTAAGGAGTACTACTGTGTGGCATAACATGAATGGGCTCTGTGTGGTGTAACGTAACTAAGGGACACTACTGTGCAGTGTAATGTGACAAAGGGGCACTACTGTGTGGCATCATTTAATTTGGAGGTACTAGTGTGGTCATGCCCCATCCCAGCTAGGCCACACCTGTTTTTTTAAGTGTGCGCGAATACATCAGTTGTGTATGGCAGTTCCAATGCTCTTTATGTACACAGAGCACCAAATAGTGTAACTACGGCTCTGCTTTGGTGTGCACAGATGTGTCGTCCTCTGGGTTCAGCACCCCTGCCCTAAAAAATTCCTACAGTGATCACTATCTAATCCTCTACGACTTCTAAGCTAGGGCTTGGTCAATTGGCAAAATGCCTTCCCTTTCTATGTGTGTGACCTAAACCAATATAGTGCCAGCTTTACCTAACAGAACCAACCAAATACGAAATGTTTCACTATGACACGTTTGAATTCCCTGCAGGATGAGCCCTGTACTGTGTATTTTAAAGCAGAGAATGATGTACACTTGTATGTTGTTCTAATATTAATTATATTTGTAAGAACATAGACTAAAAGTGGGAGGAGTCAGGAATAGTAAGGGGATTAGTCTATGCCAGGTGCTGACGCAAGGTGGGCCTTTTTTGCTTTAAATGCCAGGGCCTCTTTTTAGTCCCAGTCCGGCCCTTTATATATATATATATATATATATATATATATATATATATATATATATATATATGAGAGAGAGAAAATTCCACACTTCTCTGGTATCATGTATGTTTTTCTTGTGTCATATGTTTGTGTGTTTGTATATGGCCATTTACAGGCAATGTTAAATTACATTTAGTACGCTTAAGCAGCGCTTTTCTCTTTTTTTCTTGGTCTTTACTGTCAGGAGGTGCGGCAATCACCTATATTAAGAAGCTGCAGCATAGATTGGTTAGTAAGATTGATATATCCATATTGTGATCAGGCGCCATAGATGTGGATATTTTGGTGTTCGTTCTTACTTATCAGAAAGCCCGTTCATTTGTGGTGGTGTTGTTGTTTCAAAATGTCTTTACCCTATGATCTAACTTATGGATAATGTAATGACGTAACGGGGAGAAGGCACCGCTGGCGAGGACGTGCTGTGTGCGCTGTATTGACTTTTAATTTGGAGGAAAAAAAAAACGGTAAAAGCTAGGACGTTTTATGTGTGGGTCACCTATATACAGTATATACCCGCAGTGCCGTCCTTATACTGTTCTGCACCTTTAGGACTGGCTGGGCACAGACTGAGAGACAGGATGTGTACTTGGGCCATTGGCCCTGATTCAGAGATGTACACTAATGCCATCGCGAAAATATGCAAATGTTGCAGCCATCGGGAGATGTAATGACATGCCCACCGACGTCTTTACTAATCCCAGCACCTGCGTATGAAGATCTTTTGCCCTTAGCAGTCCTGGTAGCGCAGAATGGCTGCACAAAAAGAGACACCGCAGCAAGATTCCTTGCGTACGGAGTCACAGACGATAGGATGTGACATGTTCCCGAAACGGTCGCGGCACACCTGAGTTTCTAGCTGCCACTCCTCATTACCTCCCCTAAACCCACCATGACGGTCGATCACACAGTGAATAAATAGTCACTGCGAGCAATTATGGTAATGCACCTTGATGCCTGCGCTGTGCGATTCAGACGCATGTGCAGACACAGATAATCACTTATCTGCAAACACATCGGCATAGAGTACATCTCTGAGCTGGGCACATTACGGGGAAAGCACATGGGCATAGAGCACATCTCTGAGCTGGGCACATTACGGGGAAAGCACATGGGCATAGAGTACATCTCTGAGCTGGGCACATTACGGGGAAAGCACATCGGCATAGAGTACATCTGTGAGCTGGGCACATTACGGGGAAAGCACATCGGCATAGAGTACATCTGTGAGCTGGGCACATTACGGGGAAAGCACATGGGCATAGAGTACATCTCTGAGCTGGGCACATTACAGGGAAAGCACATCGGCATAGTGTACATCTCTGAGCTGGGCACATTACGGGGAAAGCACATGGGCATAGTGTACATCTGTGAGCTGGGCACATTACGGGGAAAGCACATCGGCATAGAGTACATCTGTGAGCTGGGCACATTACGGGGAAAGCACATGGGCATAGAGTACATCTCTGAGCTGGGCACATTACGGGGAAAGCACATGGGCATAGAGTACATCTCTGAGCAGGGCACATTACGGGGAAAGCACATGGGCATAGAGTACATCTCTTAGCTGGCACATTACAGGGAAAGCACATCGGCATAGAGTACATCTCTTAGCTGGCACATTACAGGGAAAGCACATGGGCATAGAGTACATCTCTGATCTGGGCACATTACGGAGAAAGCACATGGGCATAGAGTACATCTCTGAGCTGGGCACATTACGGGGAAAGCACATGGGCATAGAGCACATCTCTGAGCTGGGCACATTACGGGGAAAGCACATGGGCATAGAGTACATCTCTGAGCTGGGCACATTACGGGGAAAGCACATCGGCATAGAGTACATCTGTGAGCTGGGCACATTACGGGGAAAGCACATCGGCATAGAGTACATCTGTGAGCTGGGCACATTACGGGGGAAAGCACATGGGCATAGAGTACATCTCTGAGCTGGGCACATTACAGGGAAAGCACATCGGCATAGTGTACATCTCTGAGCTGGGCACATTACGGGGAAAGCACATGGGCATAGTGTACATCTGTGAGCTGGGCACATTACGGGGAAAGCACATCGGCATAGAGTACATCTGTGAGCTGGGCACATTACGGGGAAAGCACATGGGCATAGAGTACATCTCTGAGCTGGGCACATTACGGGGAAAGCACATGGGCATAGAGTACATCTGTGAGCTGGGCACATTACGGGGAAAGCACATCGGCATAGTGTACATCTCTGAGCAGGGCACATTACGGGGAAAGCACATGGGCATAGAGTACATCTCTTAGCTGGCACATTACAGGGAAAGCACATCGGCATAGAGTACATCTCTTAGCTGGCACATTACAGGGAAAGCACATCGGCATAGAGCACATCTCTGAGCTGGGCACATTACGGGGAAAGCACATGGGCATAGACTACATATCTGAGCTACATTACGGGGAAAGCACAACGTCATATGCTGGAGCTATCTAAATAAATATTTATAAATAAATGTTAATAATTACTCTGACTAATGCTGGGCATACACTGCCAGATAAAATGTCTGTCAGACCGACAGACATTTTATCTGGCTGGCTGCCACCCGCAGATGTCCGCGGCATACACTGTGAGAGAAATCTCACAGTGTATAGCCCGACATCTGCGCTCCGCCCCCGGGGGAGGAGACATTTCCCTGTTCCTTCCGTAGGAAGGAACACAGGAAATGTCTGTCTGTCGGACGCGCTGGGCATACACTGCCCGATGCGGCCGACAGTTTCCCGGGTAAATATCGCATCGGACGGGCATGCTGGACAATCCAGCATGCCCGACCGAGCAATATTTAACCCTCGGTCGCCCGCATACACGCTGCAATTATCGCGGCGATCCGCCGATATCGGGCGGATCGTCCCGATAATTGCAGAGTGTATGGCCAGCATTAGCAACAGGAAAAAAATGTTCCCCAACCTGCCACTTGAGATGTTGTACTTACATTCTCTATGGTCCAAGCTATGGTCCAAGGTTACCACACACTTACCTATTTGCACAGACGCATCACAGCAGGCCCTAGCTATCATTATAGATACCTGTAACTGGCCAGGTACTGACTTGCCGTCCCATCTCACTGAGGGGGGAGATGTATCAAGCCTTGCAAAGAGATAAGATGAAGAAGTTGCCCATAGCAACCAAATCAGCTTCTATCATTTATCTAGCACAGCCTGTAAAATGACAGTTAGAAACTAATTGTTTGCTATGGGCAACTTCTCCATTTTCTCTCACTGAAAGTTTTGATAAATCTCCCCCCCCCCCCCCGTGTCATCTCACGGATAAGAGACATGAGGCATTTATATTATGTCGGGTGATGGTAAAATTGTTGGTTGCTGAGCTCTGCATAACTGACATGCTAAAACGGATGGATCTAAGCCTAATATCTATCTAATTAATGAGATTTTTTTTGTAAATTGTTATTTAATGGTTGTCAGACTCAAGTAATTCCAGCGTATAAATTACATTTTACTTATGGCAGCTACTTCATAGGCCAGTAAAGCTTAAACACAAGTCTGACAAACCATGACAGGTGGGAAGCTTGCACGGAGTACGTAAGGTGTTAAGGATGTACATTATATACTATATGTAAGTTTGTGGATGAGAAAAAGTCATGTATGGGGGTGCAATTGTAACCCTGGTCAAGGGTTAAATAATTATTATACTAATAATTGCATGAAATAATACGGTAAATGTGTAGGAACTGCTATAAAATATTTAACATGTATGTGAAATGTACAATGAGATACTGTATCTTGTTTACATAACACATGTATGATGTACTTCTTTAGTGAGGATGTGCCTCAGTGTATTGAATACATATACACTAGAACAGTGTTGGCTAACCTTGACACTCCAGCTGTTATGGAACTACATAACCCAGCATGCACTGCTACAGTTTTGCTATTAGGGCATGCTAAAACTGTGGCAGGGCATGCTGGGATATATAGTTCCACAACAGCTGGGGTGTCAAGGTTAGCCAACACTGCACTAGAAGAAGGGGTGGAGTGATATAGCTGGGGTGATTGGGTTCCTGTCAGGAAAAGAAGGGCAGGTTACAGAGAGAGGTATAAGAGGAGTTGCCAGCAGACTGACAGTGAGTCTGGATCAGTTCCTTGAGTGCTGAGCCCCCCCATCCCCCTGTGTCCTGTACAGCGGCTGAGCTATGGACAGGCTGCCAGGCGCAGTGGGGTGGAGCCGGAGAGGGAGCTCGGTGGGCCTGGCAGTAGGGTCCGACTCCCATTGGAGTCATTTGCAGCTACCCAGAGGCTTACTTGCCGACATCTCGGCAGCGGAATCCGGGAGGGGGCTGGCAGGTCCATCCAGCAGGGAGGATGTGGGCGGGTCAAAGAGGCGGAGCGGGGGGGCGTGCCGACGCGATTGCGTCATAATGGCCCCGCCCCCCGCTTTATAATGCCAATATTACTGGCATTATAAGGCAGTGGGCGGGGCTACGATGACGCGATTTGCGCTGAATCGCGTCATCACACCCCCGCACCGCCCACTTTTGCGGCTGGCGCGGGGGTTAGCGTGGCGCTGGCATCTATTCCGGGGGACTTGCCTAGTCTTGCGGGGTGTCGGGAGCGGCACCCGATTTTCGGGAGGCTCTCGACAGTCCCGGGAGAGTAGGCAAGTATGCCCAGAGGCTGTGAAGTGGAGGCAGGGCTGGCTGTGATAGACTGCCATGGCAACTGGCAGAGAGGAAGTTCTGTGGAGCGGCACTGACACCTGGGGGCAGAGCGTCGCTGAGTGCTGATAGTCGCAGAACGCAGGTGTTCCCAGGAGTGTTGGAAGAAGGAGATGGGTTTACATCGCCAGAAGGGGGCAGTAAGCGTTACCAGGGTCCGGAGTAAGTGGTGTGGCGGACTTTCCCTTCATCCCAGTCAGGAAACGAGCAGTCTTAGGGAGTGAGGTGGATTCCCCTCAGAAACAATAGTCCCTTATTGTGAGCATATTACACACGTCTGACAGGGCTGTGGACATTCCCTATTGCAGCCCTACTTTCACTACCCCACTGCAGAACATTACAAAGCCAACACTAGAAGTGGCTGAAGTGTGAAGGATCCCCTCATTAGCCAGAATAGCCCTCTACTATTCTGACTGAGGTTACCCTGCGTTCACAGTGCAAGCAGTAGGCCGTTCCAGCTTAATGTATGATGGACTGATAGGAAATATAGAAAAGAAGTGGGAGCGCTGACAGCGGCTGCTGGTTTAAAAAATTAGTAATTTTATTACATATAACACTATTTCCAAAAAATTAAAAACATCAAATAATGGAAATACAGATGAATATAATTAACTGGGCTTTAATGCCACATAATATAAAGCATGGAGCCGGCTCCACCATATAATATTAATTATTATCAATATGAAGATACTTCAAAAAGACTTCTGCAAGCTACTCTTCCTATAACATACACATTATGATAAAACGGAGCGTGAAATAAAAGTCACTGGTCACAGCCTATTAGTATGGATTAGTTGCTTGTTAGTATTGGTATCCACTTATACCCAGTTAGTCGAGGGTTAATGAAAAGTGAAAAAAACAACGCAGCTCTTTCCACACAGATTAGAATGTTAATATTTCAGTGTTAGTAATATGGTGGAAAATAGGTAATTCCTATAGTAGATGTATTACCATCCAATCATTTTTAGTAGACAAAGCAGGGTATATTGTGGCAGTTAACCTCTACCCCAATCCCAGGGGGAGGAAACTCATGCAATAATCGTCTGCTCACAAAGGTAGAAGCGTGACAGCCAAAAAGTTTTTACCACTTAGTGCACCATGTGGTCCGGAGGTGCATGCGTCCTCAGCCAGAGGGACCTCTACTCCTGGATCCTGGAACTTCTTACCACTCTCAGTGGACCAGTCGACTGGATAAATAGGCTTCTAACCGCTGCTGGCTGGTACCCGCTCCGTCTACTCACTGCTGCACGCTGGCTGGTAGCCGCTCCGTTACTTCCGGTGGTGTATTTCCGGCTTCCGGTATGCGTGTCACCTGCGTTCCACGAGTCACTGACGCGTTTCTCCGCCCAGTGACGTGGCAGTTTCATCAGAGGAATCCTGATAGGAAACAGGATACCCCACACCCAGCATCTTCTCCAGCCTCTCCCACAACAGTGCACCCTGTCATGCAGGGGCGTCTTCAGAGAGGAGGGGGCCTGTGTGCACTCCCCTGTGCGGGGCCCCCTCATCTCTCAGCGGGGCCGGCGGCAGCTAGCCAGCCACCGGAGTCTTAGTAGACTCCGGGCACTAGAGTGTGCCTGGAGTCTACTGCGCATGCGCAGAACACTGGAAATTGGCCACGGCAGCCATTTTCCGGTGTTCTGAGCAGCGCAGACACCCGACGTGGGACCACGGACAGGTAATTCTAAAATAATATGTGTGCGGTGCGGGGCCCCCCTGGACCCGGGGGGCCCGGCACCCATTATAGATACGCCACTGCTGTCATGCATACATGGGGACTGCTTACTCTGGTAACCTGTGATCTAGAGTAATAAAACAGCAGTGGTACCTGTGAACTATTTGTTCAGCTATTCTTTATTCCCACATACAGTGAAGTACTGTATATTGGAGACCTGTTAACCTCTTTAGGGTTAATCTGCATATACATAAACTGGATGTGCAGGCTCGGTTCTACTCGGTTCCGTTCGTTTTTTTTCCCGAATCTTATTGGGTTTCAGCTGTCACGAGTATAAAGTAACATATTACCAATGCCACCAGCCATTATCAGACTGTGAGCTACATCTGGCCCCTGCACTAAGGGCTATGGAATAGACTAGCTCAAGGAGGATACATAACAGAGAGGCTCATAGAGCTATGGAAACATTACAGGGGAATATTAATAGCTCAACTAAAGACTTATATGTAACAATATTTATATTCTATAATATATGATTAAATGGTATAGGTTTTATTCACACACGTGATGCTATGCGGCAATCATATGGGATTGATATAGGACAGGGTCAGGATATTTAATGTCTAATGGAGTGAGTTTAATGTAACAGAACTTTAGATGAGATTTTATGAGTTCATCACGTTGGGATTGGTATACTTCCTCTTCTGATGCAATATTGGTTTTAACAAGAAGTAAAACATATGTGTTGGTGATGGGTATTGTAAGTGCCAAGTAATGTGATTCTATATGCTCCTTTTAAGTATCTGTTAAAGTATGTGACATTAGTAGTGTATTAATAGTTACTGTGATGCTTATCTGTGTAAAATGTTTATGGGATTACACTATTATAATTGTGTTATGTGAAGGAATATATAAAACAATTGTACATGCTATTATTTCATAAATATGAGTTAACACTGTTACATTTGTGTAGTTACTTACCTGAAGATTTCACACAAGGATCCAAGAAGAAGAAAAACAGGTCTACCTAAGTGTTACACTGTGATATCCTGTGACATATAATATGGTTTGGATAGCTCCCTATTAAACCATGGATATTAGTTATAACATTTTAGTGGGTTTTCTCAAGTAGGCCCATAATGACTATTAATACTTGGGTGGAGGCACTGATGTAGGAAAGGTACACCACTGAGAGAGATGGTAAGGGTGGGTACAGTAGAGTATATGGGAGTTAGTAACCTGGTGACCCTTTAGTGGTAGAAGGGGGGGTTACACAATAAACAGGAGGGGAGGTATTAGAGTAACGTGTGCCTGGGCGACAGTATGATGTGTGCGGGGGTATTAGTTTAGGGAGTCTGTGTAATATGTGCGGTTTAGTAACGTGTGGGGGCAGAGCCACATTAAGAGGGGGGGAGGGTACCACTTGCACACCACCCTGATGACGATCGTCTCTGCACACCCCTGCCACCTGCCTGCATACGCCAGTCTCACCGCTGCTCGCTCACACAGATGGTGGCAGATGAGGCCTGCGCAGACTGTCTGACAGTTGGGGGGAGCAGCAAGGGCAGCTCTCTGTCTGACTGGCGACTCATCGACACGGACTCCAAAATGCTCCCATAGCCGCGTTCAGTGTTAATGGATGTGCCCTCCGAGACTACCATTGCTACAGAGCCATACTGAGCCTACAGAGCACCGCGAGTACGCAATATTGCCACCGCTGCCATAGAAGGGCATATCGCCATTGGTCACTGCCAATTACCTCTCCTCTGCACAGCCCACACATAATAACATTACACATGTTCTTTCTCTACACTGTGACTGGACCATATAGCCAGGGACGGACTGGGGCTGAGCAGCCCTGGCAGTCCCCCTGTGCCTGCAAAAGGGGCGTGGTTACATCTCGCCTGGCCTCGCGGCATGCCCCCATCTGTCAGCTTCCCAGATGAGCAGAGAGAGAGAGGGAGGCGAAGCTGCTCAGACAGGGTTTAGCACCAGACCGGCCCTTCTGCCATTTTGCAGTAGTGCTAGATGGGCAAGTCCAACCCTGTATATAGGCCACCAAGAGCCTCTGCACTCTGCCTGGACCAATATGCAATAGACAGCCCCTATCCTTGTGTATTACAAGTCTATCTCCCTATAGAGTGTAAGCCTGAGAGCAGGGCCCTCCTACCTCTCTGTCTGTCTGTCATTACCCACTCTTGTCTTCTTACGGTTTGTTCCAAATTGTAAAGCGCACAGGAATATCCTGGCACTATGTAAGTAACTGTTAATAAATAATAAATAAGTGATAGATGAGCTGCTTGGTGTATCAGCAGGTTTATGCGCCGTCTTTGTTTGGCCGGTTGCATCTCTCACAGATGCTTTGAGTGTTATCAGCCGTGTGCTGCAATTTACAGGGGTCTTATGGCGGATTTCATCCACCCCTCCCTCTCTTTTCATGTTCCTAGATTGATTTCATATCATCTGTCTTACTTTGTGCCGGTCTTCTGTATTGCACAGTTCAAAGTAATTGATGTCACCGAGTTTACAGGGATTGCAGAGATCCAGGGCCAGGAGGTGCTGAGCATTAGGGATCCGGGTCAGATGAAGTATGACAGGGAGAAGACATGAGCACAGTATTGGAGACAATTTGTTATCTTCCCTCCTTTGTGTTACAGCCAGAGGCAATTTATCTTGTTTAGCTGCTGTGCGAGGGTGCGGCAGCCAATGTCGCCCCCCCACCCCTCAGCCAGATGACAGGGAGTCTGTCTGTGGGAAGTCAGAGACTCAGGATGCCGGGCTATAGTTCTGCGTGTCTGATAAAGGGTTAATTTAGTTCCATATTGTCAGAGGACATGTCCCTTCTCTGTGCCTATAAGATAAGCCATTGTAGCACTGAGGAATTAACGAATGCCAGTCCCAGCAATGGGATCAGAGATAATAAAAAAAAAGATGATTTTTGAGATTGTTTATAAATAATGTAAAAAATCTTTTTTTTAGTAAATGTATGATTTAGACCCTGAAATAAAAAATCAACTGTTAGTAATTTTATACCCCATAGACTATACAAGCCCCCTGAAGGTGCCGATATATACCGTATATACTCGAGTATAAGCCGAGTTTTTCAGCACATTTTTTGTGCTGAAAAAGCACCCCCTCGGCTTATACTCGAGTGAAGTGTGTAGCGCTGACCAGACGGAGTTCAGTCAGCGCTACACAGCACAAACACACAGACGCCGGAGCCGGCAGCTGTATGTTTGTTGTAATCAGCAGGCGATGAGGGTCTGTCAGACTCTCATCGGCTGCTGCTGCTCCCACTGCGGGAGCCATCTTCCGGCTCCCGCAGTGGGTAATTGGAGAGATGTCATGAGTAATGACGTCTCTCCCATTCAAAGCGGCCGGAGGAGCTGTTAGCGGCGGGACCAGGAGCGGGGGTTTCAGGTAAGTGATTTTTTTATTTATTACGTCTCTCTCTACTGGGGGGGGACTACTGGGGGCACTACCAGGGGGGGATTACTACTGGGGGCACTACCAGGGGGGGATTACTACTAGGGGCACTACCAGGGGGGATTACCACTGGGGGCACTACCAGGGGGGATTACCATTGGGGGCACAACCAGGGGGAATTACTACCGGGGGCACTACCAGCTGCTGCATTTCCCACCCTGGGCTTATACTCAAGTCAATAAATTTTCCCAGTTTTTTGTGGTAAAAGTAGGTACCTCGGCTTATATTCGGGTCGACTTATACTCGAGTATATACGGTAGCTCCGACTCGCCAAGGCATGAACTCTACAAACCCTCTGAAAGTACCTTGTGGTATCAGGACGTTAACAGCAGATCCTCTAACTCCTGTAAGTTGGAGCCACTGCGGATTGGACTTGTTGCTCCAGCACATACCACAGATGCTACCTGGTGAATTTGGAGGCCAAGGCAACACCTTGAACTCTTCATCATGTTCCTCAAACCATTCTCGGACAGCGCAGTGTGGCAGGGTGCATTATCCTGCTGACAGAGGACACATCTATTGAAGAATACCGTTGCCGTGAGAGAATGTACCTGGTCCAGAATGATGTTTATCTAAGTGATAGATGTTACACTAACATCCAGCTGAATGATCAGAAACATGGTTTCCCAGTAGTAATTACTCATCTAATGCATCCTGATACCATCTCTTCCCTCGGTAAAGGACGCACACACGTACCGGCCATCCATATGATGCAACCGAAAATATGATTCATCCGATGACCCCCTACCACTGATCCAAGGTCCACTTCCAATGGTGGCCAGGGGTTAGTATGGGCACTCTAGGGAAAGATGCGCTGTGCATTGTGACACATTACCCACATCACCACCATTCTAATTTTCTGCTGTTCTGTAGACTCGCACCAGCCAAGGTGGTCTGTTGACCGCTTGCATTGATGAGTCTTGGCTGCCCTACACCCATTTGGCAGGTAGTGGTTTTTTACTCCTTGGACCACTGTCGATAGGTACTGATCAGCAAGCCCGGTGACAGGAGGGTACACCTATGCCGGGCCCAGAGGTTCTGAAGGGCACAAATCGCGGGTCCGCGGCTAATAATAAATAATAACTTTACTGTCCCGCTGGGCCTGACCACCCATAAAATGATGGCAGTATAAATCATTACCCTCTCCTTCCCCAAAAGGGTAACCCCGACACCCCGCCAGGTCTGTCACTACTCACTTGAGTGTGGCCGGGGGTCGGGCGCTGGCACATATCACGTCATGATGTCATTGCACATGACTCGGCCCTCCTCCCTGTATCCCTGGCATTTTGCTGCAACATCCATCCACCGAGGAGCAGGGAGGCCAGGAACTGAAGTAGAACTGACCTCTGCCCGCCAGACACACCGCCACTGTCTGTCCCAGCAGATGTTTATAGGGGTAAATGAAAGTGACATCCAGGACAGACAGTGTTTGTTTTATTAAGATTGATAGTACCCCTTTTCCTAATCATACATATATGCAGCTCCAGTTCTCTTATACATATATATGTATATCTCTATATATGTTTTATATGTATCTAATATATCTATATATACAGTAGATCTCTCTATATATTTTGTATGTATTATTTTGTTTCTATATTTATTTTATTTATTTATTAACAGTTTCTTATATAGCGCAGCATATTCCGTTGCGCTTTACAATTGGAACATTAATAGAACAGAACTGGGTAATAACAAACAGATATATAGGTAGGAAGGCCCTGCTCGCAAGCTTACAATCTATAGGGAAATAGGCATTGATACACAAGGATTGGTGCTATATATTGCATTTTGGTCCAGCCAGAATGCACAGTTTCTTAGTTGGCTGCATGATCCAGTCACACAGAAATATCGACCAAATGTCATGAGGATGTGAGAGAAAGATGATGTGTGATGTTGTGTGTGGACTGTAAAAGGGGATGTAATTAGATATGGAAGCTATGAAGGTTATGTGGGAAGTTCTGGAATCTGATAAGCTTGCCTGAAGAGGTGAGTTTCAGGGAACGCTTGAAGGATTGGAGACTAGAGGAAAGTCTTATTGTGCGAGGTATGTTATTCCATAGAGTGGGTGCAGCGCGAAGAAAGTCCTGTAACCATGAATGGGAGCAAGTAATGCATGGGGATGAGAGACGCAGATCTTGTGCTGAGCGGAGAGGTCGGGTTGGGAGATATTTTGAGATGAGTGAAGAGATGTATGTTGGTGTGGTTTGGTTAATAGCCTTATGTGTAAGTGAAAGTATTTTGTATTGAATACGGTAGAAAACCGGCAACCAATGGAGGGACTGACAGAGCGGGGTAACAGAAGAAGAACGTTTCGCAAGGAAGATAAGCCTTGCAGCTGCATTCATAATGGATTGTAATGGTGATAGCCTGTTTTTGGGAAGACCAGTAAGGAGGCTATTGCAATAGTCAATGTGGGAAATAATAAGTGCATGGATTAGAGTTTTTGTAGTGTCTTGTGTGAGATATGGTCGAATTTTGGATATGTTTTTTAAATGTATGTAACATGATTTTGAGACAGATTGAATATGGGGAACAAAGGACAGTTCAGAGTCAAGGATGACACCAAGGCAGCGAGCTTGTGGGGCGGGGTGGATGGTCGAGGTATCAACAGTGATAGAGAGATCAGGTTGGTAACTGTTATTGGCCGGTGGAAATATAATTAATTCTGTTTTAGAAATATTAAGTTTCAAGTGGCGAGATGACATCAAAGATGAAATGGCAGAAAGACATTCAGTGACAAGGACCAATACAGATGGAGATAAATCTGGAGAGGATAGGTAGATTTGAGTATCATCCGCATACAGATGGTACTGAAATCCAAAAGAGCGGATTAGTTTGCCAAGAGAGGTGGTATAGATTGAGAATAGCAAAGGACCTAAGACAGAGCCTTGCGGTACTCCAACTGATAGAGGTAGTGAAGAGGAGGCAGAATCAGAAAAACGAACAGTAAAAGAGCGATCAGATAGGTAGGAAGAAAACCAAGAAAGAGCTGTGTCCTTAAGACCTAGGGATTGCAGTGTTTGTATGAGAAGAGAGTGGTCAACAGTGTCAAAAGCAGCAGAGAGATCTAGAAGAATTAGGAGTGAGTAATGGCCTTTAGCCTTGGCAGTGACAAGATCATTTACTACCTTAGTCAGTGCTGTCTCTGTGGAGTGTTGGGAACGAAAGCCGGACTGAAGTGGGTCCAATAAGTTGTGTGAGTTAAGAAAGTGTGTGAGGCGGGTGTAGACAAGTCTCTCAAGTAGCTCGGAGGGGCATGGGAGCTGGGAGATAGGACGGTAATTTGAGAGAGTATTAGGGTCAGAATTTTGTTTTTTCAGAATGGGAGTAATCACTGCGTGTTTGAACAGTGATGGAAAGTTGCCAGTAGAGAGAGAGAGAGATAAGTAAATATATAAGTAAGTATATAAGTAAATGTTCTATTAAAGTTGTGTTTTCAAAATGTTATGGAGAGTCTGTAATTTTTTTTGTTTTTAACGTGTTACCTGTAGGTTAGGGATCAGTATGAAATACCACTGGACACATGTCTAGCGGTTCTAATCCCGACGCTGGAAGAACGGCGGTTCTGATCCCGACAGGTATTTTAGTATTTACTAATTTAACCCCCCCCCCAGCCCTGCCTTAGGGGTGCCTAACCCTAACCTGCCCCCCAAGTGCCTAGCCCTAACCACCCTGTAAGTGCCTAAACCTAACCCCACCTTCCCCGCAGCCTAAACCTAAGCCTCCCAGGGGGGGTTCCTAACCTTAACCTCTCCCGGTGGTGCCTAATCCTAGATCCCCCCCAGAGCCCCTAACCTACACCTCCTGTATCTGCACAAATACACTGTCTTATATTTGGTGATACTTGTATTGGGAGGGATGTGTAGGTTGAGTGGATTAGTGGTTGAAGGGGGGGGGCAGAGATATCTGTGTAATGGGCCAATATATTTCTGTTGCCAGCCCTGCTGACCAGGGTTTACCTTGAGCACCCCTCAAGCTATGCCATTTTGGAAATGCCCTGGTCTGCCCATACAGTATCTCAGGAATATAGGCGTGGTCATAATGTTTTGGCTCATGGTGTATATACCTGGACTGTGGCACAGTGGATGGTATTGCTGCCTCACAGCACTGCTGTCTTGACATGGTTCTAAAAGGGGATCTATCTGCCAGAAGCCTGCATGCTCTCCGATCGAGGTGATGCTGGGCGCCGTCCGCGGACAGCCGCGGGGGGGAGGGTTAAGTTAGGGGCTCCCGGGGGGACTTAGGGTTAGGCACCCCCCCAGGAGGTTAGGGTTAGGCTAGGAGGAGGGTGGGTTAGGGTTAGGCACCCCCGGGGGGAGGTTAGGGTTAGGCACCCCCCTGGGGGACTTAGGTTTAGGCGGCGGCGAAGGGGGGGTTAGGTTTAGGCAATTAGAGGGGTGTTAGGGTTAGGCACAGGGGGGAGGTTAGGGTTAGGCACCCTAAAGGAGGGTTAGGGGGTAGAATTAGATTAGTTTATACTTACCTTTAGGACGATCAGGATTTCCTCCTCCGTCGGGCTGGCGTTGCCGGGATTTGAGCCGCCGGTCATGCGGCCAGCGGTAAATCATGCCGAATGCGTATGTATATATATATATATATATATATATATATACATACACACATACACACACACACTATAAACAATAAATTAGTTTGTAGATTGCCCCACGCAGTAAGCTGGAATGTGCTGATGATACCTAATAACAGTAATAAGTATTTTCAGCTGGCTGGGGCCGTTGGTTCTGGGAAATATAAATGGCTTCCAAAGATCATTGTGTTGCTGTGAATCATTATTAAGCTCCGAGCAGTGTTCTGGTAAGTCATTAACCCAACTCCTCATCTACGGAAGAGCTTCATCCAGTTTTATATGTAATATGGTCATTAACTGAATAATTAACGACTCAGGTAGAAAAGTAACAACATACTGTAGCTGCCAATTACCAACCGGCATCAACAACCAAATCATAAAACTGTTAAGAAAAATATCAATATATTCCGAAACCTTAAAAACAAGATTTATTGTTATCTTCATTTTCACGAATAAAATAAATAAATAAATAAATAGCCACACATTTTCCGCTTTGGACTGGCCCACAAGACAGAGGGGGCGAAAATGGGGAGGGGGGAGAAGGTACAAAGACCTGGCCCTCTCTATGTCACGTACCCCGATCTGCACTACGCCGCTACGTGGCTCAACATAGGAATATTAACGATGATGAGGTGTAGCTGTGCCACTAGTATGGCTGCCATCATTTTCTTGATAAATAGTGGAGATCAATGATTTTCTATCCCCGCATTTTGATAAATAGGCCCCTACTGTATATTCTGGAGAAGCACTGATGTAAATCTTATGTTGCGGGCAGAGAGCGTTACTCAATTCCAGGGCACTCCCTGCATCCGATTCTGAGCTTCACGCAAGTCCGAAAGCGGCTGTGTAAGTGCCAATAATAATGTTGATGTCTGCTCTTGCGCACGGAAACAGAGGCGCGGTGCGATTCGTACGCATTAAGATGCATGTAGTCGCTCTAACATTTGAGATCCATCCACAGAGCCGTGGAGGGCAATTTCTTGCTGCTGCAGTTTCGCCAAAATCCCTAAAAACTCCTATGGCGCCTGCGGTACAGAGTGTGTACCCAGAAGGCGCTGTTGCCATCGGAAATGTCAGGTGCACGTTTCCATGGTGCAACCGATGATGTGTCTAAACACACACCAATTGGTATTTCGGCGTCTACGGGCGCTGACACATTTGGACGCAGGGATATACACAAGGGGTAGGATTTGTAGCGGAACTGCATAAAGTCGCAGGCGGCCGACCGCCATTAGATGAAGGTCCACTATCTCCCAATGATCGATAGCCATAAATCATACTGTATCAATAACATCTTCTAACGATAAACAATAACTGCCAGACAAAGTTCCCTACAGCAATGTTTATAATGCGTCCCATAAAACCAGCGCAGTTCTATTTAGCATATTAATTATGCCCGACAAACACAGAAAAATAAAACCCTGATCATCCTTGGAGGCAGACAATTGTCTTTTACGTGTAATTCCCAAGTTCCTAACACTAAATATCAATGTTACATAGTTGGATAAACATAATTAATGGAGGAATAGTTATATCGCATTATGAACTGTGCTTTCTAATGTTCGGCTCAGTGGGAAACGAAGCAGATTAGCGCATAAAGGTCAGCGAGTCTGATTTCTCCTTCCTCCAATTAATTGCAATATATTATATTCTTCTTATCCCTCTTCAGTGTCTGTAACTTCAAATGAAATAATGTTTTGCTGCATGCCATGACCCGTAACTGAAATCTATGCAGCATATATTAGTTACTGTAACAATTCACATAGAGGACCAGCATACATATATACATACATATTATACATCATTATAGTTATGTGTAAATACAGTAATTCATTGCATCAATTCAATATTGTGAAATGTTTCAGATTTATAATTTCAAATTTGTTTTTTAAATGACAAAAAAGTTCACTACCTTATAAGTAGATTTTTTTTTTGTTATTAAATACATTTTTAAAACTCTTAATATTAGCATTGATGGATAAGAGACATCCAGCAGTGTGTGCGTATATGATAGCGGTTATTAGTGTTAGAACATACCCAAAAATGTTAAAACACCCCCAATTTTCCAGTTTTTATTCACATTTAAGCAAAGATAAGTGAATAACCAGAAATGGTGCAGAGGTAAACAATAAACTGCTTGGGGTTAAAAAAAACAAAACAAAACAGATTAGGGTTCCCAGAGAACAAGTAATATGTTTAAGAACGTACAGCAATGAAAAAGAGTCCTGACTGGGCCATGAGGCACCGCCAGTGGGCTACTGAGGAGTCTTTAGGATTGAGTAATCACAATTTGAAATCTTTGGTTCATCACACAGAGTTTTAGTATGTCATCAATTAGGCGAAAGGATGGTTCTTCAGTGTGGAGGGGTTTGTTTACCAAGCATCCTGGCATGCTTAGGCCAAAAATATGAAAAGGCAATTAGGGCCTGATTCAGACCCGGTCACAAGTGCTGAGCGCTCGCAACCGGGTCGATGGAGGCCCAGAGCGCATGCGCATGACGGAGCCGGCTCCGTCGTGCGCATGCGCGAGACCCGGATAGCGACAGGCAATCCGTCGCTCCGGGTCTCGTACCAAAGGGGGCGTGCTGTCGATGTTGAGTGACAGCACGCCCCCTTTGGTGGGCGGGCCGGGGGTGGCTGCCCAGACAGACGGAGGCGTTCTCATGAGAACGCCTACCGTCTGGGGGTGGTCCCACTGACATCACAAGTGATGTCAGTGGGAGAGCTTTTGGCTCTGTTTGAGCCGAAAGCTCTCTGGTGCTTGCGGCCACGAGACCCTACCACAAGGGTCTCATCGCAAGCCCGATGGTCGGGATGGTCTTGACCATCGTGACCATCAACATGGCTGCTCGCTATAGCTGTGGGTGGTCACCCGCAGCTATTCTAGTGGCCAGGAGGCCGTTCTAAAAAAAACAAGCCAACAGGCCCTGATTCAGAGCGAGCGCTCTGTCAGAGCATCCGGCTCTGAATCAGGGCCTTAATTCACTACCTAGACACCCCATGCTTTGCTACAAAATAAATTGCCTTTTTACATATCATGGTTAGCCCCTGAGTGGATAAATCTTTGTGACACCGTCGAACATGGAAGAGGAAGTGTGATGGTCTGGGGCTCTTTTGCTGGATCCCGAGCCAGCGACTTGCACAGAGAGACTGGCACCCTGAACCAAAAGGGCTACCACAGCATTTTGTAACTCCATGTACTACACTCTGGTCTACACCTAGATGGTCTCAGGGGTTCATCCTCCAGCAAGATAATGACCCAAACCTACTGCCAGGCTATGTCAGAGCTACCTACATGTAAAAGAACAAAATGCAAAGATAATTTAGATTAAATATTGATAAAACTATGTCAATCTCCCAGATTTGAACCCCACCCCTACGGGGTCTATCACCCCATGCACCTAAACTGCTCCCTACTATCAAATTTAATGCCGAACTTTGGGACGTCTACTCTCTCAAGATGAATCTTTCCTCACTGATGTCTCCCCTGATCCCCTATTTGTCTTAATCCCCTGTTCACTCCTGGATTTTCTTTCACGAGGCTTCATAATTGGTCTCAAGTGGGATTTAAATTCCCCGCTGATTTCTCCGACCAGGGCCAGTGGTTATCCTTGTCTGAATTGCGACAAAAATCCCCATCCCAGACACTTAACCCCTTGGAATTCCTTAAAATTCACCATTTTCTATACTACCTTCCTTCACTCTCTGTTCTCCGAGCCCTTACTCCTTTTGAGAATCTATGTACACTCTCCCTTGTCCAAAGGCTCAATCTCTCAGCTTTATGCCCTCTTTCTGGATATCACCCTCCCTCCTCGGAGGCCCCATGTAAATGCTTGGGAACAACACCTCAGACCTCCTCCAGATGATGAGACCTGGGATGATATGAGGTTAGGGATAGCCAAAAGAGACGGCACGCAAAATTTATAATCGCTGCTATTGTACTCCCGAGAGACTTAACAAATGTTTCCGTCCTCCTCACCCAATTGTTGGCAGGGTTACTATGATCCATATATGGTGGACTTGTCCGAATATTGTGCCCCTTTTTGGACCTGGTTCATGGCCTCTTAAATTCCCTCCTGGAGGTTCCGATACCAAAAGACCCCTGGATATTTCTGTTGTGCTACCCCCTCCCCCCTTCCCCACCAATCCTTGGCAAATTTTCCAGAAAATTAGCAGCACACATTTTGGTGGCAGCAAAATACTTGATTGCCTTAAATTGGAAAAAGACTTCTCACCCTCCCCTTCTCTCCATGACCGAGGACATGTTACCCAATTCTGGGCTCCCTGGCTAATAGCTGAACATAGACCCACGTCCCCTTTCTGTTAAGTGTTAACTTCATGAGTGGACCAAAGGGCAGCGAATAAAACAATCTTACTTATTCACTTTTCTGTTTCCATCGTCTTATGCTGCTGTAAGCTTCCATATTTGGATGCTTTTTATGTATTTGTGCTTATTATACTGTTCCGTGCCCCCGCCCCCCTTCTCCTGCCCTTTCCCTCTACTCCCCCTCCCTTACATTAGCCACCTGACTTACAGTATATTTTTCTTATTGTCATTTTTATCTTGTTTATTACTGTATTTACAATTTTGTCTGTATTGGGCTTTTGTTGCTCCATGTTTTTGTGTTTATTTTCTATTATGTCTGACCACTCAAAATATAGAATTCTAAAAAAATTTTTTTTATAAAACATATCTAGAATTTCTTCTTTATCTCCAAGTGTTTATTTGTTCTATGCTTTAACTTCAGAATACAATGAAACTGTGTAAATTTCAATAAACGTATTTTTTTTAAATAATGAAAAACCCTCCCCTCACTATTTATTATAAGATTCTTTATTCAAATAAAATGAAAAGCATTTATTAATGATTTGTTTTCCTGCCACTATACTTGTTAGGGCGGCTTCATCACGTGTCTCAAGCGGTGACCCATTACTCTTTAGGGCGAAGCAAAACAATTTGTCTTATGGTAAATCTGCTCGATAAGCTATTAAAATGGTTTTGTTTGTCAATTGTAGGCATGTTGACAAATATTTCATGATAATCGGCCACCAGGAGGCACTGTTCTATTGCTGTCTAATAAACCAAATCAACAAATCCAACCATGCTGAGATATTACGTCCTGGTTATGTTTTTGATCTTTGCTCTTGGTTTTATGGGCTAGACCAGAGATTGCCAAACGCGGTCCTCGAGGCTCCCCAACAGTTCAGGTTTTAGAGATATCCATGGTTAAGCACAGGTGGTTAAATCAAATTGACTGAGGTACTAATTAAATCATCTGTGCTCATCTCTAAAACCTGAACTGTTGGGGAGCCTTGAGGACCGCGTTTGAGAACCTCTGGACTAGACTTACAACGTCGACATGCCGCTGCCAGACTCAGAAGACACCATTTGAGCCGCCATACCAAGTAAGTCAACACTAGACCACCAGGGCCATTTCAACAGTGGTGACATGATGTCGACGTGGCCAATGTCCACCGGCAGCATGTCGACATTAGGATTTTTTAAAATTTTTATTTAGAGTTATTTATATAGCGCACACATATTCCGCAGCGCTTTACAGAGAAGATCTGGACATTCACATCAGTCCCTGCCCCAGTGGAGCTTACACTCTATATTCCCTATCACATGCGCACACACATACACGCTAGGGTTAATTTTTGGTGGGAGCCAATTATCCTACCAGTATATTTTTGGAGTGTGGGAGGAAACCGGAGCACCCGGAGGAAACCCACGCAAGCACAGGGAGAATATACAAACTCCACACAGGTAGGGCCATGGTGGGAATTTAACCCATGACCTCAGTGCTGTGAGGCAGTAACGCTAACCATTACACCGTCTGTCATGTTGACATGATGAATGTCGTCAAAATAGAACACACCCACAAGATTAAACCTGCTAATGTGCACTTAACCAAAATTCAGGTCAATTATGAATGTATTTAGATATGAATTATAAAGACTGATATTGTACATTAGTAATAGAGAAGTACCATTTCTGTTATGTCCAATACACATGCAACCCCTTCATTTGAGTTCTGTTCCCTACATTAATTAAAGATTTTGCATATTCATTAGTCTCCTACAGCCTGGTTTTATTAGGTAGTGTCGAAGCTGGAATTTTGCCTAAGTGCCATTTTAGATAAACTCACACTTTAGTACATGTGGCGATATTACTATTAGCATCATGCGATTGCATCTGTGACCATCGCCATAAGTTACGGCGATTCATCAAAAGCCCATTTCATGACTTTACGTAGTTTGGGTGCTCTGGATAAAGTGTGTATATTATTATAATTCCCCTAAAGGATATATTTCAGAAATGGCTTTACAGTATGTCAAAATTGGATTGCATTAGCTAAACAGAGCAAATGGCCACGTGACAACTAGCCTGTGTAGACAAGCTTCATGGACATAACGTCTGCTCTCACTCCAGGTGGCCCTGCTCGAATACAGCAAGAGGGTCATTTGTAGCACCTTACATTAGCAGGCTTCCTACAATAAAATACCTTCAAAGCCAAGAGTGTTATCTGAGGTTTGGGTCTTGTAGCTGTGCTAATTTGCATCCACACAAGCCCTGGGAGAACAAAGACCAGTATTTTGGAGCCTGAAAAGGGTGGGGGCTGCTGGGGCATGAGCGAGTCATGGAACTATAAGGCTCAGCATTCCACACTGCTAGGTGTTCACTTAGTTTAAGTGAGATTTAAGTGCACCATTTCTCATACACACATTAATACGCACAATTGCGCTGTTAACTAGTCGCATATTAGCGAATGCATAAGACCCTGTATGAAAACTGTTACAGTGTGTATATTAAAATCAATAATAATAATTCCTTATACAATTAGAATCAAATATATATATATATATATATGTGTAATTCACATATTCCAGAGATAGTCAGGAACCAAACAAGTTTACACAGAACTGGTTATTCCAGCATATCAATAGAGATGGCTAAATGATACTACAATCTAATTAGCATTTGTTAAGGTGTTCAACTCCACAGCATACCCCCAACAAGAGGCTTTTTCCTCTTGAAGCCTCACACAGGAAAGCTTAGAACAATAGCCCAAGTTTAAAGGAACAGTAGTTCCAGTTGACCAATAGGATATTCCCTTTCTGACCACACCTCACAGGTAAGGGAGAGCAGGATAGCATTCAGAGACACACTTGGAGAAACACACTGGGACACATGCTTGCAGGCAGACATACACTTGCAGAGAGATACGAAGGACAGCAGACTTCTCCCCAGAAGACTGCCAACACTTTGCGAAGTTCATATATTTATGTTACTTATAACCTGATAGTTATTATATGAAAAATAGAATAATTTGCTTCAGATATATTGGGATTAAACGAGCTGGCAACTGCCTGTGTGTACAAATAGAAAGAAAGGAAAAAACACCCATTATCAAAAACGCTGAATATTAGCTCCATGCACACGCATCTGCCCCAAGTTAACTAGCGTCTTTACATCAAACCCCACATACTCACACCTTACATATTCACATACAAGGTTCCATAAGCTTTAAGGTATAAGATTCAAGTATGCACATTTACTATAATTGCTAGGAAATAAAGGTTATTTCGTAACTAAGGTTTTATACGTGATAAGTAAGCCATGTTTGGTATTGTACTGATGCGTACTCTCTCAACAGTATTCAGGTAATATCGATGGAGAGATCGCATCATGCATTCTCAACTTATGGACCGCAGAGACTTCAAGCAACAAAATGTACATTATATGAACAACTGTTAGGATGTTGCATGGGGCGGGAGGGCAGAGACCCCCAGTTGTTAGAGGCTGGGTTGTGTCTATTTGAATCAACCTGTTAAATGCCTTGTAACATATGCCCTCTCCTTTAGGACCAATGATATTAGCAACAAACTTCTCTATTGTGTTGTTTATTTCTGGGGGGTATAAATATGTGTGCTCTGACCCTGGGTTCCTAGTCTGTGTGCTGAATGCTGACTGACGAGGAGTTTCTTGCTGATGCCTAACATCTGGACCAGAGAGCGCTGCGTATGTATAATTGTACTTGAGTCTGTATAATCTCTTTGCGCTAAGATTATATGAGGATCATAGCGTGTAACTGCTGTACTTTTACTTGAATAATACTTTGTGCTTTGGAACCACAGATTCTAGGTCTGGAGTCTTTATTTACTGTATGACTGCGTACGCAAATTAGCGTCATCCTTAGAGGTTTATAGGTAGGATATTAGAAGGTATAGGCAGGGGTATATAGAGGTTCAAAGGTAGAATCCTTAGTAGAGATGATGCATTAATGAGACGTAATGCTGCAGCACGCTCCTATTACTCATAGATAATGTAAAGATTCACAGATTGATCAGCCAATGCAGGGAGCTCACATGTACTCTGTATTATTGCACTTTATGTCCTTATGTACTGTAAGACTTTGCATGGGTCACATTCACACACATAGGGCAGGATGCATGACACATCACAATTTGCATGCAATGCATCCCACCACTCTTCACATGGATTCCGGCGTTAATTACACCATAATGCATGGATAAAAACGCAAAGGACAACTCTATCTGTAAGACCTGTCCTTTGTGAGTGAGGGGCTTCCTGGTCTATGACCCAGATGTTCCTCTGGCTTCCGCAGGGGGGTGCTGGGAGGGGTCCGATTAGATCCCTCCCAGGGGAAAGCAGCGAATAGAAGCCCATAGGCTTCCATTGGGCAACGAAATCTAAAGATGGCATTGCCCACTGCATCCAAGCCCCAGAATGTATTGCATATGAGAAATGCAGTCACACCCCGAAAAAGGCTTTATTGGGGGTAATGACTGCATTTCTTGCATTGATGTATCCCGCCCATACTGTTCACTAGTGACATTAGTAGGTACAAGATGTTTTGACTTGCACTCAGGTCCCAGGACTTGTCACCTGTCCCCTCCCCTGGGATCCCCGGCCTGGGCTGACTAGTTTAATGTGTTAATGCTTTGGGCCAAGGGACCTGGTGAAAGCGTTCCCTGGCTGTGGCATTACACTCCAGCTAGTTTGAGCCCAGTGCTGGTTTTAAAAAATACAGGGAACCTCACACAATTTTTCCCCCCCGTATTTTTAAAACCAGGACCTGATCACAGAGCCCAGTGCTGGTTCATAAATTACGGTGGGACCACTACCCATTTTGTCCTCCGTATTTTTAGAACCAGGACTGGCTCACAGAGCACTGAGCTGGTTATGCTTTTGAGGGGGAACCCCACACCGTTTCGTTTTGATTTTTTTCACACTATGTTTATACACAAATTATTATTATTATAATTTATTTATAAAGCACACATGCAGCCTGCACGGATCTCATTGATATGTGCAGGCTGCATGATCGGGTATGTTTGGCTGCGGTCAGACACAGGGAACTAGGGGAGATACACAAACACATACATCATCGAAAAACAAGATTCAGCATACACGATTCTTTGTAAATTTGAGTGTTTCAGCTGTCAAAAGTCTCCTCCGTTTCAGAGATGCTGTGAGTGTTTCAACTCAAGCCAGACATGATTATTAGTAAATTTACCCCATAATATCCACTAGTTACACCAGTGGTTCTGCATCTGCACCTAGATTAGTAATTGTTTTCACCTTAAACAGTAACCCAAAAATTATTACAGTTGAACAGTGGCAAACACACCATGGGTCTAGGGTGTGCAGTGAATTGAGCCCGTGAGTCAAATCTGGCTCCTGCAGCTGCACCACCTTGGAGAGATGACGCGCTGGGTTAACCTTGCTAACTGGATTGCTGGCAACGGGTTCCCCCCCATGGTGCATCTCACTTTCCCTTCTTCCCCCTCCTGCTCTACCCCTCCCTTTCCCATCTACTTTCCCTATTGTTTCCTCTCCCTGTCCCTTCCCATTCACTCTTCAGTCCACAAGTGTCACCTTTCCACGTGTGCAGAGGGCGTGTGGGATCTAATTATGTAATGTGATGGCGGAGGCTATTAATGTAATGTCAATAAGTATACTATTCACTTATCGCAGCAGCAGGATTGGGATGTTCATTTAATGTGGGGTCACTTTATATTAAATGTGGGGGCTATTGATGTAATGTAGCATTGGTGGGGACTATTCATATATTGTAGAGACTAATAATTCAATGTGCCGGCTTTGTAATAAATGTGGGGGCTAATTATTTAACAACAAGGATAGTTGGACAGAAGGAGGCTTAGTTACTAAATGTGTATGTCGTTGATTTAATGGGCAGGGAGACCTAGAAATTTAAGTCATTTTTAAGCTTTTTTGGAGATGTAAAGTATATCAGGATGCGCCTGGGTTATCGCAGGAGGTGTGGCTTCATAGTTATAGTAAAAAAAAAAGCGATGAAACGTGTACTTGCTCCAGGAGTCGTCCACTCGCAAATGATCCGACATATCTGTGAACTCCCTTACTGTTCTTTCACATGCTTCCCCCATGACGCAAGGAATCGTGAGCAAGAAATGCAACAAAGCTGTGTAAGTACTATATATATCTCATTTATTTATAATATATATTATATATACTGTATATACAGATGTGTCCTTGTACATCTTTGCTGCAGTCATGCTAAACAGCCTGTCTTGGCGCGCCAGGTCCCATGAGACTCTGCTAGTGCCGGGCGTCTTTTTTGTGTCTTTTTTTCCCCTGAAAATGTATCTAAGTCGCAATGCAATGTACTAGGATACACCAGGAGACTTGTATTTTGTGTGCGACAGTCTCAGAATCAGCGTACAAAGTGCTATGATGCCGTCATTAAGTCCACGCCAGCTTCTTCCGTTTACAGATTTAGTGGTCTATGTACTAATTAGTCACAGTACTGCCGCGATTAGGTATCCACCTTGCAGGGGATATTTAAATTTTTTCATGAAAACATCCCCGCTATGTACAAAGGGGAACTCGCAGGGCCAGGGGTTGAGGTTACCGCTGTCCCTGCGAGTTATATCCCCGGCATTTAGGAGAAGTCTCTCACAGCAGTGACGTGTCAGCTTCTGGAGCCGCCCGGGGGCTGCGGGGGAAGGGGGGAGAGATTGAAAGATCTCCCATGTCCCGGAAGCCTCCATAGACTTACAGCAGTTTACACCATCTGCAGATGGTATAAACTACTGTGGCTTAGCTTCGCTTTTTTGAGTTTAATACATAGGGGTCAGATCATAGCCCTCATTGAGAACAGGGACTGCGATCTGCAGCGCTAATTAGCATTCTGCCGGCGATTTCTGTGAAATCTCCTGCATTGTGCTATTAGTACATAGGAACAATACATAAAATGATGCAGAAAATGCCAATTCTGCATCATTTTAAGTAACAGACAGAGTGATGCTCAGGCCCCTTAGTTGCACACAGATATACAAATGTTGCATATCAAATTGAAAAGGCGCACAGCGTTAGTGGAGTTGCAAGGTACCAGGCAGTTCACTTTCGCCAGGAATGTCGCGCATGTACTGTAGGAGTACACATCCGTATAACCCTACTGTACCTCCAATAACTGTGACACTATAAGCATAAAAAATAATAGTCATGCAATGAACGGTAACAAAAAGTTTGTAAACTTCTGCTTATCATTATTCCTAATAGCAAGCGAAGTGCTTCCAAGCTAATGAAATTAATTACACAAGGTAACTGCGCGGAGCACAATGTTATCTTCTAACAGCACAATGTTATCTTCTAACGCCAAATGTTTATCCTCATATACAGAGAGGGAAATGAACACGTCCGGCTTGTGTTATCTCATTTTGAGGAACATATTACTCGCTACATAACAAAGAACACTCAACACCTGATAATAATTGATCGGCTATACACAGAATGAGATTACCATAAAATAATTCCTCCATCCATCAAACAATAATAAAACCAGTGAACACGAAGTCGCCCCAAGGGCTGTTTGAATGCAGCAATTAGCAATCAGCAGTCACAGAGCCATCATCATCGTGTTACTGTATTAACAACTGTTCTGTAGATTTATTTAGGTGATAAGGACCCGGCATAGATTCACATAAAGGCAGCATGAGCCTCGACCTAAAGAGCACAGCTGCGGGGGCGACAGATTACCCCTTATCTACACCTGGCTAGATCGGTGTCTTATACTGAACGTGCCCGCAGACACAGGGGGAATGCTGGCCGTATAGGAAGACGGTATTCAGGGTACAAGCAACCAGCAACGCTCCTATTGGGCATGCAGGGGAAAGGTCTGACTTTCCTCAAGTCCTTGGTGCCGGGAAGTTACATGCTGATCGCCGCTGGATCTCTAGTGATGCCACATTAGAGGAAAGGCACCAATAAGGCTGAGCGTTTGCCTCATGAATATTAACTGGACTTAAGCGTTGATCCCACAGGGGAAAGAGCCCAATTCTTAACTCAGATCATCTTCCCCTATAGGGCCTGATTCTGATTTGGACGCTGAAACACATGCAGCAGTGTCCATTGGTGGTCGCCCGTCTGCAACCTTATGCAAATGCCACCGCAAACTCCATCCCGTGTGCACGTGCGAATGTGTAAGGACTGAGACGCCCACTCCTATCGCCCCGTACACACGATTGGTGCGTCCTTACACACGACTATCGGTATCACCATCGGTTTCTCCATCTGACGGCAGCTTGCGGCTGTGCGCCTGGGAACGCACCCGCTTGCACCGACACGATTATGACACTCCCATACCACACCCACTGAATGCACCATTTCTGCCTTCATTTCTAGCCACCGCCAAGGAGCACCCATCACTTTCCGCAATGTCTCCGATACCGCCTGTCCCCACTGCAACGGCGCATTTGTGCGCGCACTCTGTGAAAGGCGTGCGCCACAGGATTTTAGAAATTCTAGTTGTAAAAAAAAAATCAAAAAAAAAAAATCACTCAACATCGGCATCGCGTGCGGATCTGAAACAGGTCCATTGTCCGGTATTGCGAAGACGGGGACATATACGCCATGTAAAATATTTTGTATAGCATTTCCCCATAGGATGCTGCCGGTAAAGTGCTCAACAAATTAGAGAGGGTAGTTTAGAAATATACCCCCTAAAATCTTAAGTGCGGGGTTTTAGAAGAGGAGATGTTGCCAATGGCAACCAGATTCTAGCTATTATCTTCTAGAAGGTGTTAGAGAAATGTTAAGGAGAATCTGATTGGTTGCTATGGGCAACATCTCCACTTCTAAAAACTCTCACTTTAGTAAATTTACCCCCTAGAGGTCTGAAGATGTGGAACTTGCTCCTGCCACAAGGTGATAGCTGTGCGAAAATTAGAAGAGAAGAGAGGGGTGCCTGTCACCATTTTAACAATGTCGGCGTCATAACTGTCAGCATTCTGAATGGCGACATTGTCATGGTTGACCTTTTGACAACATCCCCTATATATATATGTGAGTGGAAATCCGCCTGCTAGCACTGTACAGTAGGTGCACCCTCTTCCCTCCTCCTGCTGTAATGGGATATCGGTGCTGTGCTTACATGTGCGGTCTCATTCTCAGCGTGATGTATCCGTCTCTTTTTCAGTCCTTCTTTAGGATCGCTGTCAGTCTCAGGCCCCGTGGGTACAAATGGTTAAAACGGGCTCTTGCATACAGATGCCTGGCGTGACTATTATGCTTCGCCATGGGTAGCGATTCCTGTGTTTCAGCACTTTTTCTCATATTGATGGCCGTATTCAATTAGCAGCAAAAAGCCGTTTTCGCCGATGACGTCATTTTCGCTGCCTTTCACTCATCCCTGTATTAAATTTGTCTGACTTTTCGCCGGTGCGAAAAGTTTGTGCCTTGTAACCAGCGGAAAAGATTCGCCAATGAATACCCGGTGGAAGAAAGTGCAGAGTTGGGGTTTTGGGGAGCAAAATTGCGGAAACCACCCAAATTTGATGGGACTACTTTTTTCCTCCAAAAAAAGTTGCAAAAGACTAGACGAGGGCTGCATAAGCGGGAGGCTATTTAGGAGCCCTACATTTTTTGTGATGGGTAGCCTAGAGAATCTGTTGCTAGGCAGTTTCTAGTTCATGAGGTATTTTGTTATTAGTCCATGGTCAGCCAATTAGGGTTGATGGGGGCGGGTACATTTAGGCTGTACTATTTAAGGCTGAATTTGAATAGGTTCAGCCTCTTTTTCAGTTGGAAGCTAAGTAGAACCTGTATCGCTCTTCTTTTACCTCAGGAGTTGTGTCAGTTTTTCTGTCCTCCACTGTTTAAGCCTATTTTCTCTGCACTCTCTTATCTTTCTCATCTAATTAAATTTTTTTCTGTCCTCTAATTTCAATCCATACTAGTTTGCCCTGTGGAGGCAGCCAGCCCACTTGCGGCCACGGGTTATCACCGGCCTATGGTGGTGGCTTGCCCTCCTTCACCTGGGGAGCCCGCCGGTGTTCAGCCTGTTCCTCAAATGGGCGGTAAGGCGGCTTCCCCAGTGTCCCTCCGCTGGGACCCTGCCGCTTATGCGGGCGGCGGTCGGGCTTGGTGGGCCAGGCACGTGCGCAAGCCGCGCGTGTGTCCCCGGCCTTGAAGAGGGAGGCGCTGGCTCTCCGTGCGCTGGGGACGGGGAATCCCCGGCCACGGTACCTCCGGCACCCGCCTTACCTGGAGACGGTCCTGGCATCCTGTGCGGCCCGGGTGTCTTTCCGGGCCTCGCAGAGGATGCTGGGACCAGTGAGGGGTCAGGTGATGAGGCGCATGCCGGGAACAGGGAATCCCGGCTGTGCAAAATAATGAAGCGGCAAAGGGTACAGGGACCCCTGGCCTCCCTGCGGAGGTCTCCGGGCCCTTACAAGCCACTATATTAACGGGCGCCATTTTAGGGGCTGCGAGGGAGAGCTCTGCAGCTCCTGTGATGGCTGAGCCTGTAATGCACTTGCCTGGGGCGCCACCTGCTGTTTCTGCAGCACATGTGCAGGCCATGAGCACTGAAAGCTCATGGTCAGCAAATTACAGTTTACACTCTCAGCCCACTATATTAAACTCCCATAGGGCTTTTGCTGGATATGCTGTGTCTACTGTTCCCGTTAATGCCCCTCTTTTTCAGGCCGTGCCTGCCATCAGTGCTGCTCGGCAGCCTTTTTTCCAGATGCCGGGGTCGCCTGCGATTAGTTCTCACTTACCTTCTGTGGTTTCCTCTGCCCATGCCGTGCAAACCACATGGTCATTAGGCACGCAGCAGGTTTTTTCCCAGCATCCCGTTTTCCCCCCTATGTCAGTTTCTTACCCCTCCTACAACCCTTCAGCCTCGACTTTTAGCAAATTTCCCTATGGTCAGCCAAATTTTCCGGGTCACAACAGCCACTCCCGTATGGCCCCTGGCAGCCAGCTTACGCTTGCAAGGGGCTTGGTTACCAACATACACCCTGCCAAACGCACTGCAGCAGAGTTTCCCTCAATCCCCAGTAGTTCCCGCTCCTTCCTTTAGCCCAGTTTCCCCATTGCCTCAGTCGGCTCCAGTCACTGCACCGCAGGCGCCTCCCATTCCTCCAACGCCCCCCCCTCCCCCCCTCCAGTTATTGAGCCAGTGTCCTCTGTAGATTTAAACATGTCTTTTGCCTGAAGGTCTTGATCCTGATTTGTCTTTATGGCATTCTTCTGCTTTTGGAGAGCTGGCCCTATTAGATGGTAGCTCTTTGTGGTCCAGGAGGCGGTCTTCTCCCTCGGACAGTTGTATAGTGATGGGGTCCTCAAAACTTTTGACACTGTTAGGACTGAATTTGGGGTCCCGAATTCTATGTTTTTTCGCTATTTACAGCTTCGGCATGCCCTATCCATCCAGTTTTCTTCTGGCCCTTCACAATTCACTCCTGATCCTGTTAGGGCTGTGCTGCAAGCGACTAGTGGTAGGAGATTGATTTCTGGAATTTATTCTTACCTCATAACCGTTAATTCTGATGACGCCCTAGCACAGTGTTGGCTAACCTTGACACTCCAGCTGTTATGGAACTACATAACCCAGCATGCACTGCTACAGTTTTGCTATTAGGGCATGCTAAAACTGTGGCAGGGCATGCTGGGATATATAGTTCCACAACAGCTGGAGTGTCAAGGTTAGCCAACACTGCCCTAGCACCACTTAGACTTAAATGGGTGGATGATTTGGGTCCATTAGATGATGAAGAGTGGTCTCTAATGTTGAATAGTCCTGTGTCTGCCACCTCTGCAGTGCAAATTCAACAGATACACTCTGTGTAATAAAAAATATTGTATCTTACTCCCCTATTATTGAGTAGATTTGGATCTGGTGCTTCTGATAAGTGTCGTAAATGCTCTACTCCTCAGTGCTCATTTTGGCATCTCCTCTCGGAGTGTTCTGCTGTCCAGGTGTTTTGGTCCCAAGTCACCAACTGTGTCACCAACACGGAACGTGGTATCCCCCTTTTGTCCCCTAAAATGTGTATCTTTGGATTGGGTCTCTTGGACAGGGCTAATTGTTTAACGGTCCAATACAGGTTGAGTCTCCCATATCCAAATATTCCGAAATACGGAATATTTTTAGCATGACTGAGAAAGTGAAACCTTTGCTTTCTGATGGTTCAATGTACACAAACTTTGTTTAAAGCACAAATTATTAAAAAGATTGTATAAAATAACCTTCAGGCTGTGTGTATAAGGTGTATATGAAACATAAATGAATTTCATGTATTTACACAAGCTTTTTTTGATGCACAAAATTATAAAAAATATAGTATAAAATGAGCTGCAGGCTGTGTGTATAAGGTGTATATAACACATATATGCATTCTGTGTGTATATTGGGGTCCCATTCTCAAGATATTTCATTATTTTATGCAAATATTCCAAAATACGGAATATTCCGTTATCCAAAATACCCCTGGTCCCAAGCATTTTGGATATGGGAGACTCAACCGGTATGTGATTAATGCAATGACCCTGGCAAAGGTTTGTATTGCCCGCACTTGGATGGCATCTAGGGGCCCTACTTTTGCTGAGTGGTGTGAGTTGATGAATGAAGTGATGGGGCATGAACGATTTTTATATACTAAGCGTAACTGTATTCTCAAATATGAGCGTATTTGGAGCCCATGGATTTCTTCTTCCAATTATGTTACTGTAGGTGGGGAGGTTTCAGACGCTGATAGGTTGGCGACCGGCGAGACGGCGAGACGGCATAGTAATGTCTTGATAATCTGAGTTTTTTGTTTATGATTTTTCTGCCAATTTCAATGGCTGAGATTCATTTTGTGCAGATATTTTGTTCTGTATTATTAATATATCGGATTTGACTGTGTATTAGTATTAATGAGACTACATGTTAATGGCTGATTATTATTATAATTTTTATTTTTAATTTTTTTCTGGGTCTTTTAGGGGTGGGGGGATTTTGTATTTTTTTTTCTGTATTGTGTTTTGTTATGGGAAAAAATTTTTTTATAAATAAACTCAATTTAAAAAAAAAAAAAAAAACCTGTCTTTTGCCGCACCTGATGTTTTCCCTAATGGTTCAGCGGCATCTATGGTACCAGAAGCGGTAGTACGAAGGAAAAGACAGGGATCTGGGGATGAAGTTGTGGCATCAGGGAGCAATGCTACGGGACCGGCAGGAGTTGTGTCGGAGGATTCGGAGCCTCCAGGCCCTTCTGGATCTGGTGAGCATACATCTGCACACATTTCCAATGACAGTTTGTCTTCTGATTCATCTACCAGCAGCGAATCGTCGGGTTCCCCTAAACGCCCGCGGAAATTAGCCAAATTGATTGCGCAGCGCATAGTCAAGAAAACAACTAAGAGCAGGGGTGCCACCATATTCCGATATGGTTCATTGCGCCAATACGGCTATAACGAGGGGTTTAAGGAGGAGAATCAGAGAAAAGATAAGAAAGGGGAAATATATTGATCTGTTTACCCCCACTGAGGATATGAGGCAGGATTTTGAGAAGGCCAAGAAGATGGGTGGCGTTGGGGAAAATGCTTTTCGCAGTTTCCATCATTGGATGAGGGAATTTTAGTCTTTTCAGCTTGTTACCTGGAAACTAGACCTGGGGAGTACATGAGCGTCCTTAAATATATTTACTTCATTCTCATGAGATGTTCTTGCATTCCAGGGGTTATGGCTGGAGGGATTATGACAAAAAATGTTGACGTAAACAAGACGGAAATGGGGTCATGCCTTTAGGGGTGAAAGACAGAGGTGTGGCTAGGGGTGACCCAGCATAATAAAAACCCATCAAGGTCAATATAAGAAGACGAATGTAGTGGGTAAGGTCAACTTGGGGTACATGGGTAAAGGTAAAAGCTTTGCCTTCAATGATGGGAAATGTACTAGAGGGGCAAATTGTCGTATTCCCCACTCCTGTCGCAATTACGGGGGAGAACACTCAGCCAAGGAATGCAAGGGCGGGGGTGGTGCTTTGCATTCAGAGCAGATGGAGAACGTTGGGGCCACTAAATAGGGCGCCAACACCCATTATTTTAGAGGAACTTGGTAAGTGGCTGGCGCGTTATCCTAAGCGGGATAATGCAAAGTTTTTGTTTGAGGGTTTTAGTTTAGGTTTTCATTTGCCCATTTCCTGTTCTTTGGAAGTAGCTGCCCACAGGAATCTCAAGTCAGCGAGAGATTTACCGCTGGTGGTTCAGCAGAAAGTGGATACGGAGGTTCAATTAGACCGTATGGGTGGTCCTTTTGATGTGGAACCCCTGCCGGGTTTGTTCATTTCCCCCCTGGGGGTGGTGCCCAAGAAAGTCCCTGGCAAATTCTGTTTAATCCAACATCTGTCTCATCCACGCGGGGGCTCTGTCAATTACGCCATTCCTGAGGAGCTTCGCAGTGTGCGGTATCAGCTGTTTGATGACGCACTGAGTTAGATTCGCCACTTTGGACCTGGGGCATTAATGGCAAAGTTAGATATCCAATCGGCTTTTCGGCTACTGCCATTGCACCCCGATTCCATGCGCTATATGGGTTTTAAGTTGGAGAGTATGATCTACGTGGATAAAAGTCTGCCCATGGGGTGTTCTGTTTCCTGTGCCTATTTTGAGAAATTCAGCACGTTCCTCCATTTGTGCATTGTCACGGGCACAGGTCACCATGGTGTTGCCCATTATTTAGAAGATTTTCTCTTTATAGGTCCAGGTAGCAGCAACATGTGTCGGAAAATTTTGTTGTCAGCTAGCTCATTGTTCCATGTTTTGGGGGTTCCGGTTGCACAGGTCAAGACAGAAGGTCCCACTTTTTGCTTGTCCTATTTGGGTATCGAGATTGATACCAGGGCGGGGTGCTGCCGCCTCCTGGCGGATAAGGTCCACAAGCTTTTGGGGCAAATCGAGGAATGTTTGCGGCTAGAAAGGCTCTGGTTGAAGAAGCTGCAGTCCCTTTTAGGCTCTTTTAATTTTGCTTGCCGGAGTATTCCAATGGGGCATATTTTTTGCCGCAAGCTAGAGAAATCAACGGCGGGTATGGTAAAGCCGCATCATACCATCCGTCTGTCTAGGGAAATCAAGGATGAGCTTAGAGGGTGGTTTTCCTTTTTGTTAAATTTTAATTGGGAACTCTTATGGCTCTCAAGTGCGGTTTTCAACTCCACTCTGCAATTGTTTACTGATGCGGTGGTTGTACTCGTTTCTGTGCATTTTTTTCAAGGGGATTGGTGCGTTGCACATTGGCCGCAGGCATAGTTCTCGCAGGGTTTCACGGCCCAATCTATTGTTACTGGAGCTATTCCCAATAATTGTGGCTGTGGAGCTTTGGGCCACCAGATTGGCAAACCAAAGCGTGGTATTTCGGTGTGACAATTTGGGGGTAGTCCACGCTGTTAATAATCAGCGTTCCTCTTCCCCTGAGGCTTTGCAGCTTCTGAGGCATTTAGTGTTGAGGTGTTTGCAGTTTAACATAAATTTTTCAGCAGAGCACATGCCAGGGTTGAAAATGACATAGCAGATCTTTTGTCACATTTCCAATTCTCTAGATTTCACGCTTTGGTGCCTGGGGCTGCCCCTATTGGCTTGACATGTCCTCCTTATGTCTGGCAGATTATCGAGCATAGCTGGGCTCGCGCATAAGTCCTTGGCACCATCTACATTATGGGCATATGCATCTGCGTGGCAGGACTGATAGGCTTACAGGCTTAAGTAGGGGGATGCGGGTAAGTCCCAGGAGGATTGCTTGTTGGCATTTGTTTGTGGTCACTATGAAAGGGGTAGATCTAAGGCAACCAGGGCTGCTGCATTAGCGGGTATTTCCTTTTACTCGAAGATTTATCAGATACCTGATCCCACCAAGACCTTTGTGCTATCTAAAGCCCTTAAAGGTTGGACCAGAGAGAGACCTGTCCCTGCAGATGGCCGCAGGCCCATTGATTTGAGCTAACTAGGGGACCTTACGTCAATATCGCCATCTGTGGCTGCGGAGTGGTTTTGAAGCCTTGTTTTTCAGGTGTGCTTTTTCCTTTGCATTTTTCGGTGCTTTTCGGGTCAGCGAGCTGGTGGCGATTAATAAACGTTCAGAGGTCACCGGCTTGCTGTAACGAAACGTGCTGATTAAAAAGGAGTCAGTCTTGTGTACAATTCCCAGTTCTAAAACGGATCAGACTGGCCGCTAGAAGTGGGTTTCCCTTAAATCCCATGCCATCCCTGACATCTGCCCTTTGCGCCTTGCGGCCCGTTACAGTCAATCAAAGCTGGCGGGGGGGTTCCAATTTTTAGTTCATGTAGATTCTTCCCCTCTTATGAAATTCCAGTTTGCGGCGGTTTTTAGGCCTTAAGAGTGAGGAGTATGGTACTCACTCATTTCACATTGGCGCTGCTACGTGCGCTGCGGCTGAAGGACGGCCAGCCGCTGCTATTCAGTAGATGGGGAGGTGGAAATCAGCTGCTTTTAAAAGTTATGTGCGTTGTGATAATTTGTGATGTTGCGCCCATTGCGTCAACCCAGAAACGCTGCTTACCTGTCAGTTCGTGAATGATTAGCATTCAAAAACTGGGGGTGTGAAGGGGTTTTCTTACATTTTTCCTCCGAGGGGGCCCTGATTCTAATTGGCTATACAAGTGGTCCACGGGAGGATTTTTAAGTTTTCTCCTTCGCCTGGGTTCATGTACTAATATGTATGTTGTATGTGGAGTTCATTTACATGGTTTTGGGTTTACAGTACACTGACGGTTATCTGTCTTCTCTTTCAGCATCCACGGGCTCTATGGAGCAAGTATGGCTGGTGGGCCACTCCTATATGTTTTGGGCTGAAAGACACCCTCTAGCCAAAAGAGCGGTTATGCTAATGAGCGGCCGCACAGTTAGATGGATTGGAATCCGAGGATTGCATTGGGCCTCCCTTTTGGATTTGCTTTTTAAGCAGGAAAAATTTTGCTTTTTAAGCAGGAAAAACAATGGGGCCATCCTGATTGGTTGATTTTGCATTTAGGAGGAAATGATGTGGGTTAGATTAAGGACAAGGAGCTCATACTTAGAATTAAAGAGGATTTGGATAGGGTGTTGTCCCATTGGCCGGGGGTACCTATAGTGTGCAGCAAAAAGGAGAGGGGGGAGAAGGAGCAGGTGCACACTATAAGCACTAAGAATACAAATGATCAAAATATCTATAATAGACTGCAATAATTAACATGGTTTTAAATGTAAGGTTTCTTAGTACATGTTAATTAGTGTGTCAGTATTAGAGATGTTAGGGACCCACCTGTATAAGGTTCACCGTGACGTGGTAGGTGGGCAAACATCTTTGGCCAAACATGTACTAAGAAACCTTACATTTAAAACCATGTTAATTATTGCAGTCTATTATAGATATTTTGATCATTTGTATTCTTAGTGCTTATAGTGTGCACCTGCTCCCCCCCCCCCCCTCTCCTTTTTGCTGTAGAACTACTGGTCTCAGCATGGTAGCACCTAGTATCATGTTTAATATTAGGATGTGCATCCCAGCCCCTCCCAGTACCTATAGTGTGGTCGGAAATTGTACCCCGTTTTGTTTGGAGAGGGTCCAGACATGTAGCTGCTTTGGACAAAGCCAAGAAGAAGATAAACATTGCAGTGGCTAAGTTTGTGACGGCTGCCGGGGGTGTCGTAATCAGGCACCCTCTTTTGGTTCTTGATAATGCAAATTATTTTAGGCCAGATGGGGTACATTTATCGCCTTTGGGGATGGGAATTTTTCTTCAAGGTATTTTTCTGCTTTTGATTAGCTAGTTTTGTTGTTGGGAGGGCAGGCTGCGGTTAAGGGAACCTGGCATGGTGAGAAGGCGCTACTAACCAGCGGCCACATGTGGCGTAAGCAGTCGTTGTGAGGCACTTGCCCTTTTGAAGGACGGTGAGTGAGTCCTACCTATGTGGGTTGGACAATTGGGCACTTTTCTTTGCGGAAGTGTTCGGACTGTGCCAAAGTAAGGGGCGGTGAGACTTGCACAGCACAGGTTACGCATTTGGAGAGGTGGGGGCGTTTTAGTCATCCCCCAATTTTGTGGTAAGATATATCTTGCTAGAGCTAGGTAGTGGTAACGCCTTCTTTTGCCACCCTCTTTAATTAAGATAAATTTGCAATTTAATAAATATATCTATTCTAATTCGAACCAAGCAATTGTTGTCTGTGTGGTTATTTCCTTTAGAAGTTAAGCTTAGCATAAGAGGTTATTATGTTTTATCACAATAAATGAATGGACGCCTTATGCTGTTCTTCACCACTTGCTCAAAGACGCTAAATAGCGCCTATTGAGACCATTTAAAAACCCCAAATACCTTTTGCAGAGCTATTCGGGGGTAATCATAGTGAACCCCCATGTCAGAGCATATTTAGAGGGGTGTCAGGCTGATTTCCCCAAAAACTACAGGACTTTGCCGATCAAGATGTCACCGGATCCAGTTTTCGCACATTTGCAATTGAATACAGGGATACGTGGGGACACGCTCGATACGTTTTCGCCTGCAAAACCTGCAATGACGGCTAAAAGTTCCGGCAACTGACCTTTTGCTCCAAATTGAATATGCCCTTTGTATCTTAATTCACTAATAGTGAACTTTACTTAGCAGCTAATAGTGTACTAAGGCCCTGATCAAGCAGAGGATGGAATCGCAGAGCCGCGTGTGTGCTGACATCTCCTTGCTGCATCTGTGATCCCAACTGAAGTCGCAGCCTGGGATCACCATGGTAGCCATCGGTAGCTGAAGCTTACAGCCTGGCCAGGTCCTGTGAGCCTGCGAGGCCAGGAAAACCGAATCCATGGGCAAAGATCCTGGCCTTGCCACTCCCAGAAAATGAGGGCAATATGACCCCATTTCCAGGAACGCAGGCCATCCCCGCACCGGCTCGCAAAACACCTCAATAAGGCAGAGGCATACGGCGGCCTGCGTGTGAATTTGCTGGACGCGTTCTGCACTTGCCTAGAATGAGTCCTGCGCATGCGCAGATTCCCAGTGATCGGTTATCAGGCCCTGTCAAGTACTGTAATTAGGTTTAGTCATTTTTTGTCGCAGATCGGCGCCTTTTTCCCAAGCTAGCATACTTTTTCCTAAATTTAGCTAATAGGGCCTGATACTGAGTTGGATGCAGTGGCGTAATAAGACGCAGTGGAGCCATTTTTTTCCTCTGTGCATGCATCCGAGTCACATTGCGCATACGTCCAGATAGCAGGCGCACAAAGGCGGAGTTGCGATTGATGCCCCCAGTAGATGTATAGTCTCTGAAATGTTCTGGTAGATGTAGTGGGCGGTGACAGGGAGGTGGCTGAGCGCACGCAAGGAAACGTTACATCTTATGGGCGTGTCACTGAGAGCGGTTGCGTACGTAGACGCACAGCCACTCACATAGGAGGCTGCACTCAGATGACTAAACTGCGCATGCCATAGTGATGCTGGAACAGTGTTCTGGTCAGCGGTAATACCGGGTCTCACTGGAGCCAAGTGGGAGACTACTGTCATTCACCATGACACTCAACACAGTAACAAGATGGTGCCTCCCATGCGCAGAACTTAAGTGGCCATCTTGGAATAGGGAACGAAGCCTCTCTGGAGGATCAAGATTAAGTCTGCACACAAATGAAGTATGGTCGGCGCTCATAGGATTAAGGTGTATTGTTAATATAGACACCACTAGCTGCTAACCCCAGGGAGTGCCCTTACTTCCTTGCTTACAGCTAAATAAATATCGAGAAGGGGGCGCTCTATGGTAACTAATTACTATGTGGATCTAAAAGTATGCACCAATATTGTGTGTTGACTATGTGTGTCACAAGATTAATATGGTTCCATGTAAGACAATTGATTTGAAGAATAGGAGAAATGTCACTGTATTGTGTGCAAGTAGGCTAAGTTTTGGCCATTACATATCCATATCAGTCAGGTGGGCAATAACTGTTGGTTGGGTTTTGTCAACTCTTTAAAGTCCTTAAAGTCTTTAGAATACCAGATCCAAACTGTGTTTTCTCATGCAGCTGGGCAAAAACTGTAGGCAGGGTGTTGTATGTTCTAAACTTTGGACACTTTCTTCATGATGTTCTCATATTTGGTAGTTGATCCCTCCTTGTCCCAGCCCGCCGATACCTCGAGGATATTATTAGGCACAGTATCAGGGTTGTATAGACACTATTGTGCAGAAATTAGGTAAGTTGGTATTTACTTACCATTCAGATGTCTGCTGGTCTTCTGAGCTCCTGCGTCTCACATTTGTTAATGAATGCAAGTGTGGGGGCTGGGTGTGGGGAAAAGATTTAGGGCTTGATTCAGAGCCGCTCGTAAGCAGCCGCTTGTTCACTCCGAGCGATGTTCGCACATCTGTGCATGTGTATGGGTTTTAGTACGCATGCGCGAACCAGTCATCGCGGCCGAAAATCGTGTGCTCGCAAAATAGCGAATGCCTGCTAATTTGAGTGACAGGAGAGGCGTTTGTGGGTGGTAACAGGGGAAGGTGCTTGAAAACGGGGAGTGGAGAGCCGAACGCAGGCGTGCCAAAAGGTCAAAACGGGCGTTTTAAGGGTGTGCATAATTAACAAAGCAGCGTCATCGACCACGTCACTTGGTTGTTTCTTAGCCTGAACTGTTCACATGATTGCGGTAGGAAAATCCAACCACAAGCACTGCGAGCAGTTCAGACGCTTTTCGATGTACTCGATTAATCTAATAAATAGCGGAGATGACGTATGATGTGAGCGGCCAGGGGGCGTTTTTTACAAAAAAACGTCCGCATGTTTTGTTCGCTCATTCAGACATAGAGGCGTCAACAGACCGCAAAGAGCGAACGGTCAATTTAAATAGCCAGCCCCTTTTTCTGGACGAGCGAGCGCAAATAGCGTCCGGCTCTGAATCAGGCCCTTAGTTGTAAGCAAGAAAGAAAGGACACTCCCTGAGGTTAGCAGCTAGTGGTATCTATATAACAATACACCTTAATCCTATGAGCTCTGACCATACTTCATTTAATTGCCATTTACTATTTTGTCCTAAGGTTAGCAGCACTAGGAAACATTCAGTGAGTAGATGGGATTACTAGGTTCCATAGCATCAAAACTAGATAGGGCCCACCATCTACTAAATAACATCGACACTGACCTACCATCAAAGCCCACCAGTAATAATAATTTTTGTAGTACATTCACAGAACTAGAAAAAACATTAGTAAAAGAAACCAAAACAAGGTGGGATGCATACATCCTAGAATGGTATCTAAGATCACACCGAAAGGTCTAAAAAGAAACAAAAAGCCAGTACAGAGCAGCGAAAGTACACTATTCGAGGAACAATGGGTCAAAATTTTAGCAGAACGTTCCCTTAAATTAAAGGAACTAATAGTGACTGAGAGGAATAAGGAACTCATCAAACTAGGACAGCACATTACACAATTAGATTCAGAGCTGGGATCCTACAAGAAAAAAAAGTAGAATGCACGAATGTCTCATCAAAACTAGGTTAGACAATAGGGAGAAAGAAATCATTGAGATCAAAAGATCTAAAATACTAAAGGGATACATTTGGCATTAAACAGAAAAAGAAAATAGGTCAAAACCAATTAAAACAAACCAAAACAAAGGGCTCCAACTAGAAAGGAACCAAGGGCCCAACTTCAGGAGCTGACACATGGAAGACCAGCCAAACATACCAATTTCTAAGAAACAAAAATTAATTTATCAGCAATAAATGAAAAGAATACATACAGAAACAGAGACACAGGAAACTATAGTAAACCTTTTAGACCTGACCATGAGTCAACAGAGGACGGAAGTGAGGAAATAGTTGACAGCTTTTCAATATATTCATTAGAAGACATTGAAGAAAATACAGACCATCTTACAAATCTAGTACGTCAGTCCTTTGAAAGAGGTTGGCAAGATTTGGTTATCAATACCCCTAGGAGTAACATACTCTTCAAAAAACCAGACGGAACTACATACAAAACACCAGAGATTGTAGATCTAACATCAACATCCCAAGTAGGCAATCTAACACCTAAAGGAGGACAACTTGTGGAGGAAACAATATAGGGGAACTGTTTTCTAGAATTGGGGATGAACATAACACAACAAAAAACAGAAACGTCAATGAAAAGAAAACTAGACAAGGATGCCAGGGAGGGCACAAAAAGCAAGATAGAGATAAATAGAGACCCAACATGGAGCAACCAATAGGAATATTTATCTTGAGCAATAATACATTAACCAAATCACAGATAACTTTGCTCAATAAGGGATTAAAATTCACCCCAAGCAACCAATTAAACAAATTTAACAAATATTTGGATGTAAAAGAATTTACCAGAAAATTAACCCTGAAAAAATACTTTATGGAAAAAAGCACAAGCATGCAAAAAAAAACTATGAACATGACCTATACAAACATACAGCATTGAAACCCAAGTCCACATTTAACCCTAGCTACATGAAAGGTAGTTTTGTGCAAACATTCGAGAAGGCTATCCTTAAAGAACTCAGAGCAATGGACTTAAAAGCGGCACCCACACGGTCAAACCTAACAAAATCAGAATGGGAAGCTCTCTAGATAATAATATAGTAGTGAGGCCAGCATGACAGGACCATGTTAAAAGACAGAAATCTTACCTTAGGGACAACACCCTAGAAAACATCATGTGGAACAAGGAGTATTGGCTGGTGACTAGTGATGTCACATCGCTCTACACCTGCATGGACCACAAACAAGGGATTGAGAGTGTCAGGTACACTTTAGAACAGGATGCAGAACTGGGGAAAGCACAACTAGACTTTATCCTTCAAGGGATAGAATTCATATTAACACAATTATATGTGGTTCAAAGACGCATTCTATTTACAATGAAGGGGGACTGTGATCAGAACTAAGGGCCTGATTCAGACCCGCTCGTGAGCGCTCGCAAGCGGGTCGATGGTGCCCTAGTGCACATGCGCACGATGGAGGGAGCTCCGTTGTGCGCATGCGCGAGACCCAAATAACGACGGGGTAGCCGTCATTATGGGTCTTGCACCAAAGGGGGCGTGCTGTCGATGGTGAGTGACAGCACGCCCCCTTTGGTGGGTGTGCCGGGGGCGTGGCTGCCAGACGGAGGCGTTCCCATGGGAACGCCTATCGTCTGGGTCCGGCCCCACTGGCATCACTATTGATGTCAGTGGGAGTGATTTTGGCTCTGATAGAGCCAAAATCACTCCATGGCTTGCGGTCACCGAGACCCTACCGCAGGGTCTCGTCGCAAGCCCGATGGTCACGATGGTCTTGACCATCATCATGGATGCTCGCATAAGCTGTGGGTGGTAACCCACAGCTATGCGAGCGTCCAAAAGGCCGCTCCAAGTTTAGGTAGGAGGGCCCTAATTCAGAGCGAGCGCTCGTCAGAGTGTCCGGCTCCGAATCAGGCCCCAAGTTCACCCCAAGCTACGTGAACCTCTTTATGAGCCATTGGGAGGACATGAACATCTGGTCCAGTAGCGGGCTTGGGGCAAACTTAGTTCTCTGAAGGAGATATATTGACGACATCCTTTGCATTTGGCAGGGCGATGAGGCATCACTACAGGAATTTCTGTGCCATATAAACAACAGAAACCTCAAGTTCACTTCTAAATATAGCAAAGAAAGGGTGAAATTTCTAGACTTGGATATATTTGTTGCATGTAACACCCTCCAGGGGATGGTATTTGTAAATACACCCCTCTCAATGTGAAAGAGAAGGGGAGCAGAGAGAGGCATACTGAGTATGAGACAAAGAAGAGACATAGTGCAAAAGTTATGAGATGTGTGTGAAGCTGTGGGACTACAGGCACCAGCCAGCATAGGGCAAAGGTGGACCTGCATGTATGAAATGGAGAACTACAGGCACCAGCCAGCAAAGGGCCAGGTGAACCTGCACGTATGAAGTGTAGAACTACAGGCACCAGCCAGCAAAGGGCCACGTGGACCTGTGTGTGTAAAATGCAAAGCATTCATTTTGACTGTGCTTAAAGACTGTGCTGGTGGAGAAGAGTGTGATGTAATGTAACCATGTCCATAAGATTGTTATATACCATCTGACATGCCAAACGCCAGCATCTTTCTGGACATTCATCTACGACAACATGTCCTGAGCCTTCCATCCTATACAAAGGATACAACTGATGTCCTCAGAAAAATAAATGACATCCCTTTGGACAATACTCACCTTCTTGTTAGTCTGGACGTAGAAACACTCTACATGTCTATTATTCATGATTTAGGCATTCAAGCGGTGAGATACTTTCTCAGCATGGAAGGATTGGGTGATTTCCAAGAATTTCTCTTGGTTTTGTTTTACATTTCAACTACTTCACCTTTAATAACCGTTTTCATATTCAAATAAGAGGAACAGCAATGGGGGCTGCTTGCGCACCTACATATGCTAATCTCTTTTTAGGATGGTGGGAGCGGGAGCACGTATTTCAAGATTGTAATAAAATTCATACCCGACATATCATCAGTCGGAGGCATTATATAGACGACATCCTAATGATTTGGGATGGATCCAAGAATGAATTGGGCCTCTTTGTTGAATATCTCAACAATAACAACATCAACTTGAAATTTACGTGTAACAGTAGTAGGACAAGTATTGCTTTCCTTTACTGAGGATTTTTAAAGGAACTAATGACAAAATTTGCTCAGACATGTACAGGAAAGAAACGTCTACGAATAGTCTACTACACAACAGCAGCTTTCATTTCCCTCCCACTGCCAATAACATCCCAAAAGGTGAATTTTTGAGATTACATCGCAATTGTTCAGATGAATCCTCCTTTGAGACTCAGAGTAAAGATCTTACATCCAGACTTCAGGAGAGGGGTTACAGTAAAAGATCAATTAAAAAGCTTATAATGAAATGTCAAGAACTCACTGGCATATTTCATTATCATATAATGATCTAGCTGCCAGTTTGGAGGATAGGGTTAAGATGAGCTGGCATAGAGCACCCAATCATAAAGTTGGTAGCTATCCTTGTGGCAAGTGCAAAATATGCTCACACGTTACCAATATAGATGTGATCACTGACAAATTCAACCAAAAAATTAATATCAAGGAGTTTTTCAACTGCAGAACCACTAATGTCATCTATTGCATCACTTGTTCATGTGACAAGAGATACATAGGCATGACGTCAAAGATGATGAAAGTCAGGATCTTGGAACACCTAGGCAACATATGTAATGCTGAAACAGATCTTAAAAAATGAAACAATTAACAACTGTGGCCAGACACAGTAGGTGGGGCATCTGGGGTTAATGTGAGTAGTGAGGTAGTACCGGTAGCCGCAGATCACACACCTGGGAATGCTGGCGGTGATTTAGGGGTGGTATCTGTGCTTTATGCTTCACTGTTGTCGGCGTTGGTTCTGCTCCTCAAAGCTGGGCCCAGCAGGGGGGAAGGTGACGTGGGTATGAATAATCGTAGCCCGACCTCACTGTCAAGGGGTTTAACCACAGTGGTCGGCCCGGCTTTGGCCGTTGCTTTGCAAAAGGGGAGGGAGCATAATACGGTGGGGGCTTCGGAACCACCAGGTCTGCCCAGGATGGTGTCAGATATGTCTGGTTGTCTTCCCACAGGTGAAGCATCTACCAGTACCACGATGCAGAGGTGAGAGCGCAACATGGATGATGGGGGCAAAACCAGTGCTGGCCCGGCAGTGGTTTGTTCTGGTGAGTCTTCTTCTGATCTGGATTGGAAGATCTCCAGTGGTGGGAGTGAGTCTAGTGATGTGCCCCGCAAGCGCTCCCGGTGGCATGGGCGGGGGTCCTCATGTAATGATAGTTCTTCTTCTACTGATTCCTCTTCTAATTCTGGGAGGTACAAAAAGAGGGGTAGGAAGGCTAAGCGCAGGCATCATTCCTCCACCAGCAGTTTTTCTGACACTTCTGTGCTGTCAGACTAAGTACTTTGCGCAAACACGGCCGTTTTAAAGGGGGTGCGCCCCAGAGTAAGGAACAGGTTAGGAAGGGTCTTTTTGTTAACATATTTGCGCTCACTGGTAAGGCAAGGAAGGCATGGAATGCTGCTAAGAAGAAAGGGGGTGCGGGTGTGGACATGTACATGTCTTACTACAATTGGCTTAAGGGGATGTATATATTTTTGCCTCGTGCTACCTAGAAACGCGGCCAGATGAGCATATGAAAGTTATAAGTTACATGTATTTGATACATGAGATGGTGAGTTTTGTGCGAGGTAATGCATGGAGAATATATGACGAAGAATTTCGGTGGAAGCAGCGCGAAAAGGAAATTATCGATTTCGGGGATAAGGATGTGGAGGTATTTGTCGACATTACCCAGCCGCTGCGGGTACCACAGGAGGGGATACTTCCAGGGCGGACCTTTGGCGGTCGGGTGAGGGGTTCAGGTAGTGGAGCCAGGAACCCTGTGTTTTGGGGACTAAATGTCGCTTTTGGCACTGTTGCATCAGATGTGGTGGAGCACACCCCATTAAAGATTGTTCCCTATAGGGGGGTATTGCTTCTAGAGCCTCAGGGGCTCAGGCAATTGGCCGTGGCCCCACAGCTGCCCCTCCAAAATAGGGGTCCTACTCCAGCTTGTGTTGAAGTTATGGCGGTTTGGCTGGAAGCTTATCCAAACCGTCCTGAAGCTGTTTTTGTGGGCAGGATTCTATGACTGTTTTCATTTGCCAGTGAGGAGCATAGTCACTGGGGGAGGGGGCAGGAATTTACGCTCGGCGAGAGATTTGCCTGCTGTTCTACGCGAGAAGGTTGACGGGGAGGTGCATTTGGGGCGCATTTTAGGTCCATTTCAGGGACCTCCAATTGAGGGTTTGATCCTGTCACCAGTTGGGGTAGCTCCTAAAGGGAAGTTTCATTTCACCCACCACCTATCACACCCCAGAGGCGGCTCAGTGAATGATGTGATTGCAGAGGAGCTTTGTCGGGTACGGTAACAGTCCTTTGATGAGGGTTTAGCGGTGGTTTGGTCATTTGGATCAGGGGCTTTGATGTGCAAACTCGATATTGAATCTGCATTTCGTTTGTTGCCACTACACCCTTCGGCTTTTAGGTTCATGGGTTTTTACTTGGAGGACGGTTTTTATTTTGATAGATGTCTGCCTATGGGTTGTTCTATTTCCTGCTCCTACTTTGAGAAGTATAGCTCATTTCTACATTGGTGTCTACAAATAGATTCAAGGGAAGATGGCATTGCACATTATTATTTTTTATTGGTAGGTCCAGCAGGGTCTCAAAGATGTGCTTTGCTACTTCAATATGCAATGGCTCTTTTTTCTAGCTTTGGCATTCCCCTGGCATTGGATAAGACCCAGGGTCCCACGGAGAGACTTTCCTATTTGGGTATCGAGATAGACATGGCTGGGGGGCTTTGTCGGTTTCCAGAGGATAAGGTACGTCGGTTGCATGACAGCATATTACTGGCGCTGGCGGTAGGTATGGTTACCCTCCGGCAGACACAGTCCATTTTGGGGTTATTTAATATTGCATGCAGAGTTATTCCCATGGGTAGAAATTTTTGCCATAAGCTGGAAAGGTTAACAGCAAAAGCCAGTAGCCTGCTTCATTTTTTAAGGTTATCAGGGAAGATACGTTGGGATCTCTTGGTCTGGGATCAATTTCTGGATCATTTTAATGGAGTGCGTATTTGGCACTAATGGAACTATATAGCTTTTTACTGACGCGGCAGGTTCTTTGCGTTTTGGGGCCTTTTTAGGGGGAAGTTGGTGCACTGCGCCTTGGCCGGCTGAATGGATAGCTGAGGGCTTGACTCGCAATCTTCTGCTGGAACTGTTTCCTATTTTCCTATTTGGTGGCAATGGAGCTTTGGGGGGAGCGGTTCAGAAACAGGTCCGTGGTTTTTTGGTGCGATAACTTGGGAGTTGTCCAGCCTGTCACAGGTTGCGGTTCACAAAAAGGATCCTCAACCGGGTCCTTCTAGTACAGCGGGAGTCAGTGCGCGGCAGTGCAGAAGTCGGAGAGTAAGTTCCTCCTCTTCTTCAAGCTCAGGTACAGAGAGTATTGGGGAGAGAGGGGCTACGAGGACTAGGAATAGCAGGCAGTTTTATATTTCAATGGCTTGCTGTCTGGAAACTCTCCTACAGGAGCGTCTAAATTTGGTGCGTTATCTGCACTTAATAAATTTTAATTACCAGTCCACACGGGGAGCTTCATGGCATGCGTACTATTTGGAATTTCCACTGGAAACAATCAGGGGGGCGATGATTGATTTTGGGTGTAAGGATGTTTAAGTGTGGCTGGAAGTCATTCAGGCATCTTCAGTAACCAGTTTTCTAGCAGGTTTGTGCAGACCTCTGCCACTCCCTCTCCCAATCCGGGTAGGTGGTATGTATTCAAAGGCTCCAGCTGTCCGGTAGGAGGCCATTGTAATTTTAAACATGCCCGTCTCCGATGTGGGGGTCCTCATCCAGCCAGAACCTGTTACCAATTCACAGTGGTGGCAGCCTCCCGGTATTCAGGCAGGGACGGCTGGTGCTAAGTAGAGCCCCAACTCCGGTTCGTCTGGGTCCATTAAAGAGGTGGCTGGATATGTATCCACAGAGGACACAGGCAAGGTTTTTGTGGAGGGGTTTGAGACGGGTTCCGTTTGCCAGTTTGTGGGGAGGTTTCATCTTCTGCACCTAAGAATTTCAAATCGACCATTGCCCTGCCACATGTGGTGCTTGAAAAAGTCAGGAAGGAGGTGGAACTGGGTCATATGGCAGGACCCTTTCCTCTTCTTCTGTTAGCGGACCTGGTTCTTTCTCCTGTAGGTGTGGTACCCAAGAACCCAAGAAAGAGCCTGGTAAATTCAGGCTGATTCAACATCTCTCTTACCCTCAGAGAACCTCTGTTAATGATGCAATTCCTATGGAATTGTGTCGTGTGGAGTACAAGTAATTTGACTCGGCGCTTTTGCTTGTTGGAGAGGCCGGGCCTGGGTCATTACTAGCCAAGATTGACTATGAGTCAGGTTTCCTCTTACTTCCCCTTCATCCGGATTCATTCCGGTTTATGGGATTTCGTTTACCGGACAGTTTCTACATAGACAAATGCTTGCCTATGGGCTGTTCGGTGTCATGCGCCTTTTTCGAGTGCTTTAGCACAATCCTACATTGGTGTGTTGTGGTGGGCATAGGGAGGTTGGGGTAGCACATTACCTCGACGATTTCCTTTGCGTCGGTCCTCTATAATTCCCCCCGAGCGTTGTGCGTCGCTCCTTCTCTCGGTGCAGGTGTTTGTCACGTTAGGGGTCCCAATTGCGCACGATAAGACGGAGGGCCCTTCCACGTGTATATCTCTTTCCTGGGTATCGAGATTGCGGTTGGCTATTGATATGGCACTGGAATGTGGTAAGTTGGCGCTTTACCTGACGCAATCGCTTTTGGGCCTGTTTAATTTTGCTTGCACAGTTATTCCGATGGGGAGAATTTTTGGCCGGGAATTAGAGAGAGCTACAGCCGGTATGGCGTGCCCTAATTTTTTAATACATTTTTCTGCTAAATTTAAGCATCACCTTAGGACTTGGTAAGTTTTCCTTTCGCATTTTAATGGTGTGCTTATTTGGCCCTCCTCTGAGTGTAGCAATTGGGGGGAGCATTTGAGTAATCGCAGCATAGTTTTTTTGGTGTGACAACCTAGGCGTAGATTAATCGTCACAGTGCTTCTTCTCTGCCAGTTGTTTGTCTGTTATCTCAGTTGGTTCTGTGCTGCCTTTACCTGAATATTCGTTTTGTGGCAAGGCATGTGCCTGGAATAGATAATTCTATTGAATATGTCCTGTCATGTTTTCATGACAGTGCCGACCCTTTATTATAGGCAAATGCCTGGGGGCATTCCCAAGCCTAGGGCCAGTGGTGGAGTGGGATGTCGGCAGATACTAGCTACCGCGATCAGAGCTCATCTCCGATTGGGCAGCGGTCAGAATGAGCTTTAGTGTGTACGCAGAAGCTCATTCTGTCTACAAGCAAAATGGCAGCCGAAAGGCTGTTGTGCATGCCCAACCGCAGCCACTCCTCCCATGGGCCTTTGCAAAACTCGTAAGTTACACCTCATGGTTATGCCTCCAGTAGGTGCCAAGTCCAGCAAGGAGCCAGAGAAAAAAAAAGGCAGCGGCTGTCAAATCTTGTCTCTTAAAAGTCTTAAGTCAGCTGGATGATGGGTGCTGTGCTTGGAAATAGGTGCTGGATGAGGACAGGGGTGCTGTGCTGGATGAACGGTGCTGGATGAGGGGTGCTGTGCTGGATGAACGGTGCTGGATGAGGGGTGCTGTGCTGAGAAAGGGCTGAGAAAAATGGAAAACACTTTTTTTTTAATGTCTTTGTGGATGCAACCCTCTCTTCACTTGATGAGAGATTCCAGACCTTGATGTGATTAATGAAAAATTTGGAGTGCTTGTAAACTTTAGCAAATGACAAAAACAGTTGTTAGAACATATATAAAATTACAATCAATCAATCTCAATATTGAAAAAAAAAAACAAAAAACAATAATACAATAGAATATACTCAGATTATGGCAGGGCCATAACAAATAGGAGCACTGCTTTAACTCTTGATGGACAACCAGATATTGATGGCACAGGACTTGCAGTAGAAATGATAATTTCCCACATGTGCCATCACAACATACTGTATGTTGACTTTCCTGCAGGATAAAAAGTTGATAGACATTTACACCAATATGTGGGTAGCACTTAGAATCTCTGCCAGTCTTGCTGTTACAGTGGCTGCTTCTCTAAACTTATTAAAAAGTACCCGAGATCGATCATGGACCGACGTCTCAGTGGACTTGCCATCATAAGCATAAATCATGTAGTCTCACAAAAACTATCTTATGATGATGTGATAGATGACTTTGCTGCAAGAAAGTCAAGGCGACATGGCTGTAAAACACCACATGTAATCAGAATTAAGTATTTTACTCACTTTTTACACTACTTTTATTTAATGTTTTGATTAAAGATTGCACAATCCTTTTATATTGTATAGTTCGGTGGTAATTTTATTGATGATTGTTTGCTTTATATTTGTACTGTAATTGTAAATTTAGTGCGTTTAGCACGTTTCTTTAACAATTAAAAATAAGTCAAACAATTGTGTTATTTTTGGCGTCCGCGTATAAACGCTAAGCTTGGTGGTGGGATTATCTGCTAGGAGCACGCTTCCTCAGGTCGCTCAGATTTGGAGATCCAATCTCTGGGTTGGTGGCGGTCACGTACTTTACGTCGATATATCCATCTGGGTTTGATAGTTTCTTCTTCTTTGTAGCTCAGGTCCGGTTGGCTACTCTTCTGTCTATTTCCCCGTCTTGTTGGTCTTTTGTTTGAATGAATGTTGAGTTTACATGTTTTGCCAGTTTCATTCCTGACTTGCTTTTATTATTTTTCTATGCATGGTGAAGTTACAACCGGTTTGGATTTTGGGACATTCTTTTGTTTTTTTGGGCGTCTAAATTTGTTTTGGCTTCTGATGTGGAGTTGTTTCCCATGGCACCATTAGTTTGTTGGCTTGGATTTTGTGGCATGCAATGGCATGTTTTGATGGGCAGATTATTGGAAGCTTTGCAGAGATTTGGTATGCCCAAGGTGTTGGTGGTGCATCTCGGGGGCAATGACCTCGGACACCGAACTGCTTTAGATCTGAGTTCAGTGATAATTAGAGACCTTCATTTTATTGCTATGGCATGACCCGTTGCAAAATGGTGTGGTCGGATATTGTCCAGAGACGTGTTTGGAGGGGTGCTGTATCTGTGGCAGGGGTGGATGTTGCTAGATGGATAGTTAACGCGGCAGCGTTTTCTGGAAGTCAACGGTGGCTATGCAGTGGAACACAATTTAATTAGATATTCAGACGTCCACCTTTATCGGGCTGATGGGGTCCATCTTAGTTCTGAGGGATTTGCCATTTTTGTTGGGGATTTGTTTCACTGTTTAGCAGACTTAGTTTAGGAGGTTGGAATTATTCAGCTGCTTTTTGATGGTAACACATCAGCTTAGGCCTCGCTAAGGCGGTGAAGAACAATTTGTGGCTGGTTAAGGTTTAGTTTAGGTTAGTGGGTGCGCTCTCATTCTCATGATGGGATAGATAGTAGGCCAATTGTCCTGGCCGGGAAATGGCCAAACCGCCTGACCGGGTGGGGTTCTATTATTGGGACAGTTGAACACCAATAGTTGATTGTGTTTGTCACGTCCGTTCTTTAATGCTGCCACCAATTTAATTATAAATTGGTCAATAAAATTTGACATTATTTTAAAACACCAGCACTGTCTGTGTTATTATTTATTATTGTTATGGTATTTTGGTTATTAAGTTTAGCGAAAGGAACATGGAGGACAATGCACGCTATACACCGCTAGTGAGTTTATAGACCCCTAGCTCTCTCAGGATCAGTTTGTTCCACTTCACTTGACTCTCTCTCTTTTTATTCACGTTTTGTAGCCCATGTACCACTCTAGTAGTCCCTTCTCTGAATGCATTAATATCTTACAGTATAAAGATACGGTCTTCAGAGCTGGTGATTCTAGCACAAAGTATATGATGCAGCAAAGCATAGTGTATCCCGTATATAACTTATCTTCTATAACACCAGCAAGAAGACCAGTTAATAAATGTTTCAATGACTAATGTCAGGTAAACAGCTATTGGCAGATTGTGTTTATTAATGGAGACTGTACACAATAAATGCTGTCTGTACAGTGCAGCATGATTTTATGTAGATCACAATGCGGGGGTGTCTCAGGCATTCTTGGCCATTAAGCTTTGCTATCTACTTTACATCTAAATTGATTCCATACGTCAGGGCATCATATCCAACCAGTCCCCCAGCTCTCCACCTCCTCCTTTCCTAGATCACCCCTCCCCATCAACTTTACCAACTCTAACATCATTCTCCCCTGTATCTGTAGAGGAAGTCATGGCCCTCATCCGGTCCTCCCCCCCTTCCACCTCCCCCCTTGATCTTATCACCGCCTGCCTCCGCCGCTTCCTCTTTTCATTCTGCCTGCTCCCATCTTGCCCACCTCATAAACCTCTCCCTCTCATCAGGCACTGTTCCTTCTGCATTCAAGCATGCCCTTGTCTCCCCCATTCTTAAAAAACCTACCCTTGATCCTAACCTTCTTTCTAACTACCGACCCATCTCTCTACTCCCTTTTGCCTCCAAACTCCTTGAGCAGATTATCTACAAACACCTTACCACTTTTCTTTCCTCCCACTCCCTCCTTGACCCTTTTCAGTCCGGCTTCCGTTCTCGCCACTCCACTGAAACTGCCCTCACGAAAGTCAGCAACGACTTCCTCGCTGCCAAATCCAAAGGTCATCTCTTCTCATTCTCCTTGATCTCTCTGCTGCTTTTGACACTGTGGACCACTCTCTCCTGCTGCATATCCTTCACTCCCTTGGTCTACGTGACACTGCCCTCTCCTGTCTGTCATCCTACCTCTCTGACCAATCTTTGTTAGTTTCCTCTCATGACTCCTCTTCCCCCCCACAGCCTCTTACAGTAGGTGTTCCCCAAGGTTCTGTTCTTGGACCTCTCCTAATCTCCCTCTATACTTCCTCTCTAGATGAACTCATCAGCTCTTTTGACCTCCATTATCTTCTCTATGCTGATGATACTCAAATCTACCTTTCCTCCCCTGATCTCTCCCCCTCTCTTCTGACTCATATCTCCAACTGTCTCTCTGATTATCTCGTCCTGGATGTCCCAGCGATTTCTTAAACGTAATATGTCTAAGACAGAGCTGATAGTCTTCCCACCCTCCCACATAACCTAACCTCCTACTATTTCTTTATCAATTGATGGAATAAACTATCTCATCTAGTCCTGGACTCATCCCTGTCAGAGTTCAGCCGGGGATCGGCCGTCCCTTACCGTCCCGCCGCCTTCCTCTGACTTCCCGGGCAGTCGGGCGGCTGGCGCGGTGATGTGGGAGGAGCTGAGCGTTCACCCTGTAGCTGTGGTGTCAGGCGACCCGGTGAGCGGGGATCGCAGTTTCTGTCATGGGCGCCGCCATGACACTTTCCCTATGTCAGTACTTCCTTCCCTAAGTGGCCCGGCTGGTCAGCTGACGCTGTGGGCCTATCAGCAGGCTTCCAGGGGTATATATCCTGCTGCAGGTAGTTGCCTGAACAATCATTGTCGCCGCTAGTGTAACTAGAGGAGTCTCGTTCCAGGTTCCCGTGCTTCCAGTGTGTTTCTTCCAGAGCTTCTGAGCTATCTCATCACAGTGCCTTTACTATCAACAGCCTGTGTGCAAGTTTAACCTCCATCTCTCCACAGTGCCTTTACTATCAACAGCCTGTGTGAAAGCCAACCTCCATCTCTCCACAGTGCCTTTACTAATCAACAGCCTGTGTGCAAGTTTAACCTCCATCTCTCCTCAGTGCCTTTACTAATCAACAGCCTGTGTGCAAGTTTAACCTCCATCTCTCCACAGTGCCTTTACTAATCCACCAGCCAGTGTACAAGTTAACCCTCCATCTCACCACAGTGCTTTACCATCACAGCCTGTGTGCAAGTTAACCCTTCATCTCATCACAGTGCTTTTACCATCACAGCCTGTGAGCAAGTTAACCCTTCATCTCACCACAGTACTTTTACCATCACAGCCTGTTGGCAAGTTAACCCTTCATCTCATCACAGTGCTTTTACCATCACAGCCTGTGTGCAAGTTAACCCTTCATCTCATCGCAGAGCTTTTACCATCACAGCCTGTTTGCAAGTTAACCCTTCATCTCATCACAGTGCTTGCACCATCACAGCCTGTGTGCAGGTTAACCCTTCATCTCATTGCACCCTAGTCCATGATCTCTGGCCGGCAATCCGGTATATACTTTGTTGGATATCCAGCTGTTACCTCAGCCTACCAATAAATCTCCACACCTCTCTAGCCAGCACCTCAAGTGCCTTTCTCCAGCCAGGAGTTCTATCCTACTCCCCACATGCCTATTCCAGGCATTACCCTTGGGCCACGGGTGTTTTGATTCTCTTTTCCCTGCAGGCCTTGGTCACCAAGTCAAAGGACCGCGACCTGCTTACAGGGAGCCGCACAAGCCCATATCCCGCTTGGAGGGGTCACTGGTGAACACCTCCTTGTGAGTTAGACTCCGCACCATTGACTAGGTCTAGCCAACGACCAAGACTTGTGGATGCGGAGATCATACGTCCAGGCCCCTCACCTTCGCCTCCTCACACAGCCTCAGACCTCGGCTTTCAAAAACCCGCCTCCCAGCGTGACAGTTTGTTCAGGCCAAATGGAAGCCGCAGGTGCCCAAGGTACTGGGACTCTTCAAGAGTTAACAAGTCGTATGGATAACCAAGAGGCGGCACAGCGACATGTGGCTCAGTACCTGCAAGAATTGTCCAGACAGTTAATGACCATACAAAATACACTGGCATCTATGTCCACGGCCTCGCCACCTGTCATTCCTGCTGGTTCTCCAGGGTTACCTCAAGGGGCTACGCCACAGAAGTCTCGTCTCCACTTGGCCACCCCTGAAAGGTTTGACGGTACTCCCCAACATTGTCGTGGTTTCATAAACCAATGTGAAATCCAGTTTCAGTGCCTCCCCCAGAATTTCCCTACCTCCCGGTCTAAGGTCGCCTATGTAATTTCATTACTGACTGGGGCTGCATTGGACTGGGTTTCCCCTCTTTGGGAATGGGCTGATCCGTTAGTTTCTAGATACGAACACTTTGTGACCGCCTTCAAACGGATTTTTGATGAGCCCGGCAGATCGGTTTCTGCTTCCTCCGACTTACTCCGTGTCTGCCAAGGTACTCGCTTGGTGGGACAGTACGTGGTGCAGTTTCAGACCCTTGCATCGGAACTTAGATGGAACGAAGAAGCACTCAAAGCAACCTTCCTCCATGGGTTGTCCGAAAGGATGAAAGACGAATTAGCATCCAGGGATTTACCTACATCTTTTTCTGAGACTATTTCCCTCTGGATAAGGATTGATTTACGCCATAGGGAGCGGTGGGGTAATAGAGGTCATGGGGATCGCCCTCGAGATCGTCCGGCCTCAGGAAGTCAATCCTATTCCCCCACCTTCAGGGGTGAGGAACCTATGCAGATCATCAGAACCAGGCTAACCATGGCCGAATGCAATCGGCGCTTTCAAAATAAATTGTGTCTTTATTGCGCTGCCCCTGAGCACATCTTAAAGAATTGTCCCCTGCTGGCGGGAAATGCGAGACCCTAGTTGATGTCAGGAGCATTCAATTAGGGGTCATTTTTAAGCACTCCCAATTAACTGACAGTTTATTGCCTGTATCTCTTTCCCACCAGTTCAGGACAAGGGATGTTAAAAGCCCTTGTAGATTCCGGTGCTGCGGGAAATTTTATTTCCAAATCTTTAATCCAGTCCCTTGGTATTTCGGTGGTACCTTTACCTGACAAATTTGCTGCTCTCCGGTGTAGATGGTAAAACTGTGCTAGGTGAATCCATATCCTTGAAATTCCAGCCCGTGACCCTCAGGGTTGGTTGCCTGCACCAACAGACCATTGAATTCCTCATACTTCCTAACTTTGATTTCGAGCTGGTTCTGGGTTTACCATGGTTAAGGAAGCATAGTCCTACTTTTGATTGGTCCAATATGCAAATTGTATCATGGGGACCAAACTGTTTCCATCGGTGCCTAACCCAAGTACTTCCTGTACATACCCACTCTGTGCACCCCAGTACAGGTGCAAAGTTCCCCCCGACCGACAAGCCAAAAGATCCTTCTGTCTCCAGTCTACCACAAGCATATCAAGATTTTGCCGATATCTTCTGCGAGCAGGCTGCTGATCAACTCCCTCTTCATCGGTCGTGGGATTGTGGAATAGAACTTCTCCCAGGGAAGATTCCCCCTCGGGGCCGGACCTATCCTTTGTCAGTTCCAGAAACAGCCGCCATGGCAACTTACATTAAGGAAAATCTAGCCAAAGGGTTCATACACGCCTTCCTCCTCCCCTGCAGTGGCAGGGTTCTTTTTTGTGAGCAAGAAGGATGGAGGCCTCCGGCCCTGTATAGACTACCGTGGCCTCAACCAAATTACTGTAAAAAAATCGGTATCCATTACCTTTAATTCCTGAGCTTTTCGACAAGGTTCGTGGAGCTAAATTGTTCTCTAAACTAGATCTTCGTGGGGCATACAATTTGATACGAATCAAAGCTGGGGATGAGTGGAAGACCGCCTTCAATACCAGAGATGGTGATTTCGAATATCTGGTAATGCCTTTTGGACTCTGCAATGCGCCGGCTATATTCCAAGGCTATGTAAATGAAATCTTTCGGGACATTCTCTACAGCTTTGTCATCGTCTATTTAGATGATATTCTAATCTTTTCTAAGGATCTCCAAACTCATCGCCAACATGTTCGAGAAGTTCTAGTTCGCCTTCGAAAACACCACCTTCATGGAAAGTTATCCAAGTGTCTCTTTGAACAAACCACAGTTCCTTTCCTAGGGCATATAATTTCTGGGGAAACCATTCAGATGGATCCAGAGAAACTGAAAGCGATCTCTGAATGGCCATTACCAAAATCTTTAAAAGCTACCCAACGTTTTTTGGGATTTTCAAACTATTATAGGTGGTTCATACCGAATAATTCCACTCTGGTGTCTCCCATTACTAGTCTCACACGGAAGGGCGCTAACCCAGCCCAGTGACCGGACTCAGTCATACAGGCCTCCCAGAGATTGAAAAAGGCATTCTCTACTGCCCCTATCCTTTGCCAACCCCAACTGGATAAACCATTTTTTGTGGAAGTGGATGCCTCTTCGGTGGGTGTAGGTGCGGTATTATCCCAAATTTCCAGTGACGGGAAGAAACATCCATGTGGATACTTCTCTCGTAAATTTTCCTCTGCAGAGAAAAACTGCAATTGGAGATCAAGAACTCCTAGCTATGCGTCTGGCGTTAATGGAGCGGCGTCATCTTTTGGAGGGGGCCAAGTTTCCAGTTACCATTATTACTGACCATAAAAACTTAATTTACCTTCAGACGGCTCATCGCTTAAAAGTCAGGCAGGCCCGCTGGTCTTTGTTCTTCTCAAGGTTTAACATTAAGCTTCAACTTTGCCCCGGTAATTTGAACAAAAAAAAGGATGCTCCCTCCCGGTCTTTTCTACTCGACACACAGGAAGAAGATCATCTGAGATCTCGCCCAATCCTGGATCCTATGGTCTTCGCTTCAACTCAAATATTGACTAAGCCTCCGGGGAAAATTTTTGTGACTCCCGAATTACGGAAAAAGTTGTTAACCTGGGCTCATAGGCCCTCATTCAGAGCCGCTCGTTAGCGGCAGTACGCTCGTTCCGAGCGATGTTTGCACATCTGCGCATGCGTACGCTTTTTAGTACGCATGCGCGAACCAGTCAGTGCGGCCGAAAATCGTTTGTACGCTAAATAGCGAGTGCCTGCTATTTTGAGTGACAGAATGAGGCGTATGTGGGTGGTAACAGGGGAAGGTGCTTGAAAATGGGGAGTGGAGATCCGAACGCAGGCGTGCTTAAAGGTCAAAACGGGCGTTTTATGGGTGTGTATATTTAAAACAGCAGCGTCAATGACCACGTCACTGGGTTATTTTAGAGCCAGAACTGCTCGCAAATTTGTGGTAGCAAACACCAACCACAAGAATAGCGAGCAGTTCATACGCTGGTCGATGTACTCGATTAATCTAATAAATAGCGGACATGACGTATGGTGCGAGCGGCCAGGGGGCGTTTTTAACAAATAAACGAGCGTATGTTTTGCTCGTTCGTTCAGACTTAGAGGTGTGAACAGACTGCAATGTGCGTACGGATCATTTGAATAGCCACCCCTTGTTTTTAAACGAACGACCACAAATAGCGAACGGCTCTGAATCAGGCCCATAGTTCTCTATTTGCTGGGCATTCTGGTATTTTCAAAACATACAAGTTTCTTCAGCGTTCTTCTACGCCCGTTACCCGTTCCTACTATTCCTTGGACCCATATATCCATGGATTTTATCTCTGAGCTTCCACGCTCCAAAGGACATAACACCATATCGGTAGTGGTGGATCGTTTTTCAAAAATGGCGCATTTTAATGCCATTAGTAGGTCTGCCATCTGCTCCCCATTTGGCATAAATTTTTGTTAAAGAGATTTTTAGATTACATGGTCTTCCAAGAGAGATTGTTTCCAACCGTGGAGTCCAATTCATAGCCAAGTTTTGGAGAGCCTTATGCAGCGCTTGTGGAACCAAATTAAAATTTTCATCAGCTTACCACCCACAAACTAACGGGCAACCGAGAGGGTTAATCAGGAACTGGAGACCTGTATAAGACTTTTTGTGTCCTCTTCACAGGATGATTGGGTGGACTTACTACCTTGGGCCGAGTTTTCACATAACTTCAAGTACCACACTTCCTTTAATTCCACACCTTTTTATACTGTTTTTGGTAAACATCCCCGGATTCCAGATTTCCAACATTTACCTTCGGTGGAGGTCCCTGCAGTTACTGACGTTGTAGAATCTTTTTCAACCATTTGGAAGAAGATCCATGCCTCATTGAAACAATCATCCAAGAATTATAAAAGATTCGCTGACAGACGACGGGTCGCAGTTCCTCTGCTGAGAGTTGGAGATAAAGTCTGGGTATCTACTAGGAACATCCGACTGAAAGTTCCCAGTATGAAGCTGGCCCCACGCTTCATTGGTCCGTACCGCATTCACAAAGTGATCAACCCTGTTGCGTACAAATTGGAACTCCCACCTCAATTGAAGATATCTAATACCTTTCATATTTCTCTATTGCGACCCTTGGTGTTAAATCGGTTCCAAACCACCTCTCCTAAATTACCTCAAGTACAAACTTCTCAAGGTATAGAATTCGAAGTTGGGAAGATTCTGGATTCTCGGTTTAGATCCAACATTCTCAAATACCTCATTGATTGGAAGGGTTATGGTCCTGAGGAGAGGGCCTGGATCAGACCCACAGATGTTCATGCACCTCAATTAATTCGAGCCTTCCACATCAAATTTCCTGGCAAGCCTGGTGGGTGTCCGGAGTCCACCCTGAAAGGGGGGGGTACTGTCAGAGTTCAGCCGGGGATCGGCCGTCCCTTACCATCCCGCCGGCTTCCTCTGACTTCCCGGGCAGTCGGGCGGCTGGCGTGGCAACATGGGAGGAGCTGAGCATTCACCCTGTAGCTGTGGTGTCAGGCGACCCAGTGAGCGGGGATCGCACTTTCTGTCATGGGTGCCGCCATGACACTTTCCCTATGTCAGTACTTCCTTCCCTAAGTGGCCCGGCTGGTCAGCTGACGCTGTGGGCCTATCAGCAGGCTTCCAGGGGTATATATCCGGCTCCTGTGCTGCAAGTAGTTGCCTGAACAATCATTGTCGCCGTTAGTGTAACTAGAGGAGTCTCGTTCCAGGTTCCCGTGCTTCCAGTGTGTATCTTCCAGAGCTTCTGAGCTATCTCACCGCAGTGCCTTACTATCAACAGCCTGTGTGCAAGTTTAACCTCCATCTCTCCACAGTGCCTTTACTATCAACAGCCTGTGTGAAAGCCAACCTCCATCTCTCCACAGTGCCTTTACTAATCAACAGCCTGTGTGCAAGTTTAACCTCCATCTCTCCTCAGTGCCTTTACTAATCAACAGCCTGTGTGCAAGTTTAACCTCCATCTCTCCACAGTGCCTTTACTAATCAACAGCCTGTGTGTGCAAGTTAACCCTCCATCTCACCACAGTGCTTTACCATCACAGCCTGTTTGCAAGTTAACCCTTCATCTCATAGCAGAGCCTTTACCATCACAGCCTGTTTGCAAGTTAACCCTTCATCTCATCGCAGTGCTTTCGCCATCACAGCCTGTGTGCAGGTTAACCCTTCATCTCATTGCACCCTAGTGCATGATCTCCAGCCGGCAATCCAGTATATACTTCGTGGGATATCCAGCTGTTACCTCAGCCTACCAATAAATCTCCACACCTCTCTAGCCAGCACCTCAAGTGCCTTTCTCCAGCCAGGAGTTCTATCCCACTCCCCACGTGCCTATTCCAGGCATTACCCTTGGGCCACGGGTGTTTTGATTCTCTTTTCCATGCAAGCCTTGTTCACCAAGTCAAAGGACCGCGACCTGCTTACAAGGAGCCGCACAAGCCCATATCCCGCTTGGAGGGGTCACTGGCGAACACCTCCTTGTGAGTTAGACTCCGCACCATTGACTAGGTCTAGCCAATGACCAAGACTTGTGGATGCGGAGATCATACGTCCAGGCCCCTCGTCTTCGCTTCCTCCCACAGCCTCAGACCTCGGCTTTCAAAAACCCGCCTCCCAGCGTGACAATCCCTCTCCTTCAAACCACATATCCAGAACCCCTCGCATTCCTGTTGTTTCCATCTCAAAAATATTTCTAAGATCAGACCCTATCTCACCCAGGATGCTACTAAAACCCTCATACACTCACTGGTCATCTCCAGATTGGATTACTGTAACCTTCTCCTATCTGGCCTCCCCAAAGCTCACAGCTCTCCTCTCCAGTCTATCCTTAATGCTGCTGCATGGCTTATCTTCCTCTCCAAACGCTCTACATCTGTTTCCCCTCTCCTACGAGCCCTCCACTGGCTCCCCTTCCCTTTTAGAACCCAATTTAAGGTTCTCATGCTCACTTACAAAACCCACACCCAATTTTCTCCCATATACATCTCTGATCTCATCTTCCTTCACTCTTCTGTCCGCTCTTTTCGTTCAACTAAGCACGCTGCCTTTCATGCCAGCTGATTACTTCCTCCTCCAAGATTTTGCCCGCGCTGCTCCCCACCTCTGGAACTCTCCCACTCCCCATCAGACTCTCCATCTCTTTGCAATCCTTCAAACGGGCTCTTAAGACCCATTACTTCATCAAAGCCTTCCAGCTATCATTCTAAATCCCTGCTACATGCTCCTTCCTCCCCATCTGTGTCACCCCTATGTGTCTTCCCCTCCCTTTTAGAATGTAAGATCTTAAGAGCAGGGCTCTCTACCCTCTTGTGCTTCTCCCTACTTTAGTTTCATCTACTTCTTACTCACCACTAGGGCACCTAACACTTGGTTTCTTATGTTCTGTTGCTTATCTGGGTGTTATGGTCACTAATGTAGCAATATATATTATTCCATGTCCTGGTCCAGTATTGTATTGTTCTGCAAGTCGCTTGTCTACAACTTGTTTATGTACTTTGTAAGGCGCTGCGGAACATTTGTGGCGCCATATAAATAAATGATAATTATAATAATAATAATAATAATAATTAAACCCTATGGTCTGATTTCCTATAAAGAACAGACTGAGCGCGCCTCAGGAGAGCAAATAAAATAGTCCGTTAATGTGGATTATGAGATGAGGCAGGAAAACGTTGATGCTATATATACAGTAGTACTAAAATCTTCTAATTAACCATAATTACATAAACCTAGAAAGAATTATATTGGAATACTGAGGTCATAGCATTTATTAATCAAATTGCAATTAAATGAATTTAGGGTGGCAAGAAGACACTCAACGCTGGTAACAGCCAATCTCCAAATGCTTTATAAATAAAACAGCAGCGATAGTACAACAGCCCTTGGCACAACCTGGGTTACCAAGGAACCACCTCCCCCTAATCGGCCAGTACTGGCTCTGCCCCTAAAAGAGTGAGGCCAGACCCACCTCTAAGGAACAGACCTAAACCTTCTTTCAACTAAAGGCGTCATATGTGGGGTTCCATTCAAAAGATGTTACTAGTGTCTGTTTGTGTTATCATCCTTGTATTTGTTTTTTCACCAGCAGGGTTCACCAGGCCCCTCAGAAATGTACTACAGTCCTGGTCCCGGCCAGAGGTGCTGCTCTCTGAACATTTCCTGATTTTGTTTCCTGGTAAAATCATTGTTAATTAGTATCATGAGTTACACATGTCCGATAGCCTTATAGGCTGCTTGGAACCAGCATGGAGTGCTGGTCATTGTTTGTTAACCTTGCATATAATTCGGCCTGGGGGCCTGATTCAGAGCCGCTCGTAAGCGGCCGCTTGTTCACTCCGAGCGATGTTTGCCCAACTGCGCATGCGTATGGATCGTTATACGCATGCGCGAACCAGTCAGTGCGGTCGAAATTCATGTGCTCGCAAAATAGCGAATGCCTGATAATTTGAGTGACAGAATGAGGCGTATGTGGGTGGTAACAGGGGAAGGTGCTTGAAAATGGGGAGTGGAGATCAGAACGCAGGCGTGCTTAAAGGTCAAAATGGGCGTTTTATAGGTGTGCATAATTAAAACAGCAGCGTCATTGACCACATCACTGGGTTATTTTATAGCCAGAACTGCTCGCAAGATTGTGGTAGCAAAAACCAACCACAAGAATAGCGAGCAGTTCATACGCTGGTCGATGTATTCGATTAATCTAATAAATAGCGGACATGACGTAGGATGCGAGCGGCCAGGGGGCTTATTTTTTCAAAAAACTACCGCAAGTTTTGTTCGCTCGTTCAGAAATAAAGGCGTGAACAGACCGCAAAGAGCGAACGGTTCATTTGAATAGCCACCCCCTTTTCCTGAACGCCGTCCGCAAATTGCGTCCGGCCCTGTGTTCCAGTTCTGCCTGTCTAGTCATTGGAATTTCCTGTCTGCAAAGCTAAGGTATCCCTGCAAGCTCTGTATTCCCAGCATATGGATGTTTCTGGTCTTCTGCAAATGTGAAGCCATCATATCAATCAAGATTTAGGAACTTGTATCTACTACCAGTCTGCTGTCTATTATCCATGCAAGCTCTGTATTCCCAGCATATGGATGTTTCTGGACTTTTGTATACAGTATATGAACCATAAAATCCTTCAAGATTTAGGATCTTGTATCTACTGATTAGTATGCCGTTTATTCCTCTGCATATCTCAGAGCTAGTGTACCTGCTAACCAGCCGTGGTCAGTTTATTTCTGTTCTAGCACTGTTACAGTGTATCCTGCTTAGCCATCTTTGTATTTCAAGTTTATCTGCACTACCCTGCCATCATTTTCCAAACCTTAATAAACATTTTGTGTTTTACTATTATCTTTCATGACCTTGTGATTCTGCAGTACTCCAGGGGTTTTCAGGACAAAAGGTTGACAATGAAAAGGTCATCAATGATTTGGTCGACACCAGAAGGTCGACATGACAAATGGTCAACAGTGCAAACGGTCGACAGGTTCAAAATGACAAATGGAAATGGCCAACAGTGGTTTTTTTTTTTTTTTTTTTTTAAGGTTAGGAGGGACAGTTAGGGTTAGGCACCAAGGGGTGGTTTGGGGTTAGGCACTAGGAGGGACGGTTAGGGTTAGGCACTAGGAGGGACGGTTAGGGTTAGGCACTAGGAGGGACGGTTAGGGTTAGGCACTAGTAGGGACGGTTAGGGTTAGGCACTAGGAGGGACGGTTAGGGTTAGGCACTAGTAGGGACAGTTAGGGTTAGGCACTAGGAGGGACGGTTAGGGTTAGGCACTAGGAGGGACGGTTAGGGTTAGGCACTAGGAGGGACGGTTAGGGTTAGGCACTAGGAGGGACGGTTAGGGTTAGGCACTAGTAGGGACGGTTAGGCACTAGGAGGGACGGTTAGGGTTAGGCACTAGGAGGGACAGTTAGGGTTAGGCACTAGTAGGGACAGTTAGGGTTAGGCACTAGGAGGGACGGTTAGGGTTAGGCACTAGTAGGGACGGTTAGGGTTAGGCACTAGGAGGGACGGTTAGGGTTAGGCACTAGGAGGGACGGTTAGGGTGAAGATTAGGGTTACAAAAACAAAATCCCATGTATCGACCATTTCCATGTCAACCTTTTGTGCCTGCCTACCTTCTGTACTGTGTAACTTTTGGCATGTTGACCTTTTTCCATGTTGACCAAATTAGTGTTGACCTTTTTATGGTCGATCTATTGTACACAACACCATGTGTATACATCACTTAACATAGCTATACTTAACCAAATAATGACAGATACAAAGATTAAATTATATCAGGTATTTATTTAAAACTGTAAACAAAAGAGAAAAGGTCTGGTGGCAAAGTAAGGACGGCCAGCATCAGCACAATCCAACAACGCACAACGACCAACCAAAGCCACGCATAGCAGGCAGAGACCGGTGCATCAACACAATTTCAAGACAAACAAAGGTAACCACTCAACCTTCTATCTGCACTACCCTCCCGGTAGTGTGGTGACGCTGCCCAGGACAGGTTGGTGCATCCAACTAACCAGTCAGTGAAGGCGAATGCACTCAAAACATTGGGACTGGTGACCCGCCACTCTTCCCAACCACAGTAAGGCTCTGATTACAGAACTGCTGCACCGTCACCATATCCAGCTACACCACCATGGCAATAAACCTAAAGAGATCCCCTATAATAATTGAATGCCCCTCCTCTTTTAAATGAACACCCTCAGGTCTAAAACATATGAGAAAAATGAAACCTAACTGATGCATGCTGCACAATATAACCCCCATTGGCTAGCACAAATCTATCCACAGCCACGATAACGTTCTTACTGGCCACATCAATGGCTCAACAGTCCCGTACACCACGCCAAACCAGCCTGGGAACAATGCACCACCAAACTGTTTTACACAGTCGCCAGGCTGATAACACCTGAGCCAAATCATCAATAAGTAAATCCAAAGACCTCTTTTTCCCAAGATCGTTGCCACAAACATGCATGACCAACACCTTAGAAACGCCAAAACGCACTTGCTCTAAAAGAATGCCAAAGCATACCTCTAAATCTAAGTCATCTCACACCGTCCAGACCCAGAAACACGTGAGCCCCATCGGGAACCAGAAACTGTGCAGCCCGAAAAACATAGGAATGGCCAACCACCCAGACTTTTAAATCATCAAATAAATCATAGCCAATTAAAATAATGGTGTGCACAGCAGAGCGACAACAAAAACACACAAGGAGAAAATGGGATAGAGAATGTGGGCAGGGTCTCAACTAGGGGGGGCTATGGGGGGTATGTGTCCCGGGTGCCGGACTTGAGGGCATGACGAGGAGAGGCTACCAAGGGAAAGGGGGGGGGGGGGGGAGAGAGAGGGCAGGTAGCTGCACATATGGGTTTGGAGCCGCATGCCGGGAGCCCAGCCTTGAGAGACATGGCGCTGCACATCAGTCTAATGTGGTGCCAGTTGCGAGCCAATTAGAGCTTGCCGACCGGCAGCCAATCAGCTGTGGCTGCTGGCCACAAGCTCCAATTGGATCAAGACCGGTGCTACATTAGAATGCCAGTGGCGCTGACTGTTCACCATCGTGTGGCAGCCCCGTCCCATGCTGCACCGTGTTCACCCACCACGCCAGCCCGGCAGGTAGAAGAGGAGAGCTGGCTTATTGACACATGCCATATTAATGTGAAAGTCCATTTTTTTTAATAGTGTTACATCTGTCCGTTCTGTGGGGGGGTTGATGTCACTGGGGAGCATTACTGTGGCATAATGTGTGACAAAACCACACATCCTTTTCATCCTGGTTTTTTTTTTTTTTTGGAAGAGATGGGGGGGGGGGGGGCGCCAAATTACTGAGCTACCCCAGGTGATGAAAAATCCTAGTTTCGGCCCTGATGTGGGGGATTTAAAATGCAAGAGGTGCAGGAGGAGCTGGGTACTTGTGGAGTGGTGGCTCCCGGGCCATACGCTCTTTTAGGGGTCCCCGTTGGATGATTGACCATGCCGCAGCGCCTCTCCCTCGGTCACATGATCTCTGACTCCCTCAGGGGACAATATGAATTCCCCCCAGCAGGCAGCAGCTAAGTTCACTATACTTCACGGCACCGCCAACTGAAATGCTGCCCACGGCGCTGCTACTCCTGCCCAAACCACCCAAAATTAAAACACAGAAAAAAGCCACTCCAAAATCACAAATCCAAGCCCTTGGAACTAAGGTGGACACTGTCTGGATGCCTCAAAACACTACTCCCGTTCTGAACCACAAACTTTGCAACTACCCTGACACTTACTGCCTCATATGGTCCCATAGCTGCACCACACTGATGACCTCTCCAAATCTGCTGTGGCACAATATCAGACCAGGGGCGGGATGCATCAAGCATCGCATCCAGCCAATCATCACATGCATAACGGCGTTTAGTAACCCTGTATGCATGAATATTTAAGCAAAGGACTACTCCCCTGATAAGAACTGTCCTTTGTGGTGTGGTGACTTCCAGGTTTATGACCTGGGATTTGCCCTTCGCATGTGCGGCCAGTTAACTTTTGGCTCACTATTGCTGGTTATCTTCTGGCTCACTATTGCTGGTCACTTTATGGCTCACTATTGCTGGTTACTTTATGGCTCACTATTGCTGGTTATTTTATGGCTCACTATTGCTGGTTACTTGGTGGCTCACGATTGCTGGTTATCTTTTGGCTCACTATTGCTGGTTACTTTATGGCTCACGATTGCTGGTTATTTTATGGCTCACTATTGCTGGTTACTTTATGGCTCACTATTGCTGGTTATCTTTTGGCTCACTATTGCTGGTTACTTTATGGCTCACTATTGCTGGTTACTTTATGGCTCACTACTGACATCCTAATAAATGTGACGCATTGTTCTATTTCCTAACAGCCAGCTTCACCATCTACTGGTGCACTATTGTCATTTGGACTAAAGATTCCGATGTGCCTTAAATATTAAACCGGTTGGACTCCTAGTAGAGATCATATGGATAATAAGCTTTTAGTGTATTATATTATAACACATTTAATTGAATTGTGTTTTTTTATTGCATTATTTATTATTTTTTTAATCATGTTTCCCACTCCCTGGATTTAAAATTTTTTTTTATTGTGCATTATTTAACTGAATAATCATATTTGAGATCTACAGTATGTGATTGTTAAGTGTGGAAGCGCTACCCATTGTGTGTAGAGTTGTCTCCCATAGCAGGTCCAGTAAAGCATTGTTCCTAGTCTTCGTCCGATTCTTCCTATCCAATGCTTAAAAGCTGCTCTGCACACGCTGGAATAGCCGCAAAGCGGGCGCACGTGTCTGATTTCCCTCCAACTCAGCAGCAGGACGCCCGTCTCTGGCAAATGCCGCGGTTGTGCTCTTTCGGCGATATCCCGCTTGGGAATTGCCAGCAAGGGGCAAATTGTACAGCTTTAAGGTGAAACAGAAAATCTGTCTTTGCAATTAAATTCTATTAGGATATTAATAAATGAAGGAGTGGGAACATCTGCTGGACCCTCGGTCCTGGCAGAGAGCTCACATTCTAAGCAGCCACACAATGAGCTCATCAGATGGCATTTAGTGGATAGAGCAGGTTTAATAGGAGAGTCCTCTGTTGTTCTTACATGTTCCATCCACAGTCACAGCTCAGTGATTCTGCATTTGTGCCTCTCCAAATGCCTAAATGCTCCAGGAAACAAATCCTGATATAATTAACCTTTTTCCTAGGAGCACTTTCTATAAGCAGCTGTCACTATTATTCCATTACGTGGCTAAATGTAACATTGCATATTTACTTTGAGCTTTTAAAGGGTCTCTTTGCACATATAAGTGTATCCATCTCCTGGGCAGGTACAGTGGTCCTGATTTAGATATGTATGCTAAATGCAATCGCATCTGCCGTATGAAAATCCGCTAATGTGTAGCCACCTGGAAATGTATTGAGAAGTCTAACGGTGGCTTCGCAGATCCAAATAGGTGCGTATAAACAGGCAGCAGTGGTCACAGGTCCTTAGATAATCATCTGGATAATCCTTTGGTCGTTCAGAATGGCTGCGGAAACTGAGACAATGGCCAGTGCAGTCTCCCATATACAGACTCAGGAGCACACAGATATACAGGTGTCACATATCACATTACTCAGCACAGTCTCCCATATACAGACTCAGGAGCACACAGATATACAGGTGTCACCTATCACATTACTCAGCGCAGTCTCCCATATACAGACTCAGGAGCACACAGATATACAGGTGTCACATATCACATTACACAGCGCAGTCTCCATATACAGACTCAGGAGCACACAGATATACAGGTGTCACATATCACATTACTCAGCGCAGTCTCCCATAAACAGACTCAGGAGCACACAGGTATACAGGTGTCACATATCACATTACTCAGCAAAGTCTCCTATATACAGACTCAGGAGCACACAGATATACAGGTGTCACATATCACATTACTCAGCGCAGTCTCCCATATACAGACTCAGGAGCACACAGATATACAGGTGTCACATATCACATTACTCAGCGCAGTCTCCCATATACAGACTCAGGAGCACACAGATATACAGGTGTCACATATCACATTACTCGGCGCAGTCTCCCATATACAGACTCAGGAGCACACAGGTATACAGGTGTCACATATCACATTACTCAGCAAAGTCTCCTATATACAGACTCAGGAGCACACAGATATACAGGTGTCACATATCACATTACTCAGCGCAGTCTCCCATATACAGACTCAGGAGCACACAGATATACAGGTGTCACATATCACATTACTCAGCGCAGTCTCCCATATACAGACTCAGGAGCACACAGATATACAGGTGTCACATATCACATTACTCAGCGCAGTCTCCCATATACAGACTCAGGAGCACACAGATATACAGGTGTCACATATCACATTACTCGGCGCAGTCTCCCATATACAGACTCAGGGGCACACAGATATACAGGTGTCACATATCACATTACTCAGCGCAGTCTCCCATATACAGACTCAGGAGCACACAGATATACAGGTGTCACATATCACATTACTCAGCGCAGTCTCCCATATACAGACTCAGGAGCACACAGATATACAGGTGTCACATATCACATTACTCAGCGCAGTCTCCCATATACAGACTCAGGAGCACACAGATATACAGGTGTCACCTATCACATTACTCAGCGCAGTCTCCCATATACAGACTCAGGAGCACACAGATATACAGGTGTCACATATCACATTACTCAGCACAGTCTCCCATATACAGACTCAGGAGCACACAGATATACAGGTGTCACATATCACATTACACAGCACACTCTCCCATATACAGACTCAGGAGCACACAGATATACAGGTGTCACATATCACATTACTCAGCGCAGTCTCCCATATACAGACTCAGGAGCACACAGATATACAGGTGTCACATATCACATTACTCAGCGTAGTCTCCTATATACAGACTCAGGAGCACACAGATATACAGGTGTCACATATCACATTACTCAGCACAGTCTCCATATACAGACTCAGGGGCACACAGATATACAGGTGTCACATATCACATTACTCAGCGCAGTCTCCCATATACAGACTCAGGGGCACACAGATATACAGGTGTCACATATCACATTACTCAGCGCAGTCTCCCATATACAGACTCAGGAGCACACAGATATACAGGTGTCACATATCACATTACTCAGCGCCGTCTCCCATATACAGACTCAGGAGCACACAGATACACAGGTGTCACACATCACATTACTCAGCGCAGTCTCCCATATACAGACTCAGGAGCACACAGATACACAGGTGTCACATATCACATTACTCAGCGCAGTCTCCCATATACAGACTCAGGAGCACACAGATACACAGGTGTCACATATCACATTACTCAGCGCAGTCTCCCATATACAGACTCAGGAGCACACAGATATACAGGTGTCACATATCACATTACACAGCGCAGTCTCCCATATACAGACTCAGGAGCACACAGATATACAGGTGTCACATATCACATTACACAGCACAGTCTCCCATATGCAGACTCAGAAGCACGCAGATATACAGGTGTCACCTATCACATTACACAGCGCAGGCTCCTATATACAGACAGGAGCACACAGATATACAGGTGTCACATATCACATTACTCAGCACAGTCTCCCATATACAGACTCAGGAGCACACAGATATACAGGTGTCACATATCACATTACTCAGCGCAGTCTCCCATATACAGACTCAGGAGCACACAGATATACAGGTGTCACATATCACATTACTCAGCGCAGTCTCCCATATACAGACTCAGGAGCACACAGATATATAGGTGTCACATATCACATTACTCAGCGCAGTCTCCCATATACAGACTCAGGGGCACACAGATATACAGGTGTCACATATCACATTACTCAGCGCAGTCTCCCATATACAGACTCAGGAGCACACAGATATACAGGTGTCACATATCACATTACTCAGCGCAGTCTCCCATATACAGACTCAGGAGCACACAGATATACAGGTGTCACATATCACATTACTCAGCGCAGTCTCCCATATACAGACTCAGGAGCACACAGATATACAGGTGTCACCTATCACATTACTCAGCGCAGTCTCCCATATACAGACTCAGGAGCACACAGATATACAGGTGTCACATATCACATTACTCAGCACAGTCTCCCATATACAGACTCAGGAGCACACAGATATACAGGTGTCACATATCACATTACACAGCACACTCTCCCATATACAGACTCAGGAGCACACAGATATACAGGTGTCACATATCACATTACTCAGCGCAGTCTCCCATATACAGACTCAGGAGCACACAGATATACAGGTGTCACATATCACATTACTCAGCGTAGTCTCCTATATACAGACTCAGGAGCACACAGATATACAGGTGTCACATATCACATTACTCAGCACAGTCTCCATATACAGACTCAGGGGCACACAGATATACAGGTGTCACATATCACATTACTCAGCGCAGTCTCCCATATACAGACTCAGGGGCACACAGATATACAGGTGTCACGTATCACATTACTCAGCGCAGTCTCCCATATACAGACTCAGGAGCACACAGATATACAGGTGTCACATATCACATTACTCAGCGCCGTCTCCCATATACAGACTCAGGAGCACACAGATACACAGGTGTCACACATCACATTACTCAGCGCAGTCTCCCATATACAGACTCAGGAGCACACAGATACACAGGTGTCACATATCACATTACTCAGCGCAGTCTCCCATATACAGACTCAGGAGCACACAGATACACAGGTGTCACATATCACATTACTCAGCGCAGTCTCCCATATACAGACTCAGGACCACACAGATATACAGGTGTCACATATCACATTACACAGCGCAGTCTCCCATATACAGACTCAGGAGCACACAGATATACAGGTGTCACATATCACATTACACAGCACAGTCTCCCATATGCAGACTCAGAAGCACGCAGATATACAGGTGTCACCTATCACATTACACAGCGCAGTCTCCCATAAACAGACTCAGGAGCACACAGATATACAGGTGTCACATATCACATTACTCAGCGCAGTCTCCTATATACAGACAGGAGCACACAGATATACAGGTGTCACATATCACATTACACAGCGCAGTCTCCCATATACAGACTCAGGAGCACACAGATATACAGGTGTCACATATCACATTACTCAGCGCAGTCTCCTATATACAGACTCAGGAGCACACAGATATACAGGTGTCACATATCACATTACTCAGCGCAGTCTCTCCTATACAGACTCAGAAGCACACAGATATACAGGTGTCACCTATCACATTACTCAGCGCAGTCTCCCATATACAGACACAGGAGCACACAGATATACAGGTGTCACATATCACATTACTCAGCGCAGTCTCCCATATACAGACTCAGGAGCACACAGATATACAGGTGTCACACATCACATTACTCAGCGCAGTCTCCCATATACAGACTCAGGAGCACACAGATATACAGGTGTCACATATCACATTACTCAGCGCAGTCTCCCATATACAGACTCAGGAGCACACAGATATACAGGTGTCACATATCACATTACTCAGCGCAGTCTCCTATATACAGACTCAGGAGCACACAGATATACAGGTGTCACACATCACATTACTCAGCGCAGTCTCCCATATACAGACTCAGGAGCACACAGATATACAGGTGTCACATATCACATTACTCAGCGCAGTCTCCCATATACAGACTCAGGAGCACACAGATATACAGGTGTCACATATCACATTACTCAGCGCAGTCTCCTATATACAGACTCAGGAGCACACAGATATACAGGTGTCACATATCACATTACTCAGCGCAGTCTCCCATATACAGACTCAGGAGCACACAGATATACAGGTGTCACATATCACATTACACAGCACAGTCTCCCATATACAGACTCAGGAGCACACAGATATACAGGTGTCACATATCACATTACTCAGCGCAGTCTCCTATATACAGACTAAGGAGCACACAGATATACAGGTGTCACATATCACATTACTCAGCGCAGTCTCCCATATACAGACTCAGGAGCACACAGATATACAGGTGTCACATATCACATTACTCAGCGCAGTCTCCCATATACAGACTCAGGAGCACACAGATATACAGGTGTCACATATCACATTACACAGCACAGTCTCCCATATGCAGACTCAGAAGCACGCAGATATACAGGTGTCACCTATCACATTACACAGCGCAGTCTCCCATATACAGACTCAGGAGCACACAGATATACAGGTGTCACATATCACATTACTCAGCGCAGTCTCCTATATACAGACAGGAGCACACAGATATACAGGTGTCACATATCACATTACACAGCGCAGTCTCCCATATACAGACTCAGGAGCACACAGATATACAGGTGTCACATATCACATTACTCAGCGCAGTCTCCTATATACAGACTCAGGAGCACACAGATATACAGGTGTCACATATCACATTACTCAGCGCAGTCTCTCCTATACAGACTCAGAAGCACACAGATATACAGGTGTCACCTATCACATTACTCAGCGCAGTCTCCCATATACAGACACAGGAGCACACAGATATACAGGTGTCACATATCACATTACTCAGCGCAGTCTCCCATACACAGACTCAGGAGCACACAGATATACAGGTGTCACACATCACATTACTCAGCGCAGTCTCCCATATACAGACTCAGGAGCACACAGATATACAGGTGTCACATATCACATTACTCAGCGCAGTCTCCCATATACAGACTCAGGAGCACACAGATATACAGGTGTCACATATCACATTACTCAGCGCAGTCTCCTATATACAGACTCAGGAGCACACAGATATACAGGTGTCACACATCACATTACTCAGCGCAGTCTCCCATATACAGACTCAGGAGCACACAGATATACAGGTGTCACATATCACATTACTCAGCGCAGTCTCCCATATACAGACTCAGGAGCACACAGATATACAGGTGTCACATATCACATTACTCAGCGCAGTCTCCTATATACAGACTCAGGAGCACACAGATATACAGGTGTCACATATCACATTACTCAGCGCAGTCTCCCATATACAGACTCAGGAGCACACAGATATACAGGTGTCACATATCACATTACACAGCACAGTCTCCCATATACAGACTCAGGAGCACACAGATATACAGGTGTCACATATCACATTACTCAGCGCAGTCTCCCATATACAGACTCAGGAGCACACAGATATACAGGTGTCACATATCACATTACTCAGCGCAGTCTCCTATATACAGACTAAGGAGCACACAGATATACAGGTGTCACATATCACATTACTCAGCGCAGTCTCCTATATACAGACTCAGGAGCACACAGATATACAGGTGTCACATATCACATTACTCAGCTCAGTCTCCCATATACAGACTCAGGACCACACAGATATACAGGTGTCACATATCACATTACTCAGCGCAGTCTCCTATATACAGACTCAGGAGCACACAGATATACAGGTGTCACATATCACATTACTCAGCGCAGTCTCCCATATACAGACTCAGGAGCACACAGATATACAGGTGTCACATATCACATTACACAGCACAGTCTCCCATATACAGACTCAGGAGCACACAGATATACAGGTGTCACATATCACATTACTCAGCGCAGTCTCCTATATACAGACTAAGGAGCACACAGATATACAGGTGTCACATATCACATTACTCAGCGCAGTCTCCTATATACAGACTCAGGAGCACACAGATATACAGGTGTCACATATCACATTACTCAGCTCAGTCTCCCATATACAGACTCAGGAGCACACAGCTATACAGGTGTCACATATCACATTACTCAGCGCAGTCTCCCCTATACAGACTCAGAAGCACACAGATATACAGGTGTCACCTATCACATTACTCAGCGCAGTCTCCCATATACAGACACAGGAGCACACAGATATACAGGTGTCACATATCACATTACTCAGCGCAGTCTCCCATATACAGACTCAGGAGCACACAGATATACAGGTGTCACATATCACATTACTCAGCGCAGTCTCCCATATACAGACTCAGGAGCACACAGATATACAGGTGTCACATATCACATTACACAGCGCAGTCTCCTATATACAGACTCAGGAGCACACAGATATACAGGTGTCACATATCACATTACACAGCGCAGTCTCCTATATACAGACTCAGGAGCACACAGATATACAGGTGTCACATATCACATTACTCAGCGCAGTCTCCCATATACAGACTCAGGAGCACACAGATATACAGGTGTCACCTATCACATTACTCAGCGCAGTCTCCCATATACAGACTCAGGAGCACACAGATACACAGGTGTCACATATCACATTACTCAGCGCAGTCTCCCATATACAGACTCAGGAGCACACAGATATACAGGTGTCACATATCACATTACACAGCGCAGTCTCCCATATACAGACTCAGGAGCACACAGATATACAGGTGTCACATATCACATTACACAGCACAGTCTCCCATATGCAGACTCAGAAGCACGCAGATATACAGGTGTCACCTATCACATTACACAGCGCAGTCTCCCATATACAGACTCAGGAGCACACAGATATACAGGTGTCACATATCACATTACTCAGCGCAGTCTCCTATATACAGACAGGAGCACACAGATATACAGGTGTCACATATCACATTACTCAGCGCAGTCTCCCATATACAGACTCAGGAGCACACAGATATACAGGTGTCACATATCACATTACTCAGCGCAGTCTCCCATATACAGACTCAGGAGCACACAGATATACAGGTGTCACACATCACATTACTCAGCGCAGTCTCCCATATACAGACTCAGGAGCACACAGATATACAGGTGTCACATATCACATTACTCAGCGCAGTCTCCCATATACAGACTCAGGAGCACACAGCTATACAGGTGTCACATATCACATTACTCAGCGCAGTCTCCCATATACAGACTCAGGAGCACACAGATATACAGGTGTCACATATCACATTACTCAGCGCAGTCTCTCCTATACAGACTCAGAAGCACACAGATATACAGGTGTCACCTATCACATTACTCAGCGCAGTCTCCCATATACAGACACAGGAGCACACAGATATACAGGTGTCACATATCACATTACTCAGCGCAGTCTCCCATATACAGAATCAGAAGCACACAGATATACAGGTGTCACATATCACATTACTCAGCGCAGTCTCCCATATACAGACACAGGGGCACACAGATATACAGGTGTCACATATCACATCACTCAGCACAGTCTCCCATATACAGACTCAGGAGCACACAGATATACAGGCGTCACATATCACATTACACAGCGCAGTCTCCCATATACAGACTCAGGAGCACACAGATATACAGGTGTCACCTATCACATTACTCAGCACAGTCTCCCATATACAGACTCAGGAGCACACAGATATACAGGTGTCACATATCACATTACTCAGCGCAGTCTCCCATATACAGACTCAGGAGCACACAGATATACAGGCGTCACATATCACATTACACAGCGCAGTCTCCCATATACAGACTCAGGAGCACACAGATATACAGGTGTCACCTATCACATTACTCAGCGCAGTCTCCCATATACAGACTCAGGAGCACACAGATACACAGGTGTCACATATCACATTACTCAGCGCAGTCTCCCATATACAGACTCAGGAGCACACAGATATACAGGTGTCACATATCACATTACACAGCGCAGTCTCCCATATACAGACTCAGGAGCACACAGATATACAGGTGTCACATATCACATTACACAGCACAGTCTCCCATATGCAGACTCAGAAGCACGCAGATATACAGGTGTCACCTATCACATTACACAGCGCAGTCTCCCATATACAGACTCAGGAGCACACAGATATACAGGTGTCACATATCACATTACTCAGCGCAGTCTCCTATATACAGACAGGAGCACACAGATATACAGGTGTCACATATCACATTACACAGCGCAGTCTCCCATATACAGACTCAGGAGCACACAGATATACAGGTGTCACATATCACATTACTCAGCGCAGTCTCCTATATACAGACTCAGGAGCACACAGATATACAGGTGTCACATATCACATTACTCAGCGCAGTCTCTCCTATACAGACTCAGAAGCACACAGATATACAGGTGTCACCTATCACATTACTCAGCGCAGTCTCCCATATACAGACACAGGAGCACACAGATATACAGGTGTCACATATCACATTACTCAGCGCAGTCTCCCATATACAGACTCAGGAGCACACAGATATACAGGTGTCACATATCACATTACTCAGCGCAGTCTCCCATATACAGACTCAGGAGCACACAGATATACAGGTGTCACACATCACATTACTCAGCGCAGTCTCCCATATACAGACTCAGGAGCACACAGCTATACAGGTGTCACATATCACATTACTCAGCGCAGTCTCCCATATACAGACTCAGGAGCACACAGCTATACAGGTGTCACATATCACATTACTCAGCGCAGTCTCCCATATACAGACTCAGGAGCACACAGATATACAGGTGTCACATATCACATTACTCAGCGCAGTCTCTCCTATACAGACTCAGAAGCACACAGATATACAGGTGTCACCTATCACATTACTCAGCGCAGTCTCCCATATACAGACACAGGAGCACACAGATATACAGGTGTCACATATCACATTACTCAGCGCAGTCTCCCATATACAGACTCAGGAGCACACAGATATACAGGTGTCACATATCACATTACTCAGCGCAGTCTCCCATATACAGACACAGGGGCACACAGATATACAGGTGTCACATATCACATCACTCAGCACAGTCTCCCATATACAGACTCAGGAGCACACAGATATACAGGCGTCACATATCACATTACACAGCGCAGTCTCCCATATACAGACTCAGGAGCACACAGATATACAGGTGTCACCTATCACATTACTCAGCACAGTCTCCCATATACAGACTCAGGAGCACACAGATATACAGGTGTCACATATCACATTACTCAGCGCAGTCTCCCATATACAGACTCAGGAGCACACAGATATACAGGCGTCACATATCACATTACACAGCGCAGTCTCCCATATACAGACTCAGGAGCACACAGATATACAGGTGTCACCTATCACATTACTCAGCACAGTCTCCCATATACAGACTCAGGAGCACACAGATATACAGGTGTCACATATCACATTACTCAGCGCAGTCTCCCATATACAGACTCAGGAGCACACAGATATACAGGTGTCACATATCACATTACTCAGCGCAGTCTCCATATACAGACTCAGGAGCACACAGATATACAGGTGTCACATATCACATTACTCAGCGCAGTCTCCCATATACAGACTCAGGAGCACACAGATATACAGGTGTCACATATCACATTACTCAGCGCAGTCTCCATATACAGACTCAGGAGCACACAGATATACAGGTGTCACATATCACATTACACAGCACAGTCTCCCATATACAGACTCAGGAGCACACAGATATACAGGTGTCACATATCACATTACTCAGCGCAGTCTCCTATATACAGACTCAGGAGCACACAGATATACAGGTGTCACATATTACATTACTCAGCACAGTCTCCCATATACAGACTCAGGAGCACACAGATATACAGGTGTCACATATCACATTATTCAGCGCAGTCTCCCATATACAGACTCAGGAGCACACAGATATACAGGTGTCACATATCACATTACTCAGCGCAGTCTCCCATATACAGACTCAGGAGCACACAGATATACAGGTGTCACATATCACATTACTCAGCGCAGTCTCCATATACAGACTCAGGAGCACACAGATATACAGGTGTCACATATCACATTACACAGCACAGTCTCCCATATACAGACTCAGGAGCACACAGATATACAGGTGTCACATATCACATTACTCAGCGCAGTCTCCTATATACAGACTCAGGAGCACACAGATATACAGGTGTCACATATCACATTACTCAGCACAGTCTCCCATATACAGACTCAGGAGCACACAGATATACAGGTGTCACATATCACATTATTCAGCGCAGTCTCCCATATACAGACTCAGGAGCACACAGATATACAGGTGTCACATATCACATTACTCAGCGCAGTCTCCCATATACAGACTCAGGAGCACACAGATATACAGGTGTCACCTATCACATTATTCAGCGCAGTCTCCCATATACAGACTCAGGAGCACACAGATATACAGGTGTCACCTATCACATTACTCAGCACAGTCTCCCATATACAGACTCAGGAGCACACAGATATACAGGTGTCACCTATCACATTACTCAGCGCAGTCTCCCATATACAGACTCAGGAGCACACAGATATACAGGTGTCACCTATCACATTACTCAGCACAGTCTCCCATATACAGACTCAGGAGCACACAGATATACAGGTGTCACCTATCACATTACTCAGCACAGTCTCCCATATACAGACTCAGGAGCACACAGATATACAGGTGTCACATATCACATTACTCAGCGCAGTCTCCCATATACAGACTCAGGAGCACACAGATATACAGGCGTCACATATCACATTACACAGCGCAGTCTCCCATATACAGACTCAGGAGCACACAGATATACAGGTGTCACCTATCACATTACTCAGCACAGTCTCCCATATACAGACTCAGGAGCACACAGATATACAGGTGTCACCTATCACATTACTCAGCGCAGTCTCCCATATACAGACTCAGGAGCACACAGATATACAGGTGTCACATATCACATTACTCAGCGCAGTCTCCATATACAGACTCAGGAGCACACAGATATACAGGTGTCACATATCACATTACTCAGCGCAGTCTCCCATATACAGACACAGGGGCACACAGATATACAGGTGTCACATATCACATCACTCAGCACAGTCTCCCATATACAGACTCAGGAGCACACAGATATACAGGCGTCACATATCACATTACTCAGCGCAGTCTCCCATATACAGACTCAGGAGCACACAGATATACAGGTGTCACATATCACATTACTCAGCGCAGTCTCCCATATACAGACACAGGGGCACACAGATATACAGGTGTCACATATCACATCACTCAGCACAGTCTCCCATATACAGACTCAGGAGCACACAGATATACAGGCGTCACTTATCACATTACTCAGCGCAGTCTCTCCTATACAGACTCAGAAGCACACAGATATACAGGTGTCACCTATCACATTACTCAGCGCAGTCTCCCATATACAGACACAGGAGCACACAGATATACAGGTGTCACATATCACATTACTCAGCGCAGTCTCCCATATACAGACTCAGGAGCACACAGATATACAGGTGTCACATATCACATTACTCAGCGCAGTCTCCCATATACAGACACAGGGGCACACAGATATACAGGTGTCACATATCACATCACTCAGCACAGTCTCCCATATACAGACTCAGGAGCACACAGATATACAGGCGTCACATATCACATTACACAGCGCAGTCTCCCATATACAGACTCAGGAGCACACAGATATACAGGTGTCACCTATCACATTACTCAGCACAGTCTCCCATATACAGACTCAGGAGCACACAGATATACAGGTGTCACATATCACATTACTCAGCGCAGTCTCCCATATACAGACTCAGGAGCACACAGATATACAGGTGTCACATATCACATTACTCAGCGCAGTCTCCATATACAGACTCAGGAGCACACAGATATACAGGTGTCACATATCACATTACACAGCACAGTCTCCCATATACAGACTCAGGAGCACACAGATATACAGGTGTCACATATCACATTACTCAGCGCAGTCTCCTATATACAGACTCAGGAGCACACAGATATACAGGTGTCACATATTACATTACTCAGCACAGTCTCCCATATACAGACTCAGGAGCACACAGATATACAGGTGTCACATATCACATTATTCAGCGCAGTCTCCCATATACAGACTCAGGAGCACACAGATATACAGGTGTCACATATCACATTACTCAGCGCAGTCTCCCATATACAGACTCAGGAGCACACAGATATACAGGTGTCACATATCACATTACTCAGCGCAGTCTCCATATACAGACTCAGGAGCACACAGATATACAGGTGTCACATATCACATTACACAGCACAGTCTCCCATATACAGACTCAGGAGCACACAGATATACAGGTGTCACATATCACATTACTCAGCGCAGTCTCCTATATACAGACTCAGGAGCACACAGATATACAGGTGTCACATATCACATTACTCAGCACAGTCTCCCATATACAGACTCAGGAGCACACAGATATACAGGTGTCACATATCACATTATTCAGCGCAGTCTCCCATATACAGACTCAGGAGCACACAGATATACAGGTGTCACATATCACATTACTCAGCGCAGTCTCCCATATACAGACTCAGGAGCACACAGATATACAGGTGTCACCTATCACATTATTCAGCGCAGTCTCCCATATACAGACTCAGGAGCACACAGATATACAGGTGTCACCTATCACATTACTCAGCACAGTCTCCCATATACAGACTCAGGAGCACACAGATATACAGGTGTCACCTATCACATTACTCAGCGCAGTCTCCCATATACAGACTCAGGAGCACACAGATATACAGGTGTCACCTATCACATTACTCAGCACAGTCTCCCATATACAGACTCAGGAGCACACAGATATACAGGTGTCACCTATCACATTACTCAGCACAGTCTCCCATATACAGACTCAGGAGCACACAGATATACAGGTGTCACATATCACATTACTCAGCGCAGTCTCCCATATACAGACTCAGGAGCACACAGATATACAGGCGTCACATATCACATTACACAGCGCAGTCTCCCATATACAGACTCAGGAGCACACAGATATACAGGTGTCACCTATCACATTACTCAGCACAGTCTCCCATATACAGACTCAGGAGCACACAGATATACAGGTGTCACCTATCACATTACTCAGCACAGTCTCCCATATACAGACTCAGGAGCACACAGATATACAGGTGTCACCTATCACATTACTCAGCGCAGTCTCCCATATACAGACTCAGGAGCACACAGATATACAGGTGTCACATATCACATTACTCAGCGCAGTCTCCATATACAGACTCAGGAGCACACAGATATACAGGTGTCACATATCACATCACTCAGCACAGTCTCCCATATACAGACTCAGGAGCACACAGATATACAGGCGTCACATATCACATTACTCAGCGCAGTCTCCCATATACAGACTCAGGAGCACACAGATATACAGGTGTCACATATCACATTACTCAGCGCAGTCTCCCATATACAGACACAGGGGCACACAGATATACAGGTGTCACATATCACATCACTCAGCACAGTCTCCCATATACAGACTCAGGAGCACACAGATATACAGGCGTCACATATCACATTACACAGCGCAGTCTCCCATATACAGACTCAGGAGCACACAGATATACAGGTGTCACCTATCACATTACTCAGCACAGTCTCCCATATACAGACTCAGGAGCACACAGATATACAGGTGTCACATATCACATTACTCAGCGCAGTCTCCCATATACAGACTCAGGAGCACACAGATATACAGGCGTCACATATCACATTACACAGCGCAGTCTCCCATATACAGACTCAGGAGCACACAGATATACAGGTGTCACCTATCACATTACTCAGCACAGTCTCCCATATACAGACTCAGGAGCACACAGATATACAGGTGTCACATATCACATTACTCAGCGCAGTCTCCCATATACAGACTCAGGAGCACACAGATATACAGGTGTCACATATCACATTACTCAGCGCAGTCTCCATATACAGACTCAGGAGCACACAGATATACAGGTGTCACATATCACATTACTCAGCGCAGTCTCCCATATACAGACTCAGGAGCACACAGATATACAGGTGTCACATATCACATTACTCAGCGCAGTCTCCATATACAGACTCAGGAGCACACAGATATACAGGTGTCCCATATCACATTACACAGCACAGTCTCCCATATACAGACTCAGGAGCACACAGATATACAGGTGTCACATATCACATTACTCAGCGCAGTCTCCTATATACAGACTCAGGAGCACACAGATATACAGGTGTCACATATTACATTACTCAGCACAGTCTCCCATATACAGACTCAGGAGCACACAGATATACAGGTGTCACATATCACATTATTCAGCGCAGTCTCCCATATACAGACTCAGGAGCACACAGATATACAGGTGTCACATATCACATTACTCAGCGCAGTCTCCCATATACAGACTCAGGAGCACACAGATATACAGGTGTCACATATCACATTACTCAGCGCAGTCTCCATATACAGACTCAGGAGCACACAGATATACAGGTGTCACATATCACATTACACAGCACAGTCTCCCATATACAGACTCAGGAGCACACAGATATACAGGTGTCACATATCACATTACTCAGCGCAGTCTCCTATATACAGACTCAGGAGCACACAGATATACAGGTGTCACATATCACATTACTCAGCACAGTCTCCCATATACAGACTCAGGAGCACACAGATATACAGGTGTCACATATCACATTATTCAGCGCAGTCTCCCATATACAGACTCAGGAGCACACAGATATACAGGTGTCACATATCACATTACTCAGCGCAGTCTCCCATATACAGACTCAGGAGCACACAGATATACAGGTGTCACCTATCACATTATTCAGCGCAGTCTCCCATATACAGACTCAGGAGCACACAGATATACAGGTGTCACCTATCACATTACTCAGCACAGTCTCCCATATACAGACTCAGGAGCACACAGATATACAGGTGTCACCTATCACATTACTCAGCGCAGTCTCCCATATACAGACTCAGGAGCACACAGATATACAGGTGTCACCTATCACATTACTCAGCGCAGTCTCCCATATACAGACTCAGGAGCACACAGATATACAGGTGTCACCTATCACATTACTCAGCACAGTCTCCCATATACAGACTCAGGAGCACACAGATATACAGGTGTCACCTATCACATTACTCAGCACAGTCTCCCATATACAGACTCAGGAGCACACAGATATACAGGTGTCACATATCACATTACTCAGCGCAGTCTCCCATATACAGACTCAGGAGCACACAGATATACAGGCGTCACATATCACATTACACAGCGCAGTCTCCCATATACAGACTCAGGAGCACACAGATATACAGGTGTCACCTATCACATTACTCAGCACAGTCTCCCATATACAGACTCAGGAGCACACAGATATACAGGTGTCACATATCACATTACTCAGCGCAGTCTCCCATATACAGACTCAGGAGCACACAGATATACAGGTGTCACATATCACATTACTCAGCGCAGTCTCCATATACAGACTCAGGAGCACACAGATATACAGGTGTCACATATCACATTACTCAGCGCAGTCTCCCATATACAGACTCAGGAGCACACAGATATACAGGTGTCACATATCACATTACTCAGCGCAGTCTCCATATACAGACTCAGGAGCACACAGATATACAGGTGTCACATATCACATTACACAGCACAGTCTCCCATATACAGACTCAGGAGCACACAGATATACAGGTGTCACATATCACATTACTCAGCGCAGTCTCCTATATACAGACTCAGGAGCACACAGATATACAGGTCGCACATATTACATTACTCAGCACAGTCTCCCATATACAGACTCAGGAGCACACAGATATACAGGTGTCACATATCACATTATTCAGCGCAGTCTCCCATATACAGACTCAGGAGCACACAGATATACAGGTGTCACATATCACATTACTCAGCGCAGTCTCCCATATACAGACTCAGGAGCACACAGATATACAGGTGTCACATATCACATTACTCAGCGCAGTCTCCATATACAGACTCAGGAGCACACAGATATACAGGTGTCACATATCACATTACACAGCACAGTCTCCCATATACAGACTCAGGAGCACACAGATATACAGGTGTCACATATCACATTACTCAGCGCAGTCTCCTATATACAGACTCAGGAGCACACAGATATACAGGTGTCACATATCACATTACTCAGCACAGTCTCCCATATACAGACTCAGGAGCACACAGATATACAGGTGTCACATATCACATTATTCAGCGCAGTCTCCCATATACAGACTCAGGAGCACACAGATATACAGGTGTCACATATCACATTACTCAGCGCAGTCTCCCATATACAGACTCAGGAGCACACAGATATACAGGTGTCACCTATCACATTATTCAGCGCAGTCTCCCATATACAGACTCAGGAGCACACAGATATACAGGTGTCACCTATCACATTATTCAGCGCAGTCTCCCATATACAGACTCAGGAGCACACAGATATACAGGTGTCACCTATCACATTACTCAGCGCAGTCTCCCATATACAGACTCAGGAGCACACAGATATACAGGTGTCACCTATCACATTACTCAGCGCAGTCTCCCATATACAGACTCAGGAGCACACAGATATACAGGTGTCACCTATCACATTACTCAGCGCAGTCTCCCATATACAGACTCAGGAGCACACAGATATACAGGTGTCACATATCACATTACACAGCGCAGTCTCCATATACAGACTCAGGAGCACACAGATATACAGGTGTCACATATCACATTACTCAGCGCAGTCTCCTATATACAGACTCAGGAGCACACAGATATACAGGTGTCACCTATCACATTACTCAGCACAGTCTCCCATATACAGACTCAGGAGCACACAGATATACAGGTGTCACCTATCACATTACTCAGCGCAGTCTCCCATATACAGACTCAGGAGCACACAGATATACAGGTGTCACATATCACATTACACAGCGCAGTCTCCATATACAGACTCAGGAGCACACAGATATACAGGTGTCACATATCACATTACTCAGCGCAGTCTCCCATATACAGACTCAGGAGCACACAGATATACAGGTGTCACATATCACATTACTCAGCACAGTCTCCCATATACAGACTCAGGAGCACACAGATATACAGGTGTCACCTATCACATTACTCAGCACAGTCTCCCATATACAGACTCAGGAGCACACAGATATACAGGTGTCACCTATCACATTACTCAGCGCAGTCTCCCATATACAGACTCAGGAGCACACAGATATACAGGTGTCACATATCACATTACTCAGCGCAGTCTCCTATATACAGACTCAGGAGCACACAGATATACAGGTGTCACCTATCACATTACTCAGCACAGTCTCCCATATACAGACTCAGGAGCACACAGATATACAGGTGTCACATATCACATTACTCAGCGCAGTCTCCCATATACAGACTCAGGAGCACACAGATATACAGGTGTCACCTATCACATTATTCAGCGCAGTCTCCCATATACAGACTCAGGAGCACACAGATATACAGGTGTCACATATCACATTACTCAGCGCAGTCTCCCATATACAGACTCAGGAGCACACAGATATACAGGTGTCACCTATCACATTACTCAGCACAGTCTCCCATATACAGACTCAGGAGCACACAGATATACAGGTGTCACCTATCACATTACTCAGCGCAGTCTCCCATATACAGACTCAGGAGCACACAGATATACAGGTGTCACATATCACATTACACAGCGCAGTCTCCATATACAGACTCAGGAGCACACAGATATACAGGTGTCACATATCACATTACTCAGCGCAGTCTCCTATATACAGACTCAGGAGCACACAGATATACAGGTGTCACCTATCACATTACTCAGCACAGTCTCCCATATACAGACTCAGGAGCACACAGATATACAGGTGTCACCTATCACATTACTCAGCGCAGTCTCCCATATACAGACTCAGGAGCACACAGATATACAGGTGTCACCTATCACATTACACAGCGCAGTCTCCATATACAGACTCAGGAGCACACAGATATACAGGTGTCACATATCACATTACTCAGCGCAGTCTCCCATATACAGACTCAGGAGCACACAGATATACAGGTGTCACCTATCACATTACTCAGCACAGTCTCCCATATACAGACTCAGGAGCACACAGATATACAGGTGTCACCTATCACATTACTCAGCGCAGTCTCCCATATACAGACTCAGGAGCACACAGATATACAGGTGTCACATATCACATTACTCAGCGCAGTCTCCATATACAGACTCAGGAGCACACAGATATACAGGTGTCACATATCACATTACTCAGCGCAGTCTCCCATATACAGACTCAGGAGCACACAGATATACAGGTGTCACATATCACATTACTCAGCGCAGTCTCCATATACAGACTCAGGAGCACACAGATATACAGGTGTCACATATCACATTACTCAGCGCAGTCTCTCCTATACAGACTCAGAAGCACACAGATATACAGGTGTCACCTATCACATTACTCAGCGCAGTCTCCCATATACAGACACAGGAGCACACAGATATACAGGTGTCACATATCACATTACTCAGCGCAGTCTCCCATATACAGACTCAGGAGCACACAGATATACAGGTGTCACATATCACATTACTCAGCGCCTCCCATATACAGACTCAGGAGCACACAGATATACAGGTGTCACCTATCACATTACTCAGCGCAGTCTCCCATATACAGACTCAGGAGCACACAGATATACAGGTGTCACATATATCACATTACTCAGCGCAGTCTCCCATATACAGACTCAGGAGCACACAGATATACAGGTGTCACCTATCACATTACTCAGTGCAGTCTCTCATATACAGACTCAGGAGCACACAGATATACAGATGTCACCTATCACATTACTCAGCGCAGTCTCCCATATACAGACTCAGGAGCACACAGATATACAGGTGTCACCTATCACATTACTCAGCGCAGTCTCCCATATACAGACTCAGGAGCACACAGATATACAGGTGTCACATATCACATTACACAGCGCAGTCTCCATATACAGACTCAGGAGCACACAGATATACAGGTGTCACATATCACATTACTCAGCGCAGTCTCCCATATACAGACTCAGGAGCACACAGATATACAGGTGTCACCTATCACATTACTCAGCACAGTCTCCCATATACAGACTCAGGAGCACACAGATATACAGGTGTCACCTATCACATTACTCAGCACAGTCTCCCATATACAGACTCAGGAGCACACAGATATACAGGTGTCACCTATCACATTACTCAGCGCAGTCTCCCATATACAGACTCAGGAGCACACAGATATACAGGTGTCACATATATCACATTACTCAGCGCAGTCTCCCATATACAGACTCAGGAGCACACAGATATACAGGTGTCACCTATCACATTACTCAGTGCAGTCTCTCATATACAGACTCAGGAGCACACAGATATACAGGTGTCACCTATCACATTACTCAGTGCAGTCTCTCATATACAGACTCAGGAGCACACAGATATACAGGTGTCACATATCACATTACTCAGCGCAGTCTGCTGGTCCATCCTAGTCACATCGCATTGCAACTTAGACACATTTTCAGCAAAAAAAGACGCCAGACGCTAGCTGAGTACAGTGGCAAACGCAGGATTTCCAGATGGAGGTTCCAAATGCTTAATTATAGAGTGAGTGTGGTCTATCAATGAAGAGGGCAGAATTAGCACTTAACCAGCTTTAATAGGCATCATACAAACTGTATAGTGTGTGATAAATCCGGCATATACAGGACCAGTGATCACAGTAACCCATTAGGTGCGGCAGTAGGGCCATCCTCTCTGAGCTGAATGTATTTATTTTAGATGTGGGCACCATTCCAGACTATTGGAGCAAGTCCGGGAGCCTGGAGGAGCAGCAGAATAACCTAGCACTGCCCTGGACACATATGGGTCTCTATTAGGGCCGGATTTCCCGCTAGGCATCCTAGGCGCTCGCCTAGGGACAGGCGGGACCCAGGGGCCCGTGGACGAGCCCCTTGCCCGAACAAATCATTGATCACAGTGCTCCCAGGGGAGCACTGCGTGAGTACTGCGTGACGTCATGATGTCACGCGTTCCCACCTCCAGTCCCAGAGAGCAACGCACGAAGCTCTATCGGAGGGACTGTGTTCGTGGCCGCCTGCACATGAGGAAAGGAGAGTGTGCTCCGCGGCCCGTTGCCCTGTCATACCCATCCATCTTCCAACTATTGCAGCCCTGCCACGGGACCCCCCACCATATATCCCCCTCCACCCAAATCTCTGGCTGTTATGTTGGTAAAACTCTATATACTATGGGGGAGATGTACTAAGCTCTGGAAAGTGATGAATTGGAATGTGATAAACTACCAGCCACTCAGCTCCTAAATGTCATGTTACAGGCTGTGTTTGAAAAATGACAGTTAGAAGCTGATTGGCTGGTACTTTATCACTTTCCAGAGCTTAGTACAGTACATCTGCTTCATACTGTGGTAAAAATATTCTAGTTTTCAGACGTATTATACAGTATGTTGCTGGTAAATAGGTATTTCTCTAAATAAATGACGTCCTTTGCACTATATTGCAAAGATATAGGAAGGAGCTGGTGTAGAGCTATCAGCCTGAATGTACGGACTTCACCTCGTCTTACTGTGATTTATTACACTTCCTATAGTCCTCGGAGATGAAATACAGGAGAACCAATCAGAGCATTCCTGTAGTAATAGGATGTATTTCATTGCCTGTAATATCTGACACTTCGCTACTTCTAGCCATTACTGTACCTCTGTAAACATCTGTGTACCTAGCGAGATATTGCTTTTATTACATTCCACGCACACACGGGCAATCTGCCTGACTATACAGGACTCTGGGGAAGTGTATTATCCATTATAAAAATGGCACCAACTGCTAGCAGTGGGTAAACGCATTACAAGGACACCTGTTCTTTTACTATCTTATGCTGAAAGTGGGTGTATTACGTCCGTCCCGGCTCAGTACGCGAGTGATAGTACATACCCTGAGCATGTGCTGAAAGTCCTCGTAACTGATAAAGCGCAGCAGCACATAAATTCATGGTACAGACGCCGGGGGAAATACAAGGGATTGGGAACAAGTGCAGATACAACAACATCATTATTATGGCATCATTAAATGAGTCTCCTGGTGAGATCATATCATCATATGACAGCTGTCCGAGTCCTGACATGTACATTATCCAGGTTCATCTATGGTGCCAGCAGTGACATTTACCATTTACAGAGTATTATTATATCGCAAACATCCCGGCGATTCAGCAACGTGCTCCCCCTTAGGCAGCGCTCATACTACCCAACTGTCCCGATTTCAGCCGGACAGTCCTGCTTTTCAGGCATGGCACTTGCAGGGGGTTGGGAGGTTGTGGGACACTCGAGGATCTACGTACCAAGCTTTTGTAGAGCTATAAAGTGGATGGAAATAAAGTACCAACCAATCAGCTCCTGTCAGTTTTCAAACACAGCCTGTAAAATGGCAGGAGCTGATTGGTCGGTATTTTCTCTCTCCATTATTACATAGATCCCTGTGTAACCGCTGCTCTAGCTGCAGAGCATGGGTGAATGTGGCATCCACTTAGTGCCCAGAGGAATATGGGAGCAGCACAGCAGCTGCCAGAGTGTAACAGGAAAAAGGAGCATGACCGCATGGTCACACTGCCCAAAACGTCATATTATAGGAGGCATGGCACAGCAGGCACTAGGCCGTGCCCCCTCTCACACATGCACCAAAGGAGAGCGCGAGCGCTAGAGAAGTCCAGATCCAGGATATAAGACAGCTGGGAGGTGACTGCTTCAGCCTCATATTCTCTATGGGAATTCTGGATGGAACAAACCAATGATGTGCCACCATTATACCAGATATCCCACCTCTCCCTGCCAAACATCATGGTGGTGCAGTCATGGTGCGGAGAGTATCTTGTGGAAGTCATTGTGCCTGATTTTTACTCTTCATCTACCAGGACCTTACAAAAGGGGCATGCTAATCACGGCATGAGGTCTACCATCGCTGCCTGTGTGGCACCTGTCTCCAGCCTAAGAGTCCTGCTCCCGTCCCCCTCTTCTGTGATGTCATGAAGTCAGTTTTTGGCGGCAATTAATTCAGCCAAGAGGTTCCGTAGAAGCCTCGCTCACAATGTTTATTCGAACCGAACGTCAATGAAAAAAAAAAAATAAATTACTTGCACCCCTAATGAGGTGTGAACAAAAGCTCACCTCTTCCACCTCATGCGGAAAGATCCCCCACCAGGATTTTAGGGATTCTCGCAGCTAAATGAATACGCCCCTCTGAGTCAGTAACTTGCAAGGACCTCCTCAGTCAGCAGATGACTGTATAAATATATAGAGACAGAGATGACGCACAGAGGGGGGGGATAGATTTTATGTCTTCATCACTCAGGAAACTGAAATCTTCCCCTCTAGAAAGCATTTATAAAGCGTATATCAATATTCTAGGAAGTATCAAATCTGCTCAGAATAGAAAATGATAATCAACAGTTAACACATTTTAATATATAATTGGTTTTGGCAGTGAATTTAATATCCTAATTCTCTACCATCACAGGAGACCCCCATAACCCCAACCACTTACCCTCTCACCCGTAGCCTAACCCTAACCATCCCCTCCCGCAGCCTAACCCTCCTACTCGTAGCCTAAAGGTGCATATCCACTACGCGAGAGTGGAACGACTGTAAGATTACAACATTGTAATCGTGCAATCGTTCCTCATCACTGTGCAGTGGATAATGTGCCCACACTGAACGATATGTCAGTCAGTGCAGGCACCCTCCCCTCATCCCCAAACATGCACAACCTGTCCATATCGACAGGTTGGACAGCACGTTCAGGCGATGACAAATGCTGACGACTAGCGGGATTGCGCATTGCTGGGCGTTGCCAACATTTTTCTGCACAATTAATGAGCGATTGAACAATAACTATGTCGTAATCGTTCAATTGCTCGTTTTTCTCATCTAGTGGATATGCGCCTTAACTCTAACCCTAATACTTACCGCTTTGAAGGTGTCGCATTTTCACCCGTCGTCAGGTTCCTGCAACCAGTATAGTGCACATCAGGATTATGATTGTCGGGAACTCGACTACTTCCTCAATATATACAAGCTATATGTAGATAGTATGTTATATTAAATAAGGGCTTTTGTTTCAATAGTTTATATATATATATATATATATATATATATATATATATATATATATATATAAAAATCACAGGGGCTCTGCACTCACCATAATAACAATAATAATAATAAACATAATAAACAGTGGGGTTTTGGTTCATGAATTGATCAATGCATTTAAGCTTGCAGCCCATCGTCACAGGACCCCACTTTACTGCAAGTCCCTACTCTATTGCTCAGAATTATTACATGGACAGAGCCATCACATTAGTGTTCAACTCAGGGTATGCTATCAAGGTTTAAAGCCCACAGCAACTTTGCTTTTAAATGTGAGACAGTCACCAAGCACACCTGTTCCAAAGCACCTAGGAAAACAGCTGACACAAGTTAGATAACTAGTTAATAGGGGTGCATGAGAAAATGTGATCACAAAAATTATTAATTATAAAAATTAATCATAATAAACAAAAAGCAATAATCCATGGCACTCACCATTCCTAGTTTTGGGGTGCAACATGGTATATAATTCTGAGCAATAGAGTAGGGACTTGCAGTAAAGTGGGGTCCCGTGACGATGGGCTGCAAGCTTAAATGCATTGATCAATTCATGAACCAAAACCCCACTGTTTATTATGTTTATTATTGTTAGTTATTATGGTGAGTGCAGAGCCCCTGTGATTTCTATTTAAACAATGTGGTCACATACCATGTTGCACCCCAAAACTAGGAATGGTGAGTGCCGTGGATTATTGCTTTTTATATATATATATATACACACACAAAAATCATGATTGTTTTACACAATATTTAAAGCTCTACTATTACTTTCCTAATGCACTCTGAACCACATTCGCCTTCATGAGACGAACGTCTCATTTTCTGATGTCAGTAAAAGCTTTCTGATTGCTTTTAAACTGAGATCCAGTACATTACTGAGCCGCTATCCGCGCATACCAATAAATATAATGTATTTCTCAAGAGACAATTAACTTGGCTCATAAGCAAAAGGACTTTAACTTAATGTAAAAGCGGAAAATAATCTCAGCAGAAACACCGTGTTCTCTAAGATAAAGCACAAATTACATCAGTGTAATATAGACCTGGAAATTCATTTAGTGTCTGCACACAAGCAATGGAACCTGAATTACTGTAAAGACGCTCTTATATCCCCATTTATATGTATCATTATTACCCAACTTGCTCCATGCACAAAATACAACCCGGGCAGATTAGAGCTTACGTTACAGCAGGCTTGCCTACCCTCCCGATTTGGCCGGGAGCCTCCCGATTTTCGGGTGCCGCTCCCGGCCCCCCGGAAAGGCAGGCAAGCCTCCCGGAAGCCTCCGACCCTCCCGTCCTCCCCCCAGAAAAGATTAGAAACCCCCGCAGCGGGGGAGCCGGTGACGCGATTCGCGCTGAATTGCGTCATCACGGCCCCGCCCCCTGCTTCACACTGCCGAAAATAACGGCATTGTGAAGAGGGGCGGAGCCACGATGATGCGATAGTACGGCTCCGCCCCCGGCTCCACCCTCAATGCACCACCAACTGGCTGGCCCGCCCCCGCCGCCAATGACCGCCCCCGCCCCCCCCGCTGTTAGCCGACAATCAGCTCCCTCCCGGAAGGCTGGAGCTGATTGTCGGCAAGTATGCGTTACAGTGATCTTCGACTATCCGGAAACATAGAAAAGGTTATACATGTAGTCAGCAAAATGGCTCTAGTCACTGTAATTGTCTGTTATATATAGCACTGTACTATCTGTGTGTACGTACATAACTCATCGGCACGCCGTGACATAAAGCTGCTCCGAAGCATCAATAGAGAGTCAGGTTGTTGGATCTTGTAAATGACAGTATCCTCATTGGGTCTAAATGACCCAGTAATTCAAACAGACCCTTACTCAATTAGCCCAATACTCCTATGGGATTAACTAATGTGTCCTCGTTGGTATATAAATGTAGCTACGTCCACTCCTGAGCCTGCATAGGCTGCAGAGACTCTGCTATTAGATATTATATGTTTGTACAGTATGTTTAGGCATATTTATACACAGTTCCCGGGCAGACTAATGTGTAATGTCGGATAGTCAGGGTTGGCTTCAGGGGGTGATTGCATGTAAGCCGAGTCGGTTCTGATGCAGCAGCGCAGGCCAAAACTAAAAGAGGGGGAGCCACTCCAAATGCACCCCCCAAACGCCGGCTGGGAGTCAACAGGAAGTCACTGGGGATCAACCGGCTACAGCACAAACAGGAGCAACAATGGATTACCCGCCCTCCAGACACCATTACAGGCAATTCCGATCGCTGGGATCATGACTACATCCCGTCCACATGTTGTGTGATTTACCAGTTGTTAGAATTATGATATATCAGGTAGAAGAACAGATAGCATGTGACATAGGGAACTACACAGGCGTAACAGCAGTAGGTGTAATACACTGTTTGTGGCAAGCCTGGAGCTCAGGGTATTGCTGGGTGTTATAGTGCACTTGGCATGAACGTAGTTCTGACACTGGCAGATGGTAGCACTGGTGCTCTAGTGTACAACAGTGCTGGCATAATAGTGCACTTGCGGGCATACAGCGGGGCACTGCAGGACTCTCTGGTGGTGAGAGACTCCTGGTCCGACCTGTCCTCATGGACGCTGGGGAGGAAAGTAGCACGTCAGAGGTCTCTTAATTCCTAGTGACCGCCTGCTCGCTCCTACCTGTTACATGTGCACTCCTACCTGTAAAGTGTGCCCTCCTACCCGTACAGTGCGCCCTCCTACCCGTACAGGGCTGGAGGGAGGCAACACACTTCCTCCAACAAGAAAAGGAACCTAAAGGTAAGTACGGCTTACAGTCTAAGGGCTTTTTCACACTTGCCGGTTTTGGACGGCACGGACACGGAACGGCACCCGTCCTGCTCAGTGGATACTCCCGGATGTTACATGGTGACCGCGTGGTGCCAAGTGAAAGAACCCACCTGCTTCCATGTATTAAATTTAACACCGGACGGGGAAAATCGGCATGTGTGACATAGGCCTAAGGGTATACAGCGGGTTTTCAGAGCTACCGATTGTCATCGGCTTTGACCACCAGAAGTAAATGACACTAGAACCAAATGCAAAACAGGCCGGATATAGCAGCTATTACTCAGTGGTCAGAGCAGCTTTCGGGTGGGACTCCAGGGACAGCAACAAATCTCCCTCATGCCAGCATTAATGGCAGCGAGTACGGTGGAAAGATTTTATTGCATTGATCGTAGTGCACCTGGAAATGCGCATCTGTGACAGTAACAGATGAGGCCGCAAGCTCTGAGCTAAAGATCTCTTGTATAGTAACAAGAAACAGGTCCTAAGAATGCGCCCTATCAGCCCTATATCACATTACAGTGATCTTACATGGTACAGAATGCGCCCTACAAGCCCTATATCACATTACAGTGATCTTACATGGTACAGAATGTGTCCTTTCAGCCCTATATCACATTACACTGATCTTACATGGTACAGAATGCGTCCTATCAGCCCTATATCACATTACACTGATCTTACATGGTACAGAATGTTCCCTATCAGCCCTATATCACATTACACTGATCTTACATGGTACAGAATGCGCCCTATCAGCCCTATATCACATTACACTGATCTTACATGGTACAGAATGCGCACTATCAGCCCTATATCACATTACAGTGATCTTACATGGTACAGAATGCGCCCTATCAGCCCTATATCACATTACACTGATCTTACATGGTACAGAATGCGCCCTATCAGCCCTATATCACATTACACTGATCTTACATGGTACAGAATGTGCCCTATCAGCCCTATATCACATTACAGTGATCTTACATGGTACAGAATGCGCCCTATCAGCCCTATATCACATTACACTGATCTTACATGGTACAGAATGCGCCCTATCAGCCCTATATCACATTACACTGATCTTACATGGTACAGAATGCGCCCTATCAGCCCTATATCACATTACACTGATCTTACATGGTACAGAATGCGCCCTATCAGCCCTATATCACATTACAGTGATCTTACATGGTACAGAATGCGCCCTATCAGCCCTTTATCACATTACACTGATCTTACATGGTACAGAATGCGCCCTATCAGCCCTATACCACATTACAGTGATCTTACATGGTACAGAATGTGCCCTATCAGCCCTTTTTTCACATTACAGTGATCTTACATGGTACAGAGGGGGTCATTCAGACCCGGTCGAAGGCGCCGATGTGCTTGGACCGGGTCGATGGCCCCCCACAGAGCATGCGTACGACGGCGCTGGCACCGTCGTGCGCATGCGTGAGACCCACTACGACCGACAGCGCCGGTCGTAGCGGGTCTCGATCCAAAGGGGGCGTGCTGTTGATGTTGATTGACAGCTCGCCCCAATTGGAAGGCGGGCTTGTGGGGTGGCAGCCCAAACGGAGGCGTTCCCATGGGAATGCCTACCATTTGGGGGCGGCCCCGCTGACATCACTAGCGATGTCAGTGGAGATCTTCCGGCTCAGACAGAGCCGAAAGCTGTCCGGGGCTTACGACAAGGGAGACCCTACCCTAGGGTCTCGTCGGAAGCCCCGATGGTCTTGAACATCGCGACCATCACCTTAGGCGGTCGTAAGGCTGTGGGTGTTAACCCACAGCCTTACCACCGCAAAGAAGGACGTCTTGAAAATTCAAGACATCCTCCCCTCATTCAGACTGACCGCACGCTCTGTGCAACCGGCTCTGAATGAGGTCCAGAATGTGCCCTATCAGCCCTTTATCACATTACACTGATCTTACATGGTACAGAATGCGCCCTATCAGCCCTATATCACAGTACACTGATCTTACATGTACAGAATGCGCCCTATCAGCCCTTTATCACATTACACTGATCTTACATGTACAGAATGCGCCCTATCAGCCCTATATCACATTACAGTGATCTTACACGGTACAGAACGCGCCCTATCAGCCCTATATCACATTACAGTGATCTTACACGGTACAGAATGTGCCCTATCAGCCCTATATCACATTACAGTGATCTTACACGGTACAGAATGTGCCCTATCAGCCCTTTATCACATTACACTGATCTTACACGGTACAGAATGTGCCCTATCAGCCCTTTATCACATTACAGTGATCTTACACGGTACAGAATGTGCCCTATCAGCCCTTTATCACATTACAGTGATATTACACGGTACAGAATGCGCCCTATCAGCCCTATATCACATTACACTGATCTTACATGGTACAGAATGCGCCCTATCAGCCCTTTATCACATTACAGTGATATTACACGGTACAGAATGCGCCCTATCAGCCCTATATCACATTACACTGATCTTACATGGTATAGAATGCGCCCTATCAGCCCTTTATCACATTACAGTGATCTTACATGGTACAGAATGTGCCCTATCAGCCCGTTATCACATTACAGTGATCTTACATGGTACAGAATGTGCCCTATCAGCCCTATATCACATTACAGTGATCTTACATGGTACAGAATGTGCGCTATCAGCCCTATATCACATTACACTGATCTTACATGGTACAGAATGCGTCCTATCAGCCCTATATCACATTACAGTGACCTTACATGGTACAGAATGTGCCCCATCAGCCCTTTATCACATTACAGTGATCTTACATGGTACAGAGGGCCTGATTCAGACCCGGACACAAGCGGCCGTTTGCTCGTACGCATTTGATTTTTTTAAACCACGCATGCGTCCGGGTATCACTGCGCATGTGCGGGCTTATCTTTGCGGTCAATCTTCTTTCGCTCGTATACACAGCGAGCAGGAAGTGACCTGTGTAACTTGATTGACAGAATTGTCCGTTTATGGGTGGTGACGGGGGTGGAGATGTGAAAACGCAGGGGTGCCAAGCCGTTTTTTGGGCGTACATTTATTATCTGCTGCGAGCGGAAAATGTGAGCGGAAGTAGTGATATGTCACTGTGTGATCTGGTTTCCATTCTGACTGTTCATTCAGCTTGTGGTAGGTTATTGATCTCGCAAAGACAATAGTGTCTTCGTGGCTACCTAAGGAAATCAACGTTATTTATTTATTTTTTTTAAAAGGCACAAATCCAATCACTTAATAATTGGTTAGCTTGTTATGATGACATTTGAAATTTACCTGTTCTATTTTCTAACTTACGATCGCATGTTTTTTTTTTTAATGCCACAAATTCATCCACCTAATAATTGGTAAGCTTGTTGTGTAGTTTTTTTTTTACTTACCTGTTAACTTACGTTCACATGTTGGATAGTTTTTTTTGGTTCATAAAGTTCTATGTTTTTTTTTGCTTGTTTTTTGAATGTTACCATTGTAATGTTTTTAAGTATGTTTCACAGAGTAACTTTTACCCAGTTGTCAATGAATTTTCAGACAAATTTTTAAATGATATTTTTTTAAATGTGTAAGGAAATTCAGTTTATAAACCATGTCAGTTTCTGGCTTTTTGTATACAATTGTAACTTAAATATTATTGTAAAAAGCCATTTTTAAAAGAAAAAAAAATAATAAACAATAAAATTAAAATAAAAAACAAGAAAGGAGATGGAGGTTTTTTCTGGCACAAATATGGGGCAAACACAGAGATGAAAAATGGGACATGGGACATTTAGCCAGTGCTATCAACGCCTTCTTGGGCCTGTTGTTGCTGGCCACGAGATGTTTTCCTTGTGGTCCTGCGGGTGGCCTGGCCAGAGCAAGATGGTGTATCCTCTGCTTAGGTGTAGGGCTAGGCAAATTTGGAGGGATGGCTGATGTTGTGCCAGAGGTGGTGGGCCTTGATGGTACTACAGGAAGGGTGGCTCCAACACGTGCAGGCGGATGATCTGCTCCAGGGCTGTTGCAATTCTCCCATTGGCCGCAGCAGTTTCCTCCAGGGCGTCCGCCACCCGCAGCTGATTGGCATCCATCCTCAACAGAATCTCTGTGTTTTTATCAGTTTTTTCATTGAGATCTGCGAGGGAGGCTGCCCTGGAGTGGCCGCCACAAGGTCCCCAGGTGGATCTATTGGTTCCTCCCCTGCGGAGCCAGCAGATCTACTGCGGCCAGAGGTCACCTCTGGAGCAGACTCTTCCTCTTCTGTTCCTGTAAAAAACAGAATTTTTTTTTAATTTTAATCTTATGTTTTTAAACAAAATATAAATATTATACAACATTTATCTGTGGCAACATGTGGAGCCGCAAAGTCTGTCATGTCTGTGTCCATATTGGAGACGCCAAACACCTCCTCGTCCTGCACACACCCCTGTGCCAGCTCCTCCAAATCCGTCAACTCAAGTGACACAGGGGTTGGCCCACCACCTGTCCCACATGCATGCCTAGCCCTATCTGCTAGTTTTTGCTTGAGGCGGTATTTGAAGTCGCTCCATCTGTTTATATAAAAATGTGTTTTATTTTGACATTTTTAATATAATTGCACAAAAGTATTGTCAGTTCTCTTGAAGGTAGGTACATATGTTTTTTTTATGTTTTTTTTTAGTTTCTTTGTTTTTTAGAATGGTGTTTATTTGTTATGTTTTAAAAAAATTCTTTTAACTTTGATTTAATTTAGTGGTTGGATTGACGAAGATACTATTTTTGTTTGTCCAGTTCGGAATTTGTTGATTCGTCTGGGTGTGGTAAGTAGATGTGGCATATATATATATATTTAAAATTTTAATAAATTATACATATTTTGTTCATGATCAGCCTGTGCAGATTGTTGTACCTAAAAACATGTTTTTTTGCAAATATTTTCTAATTTGTGTTGCCTATATTTCTAACAAGTGTTGGCATTAATGTTTGCGTAATCAAGTAGCGTTGTTTTTTGCATTCTCATGTCTTTAGGTCAAGTGTACTATAATGCGATAATAGGAATTGTGGTGGTGTTTTTTGTGTTCTCATGTCTTTAGGTCAAGCATACTTTATTGATTTTACTGACAACATAACTTAACCTCATCTGTGTAGTGCATGCTGTGGTGTTGATGTGGGCTTAGCCTGCCTCGATAATTAAAAAAATGTCACTAGCCTTTTGTTTTTTAAATGTTTTTAAAAAAACATGTAGGATTTCATGAAGATGTCCCTGCCCAACCCTGTAAGATTCTGCCTGTTTTTTGCTAAGATAAGTATATTTATCATGTTTAAAAGTTTGATTCTAAATAATTCTTGGGTACCATTTCAGATCGATGTTGGTCATCTCATAGTGGCGATGGTCCCAGCCCCTAACCAACCTGTACATCCTCCTAGGCATAGGCCTCGTAGGCGTGCAAGGCCCCAGATATTTCGAACACGTGTCACCCTTTTTGGAATGCCAGATGATATGGTGTTAAGGCGTTACCGCCTACCACCAAAAATTATCCTAGACACTCTTTCATTAATAGAGAGTGATCTTGAAAGGCAAATTAACAATCCAACAGCAATACCACCACTAAAGCAGTTTATGTCGGTGTTACATTTCTGTGCCTCAGGATCTTTCCAGACCACAGTGAGAGAAGTGGCTGGAATTTCACAGGCCTCCTTTTCCAGGATCCTGAGGTGCGTGATGGATGCCATGTTTAAGCACCTCCATCATTTTATTCATATGCCATTGGATATGGGGTCCCTTGCTGTGGTTAAGCAAAAATGTTTCGAACTTGCTGAATTCCCAAACATCATAGGGGTTGTGGATGGCACTCACATACCACTTCAGCCTCCAGCAGTGCTGGAGGCTATTTTTAGGAACCGTAAGCATTTTCACTCTATGAATGTAATGGTGGTATGTGATACCTCCCTCCAGATCCTGTCCTGGAATGCTAAGTTCCCGGCAGTGCACATGATGTGTTTGTCATCCGGCAATCAGGGTTTTGGCACAAATTAAACAACCTACAAGCTGGTGATGCATGGCTTCTGGGTAAGTTGGACACATCATTTTATGACCTTACACTGATTTTTTGGTATGTGTTGCTAATTTTGGATTATTTTTCACGCAGGAGACAGTGGTTATCCTTGCACGCCCTGACTGCTCACTCCTTATTTGGTCCCAACACCAGGGCCACAAAGTCAATTTAATGCTGCACTTACTGCCACCAAGCAGGTGGTGGAGCACTGTATTGACCTTTTGAAAGACCGATTTAGATGCCTCCACCGCTCTAGTGGCGACCTAATGTATTTGCCGGCTATGGTTTCCAAAACTGTGGTGCTGCGTGGTATATTTCATAACATTGCCATAAGGAGTGAGGTCCCAATGCAGCCAGAGGATGCCTTGCCGGAGGATGGCCCCCCTGAGGTTGGTCGTGGGAGAGTGTATGGGGGGGGGGCATACGCGATGTTGTGCTGCGATTTTCAGGTAATATTTTTTTTTTATATTTTAATACATATAGAAGGACATTTATGTGTTTTCATTTTCCAATGTTTGAATTTAATTTTTTTTTTTAATTTTGTGTTTTTCCATCACATAACAACAAACTGCATACTACCTGAAAAAACCGTCTGTGACAAATATGACCAAATTTTGGACTTTATACTTGGACAAATGTGACTTTGGCCTGATTTTGGACAACATGTTGGCATGCTACATCTCCAACCAGTTCTTGATTTTTAAAAATTTTGGTGTGTGTATTAAACCTGTTTGATTCCGTTGTGTGCATTAAAAAAACAAACAAAAAACCTTGTGCGTAATTATTAATTTGACTCAAAATTTAACAAGCCACAAAAAACAATTTGTCCTTACCTTTGTAGTTTGGGGCCTAGTGTAAACTGATTTTACTAAATGTGCATGTTTAATTGTGTAATATATTTGTAATGGTCATTTCTAAGCATGTATTTTGGAGTACACATTTCACAAAAAACTGCGTCTACAATGCATTAGCTACATATCGGTATTAGGGAGTACCAGTACAAATACAACCATGATGTGTTTTTGTTTTTAAAACAAAATATAACAAAACAGAACCAGAATGTATGTAAAGATATTGTTTAAAAAATATCAAAGTTTTTTTGTAAATAAAATGACCTTTTTAAAATGATCAACATTGTTTGGACTTTCAAATGATTTTTTTTTTTAAAAAACCTAAACCCATTCTACACATACCAACATATTGTTTGCCCTTGGTTTCTAATGTGTGAAGCAGTGAATGAGACTTTTTAAAAAAAAAAAAAAAAATTATTTTTTAAACAATCAAAACAAAAAAACACACAAAAAAATTAAGGATGGTGCAACAATGAAATAACATGGTCCAAACAAACAACCATTTGGATTAAAAGGCCTCGCAGTCTTTGCAATTGTGCCGCTATGGCTTCATCCCGCATCCGTGGCTCTTTTCGAAAGAGAATTTTGTTTATTAATAAACAATGCAATTTAATATTTTGAAAAGGACAGTATGATTAACAAAGAAAACATTTTAACATACCAAGCCAATTGTGTTACCCATTTCCCAGTAATGGCAAAAATCTGCAAAATCCCCGTTTTAAAAAACATTACATAACAGTATATTATTAAATTAGAGAAATTTAAAAGACATTACCTCATGATAAGAGTGGGTAGACCAATCTCTTTTGAATCTGAACTAAGCCTAACACAATTAGCAATGTTTTTTTAAAATAAAAAACTGGGCCAGCCACACAAGTCGTGTATTGGGCTGTGTCATGTGCACAATGCAAAAATATCACTTTAATTTTCAAAGTAATCTATTTAGAAAAATGCAGCATTTTAAAACAATGTAATTTGGATGTACACAACCACAAAAAAAAAATGAATGGGTCATATTTTATGCAAAATTAACGTGCAAAAAAAACAAAAATATCACATTGTGAGTGCCTCCATGTGACCAATTCTTTAAAAGTAAAAACTCGAAAAACTAAACAGTATGGATAATCCACCACCAAACAAAGTATTTGATTTTGAATAGCCTTACATTTGAATACTGGATTCAACATTGTATGCATATAGGGCCCATTTACTGTAATAACTTGAAAAAAAGGCACAAAAATTACCTGAGGGTTCCGGGACAGGGGCAGAGTGGGCCGAATCATCCTCAGAGGGGGACGTCGGCCAATGCAGGGGTAAAGGAAGTGGGGTAATTTTGGAGGCAGACAAAGGGGAGGGAGTAGACAATTGGGATGGTTGGTCAGTGGAGGGAGGGGTAATTTGGGATTGTGGTCCAGGAGAGGGAGGGGTAATATGGATGTCCAGGTCAGGGGAGGGTGGTGAATTTGGGAGGATTGGGCAGGGGATGGCATTGGTGGAGTGAGTGATAGTGGGCGTGCAGGCCTTCTCCGGCGTCTCTGTATCCGCTCTTGCCCTAAATGATGCATAGTTTTAATTAATACATAATTTTGAGCTTGGGAAACAAAAAACAAAACATATTCACAACATACTTTTAATCCCAAAAAAGATAAAAGCACAAAAATAAAACATCATTCAAAATGACATCAATGTCTCATTTTAAAAAAAAACAAGGCCATACTGCACACGTGCACACGCATTAAGGCTAATTTTCATTAGCAAAGTACATTATGCAAATAAGATTTGCAAAGACATGGAACCATTCACATATACACTTACGGCGACGGATCCGCAGCCACAGAAATGCCAGCAGGCTCTAGTTGGCTGATGGTCCTGCGATATCCTAACGAACGCAGACGGTGATGCACCTCCGCATACGCCAGCCGCTTCATAAGGTTGGTGATGGGGGGCACTCTATTGGTCGAGCGCTGGTCCATAACCTCTGTCAGGACCAGCAACTCACGCCGTGTGAATGCACTGGCTCTCATGATGGCAATGATTTATTTATGCACAAAACTGTTTTATTACAGGTACCAAAAAATACTGATTGGCTAATGAACTTTCAGAAATAACATAGGAAAAATTCTATTGGTCAATGTTTGAGTCATGTGAACAACCCCAAAAAAATATATTGGGAGTGATGATTGGCTTGATGCATTTAGGTGCGTAAACAAAGTTAAGACCAAACAAATAACCGTGTATTATAAAAAAAAAATAAAAAATATTACAAACCATTAATACCAAACAAACATTCTTAGGACTTAAACTAAAAAACAGCTTTGTCCAAAAATCCGTACGGATTCAACGGAGAAACTGGCAAACAAACACAATAAAGTTTATTGACATTAAAAAAAAAAACCTTGAGTGAAAACATTTGACCAACAATTAAGTAAATTAATGTAATGATTGGCAACAATCGATTAACGCATGTTTGCCGAACGAGGAACAAGGCAATCGAAAAATGACAGGGTTACTTCCGTAAATTACCATCAGCAAAAGACGAGTAGAGCGCTCGCTATTTCTGTTACTCGCTAGCTAGAGGAGGGGTTGGCTGAATATGGGGCGGCAGCCTAGCTACGAGCGGCCACATGTGCGAGCGCATTGTTTTATATATTCCCGCTCGTACATCCTGCGGTCGATCACAGATTTGCGTCCGGGTCTGAATCAGGCCCAGAATGTGCCCTATCAGCCCTTTATCAAATTACAGTGATCTTACATAGTACAGAATGCGCCCTATCAGCCCTGTCGAAGCTGAATAATTGGCTGAGATAAGTTCAGTTTAAAATTTAATCGCAGCGACGCCATCTTGCGAATGGCCGCAAGATGCCATCTTGAAAATGAGATCGCAAGATGCCATTTTGCGAATGGCCGCCTAAGCGCCATTTTAGGTAAACTCACATTTTAGTACGTGGCGATAATACTAATAGCACCATGCGATTGCATTTTTCATCATTTCCCATACGCACATTAATACATACAAAAGCGTTGTTAACTAGTCGCATATTAGCGAATGCATAGGACTTTGTATGAAACCGCTGTTTTATTAGCTTTATGCGCACGCATCTGCCCCAAGTTAACTAGCATCCTTATATCAAACCCTCAATACCCACACATTACATATTCACATATAAGGTTCAATAAGCTTTCAAGTGTATGATTTAAGTAGGTTCAGTTAGTTTAAATGCTAAGAAATAAAGATATTTGATAACTAAGGTATTATACATGCTAAACCAGTCGTGTTTGGAGTTGTACTGATGCGTACTCTTTTCACAGTATTCCGGTGTTATCGGTGGGGAGATCGCATCATGCATTCCCGAGTTATGGATCGCAGAGCCTACAAGCAACAAAATGTATATTTTAGAAACAACTGTTAGGATGCTGATGGAGGCGTGAAGAGGAAGACCCCCAGCTGTTAGAGGCAGGGAGAGTCTGTTTGAACCAGCCTGTTAAATGTTCTGTAACAGATGCTTCACCCCTGAGAACCAATGATATCAGCAACAGACTTCCCTTTTGTCCTGTTTATTCTGGGGGGTATAAATATGAGTGCACGAATGCTGATTCTCAGTCTTCGTGCTGAATGACGAGGGGTCTCTTGCTGAAGACCATCTCTGGGTCCGGAACCGCCTGCGTATGTATACTGTACTTGGGGTCTGTAGAATTTCCTTTTGCGCCTAAATTGTGTCTTGATCAATTGCGTGTAACTGTCTAAACTTTTACCTGATTATCACTTGTGCTTTGGAACCACAGATTCCACGTCTAAGTCTTTATTTATGGTGTGACTGCGTACGCAAATTAGCGTCATCCTTAGAAGGTATAAGCAGGACATTAGAAGGTATATGAAGGTGTGTATAGAGGTTCTGATCCAGTATCGTTAGCCCTTTATCACATTACACTGATCTTACACGGTACAGAATGTGCCCTATCAGCCCTTTATCACATTACACTGATCTTACATGGTACAGAATGCGCCCTATCAGCCCTATATTACATTACACTGATCTTACATGGTACAGAATGTGCGCTATCAGCCCTTTATCACATTACACTGATCTTACATGGTACAGAATGCGCCCTATCAGCCCTTTATCACATTACAGTGATCTTACATGGTACAGAATGCACCCTATCAGCCCTTTATCACATTACAGTGATCTTACATGGTACAGAATGTGCGCTATCAGCCCTATATCACATTACAGTGATCTTACATGGTACAGAATGTGCCCTATCAGCCCTATATCACATTACAGTGATCTTACATGGTACAGAATGTGCGCTATCAGCCCTATATCACATTACACTGATCTTACATGGTACAGAATGCGTCCTATCAGCCCTATATCACATTACAGTGACCTTACATGGTACAGAATGTGCCCCATCAGCCCTTTATCACATTACAGTGATCTTACATGGTACAGAGGGCCTGATTCAGACCCGGACACAAGCGGCCGTTTGCTCGTACGCATTTGATTTTTTTAAACCACGCATGCGTCCGGGTATCACTGCGCATGTGCGGGCTTATCTTTGCGGTCAATCTTCTTTCGCTCGTATACACAGCGAGCAGGAAGTGACCTGTGTAACTTGATTGACAGAATTGTCCGTTTATGGGTGGTGACGGGGGTGGAGATGTGAAAACGCAGGGGTGCCAAGCCGTTTTTTGGGCGTACATTTATTATCTGCTGCGAGCGGAAAATGTGAGCGGAAGTAGTGATATGTCACTGTGTGATCTGGTTTCCATTCTGACTGTTCATTCAGCTTGTGGTAGGTTATTGATCTCGCAAAGACAATAGTGTCTTCGTGGCTACCTAAGGGAATCAACGTTATTTATTTATTTTTTTTAAAAGGCACAAATCCAATCACTTAATAATTGGTTAGCTTGTTATGATGACATTTGAAATTTACCTGTTCTATTTTCTAACTTACGATCGCATGTTTTTTTTTTTAATGCCACAAATTCATTCACCTAATAATTGGTAAGCTTGTTGTGTAGTTTTTTTTTTACTTACCTGTTAACTTACGTTCACATGTTGGATAGTTTTTTTTGGTTCATAAAGTTCTATGTTTTTTTTTTGCTTGTTTTTTGAATGTTACCATTGTAATGTTTTTAAGTATGTTTCACAGAGTAACTTTTACCCAGTTGTCAATGAATTTTCAGACAAATTTTTAAATGATATTTTTTTAAATGTGTAAGGAAATTCAGTTTATAAACCATGTCAGTTTCTGGCTTTTTGTATACAATTGTAACTTAAATATTATTGTAAAAAGCCATTTTTAAAAGAAAAAAAAATAATAAACAATAAAATTAAAATAAAAAACAAGAAAGGAGATGGAGGTTTTTTCTGGCACAAATATGGGGCAAACACAGAGATGAAAAATGGGACATGGGACATTTAGCCAGTGCTATCAACGCCTTCTTGGGCCTGTTGTTGCTGGCCACGAGATGTTTTCCTTGTGGTCCTGCGGGTGGCCTGGCCAGAGCAAGATGGTGTATCCTCTGCTTAGGTGTAGGGCTAGGCAAATTTGGAGGGATGGCTGATGTTGTGCCAGAGGTGGTGGGCCTTGATGGTACTACAGGAAGGGTGGCTCCAACACGTGCAGGCGGATGATCTGCTCCAGGGCTGTTGCAATTCTCCCATTGGCCGCAGCAGTTTCCTCCAGGGCGTCCGCCACCCGCAGCTGATTGGCATCCATCCTCAACAGAATCTCTGTGTTTTTATCAGTTTTTTCATTGAGATCTGCGAGGGAGGCTGCCCTGGAGTGGCCGCCACAAGGTCCCCAGGTGGATCTATTGGTTCCTCCCCTGCGGAGCCAGCAGATCTACTGCGGCCAGAGGTCACCTCTGGAGCAGACTCTTCCTCTTCTGTTCCTGTAAAAAACAGAATTTTTTTATTTTTTAATCTTATGTTTTTAAACAAAATATAAATATTATACAACATTTATCTGTGGCAACATGTGGAGCCGCAAAGTCTGTCATGTCTGTGTCCATATTGGAGACGCCAAACACCTCCTCGTCCTGCACACACCCCTGTGCCAGCTCCTCCAAATCCGTCAACTCAAGTGACACAGGGGTTGGCCCACCACCTGTCCCACATGCATGCCTAGCCCTATCTGCTAGTTTTTGCTTGAGGCGGTATTTGAAGTCGCTCCATCTGTTTATATAAAAATGTGTTTTATTTTGACATTTTTAATATAATGGCACAAAAGTATTGTCAGTTCTCTTGAAGGTAGGTACATATGTTTTTTTATGTTTTTTTTTAGTTTCTTTGTTTTTTAGAATGGTGTTTATTTGTTATGTTTTAAAAAAATTCTTTTAACTTTGATTTAATTTAGTGGTTGGATTGACGAAGATACTATTTTTGTTTGTCCAGTTCGGAATTTGTTGATTCGTCTGGGTGTGGTAAGTAGATGTGGCATATATATATATATTTAAAATTTTAATAAATTATACATATTTTGTTCATGATCAGCCTGTGCAGATTGTTGTACCTAAAAACATGTTTTTTTGCAAATATTTTCTAATTTGTGTTGCCTATATTTCTAACAAGTGTTGGCATTAATGTTTGCGTAATCAAGTAGCGTTGTTTTTTGCATTCTCATGTCTTTAGGTCAAGTGTACTATAATGCGATAATAGGAATTGTGGTGGTGTTTTTTGTGTTCTCATGTCTTTAGGTCAAGCATACTTTATTGATTTTACTGACAACATAACTTAACCTCATCTGTGTAGTGCATGCTGTGGTGTTGATGTGGGCTTAGCCTGCCTCGATAATTAAAAAAATGTCACTAGCCTTTTGTTTTTTAAATGTTTTTAAAAAAACATGTAGGATTTCATGAAGATGTCCCTGCCCAACCCTGTAAGATTCTGCCTGTTTTTTGCTAAGATAAGTATATTTATCATGTTTAAAAGTTTGATTCTAAATAATTCTTGGGTAACATTTCAGATCGATGTTGGTCATCTCATAGTGGCGATGGTCCCAGCCCCTAACCAACCTGTACATCCTCCTAGGCATAGGCCTCGTAGGCGTGCAAGGCCCCAGATATTTCGAACACGTGTCACCCTTTTTGGAATGCCAGATGATATGGTGTTAAGGCGTTACCGCCTACCACCAAAAATTATCCTAGACACTCTTTCATTAATAGAGAGTGATCTTGAAAGGCAAATTAACAATCCAACAGCAATACCACCACTAAAGCAGTTTATCTCGGTGTTACATTTCTGTGCCTCAGGATCTTTCCAGACCACAGTGAGAGAAGTGGCTGGAATTTCACAGGCCTCCTTTTCCAGGATCCTGAGGTGCGTGATGGATGCCATGTTTAAGCACCTCCATCATTTTATTCATATGCCATTGGATATGGGGTCCCTTGCTGTGGTTAAGCAAAAATGTTTCGAACTTGCTGAATTCCCAAACATCATAGGGGTTGTGGATGGCACTCACATACCACTTCAGCCTCCAGCAGTGCTGGAGGCTATTTTTAGGAACCGTAAGCATTTTCACTCTATGAATGTAATGGTGGTATGTGATACCTCCCTCCAGATCCTGTCCCGGAATGCTAAGTTCCCAGCAGTGCACATGATGTGTTTGTCATCCAGCAATCAGGGTTTTGGCACAAATTAAACAACCTACAAGCTGGTGATGCATGGCTTCTGGGTAAGTTGGACACATCATTTTATGACCTTACACTGATTTTTTGGTATGTGTTGCTAATTTTGGATTATTTTTCACGCAGGAGACAGTGGTTATCCTTGCACGCCCTGACTGCTCACTCCTTATTTGGTCCCAACACCAGGGCCAAAAAGTCAATTTAATGCTGCACTTACTGCCACCAAGCAGGTGGTGGAGCACTGTGTTGACCTTTTGAAAGACTGATTTAGATGCCTCCACCGCTCTAGTGGCGACCTAATGTATTTGCCGGCTATGGTTTCCAAAACTGTGGTGCTGTGTGGTATATTTCATAACATTGCCATAAGGAGTGAGGTCCCAATGCAGCCAGAGGATGCCTTGCCGGAGGATGGCCCCCCTGAGGTTGGTCGTGGGAGAGTGTATGGGGGGGGGGCATACGCGATGTTGTGCTGCGATTTTCAGGTAATATTTTTTTTTTATATTTTAATACATATAGAAGGACATTTATGTGTTTTCATTTTCCAATGTTTGAATTTAATTTTTTTTTTTAATTTTGTGTTTTTCCATCACATAACAACAAACTGCATACTACCTGAAAAAACCGTCTGTGACAAATATGACCAAATTTTGGACTTTATACTTGGACAAATGTGACTTTGGCCTGATTTTGGACAACATGTTGGCATGCTACATCTCCAACCAGTTCTTGATTTTTAAAAATTTTGGTGTGTGTATTAAACCTGTTTGATTCCGTTGTGTGCATTAAAAAAACAAACAAAAAACCTTGTGTGTAATTATTAATTTGACTCAAAATTTAACAAGCCACAAAAAACAATTTGTCCTTACCTTTGTAGTTTGGGGCCTAGTGTAAACTGATTTTACTAAATGTGCATGTTTAATTGTGTAATATATTTGTAATGGTCATTTCTAAGCATGTATTTTGGAGTACACATTTCACAAAAAACTGCGTCTACAATGCATTAGCTACATATCGGTATTAGGGAGTACCAGTACAAATACAACCATGATGTGTTTTTGTTTTTAAAACAAAATATAACAAAACAGAACCAGAATGTATGTAAAGATATTGTTTAAAAAATATCAAAGTTTTTTTGTAAATAAAATGACCTTTTTAAAATGATCAACATTGTTTGGACTTTCAAATGATTTTTTTTTTAAAAAAACCTAAACCCATTCTACACATACCAACATATTGTTTGCCCTTGGTTTCTAATGTGTGAAGCAGTGAATGAGACTTTTTTAAAAAAAAAAAAAAAAAATATTTTTTAAACAATCAAAACAAAAAAACACACAAAAAAATTAAGGATGGTGCAACAATGAAATAACATGGTCCAAACAAACAACCATTTGGATTAAAAGGCCTCTCATTCTTTGCAATTGTGCCGCTATGGCTTCATCCCGCATCCGTGGCTCTTTTCGAAAGAGAATTTTGTTTATTAATAAACAATGCAATTTAATATTTTGAAAAGGACAGTATGATTAACAAAGAAAACATTTTAACATACCAAGCCAATTGTGTTACCCATTTCCCAGTAATGGCAAAAATCTGCAAAATCCCCGTTTTAAAAAACATTACATAACAGTATATTATTAAATTAGAGAAATTTAAAAGACATTACCTCATGATAAGAGTGGGTAGACCAATCTCTTTTGAATCTGAACTAAGCCTAACACAATTAGCAATGTTTTTTTAAAATAAAAAACTGGGCCAGCCACACAAGTTGTGTATTGGGCTGTGTCATGTGCACAATGCAAAAATATCACTTTAATTTTCAAAGTAATCTATTTAGAAAAATGCAGCATTTTAAAACAATGTAATTTGGATGTACACAACCACAAAAAAAAAATGAATGGGTCATATTTTATGCAAAATTAACGTGCAAAAAAAACAAAAATATCACATTGTGAGTGCCTCCATGTGACCAATTCTTTAAAAGTAAAAACTCGAAAAACTAAACAGTATGGATAATCCACCACCAAACAAAGTATTTGATTTTGAATAGCCTTACATTTGAATACTGGATTCAACATTGTATGCATATAGGGCCCATTTACTGTAATAACTTGAAAAAAAGGCACAAAAATTACCTGAGGGTTCCGGGACAGGGGCAGAGTGGGCCGAATCATCCTCAGAGGGGGACGTCGGCCAATGCAGGGGTAAAGGAAGTGGGGTAATTTTGGAGGCAGACAAAGGGGAGGGAGTAGACAATTGGGATGGTTGGTCAGTGGAGGGAGGGGTAATTTGGGATTGTGGTCCAGGAGAGGGAGGGGTAATATGGATGTCCAGGTCAGGGGAGGGTGGGGAATTTGGGAGGATTGGGCAGGGGATGGCATTGGTGGAGTGAGTGATAGTGGGCGTGCAGGCCTTCTCCGGCGTCTCTGTATCCGCTCTTGCCCTAAATGATGCATAGTTTTAATTAATACATAATTTTGAGCTTGGGAAACAAAAAACAAAACATATTCACAACATACTTTTAATCCCAAAAAAGATAAAAGCACAAAAATAAAACATCATTCAAAATGACATCAATGTCTCATTTTAAAAAAAAACAAGGCCATACTGCACACGTGCACACGCATTAAGGCTAATTTTCATTAGCAAAGTACATTATGCAAATAAGATTTGCAAAGACATGGAACCATTCACATATACACTTACGGCGACGGATCCGCAGCCACAGAAATGCCAGCAGGCTCTAGTTGGCTGATGGTCCTGCGATATCCTAACGAACGCAGACGGTGATGCACCTCCGCATACGCCAGCCGCTTCATAAGGTTGGTGATGGGGGGCACTCTATTGGTCGAGCGCTGGTCCATAACCTCTGTCAGGACCAGCAACTCACGCCGTGTGAATGCACTGGCTCTCATGATGGCAATGATTTATTTATGCACAAAACTGTTTTATTACAGGTACCAAAAAATACTGATTGGCTAATGAACTTTCAGAAATAACATAGGAAAAATTCTATTGGTCAATGTTTGAGTCATGTGAACAACCCCAAAAAAATATATTGGGAGTGATGATTGGCTTGATGCATTTAGGTGCGTAAACAAAGTTAAGACCAAACAAATAACCGTGTATTATAAAAAAAAAATAAAAAATATTACAAACCATTAATACCAAACAAACATTCTTAGGACTTAAACTAAAAAACAGCTTTGTCCAAAAATCCGTACGGATTCAACGGAGAAACTGGCAAACAAACACAATAAAGTTTATTGACATTAAAAAAAAAAACCTTGAGTGAAAACATTTGACCAACAATTAAGTAAATTAATGTAATGATTGGCAACAATCGATTAACGCATGTTTGCCGAACGAGGAACAAGGCAATCGAAAAATGACAGGGTTACTTCCGTAAATTACCATCAGCAAAAGACGAGTAGAGCGCTCGCTATTTCTGTTACTCGCTAGCTAGAGGAGGGGTTGGCTGAATATGGGGCGGCAGCCTAGCTACGAGCGGCCACATGTGCGAGCGCATTGTTTTATATATTCCCGCTCGTACATCCTGCGGTCGATCACAGATTTGCGTCCGGGTCTGAATCAGGCCCAGAATGTGCCCTATCAGCCCTTTATCAAATTACAGTGATCTTACATAGTACAGAATGCGCCCTATCAGCCCTGTCGAAGCTGAATAATTGGCTGAGACAAGTTTAGTTTAAAATTTAATCGCAGCGACGCCATCTTGCGAATGGCCGCAAGATGCCATCTTGAAAATGAGATCGCAAGATGCCATTTTGCGAATGGCCGCCTAAGCGCCATTTTAGGTAAACTCACATTTTAGTACGTGGCGATAATACTAATAGCACCATGCGATTGCATTTTTCATCATTTCCCATACGCACATTAATACATACAAAAGCGTTGTTAACTAGTCGTATATTAGCGAATGCATAGGACTTTGTATGAAACCGCTGTTTTATTAGCTTTATGCGCACGCATCTGCCCCAAGTTAACTAGCATCCTTATATCAAACCCTCAATACCCACACATTACATATTCACATATAAGGTTCAATAAGCTTTCAAGTGTATGATTTAAGTAGGTTCAGTTAGTTTAAATGCTAAGAAATAAAGATATTTGATAACTAAGGTATTATACATGCTAAACCAGTCGTGTTTGGAGTTGTACTGATGCGTACTCTTTTCACAGTATTCCGGTGTTATCGGTGGGGAGATCGCATCATGCATTCCCGAGTTATGGATCGCAGAGCCTACAAGCAACAAAATGTATATTTTAGAAACAACTGTTAGGATGCTGATGGAGGCGTGAAGAGGAAGACCCCCAGCTGTTAGAGGCAGGGAGAGTCTGTTTGAACCAGCCTGTTAAATGTTCTGTAACAGATGCTTCACCCCTGAGAACCAATGATATCAGCAACAGACTTCCCTTTTGTCCTGTTTATTCTGGGGGGTATAAATATGAGTGCACGAATGCTGATTCTCAGTCTTCGTGCTGAATGACGAGGGGTCTCTTGCTGAAGCCCATCTCTGGGTCCGGAACCGCCTGCGTATGTATACTGTACTTGGGGTCTGTAGAATTTCCTTTTGCGCCTAAATTGTGTCTTGATCAATTGCGTGTAACTGTCTGAACTTTTACCTGATTATCACTTGTGCTTTGGAACCACAGATTCCACGTCTAAGTCTTTATTTATGGTGTGACTGCGTACGCAAATTAGCGTCATCCTTAGAAGGTATAAGCAGGACATTAGAAGGTATATGAAGGTGTGTATAGAGGTTCTGATCCAGTATCGTTAGCCCTTTATCACATTACACTGATCTTACACGGTACAGAATGCGCCCTATCAGCCCTTTATCACATTACACTGATCTTACATGGTACAGAATGCGCCCTATCAGCCCTTTATCACATTACAGTGATCTTACATGGTACAGAATGGGCCCTATATCACATTACACTGATCTTACACGGTACAGAATGTGCCCTATCAGCCCTTTATCACATTACACTGATCTTACATGGTACAGAATGCGCCCTATCAGCCCTTTATCACATTACACTGATCTTACATGGTACAGAATGTGCCCTATCAGCCCTTTATCACATTACACTGATCTTACATGGTACAGAATGTGCCCTATCAGCCCTATATCACATTACACTGATCTTACATGGTACAGAATGCGTCCTATCAGCCCTATATCACATTACACTGATCTTACATGGTACAGAATGCGTCCTATCAGCCCTATATCACATTACACTGATCTTACATGGTACAGAATGAGATGTTATCACAGCACGACGCTGCAAACCGCATCTGTGCATCTACTCCATACTTCACTAAGAAGCAGCCAAGACCCCTATGTTCACCTGCCGCGGTACATAAACGTATACATCTCAGCGCACATGTAGAGGAACTTGTGTAGATGTAATTACACCGTGAGCCAAGGGCTGCTTGAGTCAGTAGGTGACTTGATTTAGAGATGGACGCCAATGTGATCGCAGCTGTAATTTCATACGCGAAGCAGCTGCAAAAAATATGCTAACGCCTGCCATAGCACAGCTGACATAAAGACACCCAGCGCTGCCTCTTTACATGCCTACAACGTCGCTTACCTGCATAAATATCGGTATCAATGCACATGAAGCGGCCATCTTGCCCTTGCGGCAGGTCTGACCTGCCGCAGACTCGCTGCTCTCCTGTCACACAGAGGGCTCTCAAGCTACATAGGAGAGCGCAAGGGCTAATTTATGCACGCCAAGGTAACAGTGTTTAAGCGCTAAGACACACCTGTGTTTTTTAGACCAGCCCCCCATTATCCATCCCCAATTGCTGACTACCTGTCATTCACTTTATGATGGATTCCTACGAGCTTCCGTAATCGCAATGCAAATGCTGTGCACGCTCAGTGCGGCTTATACGCATGCTGGATGCAAACAATCGCTCGATCTGCGTACGTCATCTCCATTGCGTTCATCTCTGAATCAGAACCTGCCATGTAAACGGCTTTTTATACAGTAGTAACCCACAGTACAGCTAGCACGGGATAGGGGGTGGTGAGTAAAATGTATTCTTTGCCTGGTTTTATTCTCTAAAAAACTCCACCCAAATTCTATACCGTAAATGCAGCTTACAAACATAGCGTCACGGAGTCCATTTTTAGTTTTGCTGAAGTCTTCCTTGGCGCAATCTAACACGTTCGTGGTTCCATCCATCCCGGGACTAACACCTACATACAGTGCAGCTGCCAGTTTCTAGCTTTCTATTTTACTATTGCAGAAATCGTACATTTCTTCTAATAACATTCACATGCACGCGGCAGTATGTACCAGGAGAACAGCCGCCTGCGCCCGCAGTGATTTACTGGCATGACCGAGACCATTAACCTCTCCACTATTAAGGACCCCCACAGGGCACTAAAATATAGGCTTTCACAGTTATTGCCCGTCCTCTGCCAGGATTTATGAACATTTACTTTGCTTTATCAATATAAAACATTTGACCTCTGTCAGAATATACTACTTACTGCAATGCTGTGGGGTAAATCTCAGTTTGTTAACGTTAAGTAAATATAAATAAAACATGATATAGAAATATACAGTATGAGAGAATTTCAATGCAGAAATATTTAAACACGGTTATAATAAAAAAAATATGGAATATACAGAACTATTCAGGACATATAAAGCTGCACCTAAAATATATAATGATCTACAGTAACCCAGGAACTCACAGAAAGGTAAAATACCTTATACAGAACACGAGAAGCTCATTAAGCTATTTTAATGGTTTTCAAACTTTTTCGTGCACTGGCCGGGCACAGTAATTACCAGCCAGATCCAAAAATTCAAATACATAAAATATAGAAATGTATTAATTAACCAAGTGCTGCTCCTAGATGTACAGACCAGTTACTAGGAACCTAATAGCACAAAGCTACATTAGAATATATTATAAATAGCACAAGTGCTGATCCTGATACATTACAGACAGTATCGTAATACAGTATATTACATTAGAATAATATAGTATCTTTATGTCTATGTATGAAATGCTGCTATAATATCTGCAGAATTCGGAAATAAGTGAAATCATTTATTTATACAATATGACTTTTCCCCAAAGAAAATATTTGATTATGTATTTGGACTCATACAAGGGAGGGGGATAGAAACTACTGTAATAAGCAGGCAGGCTACATCATAGGGACTACCTATAATGACCTAAGGCAAGGGTCTTCAACCCGTGGCCCATCGATGGTTACTGTAGTGCAGACCGCAGTCTCCACTACACAGAGACAAGCACACCGCCGCTGGCAGCCAGCCAATGAGAGTCAGACAGACTCATCGGCTGCTGCGCCCACTGCAGGAGTCGGGCTGGAGCTCACTCATGAGCTCTATCTTCCGGCTCCCACAGTGGGTGATGGGAGAGACATCATGACGTCTCTCCCATTATGAAAAGCGGGGCGGCCCGGGAGGACGGAGGAGCGAATGGAGGCAAGAGCAGGGATTCAGGTAAGTGGTTTTTTTCTTCTTTTTATCTAAGTGTGTGTCTTTGTCTGCATTGCTTGGGGAGGGGGGACCACTGCAGGGGGCACTGAATCGGGGGGGGGGGGGACTACTACTTGGGGCACAACTGGGGGAACCACCACTGGGGGACCACTACTACTGGGGGCACTATATAAAGGGCACTACTGGGGGCACTGCATGGGGGAGACTACTACTGGGGGCACTGCAGAGGGGGCAGTTATGGAACATAATAAAAATTGTAGGAGGGGGCAGATATGGGTCATAATTGTGTGAGGAGGGGGCAGATATGGGTCATAATTGTGTGAGGAGGGGGCAGATATGGGTCATAATTGTGTGAGGAGGGGGCAGATATGGGTCATAATTGTGTGAGGAGGGGACAGTTATGGGTCACAATTGTGTGAGGGGACAGTTATGGGTCACAATTGTGTGAGGAGGGGACAGTTATGGGTCACAATTGTGTGAGGAGGGGACAGAGTCTAAATACCGCAGTATAGCTTAGTGGCCCTTGGCTTCGTTGAATTTTTTGATTGTGGCCCACACTCCCTTAAAGGTTGAAGACCACTGACCTAAGGTCTTCCTGCCCTTATGCCAACTTAGCTTATTAGGTTCTTTGATAGCTTAGAGCCTGGTTCACAGGAGGGTGGATACGTAGTACAAGCTGTAAAAGAAATATTCCTTGTGCACACAATTAGCGAACTGGCAGCTTATCCCCAATGATAAACACCGGATCATCAATAAGAAACGTTTACAAAGAAAACAAATGGATCCAAGCGCTCAGTTCTTAAGAACATAGGTTCTACCTGATATTATCAGGGAAGACACAATATAAATAAATAAATGGATAGTTCTTTCAAATAGTCACACTCATAGTCCCCGTCTCAATCCGGGAGAGGTTTGAAGAGAAAATATCCCAATTCTGATTCCGTCAACTTGTCTAGATCTTCAACACCATTAATCATGTATATTTCCCCACAGATATATGAAAAATAGAGGAAAAGACACATACATAGCGTAAAATCATTAAGACAATTAATTTCAAATACATACATAAAAATGGCTGCGTACCATAAATGTCCTTTTTCTGAAAAGGCACAGTAGAAAGCATATAGGGGTCATTTAGGATTAGCTCCCCCTATTAAGCTGTACCTCCTTTTCTGTGGGCCAATGGTATTGCTGCCTCAAAACTCCACCAACGCGTTTCAACCAACAATGGGTCTTTATCAAGGTGTGTATGTATATAGCATGGAATCAGATATTTATAGGGACTACTGGTTACCTCCCACTTCCTGTTCAAGGTGGGCGGGCATCAATCATACATATACTCAAAAACGTCTTTTTATTGATATACAACTACCTCCTCTTCACTTAAGACAGATGCCTTTACATCTTATTGCAGAGAACCTTTATTTAAGACCACCTTTATGCATGCACATACCGAAGTTAATTGAACTAGCAGCATGCGTTCCACACTCTGGAACGCATGATGTCACTTCTGGTTTTAGTGGCAGTGAATATCTTCCTCCTAGGCATATCTCAGCGCACTTGCTGAGATGGCCCCACTCTCCCGCATGTCAGTGCCATTGGCCGGAAGTGACGTGTGCACCAGGGACATGAGAGGCATGCGTCAACACTTTCCCCAATGGCCCCATTCCCACGTGTCTTCGGCACGTCAGCGCCGGTCGCCGGAAGTGATGTGTACATCCGGGACTCTTAAGGGATGTGCCAACACTAGAGGAGAGTACTCGGTCGCCATATTTGATGGGACCAACGTCTACATCTAGAGATGTGCGAATATAAAAGAATAATCGGCGGCCATGTTTGATAGGACCATATTCCCACAAAGTGCAAGACATGCAATAAATATGAATAAATATATGAAGCATATAAATAAAAGGGAATGAATAAAAAGTAAAAGACATATTAAAAATAAATATAAAGCATGTAATGGCAGTATAAAATTACAATATAAAATTCATAAAAAGATGAAATATAAGGGACAATGTACAAGATCACTTATAAAAAACACTTTAGTTCAAAGTCTGCATTGTGTCCCCAGGGTTGCAAAGTTTTAACCTCATAAATGGCTTTCATTTCAGCTTTAGCCAGAAAAGTTTCAACACCCTTTGTATGCCAATTCCCTTCTATTTTCTTAATGCCTATAATACTTTTTATGTTATTTATAGAGCAATTGTGGTTTTCAGAAAAATGTTTTGAAAGGGAATGGTTTAGGACACCCTTTTTTATATTACGTAGATGCTCTCCCCATCTTTCTCTTAATTTTCTTGCGGTTTTCCCAATATATTGGAGACCGCAAAAGCATTCTAGCAAATATATGCAATTAGAGCTATCACAGGTCATAAACTCATGAATTTTAAATTCCTGTTTTGTGGAATATGATACAAATTTTTCCACCTTAGAGGCTTGGTTAGTGTGAGAAGTGCATACTTTACACGAACCACATCAAAAGAACCCCTTCGTTTTAATTCTTTCCATTTTTTTCTCCTGTCTAGCACTTTTTACTACTTTATCTTTGATGTTTGTGGCTTTTCTATATACAAACTTTGGATAGTCACGTATAATTTTAGCTAAAACCTGCTCCTGTTTCAATAAATACCAATGTTTTAAAAAGATTTTTTTCAATCATCTTATATTAAACATTGTTATAAATGGGATAATAGGTTTTTCTTTCTCATTTTTCTTTTCCTTATAAATTAAAAGGTCCTCCTGGGGTATTTCTCCCATTAAATCTATGGTCCTTTCTATTTCTTGTGCATCATATCCCTTCTTAATAAACTTATCCTTTAAAATTGTCACTTGATCTTTATAAATGTCATTATTCATACAGTTTCTTCTAACTCGTTGAATTTGTCCTTTTGGAATGTTCTTCAACCATCTTGGATGATGATGGCTCCTACGATCGATGTAAAAATTGCTGTCGGTTTATTAACATTTTTTGTTAATAACTGATCTCCTTCCTTATAAATTAGTAAATCTAAAAAACTAATTTCTTCCAATTGTATGTTGTATGATAAAACAATATTCAAATTATTATTAATTAGATATTTACAAAAATCATCCAAATCTTCTTTGCTGCCGTTCCAAATAAAAAATATATTGTCAATAAAACATAACCAAAGGGGAATTAATTCCTTATAGATATTATTGACCCATACCTTTTGATCTTCCCACCAACCCATAAACAGATTTGCATACGATGGTGCAAATCGAGTACCCATTGCAGTACCTTTATTCTGTAAAAAGAATTGATTGTTAAACCCAAAAAATATATTTTGTAAAATAAAAGCAATAGCTTCTTTAATAAATACTAATTTGTCCTCATTAATCACATCCAGATTCTTTCTGAAAGTGTACTCTACAGCGTCTATTCCTGCTTGATGCTCAATAATGGTATACAATGATGTGATGTCCGCAATGATTAAATAGTGATTTTCCGATACTCTAATCTCTTTAAGATGTTTGATAGTATCAATTGTATCCTTTACAGAAGAACGCATTTTCACAACTTCGGGCTGTAAATAATGATCAATGAAATGTGATATATTTGAGGTAATAGAGTCACTTCCCGCAATGATAGGGTGACCTGGAGGGTTTGATGCATTTTTATGTATCTTAGGCAAGATATAGATAACAGGCATAACTGGTTGTTTTATCAAATATTTATTTTCTTGCATGGTTATGGTCCCCTTTTCCTCACATTTATTAACAAAATTAATAAAAAAAAATTCTATCCTTTCTTGTATATGTAGTACAAGCTGCAGCTTTTGTCACAGTCGCCACTGCGAATCTATGCTAATACCTCAGCTGATGGCTGTATTCTGCGCCTCTAATCTGCTGTGGTGAACAAAAACACCATGGGTCGATCAGCCACACCATTGAACTACTAAGCAACTCTGTGGTTGCTCAAAATGTCAGACGAATTTGGCCACTGGTGTCAGTGGGACTGCGCCTCTCAATGCAGTCCCCGACACTAACTCCCCCGACGCACCCGCATGGTGACTCAGCAACACTCCCACCAGCGCCCAGGAACGCCCATCAGAATAGCATGGTTCTATATGCAATTCCAATCTGCATTCTGCAACAGTTCCCAGTAGAATGCATGCACATTCTAAGCTGGAGGGTGCAGAATTTTTTAAGTGCTTAACTGTAGCGTTATACCTGCATTCTTAGTAATTAGATAAATCTGCTGATCTTGAATGAATTGACCCCTCATCTCTCCTTTCTCTCCAACAGGTAACCAGTTATTTCTATACTGAATTATACTGCCGAGTATTCCACCTCCTGTGCCTGGTTTATTATCCTAATAGGTAACCAGATATTTCTATACTGATTTATACTGCGAGTATTCCACCTTCTGTGCCTGGTTTATTAATTATCCTAATAGGTAACCAGTCATTTCTACACTGATTTATACTGCTGAGTATTCCACCTCTTGTGCCTGGTTTATTAATTATCCCAATTCCAACAAAAAGTGGACATAGGTCATGAAAAAATAACATTGGGATATTCAAAAAATTTATTTTCTTGTGCATCCATCATAGTCTATAGTAGTTTAAAAAATGGGTTGGTAACAGTGTGTCACATGACATGCTGCCATTTTGTTTAATTTCAGCAATGGTTACCAGGCAGACAAGGTAAGAAACTTGGATTATTATAGTGATATATATGAGAATCTTCAACTGTCTAGCACCGGGCAGAGCTCATTATTTGTGTCAAAACTCTCATTCAGGATATCCCTTGTTAAGCAATTGCTTGAGAGGAAAAACACTGGAACCAAGCAAGTCTGTATTCAGATTCATCTGAGTATATTTTAAAAGTACACAGGTCTTTATAGGAAGTTTTACAAGCAAAATTATCTCATAGTATAACACAACTAATTATCAGTAAGTGCAAACATTCATTGTTTTTGAAGGTTATTACTGGGAGTACATAAATCACCCCTTCTTCCTCATTATTCCTTATCCATCTCAGGAGGCATACAAAGGAGGTTAGAATACACAGTCTATTCATAACACTATCTTGTCTAAAACCATCTGCACATCCCCAGGTTCGGAAAGTCGAAGGTTAGCAAAAATCCTTCTTAATAATATTCTGTATTTAAAGTTGTGAATAACCTCAAAAGGCGCACACCATCTTGTTACATAATGGAGTCTATATGTGGATAGCTTAATATCAGATTCCTCATTTCCCATCTTTTATTCATAACTTTACCCTATACTATCTACCTAAAAGGAACACGATCTTGCTATACTAACAGGTGTGTATACATATAAGTCCATCTACAGAAACTTATACATAGGATCACCCCCTCTCTCCTTGGGAGCGTTGACCCGTCCCCTGCTAGGGCAAGTCCACGGTCCTCAGTCTCTAATTGTCTTTTATCCTGTCCATCTTGTCATGAATACTCAAGGAAATGATGACAGTCTTGCATTGTCCACATGTTTTCTTGTCATCTTCAATGGGGCTGGTTCCACCAATGGTGCAGCTTGAAATGTTGTCTTAGGCCTAGATGTTCTCATAGACTGGAGTTATCATCAAGGCCTTTGGTGTATTTCCTTGGAGAAACAACAGTCAAGTGTAAGTAACTTCTTAATCAGAAAAACAACAAGTTTTATAGCAATATAAAATGATTACAAACAATGCTAAACCTTAATCAATAAGTGAAAGAATTCCTAATATCAATCTACTAAATTCATTAAACCATTTCGCTGGGTTTAACTCGGAAAATTTACTTATTATCAAAATCATACTTTGGATCATTATGTGTTTTCCTGAACTGGTCCTTTAATTTCTTGATTTTTCATATATTTCTGTATCAGGTCATAAAAGTTATCCACTATATACATTATAGCAGGCTAGTCTCACTATAAGACATATACCTTATCAAACAGCTGTACGGTAGTCAAGGATCAGTCTAAACTGTCCCATAACCTTTATTTTAAATTGCAGTTTATTAGTGATCATTTTAAGTACATCAAATATTTCATCTGTAACATTATCAAACAATTTGGCTAAAGCTTCTATATTGTGACCATACTATACACTGAGCCTAGATATTGTTACTGCTTCCTGTCTCTTAATATACCATTACTGTATTTATGCAGTTACTCAGCTTAATACTTGTAATAAAAGCTCAAAGTTTAAAACTAAAATTAAACTTGTAACAAAGCAAAGTACACATTCCCACAAGCCTTTGTCTGGCTTTGGGCTTAGCAAACCATCTATTCATAATATCAAATTACTCCAACTCCCCTTGGATGAAGATTTTGCAATGGAGGCATGTATTCAGGTGTTCTTCCCATGATGTTTCACTGAAATAAGTGTAGTCAGCAGGATTTGGAATAAACTTTCAAATCTAGGCTCAATAGCCTTTCTGGTATGTTTCCAAATTAGCATCTGATCTCCTGGTAAACGGTGAGTTCCTGTATCAAGATAAGGGACTGGAACAGAAGAAAACACCTAACTATGTATTTTAGCTAATTGTCCTGTAAGATTGATACATAGTACACCATATCTGCAGATGACCTTAATCATGATTTGCATAATTATCTTGGCCATTGTCTTTGCATTTGCCCTCCAACACGCCTACCCTCCAGGCCAGTGACTGATCAGGCTCATTGTAAGGACATGAGATATGTGTTAGAAATGTATTTGCAACATCTCAGTCCCTGCAGTGAGTAATTAACTTTTTAGCCCTTTGTCTTCCCCTTCCGTCTGCTAGAGTATGTGTGTTCATTCACATGACTTTTACTTTTGCAGTAGCAGGTATATATTTTATACTGTAATAATGTAAGTAAATGTAATTTTTGATACTTTGTAAGCCTTAATGTTTAGCATTGTCCATATGTCTGTTTTATTCATAACCAGTAGAGCAAGGTAACACCTCACAGAGCAAAAGACCTTACGTTTAGCCATGTGCATATCTCTGTTGTATTCATGACCAGCAGTGCAATGTAACACCTCCCAGAACAAAAGACCTCCTAAGTTAATTTCCACCTCTGCAGGGGACGCTCATGACCTACACCTCCTTCCATTTGCCTGTCTTTGTGCCTCACAGGAGTCTGGTAAACTAAACAAAGCCAACCTAGCAGGTGTTCGTCAGGGAAGTAATATCTGGGGGAAGTAGGAGAAAGTTAGAGGATGAGTGACTCACACCAATCAAGGAACGGTGCAACTCCCCTGGGTGGTCACAATAGTGTGGGAATTTGGAAGATTTCAAAAGAGGTTATGGAAGGCAGCTCCTCATGTTAGTCGCTGACCTTGGCTAAGAAGGGACTTTTTGCCAAGGTGCTTAGTGGAACGCATCGCCAGTCCTGTGTGGACGTATACATTTGGAAATTCTGTGTGGACGAATACTCTATCACTGCTGCTGTGTGATCTGTGATAGTTTCTACTGTGTGTTATCCTGGAAACGCTGTGGTTGATGAATACACTGTTACCGCTGTGAGGATTGGGTAATAGTTTCCCCTGTATGAAACTGTGAGTCTTTAGCTATTTTGTGGACTTCTCCTGGAACTTTATATGCTGCTGAGACTGGCCCTATCTGGACTGCTACCTGCAAATTGTCTGTTCACTGTATTTACCTTTTGTCCTTATATATTCTCTATTTCCGTGTGCTTTGGAAAAATAAACCATCACTTTGGTTGCATCTGCTCAGTGTCTGGGTGATTGAGAGAACCCAGTATCCTCACACTCGTACAAGGGTACATCACATTCAGAGCATTTGGGCAGTGATTTAAAATCAGTTTGTATCCTTTGAAAGGAACACTGAGTCTGGGGAGTACTTTTCAAAGGGGTTGGGACAGTCTTACCGGATTGTTCAATGCACATATTAGACACCTTATTTCAAAGGCCTTTGCTGTCTGTGCAAAACCCGGACCTATCCAATTACAGTTGGTGATAGCCACCATTGTATCCTTCTCAAAGTGCACCTCACTATGCAGTATCTGGGCCATAACTGGGTAAAGTGCTTTTGGTAGACAAACTTTGACTTTCCCCCCACTCACCATTTGTCTTTAGTTCCTAGCTTTGTTTTTTCCCAGCCTCTGGAGCTTGTGCCTGGAGCTTTGTGAGGGTACTTAAGTCAATCTTGGGGATGGAATCTACCACATAAGTGGGTTCCCCTTGGGAGCAGTGACTTATGGCAGCAGCACATGCAGCCTGGTCTACCAGTCTACTGTCTTCAGCTTCAGGTGTAGTCTCTCAAGTGTACCCTTATCTTTATCACTACAAGCCTTTGGGATACCTGTAATGCAGTAGACAGTGCTTAGATATGGCTAGCATATCCTGTGTGTGTAACTCCATCTCCAGAAGAAACATCCAAAAAGTTTTTCATATTTTCATAAATTCAACACAACACAATCGAAGAAGAAAAAGTATATTTTCAGTGTCCTCCTTGATACTGTCACAATTTACTGTTTTATCACTATTCTCCCATTTTTTGAAACCTGCGGGAGCAATGACGCAGGATTCAACAATCTACATCCTTTAAGAGTGACAATACTTGTACAATAAAGCTACCTCGTATTTTGTAAGCCTAATAACAGATGAATGCTTTCTTTAAGCTTCACTCAGGATATTTATAACTTCATGTGATACTATATAGTGTCCCAACACTATGCACTTTACAGGGTCTAGGTGACAAGAGTTTCCATGTGATTGTTCAAGGACCCCCTGAGCATGTGAGTTAGACTCATTACAAAACAGAATAAATGGCTTACTATAAAATCAGGTAAAAGGAATGCTGATGCATTAATAATATCTTGTTTTACAACATGATATACTTCAATTTATTCATATGTTAATGTAAGGGGATTCTGTTGTATAGATCCCTTGATTGCATCATACAAAAAGTACAATTTATTTTCATAAGGTATTTATCATCTTTAGATACCCTACAACATTTACTATGCAGAATATTCATGCAAATAATCCTGCTCTAAGTTAACACACATTGTATAATGATTCTGATTGCACTGGCAAGAAGCCAATCTTTTAACACTAGGGGGTAAATTTACTAAAGTGAGAGTTTTTAGAAGTGAGTTTTAAAAGTGATGTTGCCAATAGCAGCCAATCAGATTCTAGCTATTATCTTCTTGAAGTTGCTAGTTAAATGTTAAGTAGAATCTGGTTGCTATGGGCAACATCACTTTTAAAACTCAATTCTAAAAACTCTCACTGTAGTAAATTTAGCCCTAGGGCTTGTAGCACCCCCTTGTGGCAGTTTAGTCTAAACATACTGCTTCATTTGTTAGGGACTGAAAAGCAGTAAAAAAAACTGAGGTAGTTAGTATGCTATTCAACAAGGTATGCAGATTAGGTAAAAATGTATTAACTTTTACTAATCTCTCATGATTCATTCTAAAAAAAGGGAGATTCATCTGGATTTGGGGTCTTCCTCTTAATAGGGGAAAAAAAAACTACTTCCGACTGTAACGACATTTCCTAAGTACCCCTGCTTCCAGGTAATCTCCTACCTGTTTGGTTACTGCAGCCACTGGACCTGGTCTTAAAAGTTATTATTTAACTTGCTGCATATGCAGCTTTACTTTTCACAGGCTAGATGAACAGTATTCTTACATCCGTCTTTCCCCTGTGCCCATAACATATTAGGGACTTTAGCAAACATCTCATTTAAGTACAAGTTTCCAGTGTTAACAACATTAATGAGACCTATTAATACAATTAAAAGCTATTCTTCTATCCTGATTTGGAAGTTAGTCACTTCCCCATCTTTGTATGTTATTGTGGCATTTAATGCTGAAAATAAATCTGCCTCTAAAATATTAAGTGAGCAGTCATCTGAGACTAAAAACTGTGTCTCTAATGTCACACTATTATTTACAGTAATCTGCAATGGTTTTGTCTTTTGTAAATACTGCATTTGACCATGCAGGCCAGTGGCCGAGACTACAGAAGAGGTCAAACATTCTGGAAAGATTAATTTGAACTGAATGACACTTTTAGCAGCCTTTTTTTATACATTCTCAGTTCTCTAGCATTTTGTAAAGTAACCTCAGAATCCCAATGTTATTAATGTTACCTTCACAATAATCTTTACATTCCAACACATGTTGTAAACACTTCAATGTTATAATCTAATTTACTATACTGTACTATATATGTGAGACATTATCTTTACCCTTGCACAGAATATCCACTTCAAAAAGGAGTCTCACACTGGGATTTTCACACCTATACAATAGGAATGGCTTCTTTCCACAAGACTGCTTTGCCCTGGAATAATTGTGTGACTAAAATCAACTGAAAAAACAAGTTAGCTTATTTAGATACTCCTTAGTCAAAATATACCTTTTGTACAAGAGAGAAGGAACTTTAATAGCAATAGCCAAATTAAATTAGACTGCTAATGAATCCCATTATAACTTCTGGATTGTACACAGTTGAGAAAACAGAAAAATAAAAACGGCTTGATCTTCTCTCATCATCAAATGCCATTCATGCTCTTTCATTGATGACCCAATGTATTTTTACACCTCCAGCTTTATGCTTTCACTCCGCCCACCATGAGCAGCAGTTCCTATTGATCCAGCATAGGCTTCTATTCTTAAATCCCTTGGCATTTTCAAAAACACTCAACGGGGCAGTCATGGGAAGTGAGGACGAAAGTCTCTTAACCGCTGTAACCACGTAACTTCCTTGCCTTCAGGTTCACCAGTTTCATATAGGAGACAAATAGAAGTGGTACCTATCAAACGGCTCTGTACTTGGAGAACAGACCCGTAAACTCTCGCTCTGTGGCTGACATCCCCAGAGCCCCCACACTCAATATAAAGAAAACTAATGGCCCTCTGGTATGCCCAATCAGGTCCGTCCATTGTAATGCCAGATCTATAAGAAACAAGACTGCTACAATTGTTGACCTTATTGAATCTTCAGACTTGGCTAAACGAAAATGCAGCTCCTATTTTGGAAGCTGCAATTCCAACAAATTACTATGTCATTCACAACCCGAGACTTAACTGCAGGGGAGGGGGAGTGGCAATCTGCTTTAAAAAAGAACTTAAACTTAGGGTCTACCCAATGGAAATTACTCACTCATTTGAGTGCATTGGTGCCCAGAGATCTACAGACTTAGGATTCAGAGTACTTCTCATTAACTGCCCCCCCCTGGAGATGGAAGGATATTTCTACAAGAATTTTTAGATATTGTTGCTGGACTAGTTCTGGAGCATCAAAGATGGCTGATCCTTGGGGATTTCAATGCATGGGTTGATGATGAGCTCTCTCACCTTGGCCAAGATTTCCTGTGCACAATGAATGCTCTGGGCCTCACACAAGTCATTCCTTCAGCTACTCATATAAGTGTTCACACTTGTCTTCCAGATTGGATTAGAAGTCTATGACCTAAATATAAACCCAGTCACATTGTCAGACCACCACTCAATTCACTTCTCAGTTGCAACCCCTCAAAATGGAACTTTACCCATGGAGTTGACAAGGTAACGCCCAAGGAGGGGCATGACCCCCCAGGCTCTTGCAGCAAATCTTTGTGCGGTAATGGGGGCCCCCAGGCTCTTGACCCCCCAGGCTCTTGCTCTGGATCTTTCTGCGGTAATGGGAGCCTGTGAAGATCCTTGTTCCCTTGTCCATTACTATAACAGGGATGTGACAGCTACAATGGATATTATTGCCCCTGTGCATACAAGACCCCGCATACCACACCGTCAAGCCCCTTGGTTTCATAATAGTGTTAGTGAACTCAAGAAAAGGGGACGTAGACTTGAAAGATGATGGAGGAAGACTAACCTGGTAAAGGATAAGTTAACACTAATCAAACATATTGGAGAATATCAATCAACAATCACCCATAAGAAAACAGAGTTCCTTTCAAATGAGATCAAGTAAGCAAATAATAGGCCAGCTCAGCTTTTCCGTACAGTGGAGATTCTTTGCAAACCAGCATGCCTGCAGCTTGATGAAACCCTTTCCCAGTCAAGATGCAATGAGTTTGCAAAATTCTTTGCAGATAAAGTATCCTCCATCCGGGCTGGAATTCCCACAGTGCCATCAAAGGATTGCCAAACTACCAAGCCTGCCAAGGTAAGCCACCTGTCTCTCTGGAACAGATTTGACATAATGGATGTAAAAGACATTGCCAAAATTATCAGAATGTTGCGACCCACCACCTGTGATCTGGACACTACCTCAACCAAGTTTCTCATAGGGTGTATGGACATGATTGGCCTTGTAATTGCAAAAATAGCTAAATGCTCTTTGCAAACAGGCATTTTTCCAGAACCACTAAAGGAAGCAATTGTTAGACCACTTCTTAAAAAACCTAATTCAGACCCCAACTGCATGACCAACTATAGACCAGTATCAAACCTTCCTTTTCTTGCAAAGGTCATTGAGAAAGTGGTGGCAATGCAACTGGAAACCCTCCTGTCTACCCATGATATTTATGATCCATTCCAGTCAGGATTCAGGAGAAGACATAGCTCTGAAACAGCTCTGGTATGTGTGCTTAATAATCTTCTGATGGCAAGAGACAGAGGTGATTGTTTAATCTTAATCCTTCTGGATCTCTCAGCAGCATTTGATACTGTGGAACCAGGATCCTAATTGAGCGCCTGAAAAATTTCTGTGGACTGGATGGCACAGTCCTTAGCTGGTTCAAATAATTTCTTACCGGCAGGTCACAGAGTTTCTTCTGGAGTAAACTCTTCATCACCAGTGCCACTTCCATGCGGTGTCCCACAGGGTTCTATACTATCTCCCATGCTTTTTGCAGTATACATGCTACCATTGGGTGAAATAATCAGAAGGTCTACCACTGCTATGCAGATGATACACAACTGTACCTGTCCTTTGCTCCAGGTACAAAAGGACCACATAACAACCCTAAATGGCTGCCTAGCTGAGCTTCAGGAGTGGATGAGTGCCAGTTGGCTGCGACTGAACCCTGATAAAACAGAGGTCCTTATTATAAGTCACAAGTCAGGGCTACAGCATAGCCAACCAACAGGACTTAGGCTTGGGGGATCAGAATTACAAAACACTGAACATGTGAGGGAATCTTGATGTCCTGGATAGTGGCTTGACACTTAAACATCAGGTATCAGCCACAATCAAATCCTCATTCTTTCATCTGAGGAACATTGCCAGAATCAAGCACTTATTTCCCTCAGAAGATCTGCCCAAAGTCATACATGCATTTATATCATCACGCCTAGACTACTGCAACGACCTCTACCTTGGACTCCCAGCAAAAGAATTACACCGCTTGCTGATGGTACAAAACGCATGCTGCCAGGCTATTAACCAACCAGCCCCATTCCAGCCACATAGCACCCATTCTCCCTTCACTGGCTGCCTGTCAGATGGCGAATTGTTTTCAAGATGGGATTACTAACTTACAAAGCCCTACATGACCATGGCCCAAGGTACCTAAAGCAGCTTCTGATTCCTTACCGTCCCACTCGATTACTGTGATCCGTTGACAAAGGACTTTTAACAGTACCTAGAATTTCCCGGAATTCGTCTGGGGGTGGAGCTTTCAGTTTTGGGGCTCCAACCTTATGGAACTCACTTCCCCGCACAGTTTGAGAGGCCTTCACTCTAGAATCCTTCAAAAATACTACCTCTTCACTCAAGCATTTCACTAATGTCCCTTGTTTAAGCTTATTTTGTATTTTGTACTGTAAAGGCAAATGTAAAGCACTTTGAGCGCTTTAGGATAAAAGAGCTATATAAATAAAATTATTATTATTATTATGTACCAATAGCTTAATAAATCCTTGTACAGGATTAAGGAAGAGGTGGACAGAATTACCTACATTGTCCCCGTAATACCACAACCAAACAACATTTATACATATTTAAAAAAAAAAAAGGCCAATAGAAAAAAATAAAAAAACCTTTTGCAACAAAACAAAGGCTCATACTTAAAGTAAAAGCAATATTGATTTGCAAGTGTGACTAACTTGTATAGGCAGATAGACTCTCAAAATAAAACTGCTTGTTTAGCATTTGCAATGATGTTCACTGAGCCTCTTGTAAATTAGGCATATAAAAGACTAACTAAAGGTGCGTGTGCGTACACACGGGACGATCATTTGAACGATTTATCGTTGACACATCGTTCAAAAAAATTGCTCAGTATTTGCCCCAAAATGATGAACGAAAACTACAAATGTGCGCTCCAGTCTGTAGTTTTTTTCATCGTCCGAAATTCCTGTCCAACCTGACGATATTGTCAGGTTGGACATGTCCTGGGATGTGGGAAGGAGCCCGGCACTGAACGAAATAGTTTTTGATTTCGTTCAGTATGTGTGCTCAGTGTCATTAACGACAATGAGCACACCCCTGCCGGGGACACACATCGTCCCGTGTGTACGCACCGTTAGAAAAGAACGATTATTTCATACCTTCAAATATTTGAATATTTTACTAACATCACATTTAGATGTTATTGAATATACACATTAATTTATGTATCTTCTACGTTAACTACTTTTTAAACCTACAAATATTCATTCTTAGTTTTTTTTTTACATTTAAAATCAAACCATTTAGCACTGTTCACAATTTTAATTGCGGACGTTCACATTTCCATGTATTTGTCTGACAGGAATCTATGTATTTCTTATCCTCCTCCTAACTTCTGGTACCTTTTCTGGGTTTAGTATACGATGATACCTTCAGTTTACATACTCTACAATTCACAGCACCACAATTCCAAATCATCACATGCTTGACAGTCTATATCAGGGCATAGCTATTTACTTTTAACAATATTATTCGTTTTTATTAAACAATTTGGACTTAATGTCCTTACAGATGTCTCTTCAAAATAATCCTTAAAGTACATACAATTAATTTTTTATTCCCTTTCTTGTGACTCTAACAAGATCGGTTTTAACACTTTTATCCAATTCAAAATTTTGCCTTCAAGTTTGTTACTCTTTATGCAGGGGCCATATGACTTACGTATCTGTTGTAAATTGGTCAAATCAAGTGTGCCATCTCCATTCCGTCTGTCACCCCAGGACCTAAAACTATAAATATAATATCCATGGGGGTCTTATAGCTGGACAGATGTTTGTTGTCCACATTACCCATATCTGTGGGTCTACTAAACCCTGTCTGTGGATCTACCAAACCCTATTCTGTGGGTCTACCAAACTCTATTCTGTGGGTCTACCAAACCCTATTCTGTGGATCTACCAAACCCTATTCTGTGGGTCTACCAAACTCTATTCTGTGGGCCTACCAATCCATATTCTGTGGGTCTACCTCAGCAAAAGTTCACAAAGCATTCGCTCGCTGCACATAGACAGCCCAGCAGCGTAAGTGACAGGGGAAGCAATTTGTAGGTGGTAACAGGGGCTGGCCATTAAAAACGGGACAGTGGAGGTGCAAACGCAGGTATGCCTGAGCATCTCAACAACATTTTAGAGGTGCGCATAATTATAAGACAGCATCATAGTACACGTCACCTGGCTTGTTTTTACACTGAATTGCTTGCAGTGCATGTGACAGGTTAATGGTCAACCTGAAGTGCTGCGATAGCATCCAATGTACCAATGGTTGCATACACTTCCTGGATATGACATGCACAAGTGGGCATCTTAAAACAGGCTGGTGGGTGTCTGCATACACTCTCATGTGATCACTCTCTAAGAAATACTGGGCGTGCTAATGCATTGCTGTGTGATAGCACTGCCTACACATCGTGTGAAAGTATGCATCTAGCGAGCGGCTCTGAATCAGGTCCTATGACCGTGTCTTTGGGATGTAAATTGATTGGTAATGTAGTGATAAACAAATCCCAAAATTCTCCTACTATAGTCTGGAAATAATCTCCATCAATATGGCAACCTACCAACAAACAAAAGGTACTTCTATGTCTAGTCACTCTGGAAGTATAAAGATCACAAGGCATCACAGGCACGCAGAACTTTCATTGAGACGTGATGAATGTGTTTACATGTACTGTACTAATATGGTGTGACTGGGTAAGACGAGCGTCTTTTATGCAACTTTTTACCTTCAAAAGCATCTGAATCACACAGTGATGCTAATTGATAGCACAAGCAGCTTCTGCTGATTCAAACGATATACAGCATGAATATGTTCTGTGAGCCAGTGTGATAGTATAATGTAGCATTTCGCATGCAGATACAATCAGTTACTGTAACACTAACATAGCGTTTTGCATGCAGATACACCCGCACTCACTCACAGAATATGGGTATGCTGCATATCATTTTAGTCAGCAGAAGCTGCTTGTGCTAATAAGATGCATTTGAAGGTAAAAAAGGTGCTTGGTGCTACCGAACCACATAGCACTCCTGTGACCCTAGACTTAAAACATTTCTCTCGATATCCTACCACTTGGCATTTCTGCTATACAGTAGACATTGTAATGTACACATTACAGGGCCATCCACTTTAACAGTGTGGTATTCAGTAGTACAAATATCAGTGGAGCACTCGCCATCCGGGGGTTAAGCAGTGTATTATATGCCATGGCTTATCTTTCATTGTAGAATACCATGGCACGCCACAGTACAGTCATCACGTAATGTTATATGGCGTGACACAGGAGGCCTGGAATGGTGCTATGAGCAATAAACTAGCTGTGCCCATCTATAACATGCTTAACGTAATGGATATAACATTGTTTATGTTAGATGTGTTAGAGAGAAATGCAAAGAAGGAAGCTATGTCACCTGCAGAAATAATGAAAGAGATTGAGAAAACACAGAGCCAGATTGAGCACAGAAAAAGGCTGTTGAAATAAAGAAGAAAAATGCGGAAGACCAGAAAAAAAAGGAGGTCTGAATGGACTCGTGCCCGAAGGCGAGCAGAAGCAGCCAAATCAAGAAACAGAATGACAGAAATGCGAAAACGCAAAAGGTGATGATAATCAGCCGGCAGTAATTGACAAGAGTCCCCTCAAAATAGTTTGTGTCACCACAATCCTTCGCCAAAGCTTTGCAAAGAGTGAAGAAAGCACTACCCCAATCTCCAGGGAAGAAGCGGGCAGTGGTGAAGAAAATGTTACAATCATTTGGATGTAAAAGTAATGTGCCACAGAGAAGGTTACCTGAGCAGAATATAGAAACAAGAAATAAAATTGGGACTCATTTTATGAAAGCGAGCTCATTTCTAGGCAGTGTCCAGGAACGAAACCGTTTGTTACTGCACACCAGGAAGGAGAGAAGACAGCTGTACAAAAGGAAATTTTAAATATGAATGTAATGGAAGAATATAGGCTCTTCAAACAAGAAAACCCAACAGTGAAGGTAGGAAAGTCAACCTTTGCTCATTTAAGACCAATGCGAGGCTGCTGTCTGAAAAGGACCATTCCATATGTTGCTGCAAGTATCATGAGCATTGTCCGTTCATTTTTGATGCATTTAATGTTCTTGGCTATAATCTTCCAAAAGTAGATGATATTGTCAGAGACACTGTATGCTTGTGGGCGCCACGTTGCTGTTTAGCTGAATGCAATAAGTGAATGAATACGGAAGCTTTTGTTTCAGAATAAGTTAAAGACGTGGCTCTAGATGCTACCATTTCATACTATCAATGGGATTCAGAAAGCAAGAAGATTTCCATCACATGTCCTGTTCGGGAGGCTTTTACTGTTTTGGTTGAGCAGCTGATAATAAAGAAGTGTCATTGTTACACAGCAAAAACACAGTTGAGGGCGATAAAATCAATGAAAGCCAAATCCCTTGAAGGTGATGAAGCTCTAATGCATGATGATTTTTCCGAAATTTTCGTCATCAGGATGAGATGTCTGCCCACTGGGTTGCTGAAGGGGTAAACACTCTATACATGCGTCAGCACACAAAATAATCCACCAAGTAGTTATGTTGCTGGAAGTGATGACTTACATGACAGGTTTGCTATTTTTGAATGCAATCGACTCATCCTTAGTAGCCTTGGAGAGAATCACCCACCTATTTCAAAAGTTCACACGTGCTCTGACAGTGCGATTGGCCAATTCAAGAACCGGTATACACTTACTGTTGTGACAAACTCTGAACTCTTGCACCCGAATGTGAAGGAAGTAACTTGGACATTTTTTGGGACTGCTCATGGGAAAAGTCCAGTGGATGGGTTAGGTGGGACAATAAAGAGAGCTGTATGGAGGGCTATCCTTCAGAGGAAAATCACAGTCAATAGTGCTATGGAATTCTTTGAAACTGTACAATGAATGTCAGAGAAAATTTAAGTTCTCTTCTTATCAAAGGAAAAAAATGATGCATGTAGGCAGCAGAAGCAAGACGAGTGGTCAAGTACTAGTGTTGTCCTCACTCCAGGTTTGAAGAGTTTTCACTACTTTCAATGTGATGCTACAAGCAATATGTTCCAAGCTTGTGAAATAAATCCACAAGAATACCAACGGCCATTTTAGGATATACATGTCTCTCACCCAGCAGATGTACAACAAAGTATTGATGTAAATGTCACGGCTAAGAAAGAGGACTTTGTTGTAATAAAGTATGACAATGACGAATTTTATGGGACTATCACTGATATAAATGAGAATGGAGAGTTCTATGTGCGGGTGATGCATCCAGCCAAAGGGGGTGGGTATGGCCAATACAAGATGATGAGATATGGTACCCATCTGAGAACATTGTGAGAAAGGTAAATGACCCTGTACCAGTTAATGCAAGGGGCCTTTTTTCATTTCCTCATTAAATGTATTTGATGGTTACGTCCATGATGAATTTCGTGTTACGTCCGTTACACATACATTCCATTAAATATTGTCAAGGTAATAAGAATGACTTTCCTGAAAAATTTATTGTAAAAAAGTATGGAATAAATATATGTTGTAGTTTCAGAGAAATCAGACATGTATTTTATTTCAGAAATGAACATGTCCTATCCCGATTACATCCGTTACATTTAAACAATGTATTATTATTTACAGCAGACAATGGTGAGGCCTGTTCACACTTCATATATTTATTCACCAGTGGTAGATACAATTGTAGTAAAATTTGCTTCTTTAGGTGAATTTTAAATTTGAAGCAATCCAGATGTTTATCACAAACATTGTATTTGAGAGTTACATCCATTACTTTGGAAGTGCCCTTAACCAGATATTTCTATACTGCAGAGTGCCTGGTTTAGTAATTATCCTAACAGGTAACCAGATATTTCTATACTGATGCTGTGTGCTATTGTTCTTAATGCCTTATGCTTTGTACTAGTAGTTAATTTGTTATAAGGGTTCTCTCCAGTCTAATGACTGAGTGAAGGCATGATTTATTTCTAGTGCTAGATGTTTGGTGTGTGGTGCCTGTTTACTTAAGCCATTATATTGCTAGCTTTCTTTTGGAGGACCAATGGGGGTTTTCATTAATTAGTGTCCACACTTGCCTGTATCTCTGTATAATTGTGTCCTTAACTGTAGCCTTATACCTAAGTTAAACCGAAGATAAACAGAAGGAGAGTAGTCTATGTCCCATCTTTCAACAATCCACTCAATATAAGGACAAACTTGCATCAAAAATTGTGAGTTCAAAATCTCTACACAACAAACCTCTGCTGTCTACATATCCAGGACTGTTACAGCTGGACTCCCTGTGTGGTCACAGCAAGAACTCAACACTTCTATTGCTATTAATAATGCTGCCCTTCTGATTTTCACATACATCTCAATGCATACTGTATTTGTGCCTATGTCAGTTTGCCTCCTTCCACTTGGAAATACTGTCTTTTATCATAGCTACCAACCTGATATCTCTATCGCTGCTGACAACTTGACAATCAACCCCACAAGCTCGCTGCCATCATTGACTCTGAACTGTCCTTTGTCAGTCTTAAAATCCTGTTACATACATCTAAAAAACAGCCAAAATTCGACCATATCTTACACAAGACACTGCAAAAACTCTAATCCATGCACTAATTATCTCCCGCATAGACTATTGCAATAGTCTCCTTTACTGGTCTTCTCAAAAACAGACTCTTGCTGCTATAATCCATTATGAATGCAGCTGTGAAGCCGATCTTTCTCGCCAAACTTTCATTGTCTGCTGATCCACTCTGTTAGTCCCTCCACTGGCTACCGGTCTTCTACCCTACTCAATACAAAATACTTACACTCACACATAAAGCTAATAACCAAACCTCACCAACATACATCTCTTCACTCATCTCAAAATATCTCCCAACCTGACCTCTCCACTCAGCATCTCATCCCCACCCATTACTTGGTCCCATTCATGGTTACAGGACTTTTTTCTGGCTGCACCCACCCTGTGGAATGCCCTCCCATGCACAATAAGCCTTTCCGCTAGTTTCCAAACTTTCAGGTGTTCCCTGAAAGCTCACCACTTCAGACAAGCTTATAAGAACACAGAATCTCCCACATAACCTTCATAGCTTCCATATCCAATTACATCACCTCTCACAGTCCTCACACATAGTATTTTCATACACATCCTCCTGACCCTAGGCCAACTTTCCTGTGTGACTGGATCATACAGCTCACCAAGAACCTCTGCAATCTGGCTGGACCAATTTGCAAAATGTAGCACCTATCCTTGTGTATCAACACCTATTTCCCTATAGATTGTAAGCTTGCAAGCAGGTCCCTCTTACCTTTAGGTCTGTCTCTTACAATCCAGTCTTGTTCTATTAATGTTGTTTCAAATTGTAAAGCGCAATGGAATATGCTGCGCTATATAAGAAACTGTTAATAAATAATAATAGCTCTCTTGCCTAGTCTCACATCCGTTATCTGCTTACAGTCTACTTTATTATTCAAGTTCTGCACGCATTATATCCCCCACTTGTATTCCACTCAATAACAAACTTGTGTTAATGTGCATACATATTTACCTACACTGTTCTTTCACTTGCATTTCTGTAAATTTCCTGCACTCCCGCATTCATATTTCATTTATATTTCCATTTTTTTTTATCCACACCATGACAATGTTTTCTTCAACTCCCCCCTTCACTCAGTCTCTACTCTCTACTCTAATCCTCTGTTCTACCCCCTGCTTCCACCTTTATCCTTTCCACCTCGTCTCCTCCACCTCTTTGTCTCCCCCTCCTCTGTCTGCATTATTTCCCCTCCTCTTCCATTACTCCATTTTCATCCTGTTCTACGCCCCCTTTGTCCTACTAACCCACCGCTAATCCTTCCTCCTACACTCCTCTCCCTGTCACTTCACCACACTGCCATCGACATCTCCCTCACTGCCCACCTAATACAGGTTCTCTTTCTAGCTCAGGTGCCCACACCATTGCTACACTCTACGCATATTGGTCCCCCAAATTAATCTCACCTCCACGTTTCAGCAACTCTGATAATCTTATTCACATCTCCCCCACAAACGCTATCCCTGTACCCTATGGAATGCCAGGTCAGTCTGTAATAAACTGGTCCCCACCCATGACCTTTTCATCTCCAACTCCCGACATCTCCTAGCCATTACTGAAACCTGGATTCGCCCTCTGACACTTCTGCTGCTTTCTCCTGTGGGGGCCTCACCTTCTCTCATACCCCTCGTCCTATGAGTGGGCACTCATGTGACCTGGTTTTTACTCACCTTTTTTATATTTCTGACTACTCCAGTTCCCTATTCCCCCTCTCTGACCTTCACCTTCTCTCTTTTAACTCTCTCCTTCCTCTCCTCTACCTCCTAGGGCCACCATTACTAAGCGTAATATTGAGGATATTGACACTTTTCCTTCCTGCTGGACTCGCTTCTTTCCCCTATGCTTTCTCTCTCCTGTCCAGAACAAGCCACTTCCCTGTACAATTCCGCCCTTCTGCTCTTGACTCTGTTGCTCCGGCAATGCCTACTCACCCTCGCAGATCCACACCACAATCCTGGCATTCCAAATGCACCAGATACCTGCAAAACAGTTCATGAATTGCCGAGTGTCAGTGGAGGAAATCACGCTCTAAGGGATACTATTTTCTCTCATCCTACAGTGCTGCCCTGTCCCTCTCCAAACAAACATATTTCAAGAACCTCATCTCCTCAGAGTCCTCAAACCCCCAGGCATCTCTGCTACTTTCAACTCCCTCCTCTGTCCTCCCGCTCCTCGCCTCTCCTCCTTACTCTCTGCCTTTGAGTTTGCCACCTATTTTACATCTAAAATTGACTCCATATATGAGGACATAATATCGCATCAGACCCTCAGCACTCCAGCCCCTCCTTTCCCTGACCACCACTCCCCCTTCTGCCTCACCAACTCTGACATCCTTCTCCCCTGTTTCTGGAGAGGAAGTAATGGCCCTCATCCGGTCTTCCCCTCCTTCCCCTTTGACCCTGTCTCTTCCCGTCTCCTCTGTTACCTGTCTCCTTCTGCCTGTTCCTATCTTGCCTACCTCCTCAATCTCTCCCTATCATCTGGCACTGTCCCTTTTGCATTGAAACATGCCCTTGTGTCCCCCATTCCTAAAAAAAACCTACCCTTGATCCTAACATACTTTCCAATTACTGATCCATCTCTCTCCTCCCTTTTGCTTCCAAACTCCTTGACCGTATTGTTTAAATCCGCATTACCACCTTTCTTTCCTCCCACTCCCTCATTGACTTTCAATCTGACTTCTGTTCTCTCCAATGCACTGAAACTGCCCTCACAAAAGTATGCAATGATCTCCTTGCTACCAAATCCAAGGGCCACTACTATCTGCTCATTCTCCTTGATCTCTCTGCTGCATTTGACACTATAGACCACCCACTGCAAATCCTTCACTCTCTTGGTCTATGTGGCACAACCCTATCCTGGCTGTCCTCTTAGCTCTGTCTCCTCTAATGACTCCTCTTCCCCCCACTTCCACTTATAGTAGGCGTTCCCCAATGTTCTTTTCTTGGACCCCTCCTATTCTCCCTATATACGTCCTCTATAGGTGAACTCATCAACTATTTTTACCTCCAATATAATCTCTAAGCTAAGGATACTCAAATCTATCTTTCCACCCCTGACCTCTCCCCCTCTCATATTTCCAACTGTCTCTCTGCTATCTCTTCCTGAATGTCCCAGCACTTTCTTAAACTTAGCATGTCTAAGACTGAGCTGATTTTCCCACCCACTGCCATTACCTCACTTCCCACAATTTCATTATCTATTGATGGTACAACTTTCTCCTCTAGCCCCAAAGTGCGCTGTCTTGGAGTTATCCTAGACTCCTCCCTCTCCTTCAATCCACACATTCAGCACCTCTCGTAGTCCTGTCGTTTCCATCTCAAAAATATTTCCAGGATTAGACCCTTCCTCAGCCTGGATGCTACTAAAACCCTCATCTACTCACTGATCATCTCCAGATTGGACAACTGTAACCTCCTAGCTGGCCTCCTAGTCTCCCACCTCTCTCCACTACAATCGGTCCTCAATGCTACTGCTCGGCTCATCTTCCTCTCTAAAATGTTCTACATCTGCTTCCCTTCTCCTTCAAGCCATACAATGGCTCCACTTCAGATGCCAATGAAAGGTTCTTACACACTCCTACAAAGCCCTCAGCCAATCAACTGCCACTTACATCTCTGACCTCATCTCCCTTCACACTCTCGCCCGTCCACTTTGTTCAACAAATGCATACCGCCTCTCCTGCCAACTGATTACTTCCTCTCACTCACTCAGAATTATGCCAGTGCTGCTCCCTATCTTTGGAACTCTCTCCCTCTCAGACTCTCCACCTCTCTACAAATTTTCAAACATGCTCTCAAGACCCACTACTTCATCAAGGCCTTCAAGCTCTCATCCTAACCCACTTCATGCTGTTTCCTCCCCATCTACCCTCTCTGTGAATGTAAGCTCTCATGAGCAGGGACATCTTCCATCCTGTGCTTCTATTTACACTTCCTTCTACTCCTTACACCCCACAAGGGCATCTAACACGTGACTGATAACTCCCTGCTACTTATTGTCGCAATGTACATAAAACCATGGTCTTACCCTGCTCGGTAATTTACTGTAAATTACTCATTTCTTGTTCACTTATTAGTTTATGTACTCTGTAAGGTGCTGCGGAGCACTTGTGGCACCATATAAAGGACAATAATAATTGCGTCCGTTCTCAGATGTGTCCGATGTTCTATGTTCGTCCCACCTCAGGCCATTAGTTATGTTTGAACATTGAGGTAACTGATACAAGGTTGAATTTAGATCTCTCAGAGAGGATCTGCACAGGCAGAACACTTCCAAAGGAGATGGGTGGCGCGACCAGAGGTTCCACTTACACAAAATATAATGTGACCTACACCCACCCAATGTAGATTAAGGCTATACAAAAACTCATAGGTTACATAATGCGCTATGGGGCTGATGCAGCCAGCGCATTACTTATGTATATTGTATATATTCCCACATATGCAGAGTTGTGCTCTGTGGACAGACGTTTCCTATCTGCATGCCTAATTTCATAGCCGCCATCGTTATCGCTTCCACCAGCCCTATCCTAGGTGCAAACTCCATCTGACACCAGGCATAATTACACCTACGCGCAAGTCTGCATATGGCGCAATTCCATCAACATGCAAATGCACTGTTACCATGGGAATTTAATACCGACAGACGGGATACAGGTGGTCAGAATCCCGACACATGGATCCCAATAGGGTTTACATACCGACACTTGGTGGTCGGTATGCTAACCTTCCCCCTCTCCTGCTGCCTGAACCTAACTTCCCCCCCTAGTGCTGAAACCTAACCTTCCCCTCGCCGCACTCTAAACCTCCCCCCTTAGTGGCTAACCCTCCCCCTAGTCCCTAACCATCCCCCCAACACGCTACTGAACTCCGGCATCTTGGCGGACGGGATGCCGGCGTCTGTATTCTGATGCCGGTAAGGTAAGCGTCGGCAGACCGCCAGGATGCCGAACGCATACCACTACCGCCTAGTAACGCCCCCTTCAGATGTAAGTGGAAATGTGATTGGATTGTGTACGATTCTGGATTACTATAAAAAAACAAGCTACAGTCCCATTATGTACAATGCAGGATCGGTTGTTCCTAATAATATTCTGTAAATCGTTCTACTCAGCACTGATATAAAAATGAGGGTTATTTACTAACATATATGATAACTTGCACTAAATCATTGCCTATCATATGTCTGATGAAAGCAATATTAGCAATGAGACATTTTAGTACAAGACATTTGAAGAATATCAGAGCTTGGCTTCCAGTCTCATGGAATTAAATGTTTTCTGTTCTAAATGTTCAGACCAATGTGTCAGCAATATGGACCTTGTTACTATCAGCTACCCGTCTGTATTCCTTCTCTACTGAATGTGTTTGTTTGTGCAATGGAAAGTTTAATTATGTACTGCGCATATATGCTACATTTATTACGCTTGGGAGGGGGGAATATGTCACACAGCATTCTTTCTGATGTATTCATCTGTACTTTCTTTTATTAAAGAAACCTGATCATTAGCATTAACGCCTTACAGCACTGAGGTCCTGGGTTCGATTCCCACCACAGCCCTAACATCGTGGAGTTGGTATTCTCCCTGTGCTTGCGTGGGGTTTCCTCCCACACTCCGCAAATATACTGGCAGATTACTTGGCTCCTGACAAAAGAAAAAGATTAACCCTAGTAATAATAATTATTAGGGGTGTGCACCGGCCACTTTTCGTGTTTTGTGTTTTGGTTTTGGATCTGGATTGGTTTTGCCAAAACCACCCTTCCGTGTTTTGGGTTCTGGGTTTTGTGTTTTGGATCTGTATTTTTTTGAAAAAAAGCATAAAAACAGCTTAAATCACAGAATTTGTGGGTTTTTCTGCTCCTATGCAATTATTAACCTCAATAACCTTCATTTCCACTCATTTCCAGTCTATTCTGAACACCTCACACCTCACAATAGTGTTTTTATGGCCAAAAGGTTGCACCGAGGTAGCTGGATGACTATGCTAAGTGACACAAGTGGGTGGCACAAACACGTGGCCCATCTAGGAGTGACACTGCAGTGGCAGACAGGATGGCAGTTTGAAAAACTAGGCCCCAAACTGTACATAATGCAAAGAAAAAAAAGAGATGCAAGATGGAATTGTCCTTGTGCCCTCCCACCCACCCTTATGTTGTATAAATAGGACATGCACACGTTAACAAACCAATCATTTCAGCGCCAGGGTCAGCCACATGACTGTGGCTGAAATGATTGGTTCGTTTGGGCCCCCACAAAACAAGCTGGCAATTAATGTGTCCCTGCACAAACTGGTTCTACGGAGGCAAGATGTCGTCCTCATCCTCCTCATCCACCGATTCCTTGGATAAAAAAGGAAAAAGGGATTTAGGTGTCCCTGGACTGCTTACAGTATTAGCCAAAGTTTCTGAACTTGACAGTAACTTTTTATGAACGCGCTGCAGGTGCCTTATAAGGGAGGATGTTCCTAGGTGGTTAACGTCCCTACCCCTACTTATTTCACTTTACATATAGTACATATGGCAAGACAGTTGTTGTCCGGATTTGGATAGAAATATTGCCAGACCAAAGAGGTGGAATGTTTGGTCTTCTGCCCAGGCATGACCGTAATGAACTTTTTCATCCCACGGACAACAACTGTCTCCCCCGGAGCCTGATTTAAACAAACCACATCACCATCAGAATCCTCCTCGCCAACTTCCTCCTCAGCGCCAGCTACACCAGTATCCTCATCCTGTTGTACTTCAACAGTGACATCTTCAATTTGCATATCAGCAAGTGGACTGTGGGTGCTCCTTTCAGCACTTGCAGGGGGCGTGCAAATGGTGGAAAGAGCCACCTCTTCCCGTCCAGTGCTGGGAAGGTCAGGCATCGCAACCGCCACCACACTTGGACTCTCCTTGGGGATTTGTGATATCTTCTTAGAACGCACAGTTCTTCGCTGTGCTTTTGCCAGCTTAACTCATTTGATTTTTTTAGTGGGAGGAGGGCTTCCATCGTCATGTGAAGCTGAACCACTAGTCATGAACATAGGGAAATACCTTAGCCAAACCTTGCCAATCCGTGTCATAAATGGCATATTGGCAAGTTTACGTTTCTCTTCAGATGATTTAAATGTTTTTTTTAAGGTCATTTTCCTGAACTTCCTGGGATTGTATGTGCCCTCTATTATGACATTGGGCATCGGCCTTGGCAGACGACGTTGATGGCATGTTATCGTCTATGTCATGACTAGTGGCAGCAGCTTCAGCACTAGGAGGAAGTGGTTCTTGATCTTTCTCTATTTTATTTTTATCGGAGAAAGTTTGGTCCTCCATTTATGTTATATCGATTTGATATATACGTGCGGCTAAGGCGCACACAAACACAGAAAATATTTTTTTTATTTTTGCTGGAGAGTAGTGCACTTTGTGGATTACACCACCCTTTAAGAAATGAGCCAGCCGGCTCTTTACTTATGGGACACAGGCGCACGCTTGGCACTGCTCCTTTGTTGATGCACGTGCGGCTACTGCGCACACAATTCACAAACAGAAAATATTTTGTTATTTGGTTTGGAGTGTACTTTGGGGGTTACAGCACCCTTTAACGGTCAAGCCAGCCGGCCCTTTACTTATGACACAGGCGCACGCTTGGCACTACTTTGTTGATGCACGTGCGGCTACTGCGCACACAATTCACAAACACAGAAAATGTTTCGTTATTTGGTTTGGAGTGTACTTTGGGGGTTACAGCACCCTTTAACGGTCAAGCCAGCCGGCCCTTTACTTATGACACAGGCGCACGCTTGGCACTACTTTGTTGATGCACGTGCGGCTACTGAGCACACAATTCACAAACACAGAAAAATATTATTGTTTTTAGCACTTGGGGGGAGCACCCCTGACGGACAGAGCACCCCCTGGACAACACTACAGCACCCCTTTAGGACTGGGACACTGCACAGGACTTTGGAGTGGACACAGCCCCTATGGACAACAGCAGCACAGCACAACACAGCCAGCCCCTATGGACAACAGCAGCACAGCGCAGCACAACACTACTCTGCACTACACTACACTGCCCAGCCAGCCCTAACTCCCACCCTCCCTCTTCACTGTCCACAGCCGAGTGAGAAAATGGCGCCGACGCGGGTACCTTATATAGGATCCAAAACCCGCGAGACCCGGAAGGCGGGATGATGACGTTTTGCCTCGATTTCAGATCCGAGTCAGGCGGGAAAAGTCGAGCCTGACTCGGATCGGTCTCGGATCGGGGGGGCTCGGGGGGTTCGGATTTCAGAAATCCGAACCCGCTCACCCCTAATAATTATACAGATGTGTCCTTTTTTACTGTGGCTTCAGTCACGACAAATAGCCCCTTTCAGGAGCAACTCGGACGTGCCAGGCATCTTCTTTGCCCAAAATGTCTTATTCGCATAAATAAACACAATTGGAAGCAACAGAACTGCATCACTAGCGTACCTTGGCCACGGGGGTGTGCGACGTGGGTGACAGTCTGCATCTGGGGCTCCGATATGAGCAGCAGCAGATTATCCTGTCAGATTCCATTGTGCTTCATCTGCGCACGTGTTATACCAGTTCCTGTGCCGCTAAAGGTGAAAACATGGGACACTTCTATGTAGCGCCTCAGTTGCGCTGGATATTTTGCACCATATTGCGTAAAATTGCCTAGTGCATGAGTACACATCTGTACTCTTCTCTCTCAAAGCCTATTTTCTGTGCCACTCACTAAATTATTTACATCATCCATGTAGGAATATTTATTTAGCTTATGCCCAGCACAAAACTGCAACAAGTGTATCCAATGACAAGCCCTGAGCTGTGTCATATGCAAGCAAAAAAATATATAATAATAACTCTGCCCAGATGATATAAAAGCCTTGATGAAAAGACGGGGTAGGCAGAAAGGTTAAGCAACTAACTTAGTGACAGCAGCCGAGATGGCACATATAAACCAATATACTAAAGTGGTCTGAAGCTGTAGAACTCTTGTAATAGCCTGCAGCGAGAGACATGACACGGTAATGCACAATATGAAATATATTCATTTATTTGCCACGTGGATATATTGGAACCTCATCCTTTTAAGCAACAATTTAAAGAAAAAAAAAAAAACAGACTTGAGAATGTAACTGGCATGGTACAGAACTTATAGCTGAATAAATGCTGATTTGCAGCTGTCTTGGAGCTCAAAGTGCTGCCGTGGCACATAGCATTAATCACTCATAGGATAGAGAGGTCACAGGTCACTGCTGGTCAGCAGTCACCCCCCTAAGTAATGGCTCGCCGGTGAATGATTACTCCATCTCTAGATTCGCTATGTGAGACCAGTGGAGCATTGGACAAAGCCGAAGTCCAGGGACATCTAAGGAAACAGGATTAGAAAGTGCAGGATAAACGGAATAGGCAATGTAACCTTTCCCCTAGCGAGCGGATTTACATCAGCGCCAGCAGCCTCTTGGAATTATATAACCGCTAAACGCCCTGCATGGTACCAACAACTACTGCTGGGGAATATGTGACAGCGTTTTTATTGTCAGGATATGAATATATTTACCTGTCCCATAAACATGCAGTAATGGCTGAGGCCACCACACATCCAACCTCAGCCACATCAGCGATTTCCATGAGGCATAAATCAGGGCTGGTCAGTGAATACAGAGGTCAGGAGCTGGCGTTATTCCACGTAGCTGCTTTTGCTGATAGCTAGCACTTTTACTGACATATTAATATAATTACAATTCACCCAGCAGTGTAAATCGAAGCTCTATCTGCAACAGTACAGAGCTCAGGGGTGATATAAATGGTTTGTGGCCCCTTATTGTACTCCTGTGCTATTATAGTGACAGGCGGGGTCTGATTAATGGCCACTGGTTTTCATTCTTCACAGGTATAAATGAAATTAGAGCCCTGCCTCAGGGACGTCTTAAGAAATGAGTGGGCTGCTTTGCATGATTAGTGCTTGGTCCCCATCACCACCATATACATATCTCCCAATTTCTGTAATATGGAATTAGGATAGAGGGATAGCGTTCATAGGTATGCTACATGCTGGCAGTGAGTGGTTCTGATTCTGGATTACATGCAGCGATTGCTTTACCGTCATATCCTGTAGTCGTATCTTTTCCTTACAAGGCTATATGCCAGTGGAGACATGGTCCATCTTTTTGGTCTCTTGCGGCCGAGCCGTACGGTGGGGTGGCGGTGCTTTTAACCGATACGGTAACCGTACACAGAATTATGGTATTACAGGTAGGTACAGTAGATGCATGATTTGGACATTAACCTAAGATTATCTTTGGTGGCAACTATAACAGTGTTGTTAGGCCCAAAGACAGGGGGGGTGCAAGGACAACCCTGGGCTAAGATGCTATTTTATTTTTTTAGTTAGGATGCTTAGAGGGGCAGGTCTGGCTCATGTTCGCCATCACCAAGATCTCACGGGTTTCACATATTTTTGTGGTAGCCGAAGGTCTAGAATAGATAAGTTTTTCTTTAAGGGGAATTCAAAAACTTTGCCTCCAGAGGAGAAGCCAGTAGAATTTTACAATCACGTTTTTCTGAGTGTTACTTTGAACGCATCAGAAACCCCTCAAAGAAAGGGCATTTGCTGCTTGAATTCCGAGCTTCTGAAGTATATGTCAGTTCTTTAGGGACTTCTTTCAACTGCAATAGACACTTCTGGAGGCTGGCTGGAGTAGATTGGAGTCATGGGAAGAATGCAAAGAGAGGACTCTTAGGTTTTTCAGAGGCTGGTAGCCTGGAGGAACTTGAGAAAAAGGTGGGTCTATTAGCTTGAGAAAGAGATTGGACTTCTTGATTTCTGAGTGTGGAGATGGTGGTGAAATCTTCCAGGTGAAGGCTCAGTTAAAAGAATATCAGTACAGTCGTCTGCCTTCTTTGATTCTGGAGAGGGATTATGGTAAATACCACTCGCCTGATCTCTACCAGATTTGCAGATGATCTGTTGATTTAAAGGAGGTCAGGGGCTTATATGATGGACAGGATACTCTCTGTGAGGATAGGGAGGGTATCTTGGGAGTCATCGGGTCTTATTACTTCAACCTTTTATCTGAGCAGCCGCTTATCAGAGAGAAGATGGAGACATTTCTGAAGGAGACACCAGGGCTTAAAAAACTTGATGCCTCTTTTGACTCCTTGGGTGATGATGTGACAGTGGAGGAAGTATAGAGCCATAGAAAGATTGTCTATCAAGGAATCCCCAGGTCCAGATGGTTTAACATCTGAGCTTTTCCAAACATTTTGGCTCCTCACCTTATGGAGGTACTGTATATGAGTGCCTGGGAGAAGGGTCACTCCCTCCCTCCATGAGGTCGTCTGCCCTCATATTATTGTCTAAAGGTAAGGTTCTCGAATTGAGAACTGGTGCTCCATCAACCTTCTTAATACAGACAGAAAGAAAGGTTCTGGCAGAAATACTCCGTTAATCGGCTGATGGAACTTTCCAAGCTGCTACAATATCCATCTCAGCACTGTACCATGAAGGGTCGGAGTACAATTAGTGCTGTACTTGGCGTCCGGGAGGCCGTGGAATGATGTAGTGTTGAAAAGTGGGGTAAATACTTACTGGCATTGGATCAGTGCTTTTGACTGAGTGAACCACAAGTACCTGTGGGGTGTACTGGAATAGTATGGTATTCCAGTGAGGGTGGTAGATTGACTTCGAGATTTATACAATAGGGCCAAAAGCTTTCCACTTTTTAATGGGTGGGTAGGCCCTGCTTTCAAGGTTGACTCTGGTGTTCGTGAGGGATGCCCCCTTAGCCCCCTTCTGTATGTGTTTTCAATTAATCCCTTCACAAGGAGGATTGATTGTGGCACTGTGGGAGCAGTGCAGCTGGGCTCAGAGACTCCATTGAGAGGAGCGGCCTATGCAGTTGACATCACTGTTGTCCAGTCATCCGTGGCAGAGGCATATGATGTGGAACATCTTATCTCAGAGTACTCTGAAGCCTTGTGCTCCAGCGTGAACAAGGATAAGTGTGAAGCTTTCTGGATGGGGGAGGAAGGTGACAAGTTTGACCGTCTGGACAGCCTCCCCCGGGGCGGTCCTGAAATCAAAATTTTAGGCATAAGATTTGGTCGTGGAGACTGCACCACTCGAAATTGGGAAAAAATTTTAGAAACTACCACCAGGAAGGTGCAAGCCTGGAGGAAATGGAAATTTTCTCTCAGGGAAAGGGTTCACTTATGTAAAACCTACCTGGACCAGTCTTTTTATATGTCAGTTATGTGTGTTTCTTGCCACAATCTTTATGGACCAAGATAACCTCCTTATTCTTTTCTACTCTTGTGGGGGAATATGATGAACATTGTCCAAAGGGATATTACCTTCAGGTCGAGGGTGGACTAGGCATGGTCAACCCTGTGGTTTTCTTTGCAACAACTTTCTTAAAACTCAACCTGGGGAGTCTGTTTTTAGAGACTACCCCTTGATGGGTAGAGTTTTAAAGCCTGTGTGTTTCCTTTCCTTGAGCTTTGGTTAGACGGTGGCAGTGTACTAACCCTCAGAGTCTGGCATGGCTACCTTCCGATCTACATGATCTTGTGCTTGAAGGTTACAAGGCATTGGTAGCTGTTAGCAAGTGATGTCAAAACCTTCTCTAGAAGGGAAATGGGGAGAAGCATTTTGCGCTCTCACTTTTATGCTCCACTGTCACTAAAGGACTGCCCAGGCAGAGTCTACTCAAAAAGGATCTCTGGTCATATCGCACTTCCACTAAAGTTTTGAGGCATTGCCTGGCTTTCTTTCCAAGGAAGGCTTTACGTGCGGGGGAACCTCCAGTGTCGATGATCAGGATTGTCAATGTGAGGAGTGTCTAGGGGAGGAGACCATGGACCACTTCCTCCTTGAGTATGACTTCAACGTAGAGGTGTGTAAGATGGTTTCAAGCACTTTACATGTCCCAGAGCAGGCTGGTAGTCCTCACAAGATAACACTGGGAGGCGGTGCTGGTGGAAGATGATGAGATGCCCGATAAGAGGGCGCTTAGCCGGGGGGCGTGGCCTGACCGTTGAAAGAGATGGATGCACGCAGCCTGAGCTCCCGCTGATTAAGGAGATTATCCGGCTACTGCCAAGGCTTGGCAGCTGACTTTCACCCACTATACCTGCCTGTGTACTGCTAGAACGAAGGTGCGGGGTCCGCGGAATCGGGCAGTGAGATTTTACGCTGCTGCGGGTTGCTACCTTCAACTACAAGCACACATCAAGCTGCGGCCTCGATTTCTGGTCGCCTACAGGCGGGACTCACGGCTGCCACACACGCTGCACATTAAGGTACCCCCTCTCCCTCCACCCTGCAGTGTTACCCCCGCGACTTACTTTCACCATCCCGCGGGGATCCTCAGGATCCGGAGCTGCCCTCTGGTACGTGTCTTGCGGTGGGTCTGAGAGGAGATGCCGACGCCATTTTGGAGAGCACGGTGAGCAGTGTGCTGGTCGCGGCTCACGGCTCAAGTGCAAAACACTGGGAGACGGGGGACTCATTAAACTCTCTGTCCTTCTAGCTCTCGTGGCAGACTCTGTCCACCCTTGCTGAGTCCTTTCCTTCTCCTCCACATCTGGTGCGTGCTGCGTTTGGCCCCAGTTTGCTACATACTGCACAGGCCCGCTATCACTTTCTGATATGCTGTGATGATCTGCTGGACCTTAGGCAGGATATGGATTAGATCTATATTACTACTCCATTGCCACCCCGACTATGTGTTAACCGCCTTTTAGGCGTTTACGACCCCCCTCTTCATTTAATATATCTCCTGCTGAGTGTCTTCACTGTATGGAGAAATTCTTCCCTCCGCTGATGCCAGGAAAATCAAATCAGAAGCAATGGGGAGACAGACGCAGGGATTCCACTATGGCCGCTGTCATTGAGCCGCAGGTGAAAGACTCTAACTTACTGACTTCCGACTTGATCTCTACTAAACCTGCATTTTTTAACCCTGAACAGCCTATAAGTTATGCATCAATGGTGCAGGCTATAAAAGACACAATGGGTCCGATGCTGCAAGATCAAGCATCCATCTTTACACAGGCTATAGCAGATATTAAGTCTAATGTTGCACGAGTGGAAACTCTTGTGGACACAATTGAAAATAGAGTGGGGGTCAACTTCCATGACATACAAATCCTTGAAAGTAAATGTGAAACACTGGAGAAGTCTAATTACCAACTATGCAATAAGATCGATGACTTAGAAAATCGTTCCAGAAGGAACAACCTGCGTCTAGTGGGACTTTCTGAATCTATCAAAGGAACTGCCTTATACCATTTCTTACGTCAGTCCCTGCCTGAGTTGCTGGAGTTGGGTGATATTAGCTCTGATTTGGTAATTGAACGAGCGCACCGCCTGGGGCCTGTCAGAGATACAGGTTCAAATAGACCTAGGGTGGTCATCTTCAAATGCTTAAATTTTGCACATAAGGAAGCCATATGGTCAGCCTCTCGACGCAAGCGCAATCTGATGTGGGAAAACACCAAGTTATTTTTGTTCCAAGACTATTCTACCGAGGTCACCAGAGCCCGTAAAGAGTTCAACCCAGTGTGCTCTCGTCTGATCAGAGATGGCCGCAAATTTGCATTATTATTTCCTGCACGCCTTCGATTGTTTGATGGATCCTCATATCAAGATTTTTCCACGGCGGCAGATGCGATGGCATTTCTATCGGAGGAGGGCGACGCAACTCAGCCATCTCCACCCGTCCACTCTGCCTCCTCAGTGGGGTGACTTAGAGACTTTCTTCATTGTATCCATAAAAAAAAAATGCATATTGCATAGGGTAATTACTACGGTTTTCATAAATGTTCTTTTTTCCTTTATTGGTGAATTTTGACGTTCTCCTAACTATTTACGTTAATTGTCAACACATATATCATAGGGCCGTGGCGGGCTAAAACATATAATGTATTATATTGTTTTTCTGTTCTTTTTCTATGTCTTTGCCTGAGGTTTTGGGTATTAATGCTATTCATGTCAGAGGTTTTCATGCGCTGCCTGAGGGCTTCAGTTATAGATTGCCTCCCTTTGGAGCGTAATTTTATGTGTTTTTATTTTGTTATTTTTATTTTTATTATTATGATTTTTTTGAATATTTTCTTTTCTCTTTTTTCCCCTCTTTCTCTTCTCTGCCCTCACACTTACCCACCCTTCCCTCCCCGACTTGATGAGGATAATGTACTTAATATGCAACATGAGTCTTTTAAAAATGTTCTAGAATTTATTATTACTGATCTTATATATGGTATAACCTTTGGTAGTCCTGCTAATGTGAGACCTGTTTTATTTTCCACACAATGAGCTCATTGAATATTGGTTCGTGGAACCTGGGTGGGTTGCATTCCCCTATTAAAAGGAAAAGGGTGTTTACTTATATTCGCAAATTACACATTGATCTAATGATGTTTCAGGAAACCCATTTATTGCACCCTGAAATAAATAAATTGAATATGTTTCAATATAAAGTTATGGCCTATGCCTCTTTTACCTCCAAAGCAAGAGGTGTGGTAATATTGATACATAAAAAACACCCCTATGTGATACATTCTTCTGTCCTAGACCCAGAGGGTCGTTTTGTAATAATTGATGTGACTATTAATGGTTCTAACTACAGATTGTGCAATGTTTATGCTCCAAATGTATATAACAGATCTTTCTTCCAAAAAATTCTGAATAAACTAAAGTCGCCTTCTGGGACTAGGCTTATTGTGGGAGGTGATTTTAACATCATTTCATCTCCGATTCTAGACAGACAGACAATCAGAACCCGTCCAATTAAACCACCTAAACTTGGTATTTTAGCCTTTGAAAAACAATTAGATCTTATAGACATATGGAGAGCGTTACATCCACTAGAAAAAGAATACACATGTTTGTCAGCGGCTCATGGCTCTCTTTCTAGAATCGACTATTTGTTAATCTCGACTACCCGTTTTCCCAAGGTACAAGAGGCACATATTGAAACAATCTGTATCTCGGATCACGCACTAATTCGCGTCACTATTAAGGAAGAAATTGACAAGGGTTCTTATAGACAATGGAGATTCCCCACACACTTAGTTAACTCAATTGAGTTTAGATCTATGCTAGAGTCCACCTGGCAAACCTATAAAACTAATAATGAGGAGCACAGGCTCACGAACCCTACCCTATTCTGGCAAGCATCCAAAACAGTAATAAGAGGCGAGATAATATCGTATGTGAAACAACATACGAAGAATTATTATAATAATTACCATAAGGCCCAACGAGAGCTAACGGACGCTTTCCAAACATACAAACTGACTCTCTCTCCCATACATAAAAGAATTTACCTAGATAAAAAATTGACTTTTGACTCTATTGTGTCAAACTATCATGATAGATCACAATATATCTCAGATTTTAAATTTCACAAATTCGGCAACAAAACAGGGCGTCTTCTCTCCAATTTATTACGTGGCCCTCGTACAACAAATATCATCCAATCCCTGATAGATCCAAAGGGTACTCGTGTGCATACCGGTACTCAAATATCCGAAACCCTTAGGACGTTTTATTCAGATCTTTATGCAAGCAGTCAAATAGACTATACACAAAGAGATAGATTCTGGAAACAATTACACTTACCCCAGATTAGTCAGGAAGCTGCAGAAAAACTATGTGCCCCTATTACAATATCAGAACTCTCTAGAGCTATACGCTCTCTCAAACCCAATAAGGCCCCAGGACCCGACGGCCTTACTGGAGAATATTTGAAAATTCTCTTCCCTCAATTTGGAGACACTTTATTAGAAATGTATAATGATATACTTCAAAATAAATCTCTACCACTTTATTTTAACAGCGCCATTCTTAAATTGCTCCCTAAACCAGGAAGAGATCCTGAACATCCAGGGTCTTACAGGCCTATCTCTCTACTAAATTCGGATTATAAACTCTTTACAAAAATTTTGGCAGATCGCCTTAAATTATGCTTGCCAGCGGTAATACATACAGACCAAACAGGTTTTATCATGGGTAGGCACTCAGTGACCAATATTCGGAGAGTTGTTTCGATTATGCAAGGATTAGAACTCAGAGAGAACCGGGGGACACCTTTACTTCTCTCTTTGGATGCCGAAAAGGCGTTCGATTTACTAACTTGGGATCATCTTTTCGAATCTCTAAGATGTTTTGGCTTCCCTGATAATTTTATAAATTTAATTTCAGCTATTTATACTAATCCAATAACCCAGATTGCCTGTAACGGTTACCTGTCTCATCCTATTGTGATAGGCAGGGGGACGAGGCAGGGTTGCCCGTTGTCCCCCTTGCTGTTCGCATTAGCACTGGAACCTCTGGCGGTTACACTGAGGAATGATGAGCGGTTCTCTGGTATCAAGATAGGAACAGTGGAGTCCAAGTTGGCTCTATTTGCAGACGACATGTTGTTGTTTGTATCCCATCATGAATCTTCCATACCCTCAATTTTGGAAAATATTGAGCGCTTTGGATCTTTCTCGGGATATAGGGTAAATTTTAACAAATCTGAGTTGTTGTGTTTGGGATCGGACCCCCCTTCTATTCTACCTACGGTTTGTTCCCAATTTTTAAGATCACAGAACACTTTAAAATATTTGGGGGTTTACATCCCCGACGTGACTACTAAAATATACCATTGTAATTTTTCCCCAATACTCTCGAAAATTTATAAGCAATTAGAGGATTGGCGTGAACTTCCTTTGTCATTGTTGGGAAGAGTAGCGGTTTTGAAGAGTATAATCTTTCCGAAGATCGCTTATCTAATTCAAATGCTTCCTATTGCTCTTACCCAAAAGGATATTAATGCTTACTTAAAAGCAGCTTCCAAGTTTTTATGGCGAGGCAGGAAAACCAGAATAGCTCTAGCTAAGCTTCAGGGTGACAGGAAGAGGGGTGGTTTGGGCATCCCAGATTTGAAGGACTTTTCAGCAGCTGTATTTTATAGATATGTGTTGGATTGGTGTGTTGGACATAGTATTTATACAGATCTATCTCTGGAGACAGAATTACTTTCTCCTTTTGCTCCAAGTGCACTTTTACACACACCTAAATCCAAGCTCCCCAATCTAATTTTCAGTAATATTTTTCGTGACACCTACAAGGCGTGGTGGAACATTAACCAGAGACTCAACCGAAACGCCTGTTCTTCAAAATACAACACCCTTTGGGGTAATCCTATGTTTAGCCCAAGTTTAGATAACTCTCACTTCCTCGTTTGGAAGGCTATAGGTCTAGCAAAAATCAAAGATGTTTTTGACCCAGGCGGCACCTTTCTTTCATTTCAAATTCTTAAGGATAAATTCAATCTTTCTAACTCTCAATTTTTCATGTATCTCCAAGTCAGACATTTTATCCAACATACCCCTCCTGCTTTGACAGACCCAGGTGCAAAAGATGCACTAGACTCCATATTTACGTTCACAATGCAAAATAATTACAAAACTAAACTTTTGACAACTGAATTCACTTCATCCAAAGCAAAATCCATATGGCATAAATGCGCGAAGAGATGGGCAGTTGATATCCCCACAATTGATTCTCCTGAAATTCTTTTAAGATATTATGAGTCCACCCTGAAAATCCTACACTCGGCTCGCCTACAGGAAGTCCATGTGAAGATTTTACATAGGGCATATATTTCGCAGAGTAGCAGAGCTCATATGGTATTAGATGAGACGGGACAATGTGTGAAGTGCAAAGCCTCTAAAGCCACTTTTTGGCACAATATATGGGAATGTGGGCACATCCGCAAATTCTGGGATAAACTTATGTGCTTTATAAATGATTTGTTATCAATACGTTTAGATCCCTTAGCTTTAATTTTTGCGAACTTTAGTAATTGGAATGTGTTCCCTCATAATAAGAAAACAGTTATTCCGCTCCTTACGATAATAATGACCATCGCTAAGAAAGCGATTCTCATAAATTGGACGGTAAAGACCCCTCCTTTTCTTGGGGATGTTAAACGTATGATACTTCAAGTACTTTATTTTGACCGGCGTGACACTCTCCCGGATATAGAGAAGGGGGTAGAACGTTTCCAGAGAAAATGGGGCTTTTATATATCTCACTTGGATAACTCCACTCAATCCCATATTAATAACATTTTTGAAACCACATCATGGTACTTGCTCCAAAAACTGGTTTAACTCATATATTGTGTCTGTTTTCCTTAAGTGATCTGAATGACTTCTGTTCAAGCTTTCTGAATTAAATTATTAAAAGGTCTCTACTATAGAAGACTCAGTCCTAGAAACACCTAAAAATACGGGTACTTATCTCTCCTTCTCCTCCCTCCCCCTCTGTCTTCTATTCCCTTTCTCTCTCTTCCTTTTCTTCATTATGTATATTGTCTATTTTTATTTTTTATTTTATATTATTATAAATATTATATTTTATATTATATTATTATTTTGTATTAGTTGGCTAAAGATATAAATTGTTTTCTTTTTTATCTAATAGAGTACCAGAATCTGGAACCTTGAGGTTCTCAATCATTACAGTTTTGATGTGATTTTTGAGATTGGAACTTCTTTTAGAGTTCCTTACTTCTGTTTTGTTTAATCTTATCTGTAATCATTTTCAGATGCTTGGAAATAACTGTATATTTCATGGTCGATTTTTTTTTTGTCTTTATGTCTTTGAACAGTATGTTTGTATCTACTCTGTCATATTTAAATGACTTATTTCTGTTATACCTACAAGAGTATTTTTGTTACTTTTTTGTATTTTTCTTGTCTGAAAAATCTAAAATAAAAAGATATTTGAAAAAAAGAGGGCGCTTAGCCAGTAGGATGCTGGGAGACTTGCTGCTGTAGCAAACAGTGAGCCGTGTTATGCATCCAAAATCGCACCTGAAGAATTGTATTCTGTAAAAATTGTTTGCAATGTTCTTGGAGCTTCCAAGAAAGTGCTTGTGAAGGAAATGGTGTATGGTGCAGCATACAAGGTGGTTCTTCAAAGGACGATGCCATTGCCGCTTGCCAGAAAATCCATTGAAAGCGTAGAATTGTAAAAGTTGGGAAAAACTACAACTAAGATGGTGTCAGAACTAGAGGCTGCTGGGAATGAGGGTTGTGTGGCTCAATGCAGCAAATATGGCACTGGGTCAGCCTGATGCGTTTCAAAGTGTCAAGATGGCACTGGAGCTGAAGGCTGCTGAGAGCATGTGTCATATGACGCTTTCTGTGGCAGAGATGACGCCAGGTCAGCCAGCTTGATGCGTTTCAAGGTGGCGCCAGCCAGAGCCGAAGGACGATGGTAGCAAGCTTCATATGATGCTCCCTGTTGCAAAGGTGGTGCCAGTTCAGAAACTGAGTGTGGTACCACAGATAGCATCAGAAGTTAGGGGTGGTGCATCCTATGGTGACGGTCCGGGAGGTCACCATGAAGATGGCTGAAGCCGCTGTCATGGTGACTGATGTGATCCCCCTTGGTCTTTCCAAAGCAGGATTAGAGGCACAGGTGTTGATGGGGAGGTCAGTGCGGAGGTAAGTCTTTCAATGCAGCTGGCAGAGGTTCAGATTGTTTCTGGGGTGGTTTCTGGGGTGGCTGCTGGAGACAGTACCCAAGATGCGCAGTTGGTTCAGATGGTGATGGAGGAGATGGAGCAGGAGGTCATGGATGCTAATAATATGGATGTATCCTCATTGAAAATGGCTCCAGGTTTAGCACAAGGACTGCCGATGATGGATAAAAAGTAATTGAAATAGGAGCAGTCTGTTGTGGTGGATATAATTTTCAGGGAGATGAGGGCTCCTGCTAGAGCTTTGGCTGCTGTAAATCTGACTGCAGCAAATCAAGCTAGGCAGTCATAATCTGGCAGGGAGGGCATAAATGGTGTGAGTCATAAAGGGAATAAGCAAGAGTTAGGGTCCTCTGTTCATGCACCCCAAGGTCAGGCCTGGGCTGATATCATACACCAATGCAGCGTCAAATCAGGTGCCTATAGTTCCGCTGGTTAGTAGTGGTGGTGTTCCAGCTAAAAGAAAAAATGTTGTGAAATTAAAGTGGATCAGAATGGAGGATCCTCCAAATAAGTCTGACTTCCTGGACATGATGTTTCTTTGGTGTTTTCAGCAGCAGATTTTAACGCATGTATCCATCTGGTGAAATACACAGATTATGATGTTAGCTTTTTTACACTGAGGGGTTTACAAGTTTTTAACTCCAAGTGGAAGACAAAAAGTAAGGGAAAAATTTTTTTTTTTGGTAAGGAACGAGTCTTAGCCAATGGCCGATATACTGTGTTTGGCTGCCCAGACACTGTACAGTTCTATCTCCTAACCTTGAAAAGATTGACTATACCAAAGGGGTTTGGGGAGGGACTTATGCTGTTTTGTCGTCTCCACCAAGTGGGAATAGAGATAAAATATATACCATCTGCAGTCTATATGTAGGTAGGGATAGGCTGCAATGCTTTTATCTGGGGCAGCCGAGAACGTGCAACAAGTGTGATGATTTTAGACATTTCTCGAATGACGGCTCCACGTGAAAAAGTGCACTTTGTGCGGTGAGACTAGTTACAGCTCCAGGGATTGTAATCAGGTAAAATGCAACCTGTGTGGGAATGTAGGTCATGCCTACAGCCGATGCCCATCAGCTTCTCACAATGTTGAGGTGAGGGAAAGTCGGCAAGAGGAGGGTGGAGGTGTCTGGCAGTTAAGTACAAATGAGGGTACGTCTGATGAAAGAACTTTCAAGGAGAGGACTAGGTGTCAGAGTGCTGCAGGAAATTGAAGCGAGGAAGGTGGGATGTACAGCTACAAGAGAGGCCCCTTTTACTGTTGTACAAAGTAGGGTTAAGCAGCAAAACAGATATTGTGTGCTAAAATAAATTTGACGTCTTTTCTTTGTCTGACTAAGATGATGAGGGGGGAGGGTAAAGCAGTCAGGATAGAAAGGAAATAATTAATTTTTGTTCCAAATTTTTCCAAGAAAAAGATCCCTTGAATAGTAACTGTTGGTGAGGCTGCAAATGGGGCTAAGTCTAGGGAAAGGAGGGGACAGAGAAAGATAGGAAAGTTCTTGCAGAGACGAGTAAGAACACAAAACAGGGTTTAACAAGTGATCTTGAGTGGGATCCGAATGGGACACAGCTTGGTCAAGCATTAGAATTAATGATGGCGGTTGCAGAAGGAGATGCTATCTCAGGTGACATGGGGATAGTTGAAGAGACTCCCAAATTGGCGTCTAATAATTCATATGTTTCTCCTCAGGAGGCCTCATAAAAGGATTCTCCTGAGGCCATGTTACAGGGTGTGACAACCCCAAAGCCATCAGACTCGAAACCTACCCCAGATATAGTGTTAGTTGAGGTAGGGGAAGGCGGTGGGAGTTCAAGGGTCAGGTGTCTCCCACAGGTCGAGGCTGAGGCCTCAGAAGCTGCTGTCGGTATGAATGTGGTGGAAGGTGGTTTGGAAACGATGTTTTTGTCATGTGAAAGTTATTCCTTTTCGGCTAACTTGTTAGTGTCCGGTTCCTCTGGTGAGGAATCTGGTATGTAAACAAAGAGAAAGTGAATGGAGTCTTACCTCTATAATTCAAAACTATGGATCAGAGTTTTAAAGTACAGAACATTCAGAGACAGTGTCAGGGCTGTGACTTCAGGTTCTGGAGCAGTCATGTTATCAATTCTACAGAAAGCAAAACAGCTTGAACAGCACAAGAGCAGAGTACAGAGGTATGATAGAGGGTCTAGTGTCTTTAATAAGCTAGCTATCCAAGTCCCAGTTTTTGTTCCAACTGGATCAGTTATGAACCTAAGGATGGGACCTGACTAGGTTCTTTCTTAACATACTCTGGTTAGAAGAAGCACCCCCACCAGGGTTGTTAGAGGGTGTATGATCTCCCTTATTTCCTTGTATGCAGAGCAACCCAAGGCAGTAGTCCAATTGACTGTCAATGACCCAAACATTACAGTGATCCTAAATTAAGTCCCTAGGGAGCACAGATATAGCCTTGATGAACAACCTATAATATATATATATATATATGCATAATATTTTGTGGATTTAGGCACCAGTACAGAATAATCAAACCAAGTGATCAATACCAACTTTGGTTTAACATGCGGATATGCCCATAGGTTAGTAGATGGGCGTCAGCTCCCTGTCAAAATAAAGTGGTATTGGTGATATTCTACCTAGTACATAAACACAGATGGGGGAATTGACCATGAGCGACAAATCCGCTAATCAGTGCAAAAAATGGAATAAGTGCAATGTAGTATATAAAGTGCTAATATTAAAGTGCAATAGTGCTAAATATTGTGACATATAAGGTAGTACAATAAAAAATACCAATAAAATAAAGTTAAAAAGTGATATACAATTTATTACAGAGAATTAAAACAAGGGGAAAATGGATAACATAAAAAATGGGGATAATCAATTGAGAGATTAAAACATAGCCATTACAATTTAAATAGAATAAAATTTCAAATTGCATAAAAGGTAATAGCTTATCTGAGTCATGAATCAATGGAAAAACACTTTTCCTAGGACAAGAGATGTGGTCCCAACGCGTTTCGTCTTATGGACTTCCTCATGTGTATATATATTTATTTATATTGGAAATCTCCTGTATTCACCCATGATCAATCTCCTTTTGTTAAGAATAAGGTAACGGATTGGGAAGTCCAAAACAGAGATATTTAATAGGATGATAACCTTTGTATTATTGCGAATCTGGGTATTGTTGCCTAAAGCTTGCACTAATCCAGATAGCTGAGGATAGCGAGTTGCAACACCAGCAGAGATAATTACAACAAGGGATGCTGGCAGATACCTTTAAATTGAACCTGGACTACCTTAAAGCAATTAGGAGGACACTCACGGAGGATGCTATATGGTTGAGCTTTGATGCTGTGGGACTCCATCACAGGGACCAAAAGTTAGCTTATGCAATCAATTTGTGACATAGGCAACTACATCTGGGACTCTGGATTGGGAGGTTTCCACTTAACTGTCAAATATGGATACAGTCTGCTGTATTGGCAATAGCTATAAGCGAGATAAAGGGAGACCTTAAAGTGCTTAGTACGCTTATAGATAGGTATATTGAGATGGGTCCTAGAGTCCTCTAAATGGTACTTCTTGAAGATTAGGAGCAGACCAAGTTTGCCCCCTGCCTCTTCCCGGTCTTTGTGGAGTTTTGCTATGGGCATTGGGATAAAGTTGAATACTCAACTCTTAGATTTCACATACCAGTGAAGCTACCAGATTATTCACCTCTTTGAGGCTGGAAAAAGGATAGCAGAAAATGCACTGTTCAGCATTGATGAAGACCTAGCAGAACAAGTTAAGATGACAGAGGTTCAGAAACAATTGAGGGACGTCCTTAAGCAAGGGAACATGGACCCAGGGAGAGGTAGTGAACTACCAAAGACCCCCCAATTTGTAGTGGGGGACACAGGATTAGAAGACTGATTTGTACTTGACCCAACTCGGAGGAAACGTGCCCAATCAGGAGAAGGCCCCTCAAGACCCAGCCAACAGGAGATATCACCAATGACTCACTCCACAGATGGTCAAGGGGAGCTGCAGCCCCATCCACCCACCTCACCCCAAAGAACAAGAAGACCAACTCCAAAAGAGGGAGCAGGTAAACCCCAGACCAGCTAAGGGGAGAACAAAGTACCAGGCAAGTCCCCATTCAGGAACCCACCAGAAGTAGGTCCTGGATCGACGCCAGACAGACCGGGCAATCCTCAAACAGGTGGTAAGCATCAACCCCTGGACATACTGTCATAGGAAGATTTGGTGACTCTGCCCAGTGGATTTGGTCTGACAGAGATGCAAGGCTTGAGGAGAAGATCTCTGTCATAAGCAGTCAGTCTTTCCCACACAAGACAGGTCCCATCCAGTCCACGACAGGGTCTACACATCAGTTCACCTGTACCACTGGCCACAACACACTCTATGCCTAGAAGCTACCTCATAGCCCAGAAACCTGAGAAGTTATTTTTTAGTTACATTTTATGTAAATATATGTTTTATGTTATGAGGGGGTTTAAGAAAAAAAAAAAAAAAACTATGGCTCCCCAGCCCATACGATGTGCCACCATTAATGTGGCTTCCGTTCTTTCCGAGCGAGCTCGTTTTCTGGCCTTCGATTTTTTCACCGCAGTTGATGTTGATTTTTTATTTTTGCAGGAGACCAGGATAGGTAATTTGGCCACTTTTCACAAGGCAAAATGCCAGCAGAGGTGTGGTCCATGTTTCTGGTCCCTTGTGGCTGAGCTGGATTGTGGGGTTGTAGTGCTTATTACCACCATGGTAACCATACACAATATTATAGATTTACAGGTAGGTAGATGCATGGTTTTGGACATTAGCTTTAAAGGGCCTGACCTCAGGCTGATAAATGTCTACGTGATGCAATCAGTCTGGGACAGGACGTGCTTTTTTGGGTTGATCAAACCATTTCTTTTTACAGCCCAGCAGATTGTCTTTGGTGGTGACTAACACCATCGCTGGGCCCGAAGACAGGTGAGGTACAAAGTATACTCTGGGCTATAATTCAATTTTTTTTGCTAGCATGGTAGGACAGGCACATCTGGATAATGTGCATATTCACCATCATCCATACCTCATGGGTTTCACCTATTTTAGTGGCAGTCATAGATCTAGGATAGTTAGGCTTTTCATTAAGCAGTCCTCAAAAACTTTGACTTCAGAGGTAAAGCCAGTATATCACTACCAGCCTAATCCCTACCAGTTGCAGAAAATCAGTTGATTTGAGGGAGGTTCGGGGCTTGTATGATGACCGAGGTTCTGTGTGGATAGGGAGGGTATTTTGGAGGACATCTGTTTCAATCTCACTTATAAGCCATTCACTAACAGCCCTCATACTTGCATGAATATACCAATGGGTGAGCAGAACAACAGAGATAGGAGGACCAGCAGAAAGTCTTTGGTGAGTAACACATACTAGTGTCCGCATCCACCTTGATACTGCACCAACTAAGAACAAACACACAGATGAGTAACATCACCTTATTTACTAAAGATTGATAGATCAAATGTCGAACTACCTGCCTAGAGCTATTGCCCACCAGTCTACAAAGAACATTTGTTTTGGACACTATATTGGAACAGAACTTCAGTCCTTAACACAGGACGAACACTCTGCCTACAGTTAATGCTCACCTGACTTACTCAACTAGCCATACATGTATTCCAATTTAAACATACAGTATGTCTACATACTATAAACAGTAGAATACATCCTAATACCACAGAGCGCTTGCTCTGCTCTTCTATAGTGATTACATTTTATGTTAAGGAGGTCAGGACAACTCCCTGAGCCAGCAGCTGGTGGTATATTGAAAACACTCTCCTATGGGAGAAATTCTGTGAGCGCTAACTTATTTGATATCCTCTAGTCTCCATTGTCTTAAAGTTAGCAGCACTAGGATAACAGGCAGAATAAAACAACAAAAAGATTAATGGGATTATTAGATTCAAGAACCTCAAGACTAGATAGGGCTCATACACTATTTAAAGACATTAACATTGGGGTACCCCTACAACCTCTACTAATAGTGAATTCTACAACTTATTTACTGAATTAGAGAAAAGTCTAGCAAGAGAGACCAAAATATGGTGGGATGTTTACACTTTAGAATGGTACTTGAGAGAAAACATCATACCAAAAGGGTTAAGATTGCATAAAAGACCGACTCAACACTGAAAACACAGTATTCATTGAAAAGTGTGACAAGATCTTATCAGATTGTTTCTTAAAACTGATCGAACTAATAATTACTGAAAGGAATCAGGAATTAGCCACAATAGAAGAACGCATCACAAAACTAGATTTAGATTTGAATTGAGGCCATACAAAACCAAGACATAATACATCGATTTGGAGGACTTAGTAAACACAAGTTTAGATAGAACCGAACAAGAAGTGATTGATACAAACAAATACAAAATTCTGAGAGATAAGTGTGGAATAAAAAAAAACACGAAAATTACCGAAAAATAAACTACCAAAACATCCAGAAAATATAAAAAAAAGAAATCGGACTGTAGGATAGAAAAAGGCAAGACGCAAACTCCCTTATGTAAAAAACTCAATCTTACATATCAACAGTACATGAAAAGGATACACACTGAACCCAAAACATAGGATATCAGTATCAAACTTTTGGATTTGACTACATACATCGAGGAGCTAGATAAAAGTGAACAAGAGTCTGATGATAGTTTCTCAATATACAGAATTGAAGAAGCACACAATGATCTAGATCAGTTCACAACCCTGGCACGGCAGTCATTTGAACAGGGGGTGGAGGGACGTTGTCATCAACATCTCTTTAGGTAACAGACAACATAGCTCATGAAGCTGTAGTAAGTACTGATAATCCACAAGATGATTCACAAAATAGGAAATGTGGAGATTGTTTTTTAGAGTTGGGAATGAACACAGCCAAACAAAAAATAACACACCACAAAAAAGAAAAATTAGATACACGAGGATGCAGGGGAGAGCAAAATAGACTAAGAGATGGACCAACAGACAAAGAACCACCAATAGGAATATTCAGCCTAAGTAATAAAACTAACTGAATCACAGTTGACATTATTAAATAATAATTTGTCCCGATGAACCAACTAGGACAAGTTCAACACCTACCTAGACCTAAAAAAACTTGATGCGGAAACTAAGCCTAAAAAATACTTTATGGATAAGAGCACCAGTTTTTATTGAGGAACTAAACCATGGACACAAATATGAACAGAAGCACTTACAAACACACAGAACTTAAACCCAAATCAGCTTTCAACCCTAGTCACATGAAGGGGAATTTTGTACACACATTTGAAAAATGCAGTAATAAAAGTTATAAAGAAATTAGACCCAAAAGTAGGAACTAAAAGACCTAACCTCACAAAAACAGAACAAACAGCTCTTAGGGAACTACAAAGAGATAAAGAGCCTGTAGTTAAACCAGCCAATAAAGGGGGCGGTATAGTCATCCTGAATAGGGATGACTATTTGAAAGAATCCCATAGACTCTTAGGTGACAAAGAAACGTACACAAAACTGAAAGCGGATCCAACCAACCACTTCCAAAAAGAATGAAACACTATTAATTGATAGTAAGGAAAAGGGTATCCTCAACAAACAAGAATTCAATTTATTGAACACAGATCATCCATTTATTCCATTTTTTATTGTTTGGCAAATATCCATGAAGACATAACACAACTGCCAGGTAGACCGATAACATCAGGTATTAATTCTATTACATCACCACTATCCGAGTATATAGATCATTTTCTGCAAGAGCATGTAAAAAACAGAAGTCTTACCTTAGAGAGACAACACAAACATTGACTGTCCTAAAAACATCACATGGAAGGAAGAATACTGGTTACATCACTCTATACCATCAACCACTATCAAGGTTTAGAGAGCATCAAGTACTTTCTGGCTAAAGACATAGGATTAAGGTGGGAGCAGGTGAACTTTATTCTGAAAAGGATAGAGTTCATCTTAACACACAACTATATGTGGTTTGAAGAGGATTTTTTTCTACAACAAAGTGGAACAGCCATGGGAACCAAGTTCGCCCAAAGCTACGCAAACTTGTTCATGAGTCACTGGGAGGACAATAAGATCTGGTTCTTTGGCAAGCTTGGAGTGAACTTGGTTCTCTGGAGAAGGTACAAAGGTACATAGATGATGTGCTGTTCATTTAGCGGCGGGATGAGACAACATTACAAAATTGTCTGATGTACAATAATGATAATGACAGGAACCTACACTTCACCTCAAAGTATAGCAAAGAAAAAATTGAGTTTCTAGATTTGGACATCTTCATTTCTAACGCCAAGATTCAGATGAAAAAACACATCACAAACAGGTTGACGTAAACAGTCATATTTTGGCACACAACAACAATCATCCAAACTGGATAAAAAGCATCCATAGAGGACAATTCACTAGACTTAGGCGAAACTGCACCAACTTGGAGGATTACATCATACAGGGGAATTATCTAAAACAACATTTTAAACAAAAGAGGTACAACATGGGAGACATGGAGAAAGCCTTTAGAGCATTAGGAGACAAGCTGTTAGAAGATTCATCCAAACTACCCACAAAAGCAGGAGAAAAGGTTTATTTTGTCACAAACTATACAGAAGTGCACTATTCAAAAGTGCATTTTAAGATTAATACTGGCGTTACACCAGCGTTCTCAATTATATCTACTGCTGCTTCTGCTGCTGAATTGACGCATCCTTTTTTTGTCTTGCCATCTGCAGGTAACAGACTACAAGTCTTAGACTTTTGCTATACTGAATATACTGAATATATATTGGCCAGGCTGAGAACTTAGGTAACGGACTACAAGTCTCAGACTTTTGCTGATAAGCAATGTTATTTAGCATATCACTGCATAGTATATTAGTTTGATGTTTTTAGATTCTTAGTTAGATCATTGAGCCTGTTATTAGCCTAGTGGTATGTGCTGTGTGTTTGTTTAACTCAATTTATTGCTAGCCATATTAGTGGGAGGGTGCTGGGCTTGTAAGCAATCAGTAATTTAACATGCCAGGTCTCCTACATATTGGTCATTAGTAGGCTGGAATAGCCTGGCTGGAATTGCCCCATTCAGAAGTGCACTATTCAAAAGTGCATTTTAAGATTAATACTGGCGTTACACCAGCGTTGAACCGAAGTGGAACAGAAGGGAAACAACCAATCTGCACTTCTAAAAACCTAATCTAGATTTTGAGAAAAACCATCAACAAAGGTGATTTTAAAATCTCACTGCTACAAATTCCTGCTGATTGCATAACCTGGACTTTCTACACTGAACTCTGGTTGCTACAAAAACTCTAGCCATCACTTGCTACTATTTGTGCTGCCTCCGTGCTTAACAGATAATCTTACTGAATACTGTTAATATCAGCTTAACTCTGTAATAATGTCTTTTTACATTAGCACTTTGGTCTAGTCTTACATGATCTAGCTACTGCTACTCTCTACTCTAATATTCAAATTCTGCGCCCATCTTATCTCCACTTTTTCTAAACTCTATAATATATTTTTGTTGTGCTGACACTTTACCTCATCCTTACCATGACCATGTTGTCTCCTCCCTTCACTCAGTTTCTAACTAATCTTTTGTTCTGCCCTCCACCTCTATCCTTTGCCCCTGGTCTCCTCCACCTCCTCCTATCTCCCCTTCTCTCTTTGCCTTCCACCCCCTCTTCTCCTATTACTCCATTTTCTTTCTGTTATACCCCCCAAGGATCCTACTACCCCACTGGTAATCTTTCCTCCCTAACTTATCTCCCTGTCACTTCGCCCCACTTTCATTCACGTCTCCTTAACTTCCCTCCCTGCCCACTTCCTACAGGGTCCCCTCCTAGCACAGGAGCACGCATGATCCCTACACTCTATTCATCTCGGTCTCCCAAAGTATTCTCATCTCCACGCTATTGCAACCCTGATAATCTCATTCACATCTGTCCTATCAACTCTGTCACTCTATCCTGTGCCCTCTGGGATGCCAGATCAGTCTGTAACAAACTGGCCCCCACCCATGACCTTTTCATCTCCAACTCCCTGAATCTCCTGGCCGTTACTGAAACCTGGATTTTACCCTCTGACACCACTTCTCCTGCAGCTCTCTCTTATGGGGGCCTCACCTTCTCCCACACCCCCAGGCCTGGGGGTCACCATGGTGGTGGTGTTGGGGTCCTTCTATCCCCTGGTTACTCATACCAACATATACCATCAGAACCATCCCTTACATTCTCCACATTTGAAGTTCATGCTATACGCCTCTTCCAGCCAGTACACCTCAGAGTAGCTGTCATCTACCATCCCCCTGGCCCTCCCTCCAAGTTCCTTGACAACTTTGCTTCCTGGCTCACTCACTTTTTCTCCTCAGACCTTCCCTCTATTATCCTCGGTGACTTCAATATTCCTATTGATATCCCCACAGAATCTGCTGCCTCCAAACTACTCACCATCACTTCCTCAGTTGGACTCTCCCAATGGACCTCCTCACCCTCCCATGCGAGTGGGCATTTGCTTGATCTGGTATTCACTCACCGTTGTGATATTTCTGCTTACTCCAATTCCCCATTCCCCCTCTCTGACCATCACCTCTCTTTTAACCTATCCCTCTCTCCTTCCCCTCCACTACTTCCGAAAGCCACCATCACTAAGCGTAACATTGAAGCCATCGACACTGCTTTCTTTTCTTCCCTACTTGACTCACTTCTTTCCCCTATCCTCTCTTTCTCCTGCGCTGAACAAGCTGCTTCCCTATACAATGCCTCCCTTACTTCTGCTCTTGACTCTGTTGCTCCGGCGATCACTACTCATCCTCGCAAATTCACACCTCAACCCTGGCATTCCAAATGCACCAGATACCTGCAAAAATGTTCACGAACCGCTGAGCGACAGTGGAGAAGATCACGCTCTCAGGCAGATTTTCTCCATTTCAAATTCATGCTGTCATCCTACAGTGCTGCCCTTTCCCTCTCTAAACAGTCATATTTCAAGAATCTCATCTCCTCCCTGTCCTCAAATCCCCAGCGTCTCTTTTCCACCTTCAACTCCCTCATCTGCCCACCCCCTCCTTGCTCTCTGCCACTGACTTTGCTACCTATTTCACATCTAAAATTGATTAAATACATCAGGACATCATATCCAACCAGTCCCCCAGCTCTTCACTTCCTCCTTTCACGGATCACCCCTCCCCATCCATTTTACAGACTCTGACATCCTTCTCCCGTGACTGGAGAGGAAGTTAAGGCCCTTATCCAGTCCTCCCCCTCTTCCACCTCTCCCCTCAACCTATCCCCTCCTACCTCCTCCGCTACCTCTCTCCTTCTGCCTGCTCCCATCTTGCCCACCTCCTTAATCTCTCCCTCTCATCAGGCACTGTTCCTTCTGCATTCAAGCATGCCCGTGTTTCCCCCATTCTTAAAAAACCTAACCTTGATCCTAACATTCTCTCTAACTACCGTCCAATCTCTCTCCCCCCTTTTGCCTCCAAACTCCTTGAGCGTATTGTTTACAACTGCCTCACCACATTTCTTTCCTCCCACTCCCTCCTTGACCCTTTTCAGTCTGGCTTCCGTTCTCTCCACTCCACTGAAACTGCCCTCACAAAAGTCAACGACCTCCTTGCTGCCAAATCCAAGGGCCACTACTCATTCTCCTTGATCTCTCTGCTGCTTTTGACACTGTGGACCACCCTCTACTGCTGCATATACTTCACTCCCTTGGTCTACATGACACTGCTCTCTCCTGGCTGTCCTCCTACCTCTCTGACCGTTCCTTCTCTGTTTCCTCTCATGGCGACTCCTCCCCCCACAGCCTCTTACAGTAGGTGTTCCCCAAGGTTCTGTTCTTGGACCTCTCCTATTCACTCTCTATACGTCTTCCCTAGGTAAACTGATCAGCTCTTTTGACCTCCATTATCATCTCTATGCTGATGATACTCAGATCTACCTTTCCTCACCTGACCTTTCCCCCTCTCTACTGACTTGTATCTCTAACTGTCTCTCTGCTATCTCTTCCTGGATGTCCCAGCGATTTCTCAAACTTAATATGTCTAAGACTGAGCAGATAGTCTTCCCACCCTCCCACATAACATCATGTCCCACTATTTCTTTATTAATAGATGGCATTACTATCTCATCTAGCCCCAAAGTGCGTTGTCTTGGAGTCATCCTGGACTCTTCCCTCTCCTTTAAACCACACATTCAGAACCTCTCACAGTCCTGTCATTTCCATCTCAAGAATATTTCCAAGATCAGACCCTTTCTCACCCAGGATGCTACCAAAACCCTTGTACATTCACTGGTCATGTCCAGACTGGACTACTGTAACCTTCTCCTAGCTGGCCTCCCCAAATCCCATCTTTCTCCTCTCCAGTCTGTGCTCAATGCTGCTGCTCGGCTCATCTTCCTCTCCAAACGCTCTACATCTGCCTCCCCTCTTTTGCAAGCCCTCCACTGGCTCCCATTCCTTTTCAGAACCCAATTCACGGCTCTTACACTCACTTACAAAGCCCTCACCCATTCCTCTCCCATTTACATCTCTGATCTCATCTCCCTTCACTCTTCTGTCCGCCCTCTTTGTTTACTTAATACATGCCGCCTTTCATGCCAATTGATTACTTCCTCCCACTCCCGCCTCCAAGACTTTGCCCGTGCTGCTCCTCACCTTTGGAACTCCCTCCCTCTCCCTATCAGACTCTGCACCTCTCTACCATCTTTCAAACAAGCTCTTAAGACCCACTACTTCATTAAAGCCTTCCAGCTCTCATCCTAACTTGCTGCTACATCTTCCTTTCTCCCGGCCCACCCCATTCTGTGTCACTCCTGTTTGTCTTCCCTTCCCTTAAAGAATGTAAGCTCTTTTGAGCAGGGCCCTCTACCCTCTTGTGTTTCTCCCTACTGTAATTTAATTTATCTCTTACTAGCCACTAGGGTAACACTTGGCTGCTTATGCGGGCGTTAATGTCACTAATATAGCAATGTTTATCCATGTCCTGTATTGTATTGTATTGTAAGTCAATGGTTACTTTTTTGTCTCTGTACTTTGTAAGGCGCTGCGGAACACTTGTGGCACCATATAAATAAATTATAATAATAATAATTAAGGTGGGAGCAGGTGAACTTTATTCTGAAAAGGATAGAGTTCATCTTAACACACAACTATATGTGGTTTGAAGAGGATTTTTTTCTACAACAAAGTGGAACAGCCATGGGAACCAAGTTCGCCAAAAGCTACGCAAACTTGTTCATGAGTCACTGGGAGGACAATAAGATCTGGTTCTTTGGCAAGCTTGGAGTGAACTTGGTTCTCTGGAGAAGGTACAAAGGTACATAGATGATGTGCTGTTCATTTAGCGGTGGGATGAGACAACATTACAAAATTGTCTGATGTACATTAATGATAATTAGAGGAACCTACACTTCACCTCAAAGTATAGCAAAGAAAAAATTGAGTTTCTAGATTTGGACATCTTCATTCCGAACGCCAAGATTCAGATGAAAAAACACATCACAAACAGGTTGACGTAAACAGTCATATTTTGGCAGTCAACCACCATGATCCAAACTGGATAAAAGGCATCCATAGAGGACAATTCACTAGACTTAGGCGAAACTGCACCAACTTGGAGGATTACATCATACAGGGGAATTATCTAAAACAACAGTTTAAACAAAAGAGGTACAACATGGGAGGCATGGAGAAAGCCTTTAGAGCATTAGGAGACAAGCTGTTAGAAGATTCATCCAAACTACCCACAAAAGCAGGAGAAAAGGTTTATCTTGTCACAAACTATACAGAGGGTGGTGACAAAATAAAAAGGATTTTTAAAAAGCACTGGCACATCCTACAAATGGATGAAAAATTAAGCACAGTTGTCTCATACAAACCAGATCTGGTGTTCAGCAAAGCCCCAGACCTAAAGAATAAGTTAACCCATAGTCATTTAAAATCCAACAACAATTTACAACAAAAAACTTTGGAAGGATCCATGATAGCGAAAGGCTTTTACCATTGTGGTAAATGTTCAGGTTGCAGAAAGTTAGGCTACAATAGCACTAAACCAATTAGGGCCATCCGGTCAAAATCAACACAAAAAGAGTATAATATATCTGAGAGGATCACCTGTGACAGTGACAATGGCATCTACTTGTTGGAGTGCCCGTGTGGGCTCCAGTATATAGGCAGAATGACTAGACCCCTATAAACTAGACTGTATGAGCACCTCAGGAACATAGCCAGAGTATATGAGAATCATAGCGTGTCTGAAACACTTGAAAACCAGTCACAAATGCAACCCTAAAAGGTTTAAATTTGTCGGAATTGACAAAATCAGATACAATTGGAGGGGTGGGAACAGGACAGAGAAGATCGACAAAGTGGAAAGTAGATGGATTTTTGACCTGCATACTTTACATCCAGAGGGCCTCAACATCGATACCTGAACCACACACTTTGCGTCACAACTCCCTTACATCTATATTCACAGAATCAAATATGAGCTGACTTCATACAGATGTGCCCAGCTAGTTTGTTGCTCATGCCGTGGCGTTCAGGCCTCTGAGTCACGCCATGGAACGTTACGTGATGGCTGGACTTGTGGCATACTGTGGTTTTCTTCAACTAAGGATATGCTACAGCATGTAATACAGCGCTTAGCCACTGGGTGGAGAGTGCTCCACTGTTGTAATTTGTACTGAATACCATACCGTTATATTGGATGGATATCACATTCACGCACTGTAAAGTATGTGCATGTTCGCACAACCAATATTTTTAATGTCATACATACAGTAAGCTCTTAGAACGGGACGCAAATCAGTACACATATTGTACACAACTGTACAGTAGTGAAGTTGCCCGAGTTGTTATCACGGTATAACCGATACTGTAGATTAATGAGATGCACGCACAGCTTTCACTGAGATGGGATGAATTATTATCTAATGGTGGAGTACTGTATAAAATTTGGAAAGGAAAACAATTTTTTTATTATTAAAAACAGCAGCGGGTGGGTGGAGTGCACAAAGATGAGGCCGCTCTGTGCGTTTCTTAATATAGCTGGCTTGTGGGCTAGTGGTTAGGTGATCACTTTGCAACAATGCTGGTCCCAGGTTCGAGCCCTGGAAAAGAATAAAAAAAATTTTTGGCACTGTCGGCTCTGGACACTATAGTGAAACTACTGTAGCAGTGTTGTTGTTTAAAAGGCTGCTTAAAAGTAAGACATTACAAACTGATTGTGCATTTAAAAAGTGCAAACTTGCGTCAATGTCTGCGCTGTGGTGGCTGTCAGCTCCGAGGGGTTGCAATGGGATTTCTTGCGCATGCCCATTGGACAGGTTACAATGGAATCTCTGGCGCATGCCCAGTGGAGCCAAGCCATACGCCATGTAGCGTTATGCCATGGCATATGGAAGATCATCACTGTGCATGCCCAGTTGTCTGTATTACTACAGTACTGTAAGCTGTTGAATCTTCACACTTGCGCCCCTCTGCGGTGTCCCAGACTTGTACACAATAGTCATTTCATGACTTCAGAAACTGCTACAGTAGTGGGCTCTGTTTGAGAGGGAAGTCTCTATTACAAACTGACTGTGCGTTTAAAGCGCAAACCGGCGTCAATTTCGATGCTGTCCTAGACTTGGACACTACAGTGATTTCATGAGTTCAGTAACTGGTAGTGGGCTTTGTATTATAGAGAGGTCTCTGTATTACAAACTGACTGTGTGTTTAAACTGCAAACTTGCGTCAATGTCGATGATGTTCCCAGCCTTCGACACTATAGTGATTTCTCATGGCCAGTAACTAGTAGTGGGCTCTGTTTGAGAGGTCTCTGCATTACAAACTGACTGTGTGTTTAAAGGCAAACTTGCGTCAATGACAGCACGGTTGGTGCTGTGGTGGCTGTCAGCCAGCTCCGAGGGGTTAGAAATGGCATCTCTGGCATATGCCCATTGGGAGGGCAGCAATGGGATTTCTGGCGCATGCCCAGGGGGTCGGGAGTCAAAGTGCGTCAGGTCCCTTCCCCCAAAGCAAGCAAGAGCCTTTCATTACCATAATAAAGGATGCTTTGGTGATCCATTTACTGTAAGCAGTCAGCTCAAAGGTCTGCCCTTACAGTACCTGTACCTTGCTGCATTTTGTACAATACAAACAATACAATGTCTAGTGCATTGTGGTTTCATTTAAAATACAGCTCTGTGGCATAGAGTAGCATACAGTAGAAATGGCAGGTAGCTGGAAGTTGAGGAGAGTCTACTGTACTGGAGTAAACTTACTTAATAAAATTGAACGTCAATTGCGCTATATTTAATTAATGTTGTTTGTGCGTTGATATCTGTATGTGTTGGTATACAGTTAATTACAGAATTCTCACACCACCAAGTGATTTGTGACAAAATGTAGCCTTCCAGGCTTCAATCCCGTGATGCCCACACTGCTTTGCCAATACAGTACACCACAGATGCCTGCCATAATGAGTGACGCACCTGTGTGTCATGAATTAGTGTTGTGCGACACTGGCTGTTGAAAATGGCGACGCGAGCATGCAGGTTTTCTCCTAGCGAGCTCTTCCTCCTGGTCAAGTGGCGGGACCAAAGTTTTGCCACCGACCAGGAGAAAGACCTGGCATACAGGAAGGCATCGCAAGCTATTTTCTTAAAATATGGGTGCTGCCACAACATCCGATCCCTGCAACGCCGGTGGTCGGACCTGCTACGCAGGGGACAGGCCTCGGCTCCGGCGTATTAGGAGGCATCTCAGACGCAGTAAGTACAGTATTGCTGTACAATCACATGAATTACAGTATACAGTACAATAACAAATACAATGCATGACTAACATACTGTACAGTATACTGCACTGTAGGGTGTTGGATACTATCTGACGATGACTGACAGTTGTTACCACACACTCACATGACTGGCAGAGATTTGATTGACAGGGTCATTAAATACACATGGACTAAAGGGCGACACACTATTGGTCAACATGGCTTGTTTGTACAGTATAATAAACCTACAGTAACAAAAGGCTAGTTGATCCACCATACTAATGCGTGTCGACCAAATCTATGTTGACCTACTGTATACACTATTTATCTGTGCTGAGGAGGATGAAGAGGATCCAGACTTCCCTCCCCAGCCCAGTACTGTATACAGTAGTAGAGGACATTTTGTATTAATACTGTAATACAGTACAGTATATAGTAATGTTACAGTACAGCATGTTTACCCTCTACTTTCCCAATGAGTACTGTACACTACTGTGTTATTCTTTTCTTTACGCAGAACACCTCCATATAGTTGTGGTGGAGCTGGACAGAGAGGAGAGTAGCAAGTCGAGTAAACCTTAAACTTTAATTTTTGGGTTAGGGTTAGGTTTAGGGTGCGGAGAGGGGGGTTAGGTTTAGGCACTAACAGGTGTAGGTTATAATACTGTAGGTTAGGGGGGGGAAGAGGGTAAGGTATAGTTTACTTACCTTCCAATGTCAGGATCTTTTCCTTCGGGCTGATGCTGTCAGGATTTGAACAGCCACCGGCATTTAAATGCCATTCCCATTTCTCACCCATTTTGATATATAGTTCTTACTGTATCATCTAGTGTGTATGCAGTCAATCACCAATGATGTGCTTGTTCGCTCCATCCAGTGACCCAGCCCAATCTGGGCATATTGTTAACCCTCCCACCCCCTCGTCTTTCCTCGCTGCCGGCATCAGCAAGTGTGCATAGAGTATACTTGACGATGCCGGCACCGTGGCGAACAATATCGGCTCATACACACCTGGTCTAGTGCCCATGGGTCATATTGTACAGTAAGTGCATACTGTCAGTAAAGTGTAATAATACTGTAGTACTGTCAGGATGAATTTATTGCCATTTTGCCATATTGGTTTCAGCCAAAATGACATGTTTTTTTCCTCATAGTTGGAGAAACGGTAGGGCCCCAGGCCCCCCCAGCTCCACCACCCCTATATGTGGTGTGTATGATGAGGGGGTAATGCTTCGATGCTGTGTGTGTCCCAACGTGTTTCAGCCTTGCGGCCTTCCTCTGGGGTAAAGTGTTATCATCCAGCGATCAAACCCCCTCATCCATAACCCCCCCACACACACACCATTGGTCAGGACATTAACCAGCATTACCCCCTCCAGTACCCAGCCTGGAACGGAACAGACCTATAGGTAAGCGGGACGTTGCTATCCTATATCATTGAATGAACTATAATAGCGTCACTTCGCTAACCATCTGGACACTTCAGTGATCATTTACCCTAATATTGTGTTTCATTTTCTTGTCTATACTCCATATTATCGTCATTATTTCAGTGTATATTGTTGTGAGCAACCTCATTTGTACATTTATTACAGGGTTATCATATTGTATTTGTCAATACAATCTTTTTCTACACCTGTGTAGTTTCTGTCACAATTATATGTCTTACAATTCTGTGGTTGACACTGTTTAACCATTAAACAGATTTTTCACTCATTATCCATCCAAATCTTTATTAGACTAAGGTACACACATCACATTTAGGGGTATAGCGCGGTAAAATGTCGCATATATATATATATATATATATATATATATATACACATATACACACACAAAAATACACACACAGCAGTGGTCGGAGACAGTGAGAGGAGATATGGTACTGTACCAATCAGCTCCCAACTGTAATTATTCAAACGCAACGTTGAAAAATTACAGTTGGGAACTGATTGGTTTGTACAATACCTTATTTTATCTTCACGGTCTCCTAACACTGCTTAGTACTGTACAGTATATACACAGTATACTATATAAGTACTGTATTTGATTGAATATATATTTACTGTTGAAAAAAACCACAAAAAAACCTTTAACCTAAAACTTAAAGTACAGTACTGTATCTTATAAAAAGTTAATTTTGCCCCGTAAAACTGTACTGTAGTTAATGAGTGGTACAGGAACTGAGATCTTGAAGAAAAATAGCCCTGCCCTTTTAACATAGAAAATACTGTAGCAAAAAACCCTGTCTATATCCGGCATTTGAAGCACAGGTTTATTTAATGGTCCCGCTATGGTCCCGCTTTGTACCCCTTTTGGCACAGACAATCAAATTACTGGGCATACAGTACAGTAGCACTTTTACCCAATGATATGCAGATGGACACGAGCATTTATTCTGTGTGAAAGGGTCAATCCATCCGTACGTTAAAATTACCAGGTCTCCGACCCAGTTTAAATGTAAGGTCAAAGTGACCCTTTCACGCAGTAAAAATCTCTGTTCATCAGCAAATTACTGCACCCGGTACAGTAAAGTGCTTTACTGTAACTGCTACAGTAATTTGTTTTTCTGTATGAAAGGGTTATTACTGGAGTGGTATAGTGTACAGTAGCAGCACATTCTTGAAAGTACAGTAAAGTATGAGTACAGTAATTGTTTACAGTGTTGTAATGTGAAACATTTATATTTCCACTATTTTGCTTAATATTGTATTTAGTGTCTTTATACTTGTGTATTTCAGAGTGCACCGAACTGTGAAAATGGTGAAGAGTAAAGATTTTTACAACGGAAACTCATCTTGCCCACTTCCACTGACCAAAAGGCTGGGTGCACTAGTCCCACAAAGATCTACAGCCAAACCTTCCAAGAAAGCAGGGAAGGAAAATGTACCTATACTTGTCAAGGCAAGGAAGAACGCAAAGCCCAACACTTTGCAACTGGACATAGGAGAAAATGGACCAGGGAAAGTGGAGCAACCGATGAACGTCGAGAACCAGGAGGAAACACCAGTGATTGATGGACCCAATACACTGAACGAAGAACTGGACACCTTGGAGCCTCTGGTTTGTACACCTGTGGAAGATGCATCCCACTCTCCAACTCGTCGAAAATGGTCCTTTCAAGAAAATAATGCATGCACATGTAGCTGTGCTAAGATGGTGAGAAACCTCGTGGGAAAAGTTGGTCATCTGGAGGCGAAAATTGACAACTTGAAAGAAGGGCTGAAGGACACCAAAAGAAGAATGGCAAGAGGCCGCTGCCCAGCGTACCAAGAACAGACATGACCAGGCAGTACAGTATGAAATGATCACACCTGAAGAATTTGAGCCTGAGGATAACGACGACCATGAAGATTTCAACTTGGAGACTGACCCATCATTCCACTTGCTAGACATGGACAATACAGTGACAGAGCACTTGGACATGACACCAGTGCCATCATACAGCCTGCCTCAGTGGGAGAGTACACCAGTGGCATCATATCACCTGCCTGAATGGTCAGTTAAAGAATCGAGGATTAACAATGAAAGTTTACCTGTACTTTCACCAGGAACGCCTGTCATGTCAAGCACCCCAGCACCACAGACTGTATTTGGAACACCCTTCTCGGACATACCACTGGCTGTAATCACCATTGATAAGGACAATGAACTTTACAGAGCTGGCAATTGTGAGATGCATCGATATGCACAAGCACATGTGCCCTACGACCTCTATTGCAATTGGACCAAGCGTGTGAAATTTGATGGCAGTTGGAAGAAAGTCCCAATCCCCAACAGTTTAAAAGAAAATATCCTCTCAAGATGTCGGACAAGATTCAGGATTGGAAAAGACAAACTGACCTGGATAAAGGACACGTTGAATGGGGTGCTGCACATGCCAAGGAAACATGCATGGAGGACAGCCACACGGCCAGCAAGTACAGCTCTTCAATCAACAAACACGACTTGAAGGGACTTGTCAGAAGAGGGGAAGACGTGCCAGCGGCAGAAGAAAGAAGCAGAGGACAGGACTATGGGGGTGGAAAGCAAAAGAGCTAAGGAAGTTCCCCCCAAAGACTGGTGAGTTACAGTAGGGCTGATATTAATGTAGATTAGTGTGACACACTGTTAGAGCAGGAAAGGGCCTTGCATGGCATATTCTCTCTCCTACAGGGACCTGTGTGTGGGATCGAGCGGGATGAAGAACAAGAGTATCTCCGGTGAGTACCTGTGTGTCTATCTTTTACTGTCTGTTCGTCTCTGCCTATCCTCCTTTCTTCAGGGCGTACAGTGGACCTTGCACTCTGGTGCGAGGTAGAGTCTGCACCTGGTATAGGTGAAACTCTGGATCTGAGGCCAAAAGTGCCAGTGATGATTTTAACTTAAAAGCCTAATCTTTTTGTATAGTCCTCGGTCCAGTAGGGCGTATCGGTCGGCATTGAGGAAGGACTGTTCTCACATCATCTCCTTCCTCCTAGGTACTGTACAGTTGTCATGTCCGTGTCCAGCTTGGAATTCCAGGACGTGCCAGCGGCAGAAGTCAAGGTCAACGTTATACTTTTTATTTTTTATTATTATTACTACACAGTCAGATCCCACTTTCACTGTGTGTGAATCATGACCCACTACTGTATGATCTTCCATACGCCAGGGCATAGTGCTACATGGCTATGGCGCGACGCCACTGGGAATGCGCCAGAGATCCATTGCAATTCCTCCACTGGGCATGCGTCAGAGATCCCATTTGTAACCCCTCAGAGCTGGCTGACAGCCACCACAGTGTCACCCGTGCTGACATTGACGCAAGTTTGCGCTTTAAATACAGAGAGCTCTCTCTCAAACAGCCCACTACCAGTTGCTGGTCATGAGAAATCACTATAGTGTCCAAGGCTGGAACAGCGCTGACTTTGATACAATTTTGCGCTCTAAACACAGTTTGTAATATAGAGACTCCACTTTTAAACAGCCTAATACGCTACTAATTTCTAAAGTCATGAAATCACTATACAGTACTGTAGTCTGGGATACAGTGTGTAAATCCCAACACACTGGGCATGCGCAGTAGAAATTGACTCGAAACGCTATACTGTAGCGCGACTAGCTTTGTGCTGTATGTGGGTACTGTATTGGTGCGCCATGCACCCCTTTCTTGAGCACACAGTGTCAAAGTACTGTAGCATAGAAATGCCAGAATTTGTGGATAATGTATTAGTGAAGATTTAAAAAAATAAATAAAATATATATATATATTTTAAAGGTCTCGAACCCGCGGGACAAGAAAATGGTAGATGCAGTGAGGCTAGGCATTGGCCACCAAGACCACTGTCTCTACTGTAGTTCCTAGAGTCATGGAATCACTACAATGTCTAAGTCCGGGACAGTGCCGGCAGTATTGGACTTACATTACCGCAAGTGTGCACAGTCAGTACAGTATGTACAGTAATACAAACAGTGCTATGAGACTCGATACTCCACAGTGTACCGCATGACTAGCAATGCGCTATATGGCATATGGAGCAACAAGCTACAGTACTGTAGCTGGGCACATCTACATACAGTATAATGTATTGAGTTTAGTAAGGGTTGGATAACAATACTGAACTACTGTAGTGAACATTTAAAAAAAAAAAAAAAAATTATCAAGGTCTCGAACAGGAGAGGAGTGTAAGCAAGGCGGATCACCTAACTCCTTGCCCACAAGCCTGTCCTAGTAAGAATTGCATCTGCCGTGTATGTGATGGCTGCAAATTACAGTACTGTAGTACAGTACGTGTAGTGAGCTTCCTTGTTCTGTAGCTCGACTGGTGTATGGAGTGGCTCCATTGTGTGTGACTCCAGACACACTGGGCATGCACATTACTACTACAGTATACAGTATGAGCCTCCTTACACCACATCTATGGAGCGGCTCCACTGGGCATGCGCCAGAGATCCCGTTGCAACCCTTCGGAGCTGGCTGACAGCCACCACAGCGCCAACCGTGCTAACAGTACTGTACTGTAGCAGCATTGCAACTAAGAAAACAAGATTGGCCATCTTGACATCTACGATGAAGTACTCAGGCATCTGTAGTGTAGTGTGGAAAGGGGGGCCCTAGACTGCACACCCTGAAAATATACGTAATGGGAGGTGCTACCTGTGAAGACTATTGTTGCAAACATACAAAAAAAGATGTTTATACTGCAGTGCAGCTAAGGGTTGATTTTTGGGGCGTGGGTCCCCTGGATTGATTTGGTTGGGCTGCTTCAGGGCATCGCATTATATACACATTTTTCCTTTCTTTCACTTTTAGCACTTTCATTGTTTGTCTGATATATATGTATTATTTTCACATCTTTATTTATCACCTCCCTACATGCAGCAGCAGCTGCTCTTATCTATCCTACTTTTTTACACTTCACCTTTCCTTATTGGAGTGATGCCCTGGGGTGGCTCAGCTGGGCTGGTTTGGGGGTGTCCTGCGCTCTGGATTTCAACCCCAGTAGGTTAGGGACCCACCCTCAGAGGTTACCTGGGCGCGGTGGGTGGGCCCATAACCATGGCCATGATTATGCCAAAACCTCTTATTATTTGCAAAATGCTATTGCAAAATGTATTATACATAATGAGTAATGTTGGAGTTGTGCATCTGTAAATCTTTTTTTGTATATCTGTAGTGTAGTGGTAAGAAGTCAAACTGCTACACATTGCAGACGTCTGTACAAACCGTTTCCGGGGTTCGAAGCCTGGAAGGTTACACTATTTTTTTATTATTATTATTATTATTATTACACAGTCAGTGTGTAATACGGAGATCCCACTTTCACTGTGTGTGAATCATGATCCGCTACTGTATGATCTACCATACGCCATGGCATAGCGCTACATGGGTATGGCTATGGCGCTGCGCCACTGGGAATGCATTGCAACCCCTCCACTGGGCATGCGCCAGAGATCCCATTTGTAACCCCTCGGAGCTGGCTGACAGCCACCACAGCGCCAACCGTGCTGACATTGGCGAAATTTTGCGCTTTAAATGCACAGTTTGTAATTCAGAGGCCTCTCTCTCAAACAGAGCCCACTACCAGTTACTGAACTCATAAAATCACTAAAGTGTCCAAGTCTGGGGCAGCATCGACATTGGCGCAAGTTTGCGGTTTAAACACAGTCAGTTTGTAATACAGAGACTTCCCTCCCAAACAGAGCCCACTACGGTAGCAGTTTCGGAAGTCATGAAATGACTATTGTGTACAAGCGCAGAGTGGCACAAGTGTGAAAGTTCAACAGTATACTGTAATAATACAGACAACTGGGCATGCGCAGTGATGATCTTCCATATGCCATGGCATAGCGATACATGGTGCAGGGCTTGGCTCCACTGGGCATGCACCACAGATTCTATTATCATTGTAACCACTCCAATGGGCATGCGCCAGAGATCCCATTGCAACCCCTCCACTGGGCATGCACCAGAGATCCCATTTGTAACCCTTCGGAGCTGACTAACAGCCAACCTTGCTGACATTGACGCGCCAAAATTGACGCAATTTTGTGTTTTAAATGCACAGTCAGTTTATAATACAATCAGAGCCCACTACCAGTTTCTGGTCATGAGAAATCACTGTAGTGTCCAAGTCTGGGACAGTGCCGACATTGACGCAAGTTTGTGCTCTAAGGTACAGTATGTATCAAAAATCCCACTTTCGCTGTGTTTGACTCCAGGAGCACTGGGCATGCGCTTCACATGTACTGTATTGAATACTGAATATAGTAAGTGAAGATTTAAAAAGAAAACAACAACTATATTTTCAAGGTCTCGAACCCACGGGACAGGAAGATGGGAGAAGCAGTGAGACTAGGCATTAGACCGCTAGGCCACACGCTTCACCCATTACTACAGTTCTGTAGTTTGTAAAGTAATAAAATCACTACAATGTCTAAGTCTGGGACAGTGCCGACAGTACTTACATTGGCGCAAGTGTGCAATTTCAACCGCACAGTCAGTGTGTAATACAGAGGTTAATGATTTCAAACTTAATTAAACATTCTTCTACCGTTTTATTATACATTCCTGATTCCATGTGGAAAACGCTGTAATACTGTATAGTGTACCAAATCACGGTTTCTTCAGCCAATCATCGGGCGGTGATACAGAATATACATTGGAAATCAGACGCATGAGCTGTGTAGTTTAGGAAAAGTGACACCTGGTGGGCAAAAAGTTGTATTACACAATGTGACTTTTTTCCAGCGTTACGCTACATTACTAAACTTTGTGTGGCGCGACTCATGGCGTGGTGTGTGGCACGCCATGCGTGGCGTGCTTCATAGCGTATGGAGCAACAAACTAGCTGGGCACATCTGCACGTCAGCCTAAGTCGCTGATCAGTGTTCAGTAACTATACAGGACAGATAGGAAAGGTATTTAACCATACAAGCAACCTAAACTCTCAATTATATTCCCTTAAAAGAATTATTTATCATTTATTATCTATTATAGAAGCACACACCCGAAAGAAAAGAATTCCATTCTCTAATTACACAGGGCAGATAGGGAACCTATTTAACCATATAAGCACCCTTATACTTTAAATTATATTCCCCCGAAGACATTACTTAATTATTATAGAATCACACACCTGTAAGTAAAGAATTCTATTCTCCAATTGATTCCTTTCAATGCAGATTTAGGAATATCAGATATGCACAATTGGATGTACACAAAATATGATACAATATAGATAAAAAAACACCTATACCATGGGTAACCCCTGTTGAATCCCTGGCAGCAGGATGTGTGCTGGAGAGCTCCTGAGGTCCACAGTGGTGTCAGATTACAGCCAGCCTATCTGCGGGCTTCCCCAGGCAGGATGCACCCTCCTGGGGCAGGGAAGATGAGAGGTCCCTCGCGGAAGGGACAGCAGCCCCAGCATGTGAGGAAAATAAGCAGGTTCACAGCTGGATGCCCGGGTAAAGAATCGGGCTGAAGTTTTCAGCCAGCCCGGGGTGCGGGAGCCGGAGCAGCATGTTGGCGGGAGCGCAGCTGCTATGAAGGAACAGCAGCTGCAAGTGGGATTCCCCAAACTAACTGTGGAGGCTCCCCGTGGTGAGGTAACCACGGGTAGAGCGGAGGCGGGTGATGCCGGCAACCCACAGGATAGTGAAGAGGGGGAGGCCGTGGACTCCATGCTATCAGCAGACGAGAGGGAGGATTCCCTGGACTCCAACGGTGAGGAGGACTATGTGGCGGTGCTGTGCCTGGAGGATGCAGTCGCTGAAGCAAAGAAGTTAAATACAAAGATAGCATAAACGAAGAAAAAGAGGAATAAAGCCCACAACTGGGAAAAACCGCGGCTGTGGGGGGTGCTGGTGGAGCTTATGGACACCCTGGATAGGGTGAAGGAAAGAATTAAAACCCTGAGGCAGGCAAGCCAGCGGACGGCTGCATCAAGTGGAGTTCCAGCAAACCCGGTAGCGGAGGGGTTAATTGCAGCATACCAGGAAGAGAACCCCTTAATGGCTATGATCAAGCAATTGGAGGGGGAGGCAGATGTACCGGATATCACTAAAGCTGGAGCTGGTGACGTGGCGGGGATCCCAAGCCTGTGCAGTGACGCGGTGGGGGACCTGTCAGTCAACGCGGATGACGTGTTGGAGATCCTGGGGAGTGGCAGCTGCAGTATTCCAAGCATGCCTGTTCCTAGAGATGACACAGCCAGTGGCAGAGGAATGTCTGGCATCCGAGGTCCTGACAGCAGCGGGGGAGCGGAGAGTTCAGGTGGAGCCGGGAGTCTGGAGACGGAGATCGTGAAGGGTGATGCGGTGGATCAGCAGGTAGGTGGAGTGGAAGACCCCGGTGGTGCGGTGGAGGAGTCCGCTCGGATTGCGGATGGTGTCCCCGCCGTGCTGGGGGATGTTTCCCAGGGTCCTGACACCTCTGCTGGGAAGCAGATAGGTGGGCAAGGGAGCCCGCTGCGGACCGGGGGAGAGAGGTCGAGAAGGGTGCGGAGGCTGAACCCCCTATCGGGTCAATGGGAACTGTGGATGCCTCAGGACCCGGTGTGGCTACGGGGGCAGCCAGTGATGCTGCAACGGCTGTTAAAAGCGTGAAGGCTGGTAATAAGGAGGGAAGTGGCACAGCGAAAGGTATGCCATGTCTGGAGAAGGGGTCTCTGAAGCCACAAGAAAAGAAGTTATTGGACATCATGTATGGGAAACTAGAGACCCCTGCCAGAGTTAAAGCAGCGTTGGAGTTAATGAGTAGAAACCAGGCACAGAAAAATGTCAGCATTAAAGGTATCAATGTGGGGGCCTCTGTGTCTGGTATGGGTAATACTGGTATGAGACAACAAACTGACGGTGGAAAATAAAGATGGACAAAATGTGAATAAAACTAGAGTGTCATATGCAGGGGCAGTGGCTGGAGGGAAGAATGAAGCAAGGAGAATTCTCCAAAGGATGGAGGAGGGTAAGGGGGTTTAAAAGGAGGAATGTCATACAGTTTAAATGGGTGGGGGAGGGGGAAAAACAAGGGAAAGAAGGGTTTTTGAATATGCTATTTTCATTAAATGTGTCGGCCATGGATTTATATGCGTGCATTCATCCTCTCAGATCACGAGAATTTGATGTGAGCTTCCAGACTAATAGTGGAATGCAAATGTTGTGGGGAAGATGGGGGACTGTTAGAATGGAGGAGCCATATTGTAAATATAATGCAATGTTAATATCAAGGCAGGATGTGGTTAAAACAACAATTTTGGTAAGGAATGAATCAATTCCAGAAAATGATATAAAGTACTGGCTTTCAAGACATTGTGAGGTACTGTCAGGACTGACCAAAGTGGACTATACAAAAGGGGTGTGGGGGGCACATATTCGGTGCAAATAAGATTGCTGAGCACAGCTTTTGGTATAAATCACCTGCCATCTGCAACATACATTGGTCAAGACAGAGTGCAGATTTTTTATCAGGGGCAGCCAAAAACATGCTTCCGATGCGGAGACACGTGCCATCTGAGTGGGGATTGTGGGGTAACGAAATGCACATTGTGTGGAAAGGTGGGACATACGTCCAGAATGTGTAACAATATAAGATGTAATTTGTGTGGACAGGAGGGTCATCCCAATAGCAGATATCCCGAGGAAGAGGTATGGGAGGAAGGGACATCAGGGAGGGAAGAGGAAGAGGGAACTAGAAGAGAAAGAGGGTCAGTGGAGGTAAGGGGCAGACAGGTGGCAAGGTGGAAAGTAGCAGAACAAAGGAAAGATGGAGGAAGTGGGGGAGGTGTTTCAGGAGGTCAGGAATAAAAACAAGAAAGGGAGGAGGAGGAAGGGAGGAGGAGGAGGAGGGGAGGAGGAGGAGGAGGGGAGGAGGAGGAGGGGAGGAGGAGGAAGGGAGGAGGAGGAGGAAGGGAGGAGGAGGAGGAAGGGAGGAGGAGGAAGGGAGGAGGAGGAGGAAGGGAGGAGGAGGAAGGGAGGAGGAGGAGGAAGGGAGGAGGAGGAGGAAGGGAGGAGGAGGAGGAGGAGGGGAGGAGGAAGGGAGGAGGAAGGGAGGAGGAGGAAGGGAGGAGGAAGGGAGGAGGAAGGGAGGAGGAGGAAGGGAGGAGGAAGGGAGGGGGGAGGAGGAAGGGAGGGGGGAGGAGGAAGGGAGGGGGGAGGAGGAAGGGAGGGGGGAGGAGGAAGGGAGGGGGGAGGAGGAGGAGGAGGAAGGAGGGAGATAAAATTTTGAGTAACAGATTTGATGTTTTTTCTACTGATGAGGAGGAGGCAAGGGGGGGAGGGAACTGCTTTTTGTTCCCAGAGTAGCTAGGAGGAGGGGGTGGTTTGAAAAAAGGTGGGTCGGGTAGGTCAGGACCAGTAAGAGGAAGGAGGGGGAGAAGGAGGAGAAGGGTCAGGGGAAGAAAGGGGGACGGAGGAGGACCCACAGGAGTTAGAGTGAGATGAGATGGGGACAGATTGAAAGGGGATGTAAGAGGGGAGGACGGGAATGAGATGGAGATAGGTAGCGGTCAGGAGGATGAGCAAGAGGGAGGACTTGCTCAGGATATGGAAGGGTATGATGTAGACCCAGTTGTAGAATGTCCACAAATGTCTGTAGATCCTAAACCCCCAGATCCTGGGGGTGAGGGGAAGTTTGTGTGTGTTGGTGGTGGGAGTGGTGAAGGTGTTTTGGTGGAGAGTGAGGGGGAAGGGTATCCCTCGGGAGGCAAGTAAGGGAAAGGTAAGGTTGGTTCCACTTTCTATAATCTAGAAATATGGATCCCCAGCCCATACGATGTGGCTTCTGTTACATCCGATCTAGCTTATTTTATGGCCTTTGATTTTCACAACACAATTGAGGTTGATTTTTTGTTTATGCAAGAGACAAGGATAAGTAAGTTGGACACCCTCCGTAGGATCAAGAGGGACTGGAGGAGGGGTCCATCTTATTGGTCTCTTGCGGCCGGGCCGTACGGTGGGGTGGCAATACTTTTTACTGGTATGGTAACCATACACAAGATTATAGAGTTACAAGTGGGCAGGTGTATGATTTTGGATATCACCTTTGAAGGGGCATGACCTAAGGCTGATAAATATCTATGGCCCGCATACGGCGTGGGATAGGAAGTGCCTCTTTAAAGAGAGAAAACCATTTTTCTTCACAGCTCAACAAGTTGTCTTTGGAGGTGATTTTAACAACGTGATTCGGCCAAAGTACAGGGGAGGCTCAAAGACAACATTGGGCTATGATTCAAATTACTTTAGTTAGAATGATTAGGGAGGCTGGTCTGGTTGATGTGCATGTTTGCCATTATCCGGATCTCACGGGTTACACATACTTTAGTGGTAGCCGTAGGTCTAGAATAGATAGATTTTTTGTTAAGGAAACTCTAAAGACCTTGCCTCTTGAGGTGAGGTTGGTGGAGTTTTCTGATCACTGTTTTCTGAGTGTTACCTTGAATGTAGCACAATCTCTTCAGAAAGGCAAGGGTATGTGGCGCCTGAGCTCAGACCTCCTAAAGGAGGAGGGAGTTAGACAATCTTTCAGACATTTTTTTCAGGCACAGGAAACACTGTTGGAGGCAGGATGGAGTAGGTCAAAGTGGTGGGAGGTCAAAAAAAGAACTTGGAGTTTCTTTAGGCGATCTGTAGCAAAAAAGAACTTGAAGAGTAATAATGTCTACTATTCTTTGAGAAGGAAATTGGACCTCTTGATCTCTGAGGAGGGAGATAGTGGGAAAATTTCCCAAGTAAAGGCCAAGATGAAAGAATTACAATACAAATCGGTTGGCATCTTTGGTTCTGGAAAGGGATTACGGGACATACCACTCGCCTGATCCTTGCCAGAGCTGTAGGATGACAACTGAGCCGACAGAGATCAGAGGTCTGCGTGATAGTCAGGGTGCTCTTCAAGAAACAAAGGAGGGCATTCTGGAGGTCATTGTGGACTATTACTCTGACCTTTTGTCTGAGAAATTACTTATCAGGGAGAATATGGAGGTCTTTCTGAGGGAGACGCCTGGGCTCAGGAAACCTGATGCCTCCTTTGACTGTTTGGAGAGTGATATAGGTGTGGAGGAGGTTAGGAGAGCTATTGATGGGTTATCAGTCAAAAAGTCTCCAGGTCAGGATGGGTTAACACCTGAATTCTATAAGACCTTTTCAGATATCCTGGCCCCCCCGCCTGGTGGAGGTGTTTAATGTGAATCTGGGTGAAGAGTGACTTCCCCCCTCCATGAGGTCATCCGCACTTATATTACTTTCCAATGGTAAGGATCCCCGTATGTTGAGAATCGGCACCCCATAGCTCTTCTCAACACAGACAGGAAAATTTTGGCAAAAATTATTTTTAACAGACTAACTGAATTTGCAGAACAGCTGCTTTCTGCTTCTCAGCACTGAACGGTGAAAGGCCGTAGTACTTTTAGCGCTGTCCTTGGTGTCCGGGAGGCTATTGAACGGTGCCGGGCTGAGAAGTGGGGAAAGTATTTGCTGGCACTGAATCAGTCTAAGGCTTTGACAGAGTCAATCATGAGTACTTATGGGTGGTACTGGAATGGTATGGATTTCCAGAGAGGGTGGTGAATTGGCTAAGAACAATATATAGAAAGGCTGAAAGCTTCCTGCTTGTGAATGGTTCGGTGGGTGCAACATTCGGTGTAGGCTCTGGGGTTCGTCAGGGGTGTCCTCTGAGCCCCCTCCTATATGTGTTTGCTATTGACCCCTTTATAAGGAGGTTGGAGTATGATGCAGTGGGGGGGGGTGCAGCTGGGCTCGGGGCCTGCATTGAAGGTTGTGGCCTACGCTGATGATGTCATGGTGTTTCTGTCTGCAGAGGTGGAGGCACGGCGGGTGGAACAACTCATCAGTATGTATTCTGAGGCATCATGCTCCAGGATAAACCAGGTAAAGTGTGAAGCTTTCTGGATGGGGGAGGAAGGGGCAGAATTTGACCTTCCAAACAGCCTTCCCCAGGCCAGTTCACATATTTAAATTTTAGGAATTTAGTTTATTTCAACCACGGTGATTACAGCACCCTAAATTGGGAGAAGAAGCTGGAAATAGCAACCAGGAAGGTATCTGTTTGGAGAAGGTGGAAATCTTCTTACAGGGAAAGGGTTGACTTATGCAAAACTTATTTGATTCCAGTGTTTCTGTAAATCAGTTGTGTTTGTTTTTTGCCTCAATCTATGTGGACCAGGATAAATTCATTGTTTTTCCTGATGTTTCGGGGAAATAGGATGAATATTGTCAAAAGAGGGTGGCAAGAGTATGGTTAACCTTGTAGTGTTCTTTGTAACAACTTTTTGTTAACTAAATATTGGGAGTCTGTTTTTGGAGACTACCCCTCAATGGGTAGAAGGTTTCGGGGAATGGGTGCTTCCCTTCCTCAAAGAATGGATGGAGGGAGGTCAAATTAAGACATTCCGAGTTAGGTGAGGATACCTCCCGATCTACGTGATCCTGTTCCTGAAAGTGATGAGACGGTGGGGACTGGAAGTCGGTGATGTAAGCTACTCAGCCAGGAGGGAGATGGGGTTGAGAATTCTGCAGACCTACTGCTTTGTGCTGCTAGCCCTGAAGGATTGCCCGGGAGAGATGTGTTCAGGGGGTTTGGCTCTGATTAACTCTCAGAGGATTCCTCTGAAGTTTAGGGACATCGCCTGGCTCTCCTTCCATGGAAGGCTCTATGTTAGAGGTAACCTTAAAGTAAGGAGTGCTGATTATTGTGGTTGTCCACGGGAGGAATGTCTAGGGGAGGAGGAGAATATGGACCACTTCTTCTGTAAGTGTCCCTATAACAGAGATTTATAAGAGTATCAAGACGCCTGCGCATTCCTTGCCTTTTAGGACTAAGTTACCCTTAAGCCCATGGTGCATTCAAGGTATATGGTAGGTTTGATTTATGCACAATTTTTTTAGTTAGTTTAGCGGTACAATACAGCACGTGGAATGCACGGTGTCAATTAGGCATTAGGGGTAAAGTCCTTCCCTGGATATCGGTAGTTGGGGAAATCTTGCACGAGGTGAAACGGATGATGGATATGGACAAAGGAAGGAAGGATGGATGCCGTCAGTTGGTCACGGTTGTGGCGTCACCTGAGGCCCCCTTAAATGGGTAGCGAAAGTCCAGTCCAGAGTCTTTTTCTGATTGGTTTCTGTCTTTTCACTTGAATATTGAATAAAATATAGAGGAATGCTTTATGTACACCTGGATGATTAGCCTTACCTTTCCATTAGTTAGAGGTAGGTGGGGTGGAGGAGGTAGGGGGAGGTTGTTGGTTTTGGGTGTTTGTTTTCTGTTTTTTTTGGAGGGTGTGTAGTTTAGGGGGAGGTAAGGTAGAGGTTAAGTTTGGAGATGGCGTGTGTAAGGGTTTTTCTGGTTTGCATTATGTATCATTGATATGATGTAATAATACTGATATATGTAAAAATATGTAAATATGTAATATACAGTAAAATATGGTTTTATGGATATTTTATATGGTTGCAAACTTTGGTTTAATAAACAGACCATAACCCATTCTTGCTAAATATATAAATATAAGATATACACTGGAATGGTTAAGTAATATATTGAGAACACTTATGGATCACAACGTTATGGATACAAAGTACAGAATTGAGACTATTCAAAGATGGCCGCCGTCAAATAGAAGACAGAAGCCTGATCACTAGGACAGTGTGTTTAGGCTGTGTATAAAAGAAAAGTGAACACTAGAGACAGCATGCGATGGGAGTTAAGCATCCTATCACAGTGAATACAGGCGAATACAGGAGCATACATTTCATCAAGTAAGTGCCAACCAAGTGACCCGGTATTACCAGCATCGGAATCCAGAGACGCAGCTCGTGACCACTGCGATTCAATTAACTAAAGACTAAAGTATAAAACACTGGGAGGATATTAACCACTCAACATGCCCTTGAAAAAGTCTCCATTAGGATGAAACGCATTGGGTACATTCAGGACATATCCCACTGACTTAACTATATTTACCTTAAGTACTGTAGCTGCTATACTACATGTACCCAGTGTTTATTGTTTAATATATGTGAGTGAGTGATTTTAGATCTGTTGCACTCTTACTTATAACACATCCACTAACATCCCTCATACTTGCATGCACATACCGTCGGGTGAGCAGAACAACAGAGATCGTAGGACTAGCAGAAATTGGTAACATCCAACTCATTTTAAACTCTGCATACTAGTGTCTGCATCCACCCTGATACTGCACCAACTATCCCTAAGGTACGCACGGGCTGCAACTAAGAACAAACACACAGATGAGGAATAACATCACCTTATCTACTAAAGACTGATAGATCAAATGTAGAACACCCTGCCTACAGCTATTGCCCACCAGTCTACAAAGAACATTTGTTTTGGACACTATATTGGAACAGAACTTCAGTCCTTAACACCAGACGAACACTCTGCCTACAGTTATTGCTCACCTGACTTCCTCAACTAGCAATACATGTATTCCGATTTGAACACATCTACATACAGTACTATAAACAGTAGAATACAGCCTAATACCACAGAGCGCTTGCTCTGCTCCTCTATAGTGATTTCAAATGCGTCTTATAAGCACATCGATCTAACTAGACAGTGTTACAGCCACTGACACTAACGTAGTATTTAGCATGCAGATACACCCACACACACTCAGAGAACATAGGCATGCTGTATATCACTTTAATCAGAAGCTGCATGTGCTCTCTAGTCACATTGTTGTGCAAATAAGACACATTTGAAGGTAAATTAGCACAAAAAGACGTCTGCCGCTACCAAGTCACACCACGGCATGGTGCTACTAGAAGGGCTGTGTAATGCGCAATACACTGTGTGTTTAATATATATGTACTTCACTTTTTTATTTTCATTCTTTATATGCAGCTGCTCCTAACTATTTCTTTACACTGCACTTTTCTTACTATGGTGGTGCCCTGGGGCGGCTTGGCTGGGCCAGTTTTGGGGGGTCCTGCGCTCTGGATTTGAACCCTAGTATGTTAGGGACCTACCCGAAAGAGGTTACCTGGATGTGGTGGGTAGGCCCATAACCTTGGCCATGATTATGCTAAAAACCTCTATTGATTGCAAAATTTTTATTGCATTTATATATATTATTAATAATTTGGAGTTGTGCACCTGAGATTTGTCTGTTTCTGTGTCTGCAATTAGTCTCATCAGGTAGCACCTCCCATCATATATATAGTCAGGTTGTGCAGTCCAGAAATCTTTCCCATATACTCCATTTAATGTGCTTTATTGCACTTCTGAGGGAAAGGAGACGCCCCCAGTCTGGATTAGCATCCCTACCTTATTGGTTTAAAAGCATGGAGTCTGGTATAGTATTTGCACACTGTATTAGGCACAATTCTAGATAAGTCCTACAAGTTATATACTGTAGTGCAACTTTGGTTCATTTTTGGGGTGTGGGTCCCCCTGGATTGCATTGGTTAATCTGTCTCAGGGCACCGCATTATAACACATTTTCCTTTATAACACATTTTAACCCTTCACTGTGTGTGTTTAATATATATGTACTTCACTTTTTTATTTTCATTCTTTATATGCAGCTGCTCCTAACTATTTCTTTACACTGCACTTTTCTTACTATGGTGGTGCCCTGGGGCAGCTTGGCTGGGCCAGTTTTGGGGGGTCCTGCGCTCTAGATTTGAACCCTAGTATGTTAGGGACCTACCCGAAAGAGGTTACCTGGATGTGGTGGGTAGGCCCATAACCTTGGCCATGATTATGCTAAAAACCTCTATTGATTGCAACATTTTTATTGCATTTATATATATTATTAATAATTTGGAGTTGTGCACCTGAGATTTTGTCTGTTTCTGTGCCTGCAATTAGTCTCATCAGGTAGCACCTCCCATCATATATATAGTCAGGTTGTGCAGTCCAGAAATTTTTCCCATATACTCCATTTAATGCACAAGGAGACAAGATATACCTGGACTCGTGTGTGTGTGTGTGCATTATATATATATATATATATATATATACACACATATATATATACATACATACACACACACATATATGACAGGCTCAATCCACGGCACTCAACCACCTGGGGTGCCCTTGGTATGTGACCACACCATCTACATAAAAAATATCATACAAACTCGGCACTCACATGCTTTTCAAACTGCAACTCCTTAGAACATAGGGAATGTTGGTTCCAAAATATTGCAATAATTTGTTAAGCTGACCACCGCTTCACGGTCATTCCCATCTAGCCAGTCCCTACACTGATTCTCAGATAAATGAACTTGATCTGCCATCTTGGGCTCAAGCTTGCATACATTTTAAACATGAAACTGGATCCTGCAGTGGATTGAGCCTGTCGTTTATTTAAATTTTGTGGTCACACTTGCTAGGGCACCCTGTTTTTCAAATGTAAGAAACTTTTTTTTTCCAGGTGCTTATTAACTGATAGCCCTGGGTGCGGTCCTGTCTCTTTAAACAACAATGTGCCCGGGCACTCCTGTCTCCAATCTGCGTCTTAACATCAGTGCTGGCTCTGGTGCCCTCCTCGGGGCTCAGAGTCCCCAAAATAGATCATCCAGAAATATGAGGCGGCACTCAGACTTGCAAATTGTGTACCCCCAACTGTGTATATTTCATAGCCAACATTTCGGCGCTCTAGTCCCCTTCCTCAGGACAGCATGCTGATAATGTGAGTCTATATCTGTGTAATAGGAAACTGAGGCCCTGATTCAGAGACAGATGCTCTGAAAGATCGCTCGCTTTAAATCTGGGCGTTTTTTTTTTTGTGCGGCCTCCTGGTCGCTCGCATAGCTGTGGGTGACCACCCATAGCTATAGCGAATGGCCAGGATGATGGTCACGATGGTCAAGACCATCGCGACCATCGGGCTTGCGACGAGACCCTTGTGGTAGGGTCTCGTGGCCGCAAGCACCAGAGAGCTTCTGGCTCTAATAGAGCCGGAAGCTCTCCCACTGACATCACTGGTGATGTCAGTGGGGCCGCCCACAAACGGTAGGCGTTCGCTTGGGAATGCCTCCGTTTGGCCAGTCACCCCCCCCAGCCACGCCTACCAAACGGGGCAAGCTGTCAATCACCATCGACAGCTCGCCCCCTTTGGTGCGAGACCCGGAGTGACGGAGCGCCCGTCGCTGGCCGATTCTCGCGCACGCGCACAACGGAGCCAGCTCCATCGCGCGCATGCCCAGTGGGCACACATCGACCCGGTTGCGAGCGCTCAGCGCTTGCGACCAGGTCTGAATCAGGCCCTGAGTACGATTCCTATGGCCTACTTCTGTTGCTGTGAATTGATGCCATTGGAAGACCATGACTTTGGCACAGAGACAAAAAGCCGAGTAGAACACTCTGAACACGGTTAATTGATGCTGACATTTCTATAATAGAGGTGGAGAAAGGAGCAGTAACAGTATTTAGCCAATTACAGTGCTTAAAATTAACGGCTCAGTGGGAACAGAAGCTCGTAGAACATGGCCATAATAAAGGCAACTCTATTCAATGACATGACTATGTGATACTTGAATAAAGATTTGTCTATTAATTAAAATAAAGGGTATTTTATCCAATGTATTCTGCTGCTATTTGCAGAACATCCTATCATCTGGCCAGAGCTGCAAATTGTATATTTCCCAGTATTAATCCTGGATATCTTACATTTACACAGATGAATCTGGAGTAACCGTGTTAGTGGGGATTATTATTCTTATTAACAGGGATTTATATAGCGCACATACTATTAACACCAGTCACTGCCTCAGTGAATGTTATACTCTATGGGGGTCTATGTACTAAGCCTTGGAGAGAGATAAAATGGACGGAGATAAAGTGTTGCCCATAGCAACCTATCAGATTCTAGGTATTATATTCCAGAAGGTGCTAGAGAAATGTTAAGAAGAATCTGATTGGTTGCTATGGGCAACATCCCCATTTTTAAAAATTCTCACTTTAGTAAATATTCCCCCCAAGGCTTAGTACATAGCCCCCTGTATTCCTGAACACCCAGACACTTTAGAGTTTATTTAATCAAGAGCCAAATGATACCGTTCCTTATTCTGAACAACACTTTTAGGGGTCTACTAAGCCTTGGAAAGAGATAAAGCAGAGAAAGAAAGTACCAACTGATCAGCTCCTAACAGTCACTGTACAGTCTGTTTGAAAAATGACAGGAGCTGATTGGTTGGTACTTTATCTCCCATCCATGGTTTAGTACATAGCTGAAACACAAGCCCTACAAGACCTCCAAAAAAACAACAAAATAGTAATAAACAACCAAAAAACATGTAATAAATACACACAGATATGAATCATCTGATTAAAGTCTGGAAAAAGTCAACTGGCCACTACATAAACGATCTTTTTATAATTTGGGATGGGGATCTTTCTTCTGCACAACACTTTGTTTCTTCACTTAATGATAATCAAATTCATTTATCCTTCACTTTTTCATATAAGAAACGGATGTGACCCTAGAGGCCTCCGATTCCAAAATTACCACCTCTAACGTCATTAAACCAGTCAGCACTCAATTTATTTACATTTTCATAGTGCACATTATAAGCCTCGGAAACTTAATATTCCGAAGGGCAAGCTGATGCACCTACGTAGGAATTGCTCTGAGGAGGAAATATTCAAACATCAAGCTAATGATATGATTTAAGCCTTAAGACGCAGAGGTTATCCCGAGACCTTACTACAAAAAGCCTTAACAGAAGTTCTAACCATAGATCGATCTAGTCTCCTTCAATATAAGACCCATAATTGTGATAATATTTTAAGGGATTAAATTCCTACCAAACCATTGATTGTATTTAAGAAAAACAAATCCCTTAGGAATATACTTGCCCCATGCCATTTAAAACCTCTCAAAAAAATTAAAGATATTCCCCATAATTCTTTAGAACAATGGTTACCAATCATACCACCGGGATTTTACAAATGTGGAAAGGACAGGTACACTATTTGCACTTATATTCCCAGAAAAACCACTATGGTGGAATTCACTTCAAACTAATTTCAACATGTTATTGAACATTTCATTAACTGTGATTCATCGTATATTACCTACCTAATTTCTTGTGGGTGTGGATTACAATACGTTGGATGGACCACGAGACCTCTGAAGAGGAGATTCATGGAACACCATCAAAATATTTTGAATAGATTTCCATCACATAGCGTTTCCAACCACTTTCCGATGGTACATGGTGGTGACCCTAATAGTTTGACCATTGTCAGACTCGAACAAATTCCTATTACAACACGAGGTGGGGACAGGTACAATCAATTGTGGCGACAGGAAGTTTATTGGATATTTAGATGTAACAGCATGTTCCCAGAGGGCTTAAATGAGGCCATAGAATTAAATGGTGTCATTTGATTTGGAACTGTTTGGTGAGGAGTTCAGGTAAGATAGATAGGGACCCCATCATCAACCTGTGCACCGCATCAAGGTGTTCCAGACATGTCAGCACAGAGATAGATTTGGACTGTTTGGAATGTAGGGTATACCAATCCTTATTTAGTTAAAACTTATACTAACTGTATGATTCAATGCTATGTACATGCTTAGAACTTCATCTGACACTTAGACACAATGTACTCACTTGAGTATCATAGCTCTTGTGATTGTCTCTTCTAGTAGCATATATTTAATTATATAGATCCATGTCTGAATAAACTAAAACATGCAATTTCTTCTTATATACTGTCACTTATTTCAAGCACACTAATGTTATGTATATTTTTAGTTTACATATTTAAATTTCTATATATTTATATATATATGTATATATATTATATTATATTGTGTATATTATCATCATTTTATTATTTTTATTTAGGATTTATAATTATCTACAGTGGTTATTGTTTAACATGAAATGGTTGTTTACATCACGTGTCTCAACTACATGTATCATTTCTACATGTTAAAAATAAATGAAAGCACGTGGGATATCTCCACGTGAGTAGTATCTGTCACTATTCTGTATGCCTCACTCGTCGAGAGTTAACTACCCCGAGGCGTGAGGTTTGTTTACATCACGTGTCGTAGTTCCGTCCTCCCCTGGGTCTTTCCTGTGGAGTGAATGGAGTCACGTGATGTAGTTTTCCACGTGTCCCCTTACAACTTAGACATCCCGAGAATTGTATCTAGACTTCTCCGTAAGGTCATGTGACTATCCCGATCATGTGATTAGGCTGGTGTAATACTATGAAAGTAATTAGATGTGCTTATAAAGCACTAAGTTTTATATGAAATATAAAAATGAGGTCTCTACATAATGCATAGCATGATTGTCTCTTTATTTATAGAAATTTTATGCGGCTTGCTCGATTACTGAACTAGAGTTAATAGACACAAACGCACACACGCTCCTGAGGAAGGTGTAGGTATTTTCCACACGGAAATGCATAGAGCCATCAACCTGCTGTTCCCTTAATTATTTGGAAGCCTGAGCCATTTACCTATTGCTCCTTGTTACCATCGGGAAGCCAGAGCGAGTGATCCATAGCTTTCTACCTGCATTCTTTGCAATCTAACAAACCGTACCAGTTTAAGGAGTCGAGGATTTGTTTGGACAATTTGGACCCTGGAAGGAAATATGTGAGGAGACCTTTAATGGTCTACAATTACCTATAATGCACTAACTTTCTCCTCCATATAGTGGCTATTCACCGGACTATCCCTAAACCAAGGTATACCAATAATGGGACTTATGGACTTGTAGCTTCCTAGGGTCAGTATGGTTTGACTTTTTCCAGACTTTAGTCAGATGATTCATATCTGTGCATATTTATTACATGTTATATTGTGCTAAGTATTATCAATTTTTTATTATTGCATTAAATCATTATTTTTGTGAAACCAAGCCGCATTCTTAATTGGTTTTTACAAAAGTATATTTTAATGTGTTCGATCCACTAGCGCTGTTTTCTTCTTTTCTATTATACACTGCTCAAAAAAATACAGGGAACGCTTAAACAACACAATGTAACTCCAAGTCATTCACACTTCTGTGAAATCAAACTGTCCACTTAGGAAGCAACATTGATTGACAATCAATTTCACATGCTGTTGTGCAAATGGAATAGACAACAGGTGGAAATTATAGGCAATTAGCAAGACACCCCCAATAAAGGAGTGGTTCTGCAGGTGGTGACCACAGACCACTTCTCAGTTCCTATGCTTTTTGGCTGATGTTTTGGTCACTTTTGAATGCAGGCGGTAGCATGAGACGGAGTCTACAACCCACACAAGTGGCTCAGGTAGTGCAACTCATCCAGGATGGCACATCAATGGGAGCTGTGGCAAGAAGGTTTGCTGTGTCTGTCAGCGTAGTGTCCAGAGCATGGAGGCGCTACCAAGAGACAGGCCAGTACATCAGGAGATGTGGAGGAGGTCATAGGAGGGCAACAACCCAGCAGCAGGACCGCTACCTCCGCCTTTGTGCAAGGAGGAACAGGAGGAGCACTGCCAGAGCCCTGCAAAATGACCTCCAGTAGGCCACAAATGTGCATGTGTCTGCTCAGTCAGAAACAGACTCCATGAGGGTGGTATGAGGGCCCGACGTCCACAGGTGGGGGTTGTGCTTACAGCCCAACACCGTGCTGGACGTTTGAGCATTTGCCAAAGAACACCAAGATTGGCAAATTCGCCACTGGCGCTCTGTGCTCTTCACAGATGAAAGCAGGTTCACACTGAGCACATGTGACAGAGTCTGGAGATGTCAAGGAGAACGTTCTGCTGCCTGCAACATCCTCCAGCGTGACCGGTTTGGCAGTGGGTCAGTAATGGTGTGGGGTGGCATTTCTTTGTGCTCGCTAGAGGTAGCCTGACTGCCATTAGGTATCGAGATGAGATCCTCACACCCCTTGTGAGACCATATGCTGGTGCGGTTGGCCCTGGGTTCCTCCTAATGCAAGACAATGCTAGACCTCATGTGGCTCAAGTGTGTGAGCAGTACCTGCAAGACGAAGGCATTGATGCTATGGACTGGCCCGCCCATTCCCCAGACCTGAATCCAATTGAGCACATCTGGGATGTCATGTCTTGCTCCATCCACCAACGCCACGTTGCACCGCAGACTGTCCAGGAGTTGGCAGATGCTTTAGTCCAGGTCTGGGAGGAGATCCCTCAGGAGTCCATCTGCCACCTCATCAGGACCATGCCCAGGCATTGTAGGGAGGTCATACAGGCACGTGGAGGCCACACACACTACTGAGCCTCAGTTTGACTTGTTTTAAGAACATTACGTCAAAGTTGGAGCAGTCTGTAGTGTGTTTTTCCACTTTAATTTTGAGTGTGGCTCCAAAACCAGACCTCCATGGGTTAATAAATTTGATTTCCAATCATAATTTTTGTTTGATTTTGGTGTCAGCACATTCAACTATGTAAAGAATAAAGTATTTAATAAGAATAATTCATTTATTCAGATCCAGGATGTGGTATTTTAGTCTTCCCTTTATTTTTTTGAGCAGTGTATATATAGTGTATTGAGGGGACTAACACCCCCCTTGTAAACAGCTGCTTACTTGACGTGCGTCAGAGATAATATTTTAAGCTAGACATTCTGAATAAATTACACACAATACCATGGAACAATAATTACTGGATGACGTGACATCACTATTCAGTCATCAACAATGAACAAGGATTAGAAAGCATTCATAATCACCTAAACAAAGACTCTAACGTGACAAACACAGAACAATTTCATCACAGACTGTATCCGGTTCATCCTCACCCATAATTACGTATGGTTTAATATCACGTACTTCCCTACAAACCACTGGCACAGCGATGGGGACGAGGTTTGCGCCAAGTTCCGCAAATCTCTTCATGAGTACATGGGACAATGATTACATCTGGTCACACAACGAATTTTGCGCAAATCTCATCCTATGGGTGAGAGTTATTGACGAGGTATTCATCTGGGACAGAGATGAGGAATCCCTCAAATTTCCTCGCCCACATCAAGAACACCACAAACAATCTGGTCTTCACTTCACATTTCAGTAAAACAAGAGTCAAATTCCTCCATCTGAATATTTATATTGAAGATGATCAAATTCACACTAATACCTTCCATAAAGTAGTGGACGTCAACAGTTTCATTTTAGCAACAAGCGGACATCACCCCAATTGGCTACAGAATGTCCCTTTCGGCCAATTCAAAAGATTGAGACATAAATGCTCGCAAATAAGGGACCATCACACACACAGCGCAACTTTACAAACACAGTTCATCTCCAAAAAGTAAAACCCGGATATCATCAAAAAGGCTCGAGCAACAGTAAGACAATCAGACAGAAAACCACTACTACAATACAAACCAAAAACAGAACAGACAGACCCAAATACTAATATATGCATCACCACACAGTACAATCAACAAGCCAACCAAATCAAACAATAAACAAACACAGTCATATCCTCCTCCAGGACGACACCTTAGAAGAAATCCACCCACCCAAACCCACAGTGATTTTTTGTAAAGCACCAGACATCAATAAGAAGTTAATAAATAATCACATCCCCCCAGGCAACCTAACCCAAACCATAATACAAACCAACACAACAGCAGGTGGTTTCTACCATTGTGGAACTTGCAAAGTATGCAAAACTACAGGACAAAGGAGTACCAAACCCACACAAGAAATCACGTAACCAGGGAACAAAGCAACCCTTAGGATAAGAGACAGAATAACACGCAACACCAAAAGAATATATATACTAGAATGCCCATGCCCGAAACTATGTGGGAAGAACAATCAGACCCCTCAAAACGCGAGTATGTGAACACATATGCAATATTCAAAAAGGCACTGAGGAACACCCATTATCAGCACACTACAAGGAGTACCACAGCTGCAACCCAACACAAATGAAATTTCTTGGACTAAAAGACAAAGATGGAGAGGGGGAGACTATAATCATCTGATCAACAAGGAAGAATTAAGGGCTATCATCCACCTAGGTACATTAGTCCCAAGAGGACTTAATGTAGACAATGAAATCAGATCCATCATCTGCAAATGATATGATATGTCTGCACAGTACAAGGAATCCTGTGTACACCACCAGTTAAAACCATTCTCGGACAGAGATACACCTTAAATCATGTCAACCTCAGACATGCAGAACTCAACATAATGACAGAAACCCATAAGAAACACCCTTAGCTTGGGTCAGTCTTTTGACCACCACCTAGTGAACATTCTAAATACAATAATAACATCCAGCATTATACCATATAGGATTCAAACCAACGTTACCATATGAATATCAATGTCTACACCGATATATGTTTATATCCAGATGTACACCACAAGGATGCCAAGTACTGTGCATACCACCTTAGATTAATAATTTTAGGTTTGCAATTGATGTCATAATGTACTGTAGGCCATCCATGTATCTGTCTGTAAAATATAAAATCACCTAACAGCTTAATCATGTATTATTTATATATACCCACACACCCTGGTTCTGTTAAACTGAAGTCACCCCGAATACTGTGCATACCAAATAATCACCACAATACTGGCACACTATTCCATATGTTTTCTCATCTTTAAGAAAGAAACTCACCCAAAATGGCTGATTAACCCCTAAAAAGGACGACAATACTGACACGATGTATTATATGCTCAATCATGTGCAAAAGGAGACCAACCCAAAATGGCTAATTAACCCCTCAAAGGGGTTACAACCAATCAAGTTTATACTGACTGATTCACACAGAGACTTCATAAAAATGGCCACCAGACGAGATTGTGAATGAATGACAAGCAAACAGACAAACCAAGGAAAACTTACAATCACCTACATCCAATAAGAAAAGTGGGCTGACCCACACACATCAATTTAACCAGTGCCCTCAAACAAACCAACTATCCACACCCCCAGAGGAAGGCCAAATCGTCTGAAACGCGTTTGGACTCACTGACACTTCAAACGAGACTGTGTATGGCACATAACAGCTCCAAGTAACCTTAAACTCCCGGCCTCACATGACCAGGGCCCCCTGAGTTCCAACACAGAAGTGAGAGATCACTGCGACGCTTGCAGCGTTCCAGCACATAGCGACCAGCGAACGGGAATGAAGGAGACGTTCCCCACACGACAAGCCCTCCTCAAAGGTGAATCATGGTCACACAGAACCAACCAAATGGCACCCAGGCAGAAACGGATGCCCAACGATCTGGCCACACCAGGCACATCACTTGAAGCACCAACTGCAGGGAAGCCGGTGACACCTGAAAGCTGATCAAAGTGCCACTGAAAATGCAAGAATACCTTGAGACTGAAGTGGTTTGGAGGTACTCTCTCTCTCTCTCTGTGTCCGACCTGTTATTTTTTCATAATATTTTTAAAATTTTTCCATACCCTTCTGTGCACCACTCCGGATCTTTTCTGTCCAATACTTCTAATTTTCTATATATTTTTTTCACACTCCCTCACAACTGTATTAAACAGCACTGCGGGATGCAGCTATCTGCTGTCCACTGCCAATCAGACAGCAGCCCGCAGGAACGACACACCGTGTATTAAAAACTGAAACCTATACTACCTGTGAATACTGAACTATATCCGGTAGTTCCATATTTTAATCTTGAACTTAACTCTCCACTGTACAGCATAAACTACGAGTATTTGATACCATTATAGATGTTCAATACCCTTTGTGATAGCTGATTTACTATGATATTCTGTATTCCCACTATTCTGATCCCTATATTTACTACTGTGACTGTGTATAAGGTACATAAGGTTAACACTGTGTTTAACCATTAAACAATATCACACATTATTTCCAGAGTGAACTTGTTTATACATACACAAATCTGTATCACTGTAAGGGGGTGAGCGCAGTAACTCCTCCTATATACTTGTATACTAAGAGGACAAGGCACCTCTTCCTTACTCGCGGCACACCCCGCAACATTTTAGAGATATCCAGTGTATAAGGTACCAAAAACATTTATATTTTAGTACATAAACCCTTATAGATTCATTAAATAAGATGGTTGATGGGCTCAATGATCTTTGCTAGTTATGTGCGTTTTACTTACAGAATAGAAGCTCACGTACAGATGCGTCCTCGTACCTCCAGCGGCTTTACACCATACAGCGCAAAACGCTTGACACGACGAAGAAGCTCCAACACGGGTAGTGCAAAATACTTTCCCCCTAAATATTGCGTTGTAGTAGTCGCATCGTAGCCACATACAAAGCCGCTCACAATGTACGGGGGACGCTAGGTTACTACTTGTGTCACAAGGGCATAAGTGCAACCAATGTACAGAGTGGTACATTCAACATGACGGAACGTGGAGGAAGGAATAGCTGCGGTCGGTCGTACCATCAACTTTTTACACATATTTGAGACTAGAGTCGCACAGAGATGTACAAGTACCGCCAGCTCCAGTGGTCAATATACGCTAGTAATGTATATTTTGTTGCTTCTTCGTTTTAGCAGTGCAAATGATATATAAATGGTGAGAAAAAAGGACGCTAGCCGCGGCTAAGTTGCCAGAACCCTGGTGTGCAGGGAGGGGCTATAGGACCTCCCATTCTTTTTTGGCTAGTGCATAAATCAAAACCTCCAATCCTGGTAGCTTGTTTACAAAGACGTCCACTAATCCTATTGTCTATTGCAAATCAGACACTGACTAGTGTACGGAGCTCATTCCTCAGCCCAAAAAACGTACCTGTCCTGCAATTTGGATTCCCGATCACTCAGAGTTAAGGAATATCATTGGTAACGAATAACCTGTGGCTCATCCTGCAATGAACACTACTGGCTGCGGAAGGAGCAGCTGTGCACCACCGCCAATGGTGGCACCGGGTGTTCCTGCACAGTAACAAAAACATGGCCCAGCTGTTTGGAGAAAAGGTGACACATCGAGGGACAAGTTTAAATAGTTAAGAATGGTTGATAAACAATTTTCATTGGCCACCATCATGGGCACATAGTTCCACCAGGCATGGTAGGGTATCATCTCCCCTCACCAACATGTAATCCACCTCTGAGGGGAGATGTGTCAAGCCTTGGAAAAAGAGTTGAGCAGTTGCCCAAAGCAGCTGATCAGCTTCTAGTTGTCATCTAGTACAGTCTATAAAATGTCAGTTAAGGTGCCCATCCACTAGTAGAAAGACGGTACGATTACGACATCATAATCGTACAGTCATTCCCCTAGGGGGTGCACTGCCTACACTGAACTATTGATCATTCAGTGTAGGCACATCAATCATCCCCGAACATGGCCAATCTGTTGCTATCGGCAGATTGGCATGCATGTTCGGCCGAAGAATGATGTCAGACACGACCAGCGGGAGCGCGCATCGCTGGTCGTTTCCGACATTTGGATGTACGATTTGAGGCCGATTACTGAGCGATTGCACGATTACGTAATTGTGCAATCGTACAGTGTAATCAGCTAGTGGATGGGCACCTTTAGAGGCTAATTGGTTCTATAGGGCAACTTCTCCACTTCATCTTGAAACATCACCTCCTTGGGTTGCCTTAGCAGCAGTAGGCCCTGGAAAAGCAATGCACCGAGGCCCCTACTCACCCATTCATGGAAATACAAAAGTAAAAGGTCAATAATATTAAACCTCTAGATTAGTACTTTCAACAAAAACAATGTTTAAACATAAAAACACACTATGTAAAGCGAGGATTATGGACTCCACCCCCTCTTCTCCAGCTCACAGTGCAGTTCCTGCTCTTCACTACAGCTGTGATTAAGGGTCCCCTGAGAAGAGAGGGCCCAGGGGATCGTGCCCCCTGTGCCCCCACATGCTAAACCTGGCTCTGTGGCAGCAGGCTGGGAGGCAGGTAGGGAACGTTGTCTGGCTGCTCTGATGCGGTTAGCATTTATCTCTGTCTGCCCTATGCACGGAGTGAGCAGCCGCACATTCTGTATAGACACCCACAGCCCAGCCTACCCCTGCTCGAAGGCCCCTAGAATCAGGGGATCCTGGGCAGCTGCCTAGTGTACAGATAGCACTGCCCCTTTGTCTTTTATCTTCTATCTGTCCCATTGTTTTAACCAATACAGCTATAACACACAGAGTAACCCTTACTGACTATCCAAGGATAACATACTGTACACTTTATTCCTCCACAAAGCCTAGACACCTTACCTGTATACATATAAGCACATGCCATGGGCACAACATAACATCAGCCAACAGGCAGGAAAGAAGTATCATCGGTGATTACGAGGGCTCTCCCCTCTCTAGTCTGTATTTCCATCTCATTATACGTATCCAGGGATATTTAGTGGAATATAATCCAATTAATACGTTACCAGGGATTTTAGGAAGCGTTTAACAAACAAAAAAAAAAAACCACCATTAAAATGAGATGATGACCATGTAGGGGTTAATAAATAATCTCTGTTCCGTCACCCTCCCCTGTAAACGCACTTACAAATAAACAGCACCGCGTTTCATGTTGGCACCGCTGGAGCCGCAAGGAAAGACACAAAAGGAAGCGGACTGGACTTTCAGCCTGCCTGCATGCGTGTAATTGTATTTATAAAGCTATGTACAACAAGGTTATTAACTTATATAACATACATGCCAGCTGTTGCCCGCAACTTCGCCCATGATTAAATTGCTACTGCCAACATAGGTTGTATTTGAGGTGTTCTAGTTGTGTTGCTTTTCATAGATGCCCTATGGCGGGAGAGGTGATGTCAGTACATTGTGTTTTTGTTATTGCTCAGCTTTTAGCTTGTCGGATGGAGATGAAAAGTGCAGGTTATTTCTAGGCGTTTCTGCAACACAATGATGCGGTTTTCATTAAACTCGGTTCGGTCGTTTTTGCGCCAACTTGTAGACAGACACAATGTTCTTATTATATTAGTATAAGTATAGATGTACAACATGCCTATTAGGCAACTGGAATTTTTCAATTAGCATAATTGGTCCAATAATTACATGTAATTTAGTTGTCAAAACCAATAATGGCCTCAAAGTACCCTAAATTATTATTTTACTTTAATTTTTGCACTCCAAATTTTACTGTAATTAAAGCATTTATTAAAATGAAAAATAATGGCTTTTTTATTGGCCTAAACTCACCCCTAAATAAGCTTTTTTTCTACTTTTTTTTTACTTTAAAGAAAAATGCATAAATTAGCCATTTATTGAATTTTTTTGAAAAATATATTTTTCTTTGGGACGGTAATAACTTGTTTTACTGTGACCCAATATTTAGGTTTTCTTTAGGGTACAGGCTGTTCCCCAAGTTTACAAAAAAATTCCCACTGTTTTGGAAACTGCGGGTAATGGGAGCACGCATACCCGTGGTAAAAGAAAATTGGTCACGGTGTACGGATATGCCCCTTAATGTCTATGGGGCTGATTTTGAGATGGGAGCAAAGAAAAAAATAAAACAAGTACCATTTGCAGCTGCACCAAACTACTGTACAGGTCTGTGTCAGTACAGTGCTTCTCCGAGAATATGGTAACATCAGCCACAGCTCAGCCAACAGAGACGCCCACTACCGCTTTCTCACATCCGTAATACCTTGCAGTCCTGTATATACATCTGTAACATCAGCCACAGCTCAGCCAGTATAGAGACACCCACTACTGCTATCTCACATCTGTAATACCTCACTGTCCTGTGTATACATCTGTAACATCAGCCACAGCTCAGCCAGCATAGAGACACCCACTACTGCTCTCTCACATCTGTAATACCTCACAGTCCTGTGTATACATCTGTAACATCAGCCACAGCTCATCCAGTATAGAGACACCCACTACTGCTATCTCACATCTGTAATACCTCACTGTCCTGTGTATACATCTGTAACATCAGCCACAGCTCAGCCAGCATAGAGACACCCACTACTGCTATCTCACATCTGTAATACCTCACAGTCCTATGTATACATCTGTAACATCAGCCACAGCTCAGCCAGCATAGAGACGCCCACTACTGCTTTCTCACATCTGTAATGCCTCATAGTCCTGTGTATACATCTGTAACATCAGCCACAGCTCAGCCAGCATAGAGACACCCACTACTGCTATCTCACATCTGTAATACCTCACAGTCCTGTGTATACATCTGTAACATCAGCCACATCTCAGCCAGTATAGAGACACCCACTACTGCTATCTCACATCTGTAATACCTCACAGTCCTGTGTATACATCTGTAACATCAGCCACAGCTCAGCCAGCATAGAGACACCCACTACTGCTATCTCACATCTGTAATACCTCACAGTCCTGTGTATACATCTGTAACATCAGCCACAGCTCAGTCAGCATAGACACCCACTACTGCTATCTCACATACGTACTACCTCACAGTCCTGTGTATACATCTGTAACATCAGCCACAGCTCAGTCAGCATAGACACCCACTACTGCTATCTCACATCTGTAATACCTCACAGTCCTGTGTATACATCTGTAACATCAGCCACAGCACAGCCAGCATAGAGACACCCACTACTGCTATCTCACATCTGTAATACCTCACAGTCCTGTGTATACATCTGTAACATCAGCCACAGCTCAGTCAGCATAGACACCCACTACTGCTATCTCACATACGTACTACCTCACAGTCCTGTGTATACATCTGTAACATCAGCCACAGCTCAGCCAGCATAGAGACACCCACTACTGCTATCTCACATCTGTAATACCTCACAGTCCTGTGTATACATCTGTAACATCAGCCACAGCTCAGTCAGCATAGACACCCACTACTGCTATCTCACATACGTACTACCTCACAGTCCTGTGTATACATCTGTAACATCAGCCACAGCTCAGCCAGCATAGAGACACCCACTACTGCTATCTCACATCTGTAATACCTCACAGTCCTGTGTATACATCTGTAACATCAGCCACAGCTCAGCCAACAGAGACGTCCACTACTGCTATCTCACATCTGTAAAACCTCACAGTCCTGCGTATACATCTGTAACATCAGTCACAGCTCAGCCAGCATAGAGACACCCACTGCTGCTTTCTCACATCTATAATACCTCGCAGTCCTGCGTACACATCCGTAACATCAGCCACAGCTCAGCCAGCATAGAGACACCCACTACTGCTATCTCACATCTGTAATACCTCACAGTCCTGCGTATACATCTGTAACATCAGTCACAGCTCAGCCAGCATAGAGACACCCACTGCTGCTTTCTCACATCTATAATACCTCGCAGTCCTGCGTACACATCCGTAACATCGGGCCATCACACACAATTACAGCAGCTCTGTGACCTGTCTCAGATATTGCAAGTCTCGTTGCACGCAGTGAGTACACAAGCTGCGTATGCAGTCAGTGTGGCTAATTTATACATGCCCATGCAACAGCGTTCAAACGGACAGGCACGCCTGTGTTGCTCCAACCACTCCCCCCGTCACCAGCCCCAAACTCGGACGTCCTGTCAATCACTCTGCGATGGCTTTCTATCTCTGTGTGTGACCGCAGTGCGGTGCATATACTGTACTGTACATGCGCAGTACGCACCATCGGCCGATCCGCGTATGCGGTTGCAATTTGCGATTCATGCTGAATCAATGAGCTGCAATAAGTGCACATCCATGTGTCATGATTACATGCAGGGTAAATACTGGCTGCCTTTACATGTAGCCCACAAATGCTGCACAGCTTTATTTTTACACTGCAATTTAGATTAGTTTGGACACACTCTTCCCATATCTATTTCTCTGATAATTTTACATTTGCACCCCCCTACCTGTAGTGCACTCCTGCGCTGCCTCCCACTTGTATATGACTGGTAGGATGGAGCCAGCAGGCACTAGGACCTGCCAGAGCTCAGCCAGGCACTTCCGACTTCTGACACGTGCTACTTAAGCATGCATGGCGTCTCTGCGCAGAGCACTGCATGGCTACCGGAGGCTGCCCAAATGGATTGCAAGGTTGCAGCCTGCGGCTGTGCAGGCTTTCAGTAACTAGCCAGCATGCAGGCTGCAGGGACAGAGGGGGGAGGACACAGCTGCACATGTAAGATGGTCTGATGTGAGAAAAAAGAGGAACGAATGAGCTGCACAGCTTATCATATGGGATCATCCTCACAGATTGGGGCTCAGTGGACAAAGTTTAAGACAGACAGTAGTGTACTTTCTTTTTATCAATCAAAATTAAATAAATTAAAGGCATCAGGTCCTATTAGATGTATACACACATATTATATATCCTGTCCATTGTTAGTGGTTACTGCTGGTAATTACTACGTCTTCAGCCATTTGGGAATACTTCTTGTGAATGTCCATCTGCTTTTATATATGTTTTTTAACTGTGAATTATCTATGAAGATGATTAAGGATCCCACGTGTGGTTATAGTAATACTACACAATATTGAAAGCGCTTGTGATGCCATTCCCTTATTTCCTGTGCACTATAGATTTTGGTGAAGGGATTGGGAATACCTGTTGAGAAATTGGAATCTTAATCTGCTATTACTGCGCACTGTTCACTTGACTTCCCTTGTGTGAATCCCCGAGACACGCTCTAGGGTCCGTTGGGGTTTTTTTTTTGCAGCTAAGGCAGAGGTAGCATTTATCAAGGAATCTCATTTAAAAAAAGGGACTACCCCGGTAATTACTCCATCTTTAGTAATAATAGTCCTGCCAAAACTGTAGGAGTTTCTATACTGTTCTCCAGACGGCTCCTGTTTCAGTGTTAGTGACCGTTGAGGTTACCTTGACACTGGTTTTGGCCAAATTTATGCCAAAACCTTGCATATTTTGTATAATTATTAATGGTTGTATGGTGCAACTGGTCTCTCTTTTTTTATGTTGTAGTATTGTCTCAGATAGGTAGCACATCCCATTATAAAGAGCTCTGGTGTGCAGTCCAGTCCCCCTTCCCCCGAAAATATTTAGTATATGTGTATGTATACACACATGAAGGCCGAGACTCCTTCAATCTAGACTAGCACACCACCCACCTGCCTCTGATGTTTTTAATTAGGGACCCATCATTTACTGGCTGCAGAGTCTGTATAACAAAGCCACAGGTAAGACCTATATGCATTTAGTACTATGTAGCAAGTCAGTTAAGGGGTACATTTTGGGGCGTGGGGACCCTTGAACTGCTCTGGCTGTACTTCTTTGGGGCATTATCACTTAACACTTATTTTTAACACTTTATTTCACTGTTTGTTTGCTATTTATGTTACATTTTCACACATTTATTTTTCATTTCTAACACTTTCAGCACTAAGCAGCCACTCTCACTTACCTAACTGCTATTTTTTATTTTATTTTTTGTGATGCCCTGGGGTGGTTTGGCTGGGGTGGTTTGGCTGGGATGGTTTGGGGGTGCCCCATGCCCCAGACATGAACCCCCATAGTGTTAGGGACTTACCCGATGAGGTTACCTTGATGCTGGTGGGTAAGCTTATCATTTTGGCCAAATTTATGCCAAAACCTTGCATATTATGTATAATTATTAATGGTTATATGGTGCATCTGGTCTCTTTTTCTTTTTCTAGGCTCCTATGTTTGGAAGAAGGTAGGGCGCTTATGATTAAATGCTCACTGTATGGTCAATCGTATTCTTTCATTAATCTTTATGCTCCCAAACAGAATCAACCAGCCTTACTTGCCAGAGTTTTTGATTAGGTTGAGCAAATGATGGAAGGTATCCCCATCACTGGTGGTGATTTGAACTGGGTCATGCATCCAGAAATAGACACTTTGGACTCCTTTGTTAGACGTTCCACAAAATTACATTGGCAGGTGAGGTGGACTCTGCATGACCACCAGCTAGTAGACTCTTGGAGGCTTCAACACCCAGGTGATAGGGACTATACATTCTACTCTAGACCTCATGACAAGTATTCTAAAGTAGGTTATTTTTTCTACCACACAGGTTTCTTCACCTGCATCATGATACTACCATAGGTCTCACTGCTTGGTTGGATCATGCCCTAATCACCCTCACGTTGTTGACCTTTTGTCCCCATACCAAGCAGTGCATATGGTGACACAAATAGATCCTTGCTGATGCTCGCAGTAGATTTCAGCTTGAGGGCACCATTACTATTTTGCCCTTAATGAAATACCAGAAATCTCCCAAGGTCACAGTCTGGGAAGATCATAAATGCGTGCTCCATGGGAAGTTGATCCAATCAGGTATGATGCAGAAGGAGCAGGCGTGAAAACCTACCCTCCAACAAAAATGTAAGAATCTTGAAGTTAAGCATAAGTCCTCTCCATCTGCTCAGATCCCCTCTGACCTGACTGCAACTAGGGCTGTATTAAGCAAATGGCTTTTTAATAAAATAACATAATCCGAAAGGAACGGAGTCAACCTTTTCAAACTCTTGATAAAAAAAAGGGTGAAGAAATTGGACCTATTCCTTTTGAAAGCAGTGACAAAGAAAATCAGCTATTTACACAACATGATGGACCTTCAACGAGTAAAGGTAATGAAGACCAATGTTATTCTCTAGCGAGACTGAGTGAAAGCAAATTAACAGATCCTGCAAAGTGGTTTCCATTCGACCTTGCAACAGTTGATTATCGGCTTAAACAAGGATTAGAGACCTGTCGAAACAAATGCGAGTCCTCACAATACTACTAAAAGCCTTCTCAGTCCAAACCAAAAGGATATTGTTTCTTTAAAAACACCATGTTTTATGAACACCGGCCTAATGGTGCAGTCCATCACAGAAAATGGATGTCTTATAGTGATTTAAAGGGATCAATGTACTGTACTACTTGTACGCTGATGGGAAGTATAAAAGACAAGTTCTCACTTGCTGATGGACTCTCTCACTGGAAAAGAAGAATAAGAGGATACAAATCCATGAAGAAAGTGATGCACACGGAACGGGATTTTGCAAGCTGGTGAAGTGGTGAAAAATCAGGTTATATTGACGGCTATATGGAATGACAATAGATGGAAAGAACAATGTATCAAACACTTAATAATCTCACTCCATGGAATCATCTCTAAGGCTACTACATCCTTTACTCTCCCTGCAGCTCATCCTTCTGTACATATTGCTGACTCATTAATCTTCTCTCCTCTTACAAACACACATGAGATATTAACTTATCTATACACACTGACAATAAGATCCACAAACTGTCGCCATACAAATCATTCAGACAAATCCCACAAATATATATCTCTCTCTGCTGCTTCTATATGCTGGTGAGATATACCCAAATCCAGGCCCAACCCACATGCCACAACCACAACGAGCTATAAATCCAGCTAACCTCAAACATTGCGTGCCTCCCTTCACCCTCCAAGTCACTAAAATGTGCCTTACGGAACGCACACTGTCTGCAACAAATTAACATCCATCCATGACCTCTTTATTGCAACTAACCTCAACCTTCTGGCAATAACAAACATGGCTAACACAATCAGACACTGTCTCCCCTGCTGCACTTTCACATGGTAACCTACACTTCTCACACACCTCCAGGCCTGGTAATTGTAATCCAATCCAATCTTTCACTTACACAGTTCTCCCACAGGTACCTTCACTCACATTTACATCATTTGAATTACATTCTATCAGGACTTCCACCTCTTTCTTTCTACGAGTTGCTGCCATCTATCGCCCCACCTGACCCACCACAACAATTTCTGGAACATTTTTCTGCCTGGCTCCCTCACTTCCTATCCTTCAACATCTCCACCATCATTATGGGTGATTTCAATATCCCCACTGACAGTCCACAATTTCCTCATGCCTCCAAACTACTCTTTTTAACCTCTCTTGGCCTCTCCCAATTGACTGACTCCTCTACTCATCAGGAGGGCCACTGCCTTGATCTTGTATTTACCAGACTATGCTCAGTTTCTGATTTCACTAATGCTCCTTTCCCTCTCTCAGATCACAACCTTATCACCTGCACACTCTCCTCCATTACATCAACCTCTATGTCATTGAAATCAACCAAACCTCCTAAAACCCACAGAAATATTAATGCTATTAACTTCCAACAACTATCTACCTCTCTACGACTCCTCTCACCAATTTCTGCACTCACTTCTCCTGAGACTGCTGCATCACACCTAAAGCAGATTCTATACAAAGCCCTCGATGAAGTAGCTCCAGCTACCCATCACACACCACTTGGACTTAGACGTCAACCATGGCATTCTAACTTAACAAGGCATCTACAAAAACTCTCACGTAAAGTAGAACGTCAGTGGTGAAAGTCCCGTACTCCATGTGACTTCCTCACATATAAGACTATCTACAACTCTTATCATACTGACTGGATGCTGCCAAACATACATATTTCCAATCTCTCATCTCTGCTCAAGCCTCTAACCCCAAGCGACTTTTTAATACATTTAAACTGCTTCTTACCCCTCCCTCACCCAACCCACCTGCTACTATCTGTGCGCATGATCTTGCTTCCTATTTTACGGACAAGATTGATAAGATCTGAAATGAAATAGTGGGCTCTTCCTCAGCTAGTGACCTGCTCAATTCCCTACCTGAACCCTCTGGCACATTCTCTTAATTTGACCTCACATACGAAGATGAAGTATCTACACTCTTCTCATCCTCCTCCTCTATTACCTCTCCTCTTGATCCTATACCCTCACAAATCAGTAAAGCTCTGGCTCCTGTGCTCATCCCAACCCGAACTAAAATCTGTAATCTCTCTCTCTCTACTGGCAACTTTCCATCACTGTTCAAGCATGCAGCGATTACTCCCATTCTGAAAAAACAAAATTCTGACCCCAACACTCTCAAATGACCGTCCTATCTCCCAGCTCCCATGCCCCTCCAAGCTACTTGAGAGACTTGTCTACACCCACCTCACACACTTTCTAAACTCACACAACTTAGGTGGACCCACTTCAGTCCGGTTTTCATTCACAACACTCCAGAGAGACAGCACTGACTAAGGTAGTTAATGATCCGGTCACTGCCAAGGCTAAAGGCCATTACTCACTCCTAATTCTTCTAGATTTCTCTGCTGCTTTTGACACTGTTGACCTCTCTTCTCATACAAACACTACAATCCTTAGGTCTTAAGGACACAGCCCTACCTTGGTTCTCTTCCTACCTATCTGATCGCTCTTTTACTGTTCGTTTTTCTGATTCTGCCTCCTCTTCGCTACCTCTATCAGTTGGAGCACCGCAAGGCTCTGTCTTAGGTCCTGTGTTATTCTCAATCTATACCACCTCTCTTGGCAAACTAATCAGCTCTTTTAGATTTCAGTACTATCTGTATGCAAATGATACTCAAATCTACCTATCCTCCCCAGATTTATCACCATCTGTATTAGTCCGTGTCACTGAATGTCTTTCTGCCATTTGATCTTGGATGTCATCTTGCCACCTTAAACTTAATATTTTAAAACAGAATTAATTATATTTCCACCAGCCAAGAACAGTTACCAACCTGATCTCTCGATCACTGTTGATAACTCAACAATCCACCCCGCCTCACAAGCTCGCTGCCTTGGTGTCATCCTTGACACTGAACTGTCCTTTGTTCCCCACATTCAATCTGTCTCAAAATCATGCTACATACATCTAAAAACATATCCAAAATTCAACCATATCTCACACAAGACACGGCAAAAACTCTAATCCATCCACTCATTTCCCGCATTGACTATTGCAATAGTCGCCTTACTGGTCTTTCCAAAAACAGGCTATTGCCATTACAATCCATTATGAATGCAGCTGCGAGGCTTATCTTCCTTGCCAAACGTTCATTGTCTGCTGCCCCTGTCAGTCCCTCCATTGGTTGCCGGTTTTCTACCATATTCAAAACAATGTACTTTTACTTACACATAAGGCACCAACATACATCTCTTCACTTATCGCAAAATATCTCCCAACCCGACCTCTGCGCTCAACACAAGATCTGCGTCTTCCATCCCGACACATTACTTGCTCCCATTCACGGGAACAGGACTTTCTTCGGTCTATGGAATGCCTTACCACGCACAATAAGACTTACCTCTAGCCTCCAATCCTTCAAGCTATTCCTGAAAACTCACCTCTTCAGGCAAGCTTATCAGATTCCAGAACCGCCCACATAATTTCCATGTCTAATTACATCCCATTTCATAGTCCTCACATAACCTCACACATTCTTTCACATCCTCCTGACATTCCAGTGAGACTGGATCATGCAGCCCACCAAGAAACTCTGTATTGTGGCTGGACTAAATCGCAATATATAGCACCTATCCTTGTGTATCAATGCCTATTTCCCTATAGATAGTAAGCTTGTGAACAGGGACTTCCTACCCATATATCTGCTATTACCCAATTTTGTTCTACTAATGTTTCCAATTGTAAAGCGCAACGAAATATGCTGCGCTATATAAGAAACTGTTAATAAATAAAAAAAAAATACTGGTGTAAAGTAATAGACTACAGAGTTGTAGTTGTTGTGAAACTTTTAGCAGAGAGAGGGATAGCTTGGAGTGATGAGACTATTAGTCCAAAATATAATGGTCATTTTCTTGGGATCTTAGCACAATTTGACCCTTTTCTGGCAAAACAAATCAAAAGACCTCTGTCAGTCAACCACAATTGTTAAAGTGTTTATCAAACTTAGGAGCTCATTCAGACCCACTCGCAAGCGGCCACTCGCTCATACGCCGCGCGAGCTAGAATATTGTAATCCATGCATTTGCCCATGCGCTCGCTCGCATCCAAAATGACGCCCAATAATCTACTATGCTTCTATTATAGTTAGTGAGCGACAGAAGTTAGCGACCGAGCCACTCTTTTTTTTTTATTTTGATGGCTGCGCTCGCAGGTCATTTTTCAGCAGCAAAAAGGTCATGTTTCGATTGTCTGTTTTTCACACAGCATTTGTTAATCGATTGCTGTCATTTTATTGTCAATAAACTTTATTGTTCAAATGTGATTTTCTTTGGTTTGGTTTTTTGTTTTAACCCTTCGTTGTTTTTTGGTGTGGTTTTGTTTTTTTCTTGTAAATGTTTTGATGTTACTAAGTGTATTTTAACAATTGTTGTGTATTTCTATGTATGGTTAATTTTTGCCCTTAACTTTGCATTCGCACCTAACCGCATGGAGCCAATCATAACTCGCAATATTATGAAATATTATTGTCACATGACTCATGCAGTATCCAATAGGAGTTAGCATATGTGATATATTAAACTTAACTAGCCAATAATTTTTTTTTTTGACATGTATAAATTGTGGTTACTGTTAAAATCATCATTGCCATCATGAGAGCGGCAGCATTCACACGCCGTGAGCTGGCAATTTTGGTCCAGATTATGGACCAGTGCTTGGGCACTCTAGCCCCCCCCCCCCCCCCGTCCCCAACAGAATCAAAAGAGGCATACACGGAGTTGTGGCTGCGTACGTTTGGGTACAGGAGGACCATTGCCCAGCTTGAAAGGCATTAGTCAGATTTGCGCCGCCGCTCACCTGTCCTTCTGGCTTCTTTGTGGCTGTCTACAGCGCAAGTATGAATTATTAAAATTAATAAATGTTCAAATTATTATTTTTGGGGGTTTTGAGTTTTTACAATTTACTCTACAGTAAATCTGATATTAACCAGTAATGAATGTTGCAACTATTGTCCAGTATAGGCCTACTGTACAGTAAATAAGATATTAACCAGTAATGAATGTTGTAACTATTGTACAGTATGGGCCTACTGTACTTTATATTATGTACCGTATGTTACCAAATTAGTTTTGACTTTATCAAAAAGTGTATACTTACGCAAAATCAGAGTATGGTAAATTCATGTTTAAAAACATAGTAAACGAGCAAAATAAAAAAAAAATATATATACTTCACTTAGGACAACAGAGTATACTGAGATTGAGGATAAGGGCAGGCCGACTCCAGAACCGTTGGCCCATACAGCGAAGCCCCTCCCCTGCCCACTCCTCCCTAATTTCTCCTCCCTCCCCCTGCTTACTTCTCCCAAATTACCCCTCCCTCCCTAGAACACTTCTCCCAAATTTCCCCTCCCTCAAACACTCCTCACATCCTCCCCCCCAACAGACACTCACTTGCCACTGGATCCAGCATTTGGCAGGAATGCAGGTAATATTTACAAATTTTTTTAATATAAAAAACAAATAAAAATAAATATGTAACTGTCATGTAAGTGTGTGGGGCTACATGGTAATAATGTTAAGGGTGACCTTATAATATTCCAAATTGCTGGCCATGTTGACATAACCACAACTGAGTTTTAAAACATAACGTGTACACTAATATTGTGGGTATTTCTTGATGTTGTGGTAATTAAAAGGGTACACTACTAAATATTTTAATTATTTTTGTGGGTTTTTTGGGGGGGCCTATGCCTACACTGTTTTGAACTGACCAAACTAAAAAAAAAAAAACATAGAAGCCAACCTTGTCATATGCTCACTACTAATATTTTTTGGTGATGCAAAATCATTCGTACTGATTTATGGTCAACATATCCTGTTTATAAGTAGCACCCATTGTTGATTTTGGCCCCTTATTGTTGCTATTTTGCCTTCGGTATTTGCATTAAAACATAAATATGCAGTTTTAATATATTAATTCAGACAACAAAGTAGCGTACTGTGAGCTGTGCCACGCCACAGGCCAACACACGCCTTGTGTCATTTGTCTTTATTAACACTTGTATATCTCTTCTTTAATAACCACCATATATTGCCCTACCCTCTCTTACCTGGCCCTTTATCATGAGGCCATGGCACTTTCTGTTATTGCCTTATTTTATATCATCTAATTTAACTTTGGCTTGGGAGGACACAAATGGTGATTGGGCCCCGAACCGCAAATTAATTTTTTTATTCTCTGTGTACGTTACCATGAATTTCATGTGTAGTAGTATGTTTTTTAAATGTGTAAACTAGCATTGATAACATTTGTAGTGTATTGTTTTTTTAGAGTAAAATTGTGTACATATACTGTATGTAATTTGGAATATGTTTTTGTGTTGGGATTAAACCAAAATTAGTTTGTCCATTTTTATCAAACATCAAACTACATTGTCCTGCAACCCCTGGCACGGTTTGCAAAATTTAATGTGCCCAATCTTTTGCTAGGCATGTACGGATGTGTACTTATCTTTCAGCTAGAGGTCAGCTTAGTGGCCTCCCCTGATTTTTTTTTTTATATATATATATATATATATATATATATATATATATATATACATACATACATACATACATACATACATACATACATACATACATACATACACACACACACACACACACATATATATATATATATATATATATATATATATATATATATATATACACACATATACACACAGGTTGAGTCTCTCATATCCAAAATGCTTGGGACCAGGGGTATTTTGGATAATGGAATATTCCGTATTTTGGAATAATTGCATACCATAATGAAATATCTTGGGAATAGGACCCAAATATACACACAGAATGCATTTATGTGTTATATACACCTTATACACACAGCCTGCAGGTAATTTTATACAATATATTCAATAATTTTATATCTCAAACAAAGATTGTGTACAGAAATTAAATTAATTTATGTTTCATATACACCTTATACACACAGCCTGAAGGTAATTTTATACAATATTTTTAAGAATTTGTGCCTTAGACAAAGTTTGTGTACATTGAACCATCAAAAATCAAAAGGTTTCATTATCTCAGTAATGCCAAAAAAATTCCATATTTCGGAATATTTGGATATGGGAGACTCAACCTGTACACACATTTTTATTTTTTTGCCTAATTCATGTTGTTAAAAATTATTTTTGTTACTTTACCAACAGATCCCCGGATGTTGTCGGACAGGCTGATAGAGTTTGAAGAGGCCCACTTCTATTTAGGCTGACTGGATGGCTGCTTCCACAACATAACATTGTTGTGCAAGAATTGAGGGCCCAATTTTATAAGGTTGTTTAAACTTACCTTTTTTTTTTATTTAAATTCAGTTGATTTCAACCACAGAGTCAATGATAACCACATATAGTATGTTTTGCAGGGTAACCAAATTTATTTAGTAATATTTTACTTACTGTCATTTGAATGGGTAACTAACACCGCATCTCAGCTGGTTGTGATAAATACCTAGGGCTGTTTGGTTTTCTCAAAAATTAGTTGAGATTTTAAATACAAAACTTCAAAAAACACAAAGCAACAAAAAGCAGGTGAGCCTTACTACCCATATCTACCATATGTTCAGAAGGCATTTGGTTTACATTGGGCATTAAGGGCAAAATAATTTTCAAAAACAATAAAGGATATTTTGGTTTTCCTGTACTTTGAAAAAAAGTGCAATCATGATGAACTCAAACACACATTCACACACACAAAATTTAAATGGATCTGTATGTTGTTTTGTTTTAAAAACCCAAAAAGCAAACATGGGAGATAGGAATGTGCACTGGCAAAAAAATTTATAAAAAATTTTAAGAAAAAATGATACAGAATAAGGACATTAATTTACAACGGAAAACACAAAACAAATGTTGGTCCAAAAAATATCAAGAGCTGGGAGAAGATGGAGCATCACAACATGTTGGTCCAATCCATCCAAAATGTGGGTTTTCAAAAAGCAACATACAATGGTATTGATAATGTATTTTCATGGTGTCGAAAGTAATTTTTTAATTTTAAGCCCCCCCCCAAAAATAATAAATAAATTCCCATACACAATGATTCATTTTTATTTTATTCTTTACAAAACCAGAGGAGGAAGAGCCTACTCCTGAGGTGAGGGCTGGGCCCAGCAGATCTGGAAGCTCTGCAGGGGAGGAACCAATTAATCCATCTGGGGACCCTGTGGAGCCCGCTCCTGGAGCCCCAGCCTCGCAGCCTGAGGCCCTCCTCATCGAGTTGGTTGACAACACTCAGCAGAATATAAATGTTCTGCTAAGGATGGAGGCCACTCTGGTGAGGATGGATGCCACTCTGCTGAGGGTGGTGGAGGCCTTGGAGTCATCTGCTGCGGCCCATAATCTGTTGGCTGATGCCCAGGAGCGGGCAAACCGACTTGCCATGTTGGAGCCAGCCTCCCTTCCTGCAAATCCATCTAGGACCACCACCTCTGGCAGCCCATCAGCCAGCCCCCAACCTATGGCGTACCCTATGCCTAGGCCAGAGCCAATGCCATCCAGCACTGGCCAGGCCAGTCGGCGTGTTACACGCCAGTCTACAGTTGCGTAGTCTTAATCTTCAGTCGAGGCGTACCAGATGCAGAAAATAGCACTGGCTATATCATCCCTCATCCATTCCTGTGCAGTCCCCATATTTTTTGTAACCCAAACCTCCATCTCCTTCCTCGTGAATTTTTAGTTTGTTCTACTTTTATTTTGATTGCATTTTCAAGGAATGTGTTTTTTTTTTCCGAAAACCCATGACTCTGAATGGGCAAAAAGCAATAATAAAATTGTTATTTTAACAAAAAAAACTGCATACGTGTTTGTATACATTTAATTTTTTACATTTTAATTATACTTAACAAATATGCAGGTTTAATAATCCCAGGTAAAAGGGTATTTGCTTACAAAAAACATTTGGTTAAACATTTAACCAAAAAATAGTTTCTGTATAAAATAAAAAAAAACGTTTTGAAATCCTGCAAAAGTAAATTGGTTAATTGAGCTAATTCGCTCCTGCAAACGCACCTGAGCAATTGGGCAGTTAATTATTCCTGTTATTACCAACAACTTAAACGATTATTAGGTGTTTGCATTGTGGCCTTCGAAATAGCAACATCACTAGTAACATTGGTTACATTAGATAGTATCGAACTTGCGGGAGCCCATGCCCTACCACAAGATGGACGATCATCCCGACCTGAAACCTGCATGCAGAGTGACGTATTACTACTTCCGCTCTTCGATCTCTCTCGCAGCAGATAATTTATGTACGCCCCTAAAACGCTGTGTGAACGCTGTGGCATGCCTGCGTTTTTACACCACTCCTCTGTCACCACCCACAAACGGCCCTTCCTGTCGCAGTCTGTACAAGTGAAGGAATTTGTGATCACAAGGACTCATTCGACAAAGCGTACACATGCGCGGTTGCTTAAAATCGGCCATGTACGAGTGAGCGGCCGCTTGCGAGTGGGTCTGAATCAGGTCCTTAGAGCAAAGCAAATTAAAAAAAAAAATCATATTGTCAAGGAGATTTCACATTCAGTTATCAGTGTCCGATGATTTAACACCAGATGTAACACATGCTGATCAGCTAATCATCGGTATTTATTGAATGGCATGCCAGTTGAGCGTTTTCCTACATTAAGGATTCATAGTCCTAGGGCTGCGGTCCTCACTGAAGACTTACTGGAATATTTGAAGTCTGAAAACATTATTAATCATGGAATGTCGTGGACAGACCCTTTGACAATGCAGGCAACATGGCAGGAAAATACTGTGGCATGCAAGCAAGGTTGAAGGGATCTTATCCATGCACAGTGCATTCTTTATATCTTGTAGGATGCTGCTGATTGCGGTGTAGAAAGCTGTAAGTGTCTTTTCTTTTTTAATGTTTACCAAAATTTTTCTACTGCCACCCATCATTGGTCGGTATTACGGACACATCTGGGAAAGCAGAGACTCACAGTGATGAATCTCTCAGAAACGAGATGGTCGGCTCATGCTCAAGGTTGCTGGAGATTTACTAGAATCCCTTGGTCACTTCCTGCGCAAGAAGGAAAAAAAAAGGAATGTGGACAATGTTGAGTCAGAAGGAACCGTATTTTCTGCAAGAAAGGTTTTGCGTGGGGACATACAGTACATAACTGATTGCATCAAAATGGCATTGGATGAAAGAATTGTTGCCTGTTCATTTCAAGGTTGCGCTAAGCTCTTGCAAAATAGCGAATGTTGTAATGATGAATAATTGTAGGAGGCTACCAAATTGGCTAAACATTATCCACTAGATCTAGACAAAGAAGTGTTATCCTCAAGTAATGGTTCCGTTTGTACAGTTCACCAGAGGAAGGAGCTGTCACACACCATCTCAAGCAAAGTTGCATGTACAAAAGATTGAGTATGTTTCACCCAATGTAGCTGTATCTCTGAGAATCTACCTTAGTTGAATGGTCACAGGCTAGGAACGCAAGTGCTAAGACGTATGCACCCGGCCGCTGCGAAAATATGTAAATGATTGCGATCGCAATGCCTCCACAGCACAATACTCAGATGCCCCGCACTACATGAAGCCGCCCACTTCCCTTTTACTCACATCCATAATATTTAGCAAGACTGCAAAAACATCGGTACTATCGAGTACCCGCAGACCCATACGCCATATAATGGTTGACCTGACCTCACTGAGGAAAGAACACGGAGGACATTTAATATGTCAGGAGTGACATAAACCTCTAGTCTGTCACTCTACATACTCAGGAGCATTAAGGGTTATTATGTTAAGGGGGGGGTCATGGGTTCTGGCTTAGTGTCCAATAGTCTATTAGGCTTGGTATTGATGGGAGTTGCTATGGAGGTTTTATGGGTAATTGGTATAGAGGAGCCCTCTCTTTTTCCGGAGTTTGGACGGTGAAGTACTGTGCATTGTCTTTTATTGTCATATACTGTTTATCGCATATGTTTTGTCTACTTATCTCACAAAAATTTCATTCTGCTTATTTCCTCTAATACTGCTCTCTTTTTCTCCTCCTTTTCTTACCTTTACTTTGTTTTCCTTGCTGTCCTCCTTGGTGATGGAGCGTCCTCGTCAGAGCGCCGCTATTCCCGCCCGCTACCTGATTAATGTGCTCGGCGGGATGGCGGGACTGAGATGTTGGTCCGGGGCAGGGGCCACGGCAAGGATAGGGTAGCGGGCAGGGACCTTTCTGGGTCCACTGGCCCTGCGGTTGTTTGTGGGGCTAGGTTGGTCGCGGAGGACTTACACAGGGTGGTGTGGGGGAGCCCGCTGGGGTGGTTGGCAGTACAGCCATGGCCAAAAGTTTTGAGAATGACAAGTATTGGCTTTCACAAAGTTTGCTGCTTTAGTGTTTTTAGGCCTTTTTGTCAGATATTACTATGGTATAGAATTTCATAGGTGTCAATGGCTTTTATTGACAATTACATTAAGTTTATGCAAAGAGTCAATATTTGCAGTGTTCACCCTTCTTTTTCAAGTCCTCTGCAACTTCTGGGCCACATACTGACTGATGGCCGCCCATTCTTGCCTAATCAATGCTTGGAGTTTGTCAGAATTTGTGGGTTTTTGTTTGTGAACCCATTTCTTGAGGATTGACCACAAGTTCTCAATGGTATTAAGGTAAGGTCTGGGGAGTTTCCTGGCCATGGACCCAAAATTTCAATGTTTTGTTCTCTGATCCACTTAGTTATCACTTTTTCCTTATCCATCATGCTGGAAAAGGCATTGTTTGTCACCAAACTGTTCTTGGATGGTTGGGAGAAGTTGCTCTTGGAGGATGTTTTGGTACCATTGTTTATTCATGGCTGTGTTCTTAGGCAAAACTGTGAGTGAGCCCACTACCTTGGCTGAGAAGCAACCCCACACATAAATGGTCTCAGATTGCTTTACTGTTCACCTTTCCTTCTCCGGACAGCATAATTTTTTGCGGTTGTCGGGGGAAATTCGCAGGGAGTTGCTGGTTTGGGATAGTTCTTTTAACCATTTTAATGTGTGCGTATTTGGCCTACTTCACCTGTATCTAATGTGACGCTTCAGTTATTCACGGACACGGTGGGATCGTCCGGTTTTGGCGCATTTCTTGGGGGGGGGGAGGCTGGTGTGCTGCATCTTGGCTTGCTGAATGCGTTATGGAGGGATTGACTAGGAACCTCCTGCTCTTAGAACTATTCCTGATTATGGTGATGCTGGAGCTTTGGGGTGGATAGATTAAAATATTGTTATGTAATTTTTTAGTGCGATAATTTGGAGGTGGTGCAGGAGATTAATAGGCAGAGGGCCTCATTTTTGGCTGCCATTTGGGTTATTTTGCGCTGTCTGCAGTTCAACTTGCGCAAATCACATTCCTGGGGTGGATGAGGTTGTGGATGCATTGTCACGGTTTGATTTTCGTGAGGTTTGAGAGACTTGCCCCTTTTGCTAATCCTGTTGGTGATTCGTCCAGCCTGGAGGCTTTAGCTACCGTCCCTGGGCCCAGTGACGTATCGAGCCCTTTTGGCATCTTGGGAGCCGTGGAGCCTTTTTCTCTTGAGCAGGGGCACTAGCGGTAAGAGTGATGCTTCTTTATTCTTGCCTGCCTTTGCTGCTACCATTGCGCATGTTTCTGGGGAAGTGCTAACGATATGGCTGTACTGTGGCTCTTCCAGGCTGACGGTTCGGCATTTGGGGACTCAGCCGGCAGTGTGCAACGTTTCAGGGACGTCCTTCTTTGTAGGTATAGGGCGTTGGAATGCATTTTAACGCTGCAGGGGTCGCAGGCATATTTCAGCGGCTTCTGTAGTGGTGCATTCCTGTCCTTAGGTTGCTGGTTTGCATTTTGCTGCTAGTTTTTTTTTTTTTTGTGATGTTGCACGTGCTGGCTGGGTTGATGACCTGCTGGATCTGGCCCACAGGGCTTCACATTGGTGCTGTGTCTGCTAGTGCATCGCTTTGCATATGGCAGAGCATCGGTTTTAACCAAGGCTTTTGCCAGCCGGTGGAGATTTTGTGTTTTTGCCTCAGGTCAAGTTGGGCTTTCCCCTCATGTCCCTTTCCCTGTCATGTCATGTCTGGTTAGGAAGGTGTGCCCCCCTTTAATAAGAATTTTGCTTGGCTTGGTAGTTCCTTTTGCGTTTGAATTTAAATCATTAACCTTCTTTTTCAAATTTTCCTGTTAGGTTGTCGTCTGGATGATAATTTCAAATGGGTGGTTGAGCATTCATATGTATATTGGCTTGCCACTTTGGAGGTAGTTTTGAGGTCCATGGAATTACTGCAACTGGTTAATGTCTGGTGGATTGGGAGGCGAGGCATGAGGTGGCAAGATTTGGAGGCTGTGTTGGCTGAAACTGTGGCATGTTTTGGGTACCCCCGGTTTTGGATATTGCATTTGGGTGGAAATTACATCACCACTAGGTCGTGCTTGGATCTCCTTGGATCTCTGCATGTCCATACATAAAGATCTGCTAGGTCTGATGGACAGGTGGCTTTTTTGTCAACCGATCCTGTCTGACATCGTGTCCAGAGTAATTTGGATCGGGGTGGTGAGCCTTGCAGCGGTTGAACAGTCCAGAAAATGGGTAAATTCAGTTGTTGGCAGGGCTGTGCTGGACAGAGGTGGGGAAGTGGCAAGTCACCCAAGGATCTCATTTTCGGAGAGGCATTTGTTCCAAAGTGATGGTGTGCATTTGTCTATAGGGGGTTTGGAGTTGTTCATAAAAGATTTAGTGGGGGCATTGAGGAGTTTAGATGGTTAGTTTGGCTGTTTGGTAGTAATGGTGGCGGCTGCGGAGTTTGGTCCTTATTGTGGCCTGGTTCCGAAAAACCTTGTTTTTGATGGAGATGGTTTGGAGCATTGTTAGGGCCTGGGGAGTTACCCATGCGGCTGGGTTGGCACGAGGGTGAGTTTGGGAGACTTGGGATGCCACTGGTCCAAGTGAGTTCCATCCTTCTCAGCTGCATGGGTGGCTTTCCAAGTTGTAGTCCGCGCAGGGTCAGCTAGGAGGCCTATGACCTTGCGAGTTGCAGGGGGAGGGGGCAGGTGGTCCCGAGAACTTATTTTCTAAAGGGCTGTTTAGGCCAGAGTTTGTTATTTTTCTGCATATGTTTCATATTTACATTTGCTTTGTGCTAGGCCATTAGAATCCCCGCCATCATTTATTAACGATCTTGAATGTTTATTTTTAGTTTAAAAATAGTTCAATTAAATAGGTTACTGTTAGTAATAAAAAGTTGACCCGTGCCCGGCAATGCTTCGTGTTAGTGTCTTTAGTTTAGTGATAAGATGGGGCATTGTGTGTGGATGAGTGTGTGGAGTGATCGGACGATACAGCGTTTATTGCTAAACGTCCTGCACGCAGTGAGAGCTCAGGCTGCATAAGGTATTGCAGTGGATCTGCGTAGCCTCTGCAATCTCAGTCCCGATTGCAGTGGCTAGTTTGTGCATGCGCATTGCAATGCAGTACGCAACAATCAGCGGATTTACGTGCGTATAAGCAACTGCATTCCTTGCTGAATCAGGCCCACGAACAGCTCAGGAAAGCATTTGTTTAGCAAATTAACACTTAGAAAAAATAAACTGCAATTGGCAATGCGGGATAAGTGCCTAAAGGCAATAACTCTTTTAAGTACTGAAAGTGAACTGATGCGAGGATTAGAACGAATTGGGACCTCACAAGTTTGGAAAATTATTTAAATCGATAATACCAAGAGGTTTGCGACCCAGGGTTTTCCCCACATTCAATCTCTTTGCAGACAGTTTAGCGAAGGAATGGGAAAACTGCTGAATCAAGTGCTCTCAGGATTTGATCAGCATCCTGATAAAGCATAATCATCTTGTGCTAGAAGACCACTATTATAGAACGAAAGAAGTTCACTCATAACAAGAGGGATTTCTCCACTAGAAAGATTTTCAAGTGGAACAAAAAACGGACCAGGAGGAATTATCCAGAAAACTACACCTCATTGGAGGCGGAGTCATTAGGAGGGACCAATGCCTCCCGGATTCAGGAGAAAGAATTTTCCTCACAAAATCTCAACATGGAATCCTCTTTTTTAGGGGAAATGTGGGGCGGAAGAAGTCGCCCACAAAAGGAAGATGAGGAGGGGGAACAAGAGGAAGACAAATAAATCATAGATGGGACTCTCCATCCTAGTCCCACTACAGGACCAGGAGGAACAAGGACTTAACAATAAGACCCAAACTTTGTATAATTAATCAATATGACCATATTTTGACAGAAAATAAAACCAATATTTTTTTTTTTTTTTTTAAAAAGGACTTTCATTCTCACCAACAAGAAAATTCAATAGTATCCAAAGGGAGATGAATATAAAACTTTTTGGATGCAATTTACTTTTAACCAAATTCCATGCATGTAGAGAAAATTGAAGGAATGATGGAGACAACTTGGAGATGTCCATACAAGAACAGACAGCATTACAAATGTTAGAACTCCTAGATTAACAGAACACTGAGACACCAATTGGGGGCAATAGAATCATATGTAAAAAACAAATCAACATTTTATCCACAAGAAATTACGTGCCCAGAAGGGAGGGTATATATAAGAATATGGTCAGTAAGGACTTGGGTACCCTACAAAGGAAGAAAAGTCTATCATGTTGTAGACAATCTTACACCAAGAGAAAAACGAGCCTTGGAGGAAATTAACAAATGGGACGATGTAGTAGTAAAAAAAAAGTCAGATAAGGGCAGGAATGCAATTCTCTGGCCCAAATCCCTATACATGAAGGAAGCCTTTAAAAAATTGGAAGATCCCAATTGTTAAGAAAATACTTCTGAATCCCACTGACAATTGTAAATTCATGTTCAATAGGGCAATAAATGAAGCATATAAAAATGGAGTCTCAAAACACAAACTGGAATTCTTAAAAGTTGAAAATCCAAAAGACCCCACTTTCTATCTCTTGCCAAAAGTCCACAAAAATCAGGACAACCCCCCAGGAAGACCTAAAGTCTCAGGCATAGGAGGTTGGCAGAAAAACCAAGTGAATTTGTGGACATCCACTTACAAAAACACTTGCTATCATGTTAAAAATACAAATGTCCTAAGGAAAATCCATAACATAACAATGAAAGACAATTATCTGCTGGCAAGCTTGGACACGGAATCATTGTATATAAGCATTGAGCATAGGAAGGGAATAGCAGCAGTAAAATATTTTTTGACAATGGATGGTTTTGATAGCGTCCATGAGTTTATCCTGGCAACTTCTGGAAATGATTTAGCAAAAAAAAATTTTTTTACATTTCATGATACATTTTACTTGCAGGTGAGGGGCACAGCGATGGGATCATCATGTGGCTCCACCTATGCAAATTTATTGCTTGGATGCTGGGAGGTGACAGTTTTTAATAAAAGAAATGAACATTATACTAAACATGTCGTCATGGGGATACGCTACATTGACGACATTTTCATCATTTGGGAAGGAGAAGAAAAGGCTTTTAAAGTTTATATCATCACTCAACCTCAATGACTTGTAATTGAAATTCACACATGAAATTGATAGAAATCAAAATTTCCTTTTTAGACCCAAAATATCTATAAAGTTAAAAATTGTATGCTGGCATCAGAACTATACAGAAAAAGTACAGCAACAGCTTACTCCATCAATCAAGTTTTCATTTCCCACCTACCATAAGAAATATTCAGAGAGGTGAGTTTCTTAGGCACAGGAGAAACAGCTCAGATGAAGTGTACCAACGAAAAAGTAGAGAACTGACTGTCCGGCTTAAAGAAAGGAGGATACAGTACAAGTAACATCAAAATAGAAAATTCATCCTTATTAAATGTTAATAGAGATTCACTGATTTTCCATGACCAAAAAAAGAAACAGAATCAGGATTCGTGGGAAATCTTTTTAGAAGGAAGAGATACAAGTGACATCCTAAATCGACATTGGCCGATTTTACATACTAATCCAGACTTAGTCTCCAAATTTGAGGGATAAACTTGTCCATAGCTATTTCAGAAGGACAACTTCAGTCATAAGTAACATTTGAGGAATTTACCCATATGGGGTATACAAAGTCTGTGAACACATGACTAAACATCAGTTGAAAATAAGTATGTCAAAAAATTAGAAATTATGAACTCTCAATTGTCATACATCCAATGTCATCTACTGCATAACATGTCAGTGTAATATGAAGTATGTCAAGAATGTTAAAAGAGAACTCAGGAGCATATAGGTAACATCCAAAATGCACAGACCGACAGACATGCAATGCAACAAACAACTTACAACAGTTGCAAACACACTTCTACAAAGAACATCCAAATACTTTTAAGGAGTTGAAGGTCTTCGGTCTGGAGAAAATAAAGCTTGGAATTAGGGGGGGTGATGTCCCCAAAACAGAGAGTGGACCTTTATGTTGGGGACAGTTGCTCCTTTCGGACACAGTGAATACATTAATTATGGGGTGTTCCTCGAGCCTAGAGTTTCCTCATATTTAAGTCTAAATAACCATACTTATACTGATTTTTACAATAACGACTATATCTCCCCTCATATTGGTTCATCTCCATTTACCATTATGTATGATATAGTATAAGTTTTTGAACTCAATATCACATCACTCATTTATCAACCCTCAAATAATTATATCGCATAATAATTGGATTATTTACATCTTGTTCTCACTTCTTCCACTTTCCTTACACCTTGCAATCACTAAGGCACATTTTTTTGATATCACACACAACTTATATTCTTCAGAAGACAATGTATATTTTGGTCACTTGTTTTTTAATCATTTTACGACTAGGATCCTTTTTTCTCTTTCCCGGCTTTTCCCTATAAATGACTATTACACCGATTATATGACTATTTAACACTTTATATATTTTTGTTTATTTCAATTAAATCACAATTAACACACACAATCAATAAGGTGTTTACTATTCCACTATATTACACGCTATGTGGGAGTCACATATCAATGATTGGCGTAAGGGTATATTTCCCAACTAGGTAATTTCATCTGTTTTATCCCTTTTAAATCATCTTGTGCAACTACATTTATTCTGTAGCAATGGGTGGTGTGTTTATATGTATTGATTATATATATATATATATATATATATATATATATATATTCTATTATATATATTTTGTCCTTTATGTTTATATATGTTGTCCTTTATGTATTATCTTGTGCTACTTTTTCTGAAGCAAAAGGATTTTTTATTTATAGTGTCCTTATAATATATGTAAGTAATTTTTAATGAGTGAGGTTCAAGGTTATATAGTCACAATTATTGAACAGACAACCTATATCTTGCTACAATTTGTATTATGTAATGGTTAGAACAATGGATGGAGATATAATCCCCATACTAATTATTTGATTACTGGATCGTATATGGACAAGAGCCAATATGATAAGGGTACTGAGAACTATGATTAAGTGGACACAGAGATAACGGTAACCAGGGATAACAGGTACCAGACTTTAGGAATGTTGTCATTGTGTCCTTTTACTTTTTCCATAAAAATACAATCGATATGGGGAGATCAAGATATTTTCCCTGCCATCATTTATAAATTCCAATAGTATATTATCTCCAGTTTCTTAAGTTGGAATTGGAAACTTCTGTCGGTTTTCTTACTATGATCTTTCTTGTTGCTTGATTTGTTTGCAAACACAGTGTATATCATCTGCCGCTGAGTTTTGAAAACTGGAAATTTAATAGGATTAGTAGAAAAAACGTGAATGAAAATACGTCTGCAAAAACACTGGACAACATCATGATTACACTTAGACAATAACGAATCCCTTATAAGGAGAGAGGAGGGGAGACACTAGATGACGATGTGAACAAGCTGTTTGGTGAAACGTACATCATCGCACTTCCAGGTCCATCAGCCCTGACGGACCTGCAGACGGAGCTCACCACCGTGTACCTCTCTGTTTGGAATGCTTCGTACCGATCTCCCTACACTGACCTGGGCTCAGGTATTCACAAGCTCTCTAATTCCCCCCCCCCCCCCCCACCGTCTCCTCTGTGCTGTTTTTACAACATCAGGGACACTGTTTGAACATGGTAAGGGAAAAGCAGAAGCGTGCCTTTACTTTCTTCTCCTCTAAGCCAGGCTAACAGTACTCTCATCCAAGAAGTTCACGGCCCCTATAGAGATATATCTGGAAAGCAGATGCCGTGAAACCTGAAGGTTAAGAGGATCTTTCCTCTTAATACACACCTTGCACCTAAATCGAACTATATGAACCAATGTGTTAAGAACTTTTCATTTTGCCAATTACTCATGGAAACGGCAGCTTTGGAAACCACCCAAAGTCTAATGCTTTAAAACGACTGCTTTGGAAATCACCTAAATGTCTAAATGCTTAATTGAATTTGGTGTTAATTTCTCCTACTAATGCATGATAATAAAACAAGGGTGTGATATAAACTCTTGCTGCTAATGTTGGATGATGTCAAATGAATATGTAACAGATTTCTAATACAAATTTTTGTGGCTAACAGTGGATATTGTGTTACACGATAATATTTGCCTATCTATACATATGATTATACAGCTGTCAGCAGCTGATACAACCTTTATGACCAGGTGTGATTCCATGATGTTTTATGACATTTACCAGGATTATGGTTTCACAATATTCACTTTTATCATGATCTAACGTCAGTTGCGAGTGAAATAAACCGAATTGTATTAAGAGGTTGAAGGTATACATTGTACTTATTCCCCGAGTACCTTGGCATGGGAATCGAAGAAATAGCAAACAATAACATATCTAACAGATATTGAGATGGATTAACATAATATGCTTCTTTACTTAAGAGATGAAGAACAACTGTATATTTAATAGCATATAGCTCCATGTTATTAGTGTAAACAGTGTACGCTCCAGGGGGGTTTGCATACAATATAAACAGAATATTGATGCTTATTAAGAGATTGTGCAACATTTTCCACCTAGTATTTTCACCTACAAACACGTCAGGAGTTTACGATGCTCCATATAATTATTTTTATAATTTCTTTTGAATTCTCTATACCATATACAGAGTTATAATTTATATCTACTAGATATGTACATTAGAAGAGTTGTATGATTTATGTCCTTTTGAGGCAGCGTTGGGGATAATATACAATTCCTCAATTTTAAGAATACAGCAATAAGTTATATTTTAACTACATAAGTTTACTTCGAGTGCGCTGCAAATCTTTGGATGACCTCGTGTCAACCTGTCTTTTATGGCATGTGGTAGTTTGTACATATGAGGTGCACCACTGTCTAATAAGTGACAATTAAGGGAATATACAGTAGATTTACAATCGCACCAGCATACTTTGGGTAACCGCTACGCAGGAACCCAGACACTGTCTCATCCAGTCGCTGCCCCTGGGATAGGGCAATAAACAATGGTACAAGGTGTCTAGTATTGCCTTTGTCACTTCACTCACCAAAACAGACCGAGGAGATCCCGACACCAAACAGGAGATTGTGCCGTATTCGCCAGGGGTGATTTACCACCACAAGAATATCCCTAGACTCCTGGGCTGTCTAGAGTGGGTGGTGTGTCCGGTAAGTGCCAGGGAGAGGAGTTCCAGGATGTAATTAAAGGTGCTTGCCATGCAATTCCTAAAATGTGCCATCCATTGGTTCTCCGTAAATGCCTCCACCATAGCCCAGAAACCTCCATGTTGCCGAACTTTAGCCCACAATGTGCGAGCTGACCCTCCGGTTACCTACAATATGGACGAGACACTGGAAATGACCAAGGTTCTCCTCCGGCATAAATAATGTTGGCATTTGGTCTCCTTCTCCAACACAAAATGGTTCTGGATCTCACACTGTACAATGAAGAACAGCATGAGCATCTTCATCCGTGCATCATTTGCTGCGTAGTACAGTAAATCCACCAGACAAATCAAGCTCTCCGTGCTACACGTGCTTGTCAGCCATGAATTCAGCAATGCATTATGGGAAACCCACCTAGTCCCTTTATAGAAAGCCCCGACCTTAGCATGACCTCATTATTATGGGCCAGCAAAGTGTCCACTTTAAATGACAAAACTGTGAAAAACTGGTTAAAACACTGGAAAACCTGGCTAATACCCCTTTCAGACATACGACCCGGGAATTTCCCCTGTGCAAATTCCCGGGTATTTCGTTGAGACCCCCCTTCCACACTACAGCTTCTACCCGGGAAATTCCCAGGTAGCACCATTCAGACATGAGCAGGGTTTTTCAGAGTTTTACACAATAAATCACAGTTTTGTCATTTTGTGGTGGAGAGGGCGTCCAAGCGCCGACATTACCTACGCCGGAGGAGAGCTTTGGTAATGTCCAGCGTCTTGTCCATATTGAGAGAGTTACCGGAGGGTCATCTCGCACAATATGGTATCGAGATAGTCAACAGGGAGAGGCTTTCTGGGCTACAGTACAGGGGTTTACAGATAACCAATGGATGGCAAATTTTAGGATGTCGCAAGGCACCTCCTTTATTTACATCCTGGAACTCCTGACCATCACTTACCAGGAACACTACTCGATGGAGACAACCCATTGCCCCGAGCAGGAGGCTTGCGATCGTCTTGTGGTGGTAATGCTACCCCTGGCGAGTACCGCACAATATCCTGCTTGTTTGGTGTAGGCATCTCCACGGTTTGTGTTTTGGTGCGTGAAGTGACCCAGGCCATCCTGCGCCGCGGTTACCCAGTGTGCTGGGGTGATTGATGGCACCCACATCCCCATAATTGCTCCCACAGACAGCCCAGCTGACTATTACAACAGAAAGGGATGGCATTCCATCATTCTGCAAGCTGTCGTTGACCATCGTTATTGGTAAGCCACATCACTTAATTTGATAAATATTGTTACTTGCATGCAAAGTAAAGGGTGTAAACTGTTGTGTGTTTAATAAGTCTATATGTATACCTTTAACCAGATATTATCTTGCTTTCACAGCTTCACTGATTTTTTATTGGCCGGCCTGGTCGTGCTCATGACGCTCGTGTGCTGGCCAATTCGGATCTGTACAATATTGCGGAGGAGATGCAGAATGGTTGGCTGTTTCCAGGTGAGGTAACTATACACACATTTATGTCATGCTTATGATTGCTAAACAGATATGTATTTTCTTCCATACACAAGCCCGACAGGTTTTTTTGGATGTCACCAGCAATTTGCTCTGATATACCGTATATGCATATATGCAGTAAATGTAATCCATGCTGATTCAGGCCATATGTCTGGCAAATACCTCCTGCCAAATAGTAAATAGAATACACAAGCCATTCCTAGCCTACCCATTCTACAAGCTGCATAGTCTAACTAGTGCTTTGCAATCACTCAGATCAGCTGTTTGGATTTTAAAAAGTATGTTACCCATTTCTGTCTAGCAAGCAACATATTGTTCTTACATTTCTGCATAATGGAATTTATTTCTGTTAGCAAAGATTTAGATGTAATAACTTGATTGTATTGGTATTACCTGGGTGGGGTATGTTGTTCAGTGATGCCTAGTTTATGGTAGGATACGGCTTGTGTTTACACAAACCCAGTGCCAAATTTCTTCATTGATTAGTTAGCATTTGTGCTCAGCTGTAGCATGTCTCAATCAGACTTTCTTTAAGTTTAGAATCAGTATAGAGGCAGCTGTGGATGACGATGGCAGTCGTGTATTATAAGCAAAGTGTGTAACAAAGTGTAATTATACAAACATTGAACAACATCTACGACAAGGTAATTACAATATCATTCCTTACTAGTAGTTTGTGTGTTGTACATTTTTGAATGTATTGAAAAAATGTATCAGAAACTTCTATTAATGATCTCACTCCATGGAATCATCTAAGACTACTACATCCTTTACTCTCCCTGCAGCTCATCCTTCTGTACATATTGCTGCCTCATTACTTTCCTCTTCTCTTACAAACACATATGAGCTTTTAACTTATCTATACACATTGACAATAACATCCACAATCTCTCGCCATAACAAACATTCAGACAAATCCAGCAAATATATTTTTATCTCGCTCCTGTTGCTTCTATTAGCTGGTGACATATCTCCAAATCCAGGCCCAACCCACAATGAACTATAAAATCCAGCTAACCTCAAACATTGCATGCCTCCCTTCACCCTCCAAGTCACTAAAATGTGCCTTGTGGAATGCACGCTGTCTGCAACAAACTAACATCCATCCATGACCTCTTTATTTCAACTAACCTCAACCTTCTGGCAATAACAGAAACATGGCTCACGCAATCAGACACTGTCTCCCCTGCTGCACTTTCACATGGTAACCTACGCTTCACACACACCTCCAGGCCTAGCAATTGTAAAGGAGGTGGGGTAGGAATATTACTCTCATAATCTTTCACATTCACAGTTCTCCCACAGGTACCTTCACTCACATTTACATAATTTGAAGTACGTTCTATCAGGACTTTCACCCCTTTCTCTCTGCGAGTTGCTGCTATATATCGTCCGCCTGGGCTACCGCAACAAACATTTTTCTGCCTGGCTCCCTCACTTCCTATCCTCAGACATCTCCACCATCATTATGGGTGATTTCAATATCCCCATTGACATTCCACAATCTCCTCATGCCTCCAAACTACTCTCTTTAACATCCTCTCTTGGCCTCTCCCAATGGACTGACTCCTCCACTCATCCACTGCCTTGATCTTGTATTTACCAGACTATGCTCAGTTTCTGATTTCACTAGTACTCCTTTCCCTCTCTCAGATCACAACCTTATCACCTGCACTCTCCTCCATTACATCAACCTCTATGTCATTGAAATCAACCAAACCTCCTAAAACCCACAGAAATAGTAATGCTATTCACTTCCAACAACTTGCTACCTCTCTACGACTCCTCTCACCAATTTCTGCACTCACTTCTCCTGAGACTGCTGCATCACACCTAAAGCAGATTCTATACAAAGCCCTCGATGAAGTAGCTCCAGCTACCCATCACACACCACTTGGACTTCGACGTCAACCATGGCATTCTAACTTAACAAGGCATCTACAAAAACTATCATGTAAAGTAGAATGTCAGTGGCAAAAGTCCCGTACTCCATGTGACTTCCTCACATATAAAAGACTGTCTACAACTCTTATCGTACTGCTCTGGATGCTGCCAAACATACATATTTTCAATCTCTCATCTCTGCTCAAGCCTCTAACCCCAAGCAACTTGTTAATACATTTAAAATGCTTCTTACCCCTCCTTCACCCAACCCACCTGCTACTATCTGTGCACATGATCTTGCTTCCTATTTTACGGACAAGATTGATAAGATCTGAAATGAAATAGTGGGCTCTTCCTCAGCTAGTGACCTGCTCAATTCCCTACCTGAACCCTCTGGCACATTCTCTTCATTTGACCTCACATACGAAGATGAAGTATCTACACTCTTCTCATCCTCCTCCTCTATTACCTCTCCTCTTGATCCCATACCCTCACAAATCAGTAAAGCTCTCTGGCTCCTGTTGTGCTCATCCCAACCCTAACTAAACTCTGTAATCTCTAGCTCTGTACTGGCATCTTTCCATCACTGTTCAAGCAAACAGCAATTACTCCCATTCTGACAAAAAAAAATTCTGACCCCAACACTCTCTCAAATTACCATCCTATCTCCCATCTCCCATGCCCCTCCAAGCTACTGGAGAGACTTATCTACACCCGACTCACACACTTTCTTAACACCCACAACTTATTGGACCCACTTCAGTCTGGCTTTCGTTCCCAGCACTCCACAGAGACAGCACTGACTAAGGTAGTAAATGATTTGGTCACTGCCAAGGCTAAAGGCCATTACTCACTCCTAATTCTTCTAGATCTCTCTGCTGCTTTTGACACTGTTGACCACTCTTCTCGTACAAACATTACAATCCCTAGGTCTTAAGGACACAGCTCTTTCTTGGTTCTCTTCCTACCTATCTGATCGCTCTTTTTCTGTTCGTTTTTCTGATTCTGCCTCCTCTTCGCTACCTCTATCAGTTGGAGTACCTCAAGGCTCTGTCTTAGGTCCTTTGCTATTCTCAATCTATACCACCTCTCTTGGCAAACTAATCCACTCTTTTGGATTTCACTACCATCTGTATGTGGATGATACTCAAATCTACCCATCCTTTACAGATTTATCACCATCTGTATTGGTCCGTGTCACTGAATGTATTTCTGCCATTTCATCTTGGATGTCATCTCGCTACCTGAAACTTAATATTTCAAAAACAGAATTAATTATATTTCCACCGGCCAATAACAGTTACCAATCTGATCTCTTTATCACTGTTGATAACTCAACAATCCACCCCACCCCACAAGATCGCTGCCTTGGTGTCATCCTTGATTCTGAACTGTCCTTTGTTCCCCACATTCAATCTGTCTCAAAATCATGTTACATACATCTAAAAAACATATACAAAATTCGACCATATCTAACACAAGACACTGCAAAAACTCTAATCCATGCACTCATTATTTCCCGCATTGACTATTGCAATAGTCTCCTTACTGGTCTTCCCAAAAACAGGCTATCGCCATTACAATCCATTATGAATCCAGCTGCGAGGCTTATCTTCCTTGCCAAACTTTCATCGTCTGCTGCCCCGCTCTGTCAGCCCCTCCATTGGTTGCCGGTTTTCTACCGTATCAAATACAAAATACTGTTACTTACACAAAAGGCCATTAACCGAATTACACCAACATATATATCTCTTCACTCATCTCAAAATATCTCCCAACCCGACCTCTCCGCTCGGCACAAGATCTGTGTCTCATCCCCGCGCATTACTTACTCCCATTTATGGTTACAGGACTTTCTTCGGGCTGCACCCACTCTATGGAATGCCTTACCACGCACAATAAGACTTACCTCTAGTCTTCAATCCTTCAAGCGTTCCCTGAAAACTCACCTCTTCAGACAAGCTTATCAGATTCCAGAACTGACCACATAACCTTCATAGATTCCATGTCTCATTACATCCCCTCTCACAGTCCACACATAACCTCACATATTGTCTTTCTTTCACATACATTTGGCCGACATTCCTGTGTGACTGGATCATGCAGCCCACCAAGAAACTCTGCATTCTGGCTGGACCAAATTGCAATATATAGCACCTATCCTTGTGTATCATTGCCTATTTCCCTATAGATTGTAAGCTTGCAAGCAGGGCCCTCTTACCTCTATGTCTGTCTGTTATTACCCTGTTTTGTTCTATCAATGTTTCCAATTGTAAAGCGCAACGGAATATGCTGCGCTATATAAGAAACTGTTAATAAATAATAATAATAATATTGCTTTGTGAATGGTACAGTAAAAGCAATAGGAAACAAAAGAAAGGAGATATCCCTGTACCAAGTGTATTACAACACTGTTACCTGTAAAGCCTTTAATAATAACTAATGTTTCCATTTGCAGAAGTCCAAGCTTGTGGATGGAGTTGAGGTACCAGTCCACATCATCGGGGATGCTGCGTATCCATTACGATGGTGGTTGATGAAAGGGTACAGCCAACAGATTGAGCTTTCCAACGAGCAGATTGCCTACACCCATACCGTCAGCTCAGCCCGAATGGTTGTGGAGAATGCATTTGGACGACTGAAGAGACGTTGGCGCTGCTTGTTAAAAACAAATGATGTGGACATTCGGCTTATTACAGATATTGTAGCTACTGTATTGGCTATTGGCATACTTCACTGGCACATCATTTTATTTTAAAAAGCCACCCTCATCTTGAGACTCACCAGCATCACAATTACCAGGCTTTAGCTTTATGTCAGAGCATGTACTGGCACTATCACCCTCAGATTCCAGAGTCTCATGCCCACCTAAGATACTTGATGTTTTGCTCCATTGATTAACAAACTTTATCTCACGGCTTCAATAAAGGCTTACAAGTTCTTGGAATTTCTTGTGCATCTGCTTTTTGGGATTTGAAAACATAACAAACAACTTTCACATGTTCCACCAGCACAGGATGAAGTTCACTCTCCACAGAGGTCGTTATTTTCAAAATCTGTCTAGCTGGACTACTTGCTTCAAGCTTTATCATGTGAGACCACTCCACCTCCCCACAGAGAAATTCAGCAGCATTGCAAGTTCCATCCTGCTTGCATGAAGGCATTGTTTCACATGAGTATTACTCTTCACAAGGCTCTCAGTATTAACTTTCTTTAAGATTCTGCTTTCCACAGCATAACGATGGGATTAGAGTGATTTGAATGTAACCCAAACACATGGCGACAACAGTCTCTCATCCTTTGAAGACATCACAATATCCGTAGACGTCTGTACATCCGGTACCATTGCTTCACGGGACTTGCGATCATCATCTGTATAAGTCACTTCTTTATCTACTTCAGACACAGTTTTGCAATCTGGACCTGTTCCCATTTGGGAGGACTTCACCCCCTCAGCCATCACTGTAAACTGAACTACGTGGTACTTCACCCCCTTTTGCAAGACAGTTTTTCAGAAAATTTCCCACCTTTGATACTTCTGTCCCTTCTTGGGCACTGACATTTAAGGAGAACATCTTCATTGTCAAATTGCTGCTGACAAATATCACTCTTTTGGAACGTGTTACTCTGTTCAAGCATCTCACTGCTCATCAGCTGCTTATCACACAAGACACACTGCGCGCCAGCCTTTTCACAATCAACCTGTAATAATTGCTACTTGTGTTTATGTACTTCTGTCACACTGGGTTCAGTGAATATATTGGATTCCCCTGCTTTTCCCAAGCCGCAGACAGCTGCTCTTCCAGCTGGGCAATTTACACCATGGCGCCTTCCAACTTGCTCTCCACAACTTCAAATTCAGCAAGTCTCAACTTTTGTACAGCTATGTGAGTCTGTGCCATGTTTAATTCACATTGCAACTGGCTCTGTGTACTTTGCAGACATTTCTCAAGGCTCTCACTCTCTTCTTGCAATTTCCAAGCCACGCCATGTGCCTGGTTATGTTTTTTTTCTCCAAAGATTCACTTTGCTCAGCTGTTTTATGCAACGTTAGTTACAAGAACATCTATTTTTATAAAGATTAAAAAGCATTTAAATAAATATACCAACAATATCATATTTAGTGCTATACTAAAGAAACAAATATGCCATTTACATCAACTATATAGAGAAGCAGAAATTTAAATTGTAACGAAGACTAAAGGTGGCCATACACGGTGAGATTCAAAAGTTGGTCAGATCAGTTGTACAATTTCCCTTGAAAAATCTTCCCTTCAGATACAGGACGATTGGAATGTAAAATGCAATGATTTCACATAAGACCATACGATTTGATCAATCACATAATGTGTGTGAAATCGTACACGATTGGTTGAGGTCTCTCTGCAAAACTATCTAATCTGCGATCCAACTAGACGACGGCGGGGACGCGCAGCGGGGTCGCAGAAGACTCAAAATTCAACTATTTACAAACGATTGGTCGGTCCAACCTATAAAAACTGCCCAAATCGTGTGATCAATCGTCCCGTGTATGGCCAGCATTACTTTTGATCACTCATTACATGTAACGTTAGTTACAGCAAGCTGGACCAGAATTTTTAATTACATGTCAACCTAGATTTTTCAGCAAAGTAAATAACACTTATAAAAACACATTAAATTCTGCTTATCTTGTAATACAATATTTGATACATTTTCCATCTATTTGCAAGTTATGCAGTATTGTTCACGTAATAGACAGTAGATATGTAACATTAGTTACTGCGAAATTGACCATTAATTGTTACTCATAAATCACTAATCCAGTTCACCCTTACATCACAAGCACAGAAGTAGTTTCTGACAAATAAGTATCAATTTCCGTGTTGCACAGCGTATAATACCTGTAATACTAATGTGAAAATGTACTGTATGCCTTGAGTCAATTGTAGTGTGACGTTGTCTAAAGCAGTATACACACTAGATGGTGTGTATGCTGCGATATCGTCAGCGACGGGACCCAGCTGGGGGGGTCGACATCGGTAAGTGTGTCGACGATGACAAACGGCGGTGGGGGTGGAAGCAGCGACGCCATACTGCATTCGGCAGCATGGCATCGTTAACGATATCCCCAGATTGAGCTGCAGGTTCAGCCGACTAGGGATATCGTTAATGACCCGCGGGAGCGCGCACCATAAGGTCGTTCAGTTCATACACAATGGACAAGTTGAACGATATCGTTCATATCATTCATAAAAATTGTCTAGTGTGTATGAGCCTTAAGAATATTTAATGACTGTTCTCTTGAGAGTTAAATCCAGTGTTAAATAAAGAAACCTCTCTGATTAAGAAAGAGTTCTATTTATTAGCGCTTGGGTTTATCCTCTTTGCCTCTGGGGAGAGCGGAACAGGGAGGTGAGATTCCCTCGTGCTCAGTAAAATACACACTGATTGCACTGACATCTCCTGTCCGGGGTATTACAAATGGGTCATCAGTGAACAAGATAATGAGGTGGATACTTAAAAAAAAATATATATAGCATCCACCAGTTGTGCCACCTAATGCTCATTATAAATGAATTGATGTGCATGGCAAATGACCAAAAAAGCCTCCATTTACATACGGAACTATATTTACTCCACCCCAGACAACAAGTGTCAAGGCATTTGTAGCCTTTGTGACGCCAAAGTAAGTAACCATCTAGGCACAACCTCCCTGTTACGCCAATTGCAATGATTTCCTAATTCATTAAAAGCAGGAAAACCAGGCCTAGTAACAAGCAGCCAATCAGCTATTAGCAGCGTAAATAGATACCTCATGAAATTGTCACCTCCAAAGCCTTTATTATCAGTCCCCTCCGCGTTATTGTTAAAAATTGAATGTAGTGCTAAGTACACAGCGCCAGATCATTCACAGGCAGGTTACTCTACTGTACGCGTCACTGGCTTCATAAAGACACATACTGGTGTCAAATTTATTCAAAACCTTTGTGATGTCATAGCAAAAAGGCCCACCCCCCTAAAACTCTCCTCCGGATTGCTCATATCTTATAGTGGAGCTAACATTGTGCTTGCATTGTGACTGGGTGAGTTTAAACACCAGCGTGATTTGCGCACACAATAAACTTGGCGGTTCAGAATTTCATCAAAACAGAGGTCTGTGCAGGAGACGCTGTCTGTGTCCCGTAAACTTTTGGAGCATTTTAAGCCTTCGGCAACTGCATTTAGAATATTTCTCCCTTGCAAAAAAAAGATACGACCTGCAATACCATCGACTGAAGCAAGACGTATTAATGAGGTGGAACCCCCGCACTTTATAGGCTTGTGCTCCCTGTTCAAGTGTGAAGTAAGTAGATAACTTGAAAGTTCAGCATGTTGAAAACACAACATGTTCTGGTGGAATACAGTATAGATGAAGAAGGAGCCTTAGAAAATAATGTTCCCTGTTAGGTTTCCCCTCCATACCTGTTCCTTCACCTTCTTCCCGGTTTAATATAAAAACAAAACAAACTATATCAAATGTTAAACTATAGAATGGTGAATGTGTGTGAAAAAAAAAAAAAAAAAAAAAAAAAGCCTCCAAAAAAAAAAGTACAATAAACCTTTAGGGGCAGTGGCGGCTCCTTACCTGTCTCCCCAGGGGGGAAGGGGGTGGGGGGGTCTGCACATCATAGGCTGCAGCCCTCTCCTCCATGCATCCTGGTGATTGACACCTGATGTCACCAGGAGGCAGTGTTGAAGTCTGGTGGCTCTGAGGGGCAGAGCCTGAATAAGGGGGAGTGACTTACACCCAGAGCTGCTAGCAGAGGCGCCCGCTTTTAGGGGCTGCATGCGCTGCAACCCCGAGAAACCAGATAGGACTACCGTAATAGCAGTGGAGTGGTAGCGCTCTCTCTGCTATTGCAGAACGGACTGGCAGTCCAGGGGGAGTAAACCACCTTCCCCTGCGACTGCCTGTCTGTGATCAGCAGGGAGTTCTTCCAATGGGAAGTCACTGCTAGGTAGTCCCTGTGGGTAGTGGTCTTTCCTGGGGGAGGTTGCAGTCCCTAGGTAAAATCCGCCACTGCTTAGGGGAAAATTTATCAACTTGCAAAAATCCTTATAGCCGAGAAAAATATATACATTTTTTTATGAATGTATTAATATAGTTATTATTAGTAATACATTTTATTTCTTCGTTACAGGTAATCCTCCGCAACTTCTGTATATAAAAATTTGCAGCTCAGTGACTGTTATAGATCATACATTTTATGAATAACGGTACAATAAAATACAAAGTGTACTGAATATACAATGAGGAGCAGACAAAGGGTAGAATATAAGAAGTGAGTAATACTGTACCACAAATATAACTACATTGCAATAACTTTGCTTTATAGCTCAGAAAAATGCTGATCTTTTATTTGAAAACATAATATTCGGTGATTATTTACTAACATTTCCGTGTCGCCTTCCCAGTGGGTGGAATGATACCACGTACAATTATATTTGTTTGCGCACATAAAATGTTTTATTTCAGGAGTGTTAAAAACATCTTGCGAGTTGCATTTAATTTGCGTATGAAAACCGAGCAGTTTAATAGTGATCATATATCTACGTGATCACTGCGAGTTCTACGGCTCCAATACCTTCCTCTACACCTGGCTCTTCATTAGCGCGGAGGGAATTATCGACAAGAAACGGCCTTCTCTAATTAAACTGCTAAAACAAATGAGCTGCCTGTAATGTAATGTAATGCTTGCAGGATGACAGACGTCTCCACAAAGGGAAAACGGGGAGGAGGAGGGTGATTATCGGCACATGGGAAATAAGTCACTGTGTACAGTATTGATGCAGCATTTGATGGGCTTCATTAGAATACATTAGAGAGCGCGCTGCAGGGAACCATATAGTTATTTGTGCTGCACGGACAGAAATATAACGTTGCGAGATGGACTATGGAAGTGTAAATGTGTATTAGTAATTCTATAGGGGATACTGAAGTTGTTCATTTTGTTTAAATAAACGTATTAGATAAAGTGAGCCCGTGTTTCCATTGATATATTGTTTTGTTTTTTTCCCCCAGCGCACTGGGGGCCTAATTCAGAGAGCGCAGTGGCCGATGTTTTCAGTCCAAGTCACACCGCGTCTGCATCCCAATGGTCACCGCGCGGGGGGGGGGGGGGTGTGTGTGACTAGCCAGACACGGATGTGTCGTGACTGCGACACTACACGCAGTTGCACTGACACGTGAGGCCATTTTCAGATGGTGAAATTGCACCTGCCATAGAGCTTGGCAATCTTTGATGTTATTTCCGATGGTGTGTCTTAGCACGTGACGTGATGGTATAGTGCTGCAGCCAGTGGGTGTCTCAGTAGAAAAATCATCGGTTGTGGCATTACCACAAAGGTGCTATAAAAGACCTAGCCAGGACCGCGTGCACCCCTGAATCTGGGCCTGGATCATTACCACGGGAATTGGTATGAAATACCGCCGGCCACATGGCCGGCGGTTCGATTCCCGTCAGTGGCAGCCCGACAGGAGCAGAGTGCGACGCAGCGGAAGCCCGACAGCGCTGGAAATCCCGATCATGGATAGGTAAGTATCCACTAACCTAACCCCCCTAACCCTAACTTCCCCCCCAAGTGCCTAACCCTAATCCCCCCTCTAAGTGCCTAACCCTAACCACCCCCTTCCCCGCTGCCTAAACCTAAGTCCCCCGGGGGGGTGCCTAACCCTAAGTCCCCCCCGGGGGTGCCTAACCCCAACCCTCCCGCCCCCTAGCCTAACCCTAACCCTCCCGGGGGGGTGCCTAACCCTAAGTCCCCCCCCCCCGGGAGCCCTAAACCTAAGCCTCCCCCCCGCGGCTGTCCGCTCGCGGCGCCCGGCATCACTACGATCGTGATGCCGGGCGCCGGTCTCCTGGCATCGGGGAAATGCGGACGTCTGCATCTAGACGCCCCGCATTTCACCCTTGCCGCTATAAGACAGTCGGGAAGCTGGCTGCCGGTATATAGGCAGTCGGCTCCCCAATTGCCTCCCATTACCACGGCCCTTATTAAACCCCTGAATGAGCTGGTGGATTGCCCGGAGAGTGCAAGTATCCAGGGTGGGGGGGGGGTGAGAGGAAATGATTTATGAGCTTCCTCCAGGTGTGGACCTCACCCCTCCTTCCCTTGTTGCAGCGTACGTTGTTTTACACTATGCGGGAGGGACTGTCCGGAAAGCTTCCCTTCAAAGACAAAAAATCTACTCAGCTATTTTTTGAGACTTAAAGCTTTATTAATGTTCAACCAACCCCTGCACAGTGTCACTCTATCGTCTGGTATGATACATGCAACTACTCCAATTTCCTGACCTCTCCCTAGTCTCCTCGTGCCTCCCGCTGGACTTAGGTTTGTTTCTGCTTTCTCTCTCTTGCATCCTTACGATCACTGTCACCAACACAAGGGCTGATTCTTAGTCACACACAGTGACTGTAGCTGTGACCAGCAGCGGAAGACAGATTTACTACCTTATGCAAATGCGGGGAATCCGTGAGTCTGCAAGCAGAATCCCACGCTGCCTTTTCATTTTTACTCCGGCCGCTGCAACCATTATCAACTGTAATGGCAATTGCACCAGCCCAAAGATACGTCAGAAACAGGCTTCCCTCACAGTTCTCACAGCTCAGAGTAACACAGAGCTTTTGATACACTCCCAAAAGTTAGGGTGCTTACATGCAATTGCATTGTCCAAAATACCCATTTTCACGGAAAGACAGATCCGGCCGAGTTCCATCCAACCCAGAAAAGGACAGACATGCGCAAATATGCATCTGCACATGGCATGTAAGGAAGATCGCAATTTAATAAAGACAAGAAAACAAAGGAAAGTCAGTTTGATTTTGATGCACTTACAGTATATCCCTATAATAGCAGCATAGAAAAAAAAAAAGAATCTAATTTTTAGTACCTCGTATATTTAACATTTCTTACGGTGTCGCACTTTTTATAACAATAACTTTTACAAAAATGACTACCTCCAAATATACACAAAAATAAAATTTTCATAAGGGGTTAAAGTAAGCAAAGTATTAATGTAATGTCCCGTTAACTGTGCCCACCATTCATTGGTGACAGTGGGGAAAAACGGGGCTGGCATAGCTGCAGGAGGGGGTTCGCTCCTTTAAGGCAATTTATATACAGAAGAATTCATGCATTATCACTCAGTTTGACAATAAGTATCAGATCTCACACTCGGATCGGATGCACTGTAGAGCGATGAACATATACTAAAATTGATTTGATGACACAATAGGTATATATCATCTCATCTGAAATCATTGCACGTGTGATACATACATTATATGAAATGGGTGATAACCTGACACAGATACTCTGAACAATCCAGTAACATTTAATCAGAGTATTCCTGCTTTAACAGGTTTTCAATCAAATGGGCTTTATATCCTCTTATTTAAATATCCACCAATGTTGTAAAACAAATGTACAGGCATATACAGTATATCCCTTTCAGTAATGATCAATAGTTCGCCATTAAGCAGCACAGTTGCAGCTATACTCCTGACATGTGGAATTAAAGCAGCTAGATACCAATGCACATGAATGCCTCCAATATTGCAGCTGTCTGCATTGCACTTATATTAGCTGAAATAAAGTAAATGTTCAGGCATATATCTCTCTTTCTGTAGTAATCAGTGTTTCCCTATTAAGGGCCGTATTCAATTCAGAGCGAAAAGCTGTTTACGCATGGTTTTTGGTGAAATTTTCGCCTGGAAATTTATCTCCGTATTCGTTTTCAGTCCATTTTCGCCTATGCGGAAAGTCAATGCACTGAAATAGGCGATACTTATTTTTTTATTATTACACAGAATAGCAGGAGAAAAGAAGTGTAAAATCTATATTATGGGGTGCAGATGTTGAGAAACCACTCAGAACCCTTGGTATAACCCCCCCAAAGGACAATTCATCCGCAAAAAGAATTAAAAAATTCCAGGTACACCCAAAAAACGCATTAGAAATTTGGGGCGAAAATGAAAAAAAAAGTGGGGGGACAACTTAAAAAAACTAGCGAAATAAGCTTCTGGGGGTGATCTAAGAAGGGGCCAAGTGTTTTTGGGATTGCAGGTGCTTGTATGATGGAGCAATTTCACTTTTTCTGAAACTTCCCTTTAGAGACATAAAAATATGCTCGTACCCATTCACAAGTCCCCGGAATTTGATGGAAATACTTATTTGCTCCAAAAAATACTGCTTTATGCCATTCTTCACCACTTCAACCAAAACGCTAATAGCAAGCAATTACCACCACTTAAGTACCCTAATTAGTTCAATTAGGGCTAATACTAAACTACCATAATGATTTCTGAGGACAGCCCATCTTTTTCCAGGGTACAGAGTGATTCCTTCAATTCATCCTGCGCTTTTCGCCTGGCTCGCCTACGCCAGGTGCTGTTTTCGCCTGTTTGGCAATTGAATACGAAGTAAAAACGGGAGCGCACGCAAAAGTTTTCATGTCCAAAACACGCAAAGGCGGCAAAAAGTCAGGCAGGCAAAACTTGCTCGCGGATGAGAAACTAATAGAATACGGCCCTAAGCGGCAGATTTGTAGCCATATTCCTGACATGTGGGATAAAGGCAGCTAGCTACAAGTGTCCATAAAGCAAGCTTTTCAGCAGCGCTTTATAACATTGTAGAGAGGTCTTTTAAATATACATAATATAATATATAGAAATTACTGTGTGTTACATTGATTGGATGAAGTGAATAATCCACTTACAGATGGGCCCAGCTGCATTGTTGCTTATAGCGCAGCAAGTCGCGCCATGCGTGGCGTGAAATGCCTTCCCACGATTGGGGACGCACAATAGCGTCTCCATTCAATCCTATGGAGACACACTCCCACGATCAGGGACGCACGAGTGCGTCTCCATAGGTTTGAATCACTCCTGCGATTGGGGACGTGCCATAGCGCAGCGTGGCGTATAGCGATCGGCAACAAACTGGGCATATCTGTAGATACTTTGATTTAATATTTGTGGATTGTTCACAGTATTCTTTAAACAGGTTTTCAGTTAAATTAAATGAGCTTGATATCCTCTAAATATCCTCCAATGTTACATCTGTTTATATGTACACTTATATTAGCTGAAATGACAAATGTGATTTTATATGTACAGGCGGTGTAATAGTTAGCGTTACTGCCTCACAGCACTAAGGTCATGGGTTCAATTACCACTACGAGGGGTATTCAATATGAAAAGTTAACCTCGCCGTCGAAGTTTTCGCCGCACATCGGAGCTTTTGCCGGCGAAAAAGTATCGCACGCTCCCCCGCTTATACCCGTATTCAATATGAAATCAGTGAAAACTTTGATGATTTTTGGGGAAATCACCCTAACACCCAAAAAAAATGCTCTGACATGGGGGATCAATCTGGATACCCCCGATGGGCCCTGCAGAAGGTTTTTGGGGTCTTTAAACAGGCTCAATAGCTGCTATTTTGGGGATTTGGGAAGGTGGTGACGAATAGTATTTAGAAGTATTTTTTGAAGAAAATAAGTAGTCCCAGCAAATGTTGGGTACTTGAAAAATGGGGGTGAGCAGATTTAAAAGTTGTTAAAGTGACGTTTTCAAAAATGTGAAAAATCCACCTGCAAAAAAACACCTGCAAAAAAACACCTGCAAAAAAACACCTGCAAAAAAACACCTGGGGCATAACTTGATTGTAGTTCGCTAGTTTTTAACTTTGTACCCTCCAATTTTTTTTTCGCCCCCAAAATGAAAGTGCTTTTTTGGGGTTCTTCTGAAGTATATTTTTTTACATTTTTGGGGGGGACTGTCTGAAGGGTGCAGGGTGGTTTCCAAAATGTTGCACCCCAAAACCCCAATTCTGCACTTTTTTTCGCCACCCATTCCTTGGTGATACCTTTTCGCAGGGTCGAATGCAATATACTTTTCGCACCGGCGAAAAGTTCCCAAACTGAATACGGTGTAAGAGCGGCGAAAATGACGTCATCCGAGCGAAAACATTGCAGAAACTGAGTTTTCGCTCCATATTGAATACCCCAATACGGCCCTAACTGTGCGGAGTTTGTATATTCTCCCTGTGCTTGTGTGGGTTTGTTCCGGTTTTCTCCCACACTCGAAAAATATACTGGTAGGTTAATTGGCCCCCACAAAATTGACCATAGTGTGTATGTTTGTGAGCATGTGGTAGGGAACATAGATTATAAGCTCCACTGGGGCAGGGACAGATGTCAATGGTAAGATATTCTCTGTAAAGTGCCGCGGAATGTGTGCGCTATATAAATACTGTAACTGGTAATAAATTGTGTAATATATATATATATATATATATATATATATATATATATACACACACACACACACACACATATATCCATCTCTGTAGTGAGCAAAATGTCCCCATTAAAGCAGCACATTTGCAGCTATACTCCTGACATGTGGAATAAAGGCAGCTAGATATGAATGCCTCTAATATTGCAGCTGTCTGCATTGCACTTACAGTATATTAGCTGATCTCTTTCTGTAGTAATCAGTGTTTCCATAATAAGCTGCACATACACCGGACATGAGATAAAGGCAGCTGGTGCACTTATATAGCTGATATAAAACAAACGTTCAGGCATATATAGCTTTCTGTAGTAATCAGTGTTTCCATAATAAACTGCACATACACCTGACATGAGATAAAGGCAGCTGTTGCACTTACTATATATAGCTGATATAAAACAAATGTTCAGGCATATATAGCTCTTTCTGTAGTAATCAGTGTTTCCCTAGTATGCAGCACATACACCTGACATGTGAGATAAAGGCAGCTGGTGCACTTATATTAGCAGATATAAAACAAGTGTTCAGGCATATATAGCTCTTTCTGTAGTAATCAGTGTTTCCCTAGTATGCAGCACATTTATAGCCATACTCCTGCCATTTGGGATAAAGGCAGCTAGATACAAATGCCCATAAAGTAAGTTTCCCAGCAGCGCATTATAACATTGCAGAGTGGTCTTTTAAATATATGTAATACAACATATACTATATAACATATAATAGGTATTCAACAACAGTGCAGCAGCAAACACCAATGCACGTTTCACATGACTGCTTCTTTGAGGCTATAGTGCAGGAGCCAGCATGTCCTGGGGCTTAAGTTCACACCTGTAACCAATCAAAAAAATGGGGGTGTGAGCAATCACATGGTATCACTATAACCAATCTAAAGATGCAGGTCAGGTGGGTGCTGATTAAACCAATCAGACAGTTCCTCTCATGAGAGTATTAGTGCACAGATCATTGGTCAGTTTACTGGAAAGTGATTCTAAACTACTTGGAGGTCACAATTAGCAGCAATACTTTCTACACAGGAACAGTTCTCAGCCAATCATAATCCCCTAATATCGGCATATACTTTTAATCCATAAATTGCATACTTGTTGAAATATAATGATATAGATATAAATATCTAGATAAGTAATATGGTGAATATACAGAGCACACATTCAATATACTGTATCTCATAATGAAAATCAAATAGATATTTAGGTGTATTACAGTAAATAAACACTTAATTTGTCTCATAATAAAAATTTACATTTATGTTGAAATTGCAATAAACATATAATAAACATACATAAGTATAATAATGTATAATAAGCATTTATTTATAGTGTCTCAAAAATAAAATAAAGTAATATTCTAGTGCAATTTCAGTAAACATAGACAATAAGGGGTATATTTACTAAAGTGAGTTTTTAGAAGTGGAGAATGTTGCCCATAGCAACCAATCAGATTCTACTTATCATTTGTCTAGCATCTTCTAGAACAGTGGTTCTCAAACTCGGTCCACAGGACCCCACACATAGGTCACATTTTGCAGGTCACCCACCAGCAGCACAGGTGTAGTCATTACTCATTGACACATTTTAGAAGATCCACAGGTGGAGCTAATTATTTCACTTGCGATTCTATCAGGAGACCTGGAAAACATGCACTGTTTGGGGTCCTGAGGACCGAGTTTGAGAACCTGAGTTCTAGAAGGTGCTAGTTAATACCTCTTTTCCACCAAAAACCTGGGTCCGACCTGGGTTTTCAGACATGGGACCTGATTCAGAGCCTATCGCATGGTATGCGAACACGCATGCGCATGCTTCGTTCTGCATGTGCGTGAAGTACTCTGTGCGTGAAGTACTCTGTGCGATCGCAACCCTCTCGCTCGCCAAGCAAAGACAGCCCAGTGAAATGAGTGACAGGAGATGCCGTTTGTGGGTGGTAACAGCGGCAGGACACTAATAACGGGGGAGCGGAGGTGCGAACGCAGACGTGCCTGAGTGTTCCAGTGTCATTTCAAAGGCGTGCATAATTAACAGGCAGCGTCATAGTACACGTCACATGCCTGTTTTTTACGCTGAAGTCCTCGCAGTGCTTGCGGTAGGGTAAGGCAACCACAAGCGCTGTGTTAGCTTCCGATGGTCCTCGATGTACCAATGTTTTAATACACTTCCTCGAGATGACGTGCGCTAGTGGGCGTTTCAACATACACTAATGGGTGTCTGCATACACAGAGCGATCGCTCGCACAGCCAAAGTGGGTGTGCTAATGCCTTTCCGAGCGAGATCCTGCCATGGCGTCACTTTGCTGATTTTGCATACGCTGGATGAGAGCGATCACATCTAGCGAGCGGCTCTGAATCAGGTCCATGGTTCCAACCCAGGTCAGACCCCGTTTACACAGCACCATCGATTTGGGTTATTCTCTGGTCAGCCCTGCTAAACTTGTGAGGTCATAAAAATTGGGAGGTGACTGCTCCACAACCACCAATCAGCTCATTTTAGACATGACTCAGATCGGATAACCCGGGTTGCACTGTTTACACTGCACCATTACCCAGGTCCATCCTGGGTCCGACCCTGGTAGCTACCTGGGTTGGATTGCTGGGTCATTTGACCCGGGTTATTATTCAGGGAACCTTTTCCACTGAGCTGCGACCCGGGCAGACACAGCAATAACCCAGGTTTTTGCTCTGGTGTAAAAGGGGTATAAATGTCAAGTAGAATCTGATTGGTTGCTATGGGCAACATCTCCACTTCTAAATACTCTCACTTCAGTAAATATGCCCCTAAATGTCAATATATATATATATATATATATATATAGTTCATACAGAGAAAGCTGCACACCACCTCTGGTCCCGATGGCAGGGGGGCGTATTGCGCCCCCCTCCCCGCAGCCTCCGCTACAGGTGTACGGGCAGTCGGCTGACCGCCCATACGCTCAGCACGATGCCCCAAAATGTCTGCCGATATATTGGGCATCGGCTGTGCAGCACAGCCAACGCAATATGTCTGTGAATGATGTAGTTCACAGATATATCGCTGGTACACACTGGCCGACCCAGACAAGATATATTGTCCGGTCAATTGATCGGCTAATATATCTGCCAGTGTGTACGCAGCATTAACTAATAATGTGCACAATGTAGTGCTTTTACACATAATATGCTTCATTACCTCATTGTTTAACTAATAATGGTCCTGATTCAGCTTAGGATGGAATTGCAGAGCTGCACTCTGCAATTCCATCCTTGCATTATGGTAATGCAGCAGGAGGTGTCGTGCCTCCTTCATGCATTACTTATCCGAGCTGCGTCCAAGGACTGCTGAGTGACACATAGGGTCACGCAAGCCGGTCGCCGCAGATACCACAAAGAGGCCAGGAAAACTTCAGTAGCCGACGGAGATCCTGGCCTCTTCTCTCCCCCCCCAATGGTGGCGAAACGTCTCCGTTTTGGGAAATGGAGGCCGTCACTGCCCCCTCCCCACCCACATATGGCAGCAAACTGTCAATCCAGGGCCGTAACCAGGGAAGTGCGACCAGTGCCATGGCACAGGGCACCGCAGGGCAGGGGGCGCTGTTTGGGCCTGTCAGTTTTCCTGTTTATTATCATTCTCACTTGTAGATTCCTCTTCTTTCATTCCCAGCATCTCCTGTCCTCCCCTCTCTCTTCCCTGGCCCCAGCATCTCCTGGCCTCCCCTATCTCTTCCCTGGCCCCAGCATCTCCTGGCCTCCCCTATCTCTTCCCTGGCCCCAGCATCTCCTGGCCTCCCATATCTCTTCCCTGGCCCCAGCATCTCCTGGCCTCCCCTATCTCTTCCCTGGCCCCAGCATCTCCTGGCCTCCCCTATCTCTTCCCTGGCCCCAGCATCTCCTGGCCTCCCCTATCTCTTCCCTGGCCCCAGCATCTCCTGGCCTCCCCTATCTCTTCCCTGGCCCCAGCATCTCCTGGCCTCCCATATCTCTTCCCTGGCCCCAGCATCTCCTGGCCTCCCCTATCTCTTCCCTGGCCCCAGCATCTCCTGGCCTCCCATATCTCTTCCCTAGCCCCAGCATCTCCTGGCCTCCCATATCTCTTCCCTGGCCCCAGCATCTCCTGGCCTCCCCTATCTCTTCCCTGGCACCAGCATCTCCTGGCCTCCCCTTTCTCTTTCTTGGCCCTAGCATCTCCTGGCGTCCCATATCACTTCCCTGGCCCCAGCATCTCCTGGCCTCCCATATCTCTTCCCTGGTCCTTCCCCATGGCCCTTTTTCAGGTGCACTAACTAATTTCCCTATTTAAAAAATGGGGGGGGGGGGGCGCCAATGCTCTCTCTGGCACAGGGCACCAAAAAGCCTAGTTACGGCTCTGTGTCAATCACTGATAGTCTGATGCCGCTCTGCGTGAGAACACACATGACCATCATGCACATGTCCGGCGCCTGCGCAGATTCCTGTCCATCGGGAATCTGTGTTCAGCAGTGTATATATGTGTGCCTGGTAAATAGGTCCCTATGTGCATAAATGATCATAATGCGATCTGGGTGTAATATGTGCACCCAAAATCACATTGCTATATGTCAGAATATCACCCAAATGTATCAAATAGCAGCCGCAGGGACAAGGGCTCTGAACCTGTGCCTGTGATGAGCTTGGAGTGACTCATGTGCATGGGCGGTCTACTGAGCACACGTGTGCGAATGGCCAATGAAGGGAAGGGCCCCGGTGGAACCCTCTCCTGGTGATATCTGTAGAGTGTAGCTCATTGGCTACAGCAGCACAAATCCATCTTCAGATGGCGTAAGCTGCAGGTGGCCAAACACCGATATGCTTAGCATTCCGCAGCCTGGAAAAGCTGACTGCATTTGCAGCCCCCATTCAAACCTATGGAGGCTTCAGCTGCTGACGTAAATGGAGGTTCCGCAGCAGATATCTGCTACAGAGTCTTCCTACATTTGGGTTATACTTGCATTTGCAGATTTAGCATAGCTGCCGCTTCTTTGGATGCAGCTGCGAAGCTAGCACATGGTAATGCAGCAGGAAGCGTCTGGTAGAAATACGCACCTCCTACATGCAGGAAGCTGTATTGGCTCACCTGCACCGGCTCACCTGCAACACCATCGGCACACTGAGTAATGTATGAGATCGGAGAACGCGGATTGGCTGCCGCTGCCCGACCGCTGAGGCCAGGAAATCTCTGTCAGATTATTGAGATCTTGCCTACTACATTCCCACAAAACTGGGGGTAAAACACCTCCATTTTTGGAACCCATCGCAGCCGGCTCCTGGCCCCAAACGGCTGCAAACTGTCAATCAACTCACGTCTGCAGCCGTACAAAGGGCCTGCTTCAATACGGATTGCAATTGCAACGGCGTAGGCATATCAGCCGATGGTGCGTACTGAGCATGCGTGAGTTATCATTGTGATCACACTGCGATCACATATGCAGATACAAAGCCATCGCAGATCAAGGGATGGGCCGTCATTGTTTGGGGGGGGTGACGGGGGAGTGGTTGGGGAAATGCAGGCGTGCCTGTCCATTTGGACGCTGTTACTTCGGCGTACATACAGTCAGGTCCATAAATATTGGGACATTGACAGAATTTTCATATTTTGGCCTCTATTCACCACCACAATGGCTTTGAAATTAAACAAACAAGATGTGCTTTAACTGCAGACTTTCAGATTTAATATGAGGGTAATTACATCCAAATCAGGTGAACGTGTAGGAATTACAACGGTTTCTATATGTGCCTCCCACTTTTTAAGGGGCCAAAAGTAATGGGACAAACTAAACAATCCTAAATCTAACTTTCACTTTTTAATACTTTGTTGCAAATTCTTTGCAGGCAATTACAGCCTGAAGCCTGGAACGCATAGACATCACCAGACGCTGGGTTTCATCCCTGGTGATGCTCTGCCAGGCCTCTACTGCAAATGTCTTCAGTTCCTGCTTGTTCTTGGGGCATTTTCCCTTCAGTTTTGTCTTCATCAAGTGAAATGCATGCTCAATTGGATTCAGGTCAGGGGATTGACTTGGCCATTGCATAACATTCCACTTTTTAGCCTTAAAAAACTCTTTGGTTGCTTTTGCAGTATGCTTCGGGTCATTGTCCATCTGCACTGTGAAGCACTGTCCAATGAGTTCTGAAGCATTTGACTGAATATGAGCATATAATATTGCCCGAAACACTTCAGAATTCATTCTGCTGCTTTTGTCAGCAGTCACATCATTAATAAATACAAGGGAACCAGTTCAATTGGCAGCCATACATGCCCACGCCATGACACTAACACCACCATGCTTCACTGATGAGGTGGTATGTTTTGGATCATGAGCAGTTCCTTTCCTTCTCTTCTCTTCCCATCACTCTGGTACAAGTTGATCTTTGTTTCATCTGTCAATAGGATGTAGTTCCAGAACTGTAATGGCTTTTTTAGATGTTGTTTGGCAAACTCTAATCTGGTCTTCCTGTTTTTGTGGCTCACCAATGGTTTGCATCTTGTGGTGAACCCTCTATATTCACTCTTGTAAAGTCTTCTCATGATTGTTGACTTTGACACATATACATCTACCTCCTGGAGAGTGTTCTTAATTTGGCCAACTGTTGCGAAGGGGTTTTTCTTCACCAGGGAAATAATTCTTTTGTCATCCACCACAGTTGTTTTCCGTGGTCTTCCAGGTCTTTTGGTGTTGCTGAGCTCTCCAGTGCATTTTTTTCTTTTTAAGAAACAGTTGATTTGGCCACACCTAATGTTTTTGCAATCTCTCTGATGGGTTTGTTTTGATTTTTCAGCCTAATGATGGCTTGCTTCACTGATAGTGACAGCTCTTTGGATCTCATTTTGAGAGTTGACAGCAACTGATTCCAAATGCAAATGTCACACCTAGAATCAACTCCAGACCTTTTACCTGCTTAATTGATAATGAAATAACGAGGGAATAGCCCACACCTATCCATGAAATAGCTTTTGAGTTGATAGTCCCATTACTTTTGGCCCCTTAAAAAGTGGGAGGCACATTTTGAAACTGTTGGAATTCCTACACCGTTCACCCGATTTGGATGTAATTACCCTCAAATTAAATCTGAAAGTCTGCAGTTAAAGCACATCTTGTTTGTTTCATTTCAAATCCATTGTGGTGGTGAATCGAGGCCAAAATCTGAAAATTCTGTCAATGGGCCTGATTCAGACCCACTCGCGAGCGGCTGTCCGCTCGCAAGTGGGTCGATGTTATGGACTGAGCATGCGCACGACGGAGGGAGCTCCGTCGTGCGCATGCGCCAGACGCGACGAGCGAAGGAAAGTCCTTCGCTCGTTGTGTCCGATCAAAGGGGGCGTGCTGTCAATGTTGATTGACAGCACGCCCCCTTTGGTGGGCGTGCCGGGGGCGTGCCTCCCTGACGGGGGCGTTCCTAAGGGAACGCCTCCCGTCAGAAGCCGGCCCACTGACATCACTAGTGATGTCAGTGGGAGTGATTTTGGCTCTGATAGAGCCAAAATCACTCCGGAGCTTGCGGTTGAAAACCTCAACCGCAGGCTCCGGCTCGCAAATTCGATGGTCGCGATGGTCTCGACCATCGCGACCATCACAATGCACGCTCGTATAGCCTGTGGGTGGTGACCCACAGCTATACGAGCGTCCAGGAGGACGCTCCATGAAAATGGAGCCCGGCCCTCATTCAGAGCGTGCTCTGCCAATGTCCCAATATTTATGGACCTGACTGTAAATTAGCCACTGCGACGGCATACGCAGCTTGTCTACTCGGTGCGTGCGACGAGCTTAGCAATTTCTGAAACAGGTCAGGGCTGCTGTAATTCTGCGTGATGGGCCAATGTTACAGCTGTATACGCAGGACTGCGAGGTCTTACGGATGTGAGATAGCAGTAGTGGGCGTCTCTATGCTGGCTTCGCGATTGCAACCGTTAGCATATATTCACAGCAGGACTGCGTGCGTAACCGTAGCTGTGATCGCAATAGCGATCCCTAGTGAATCAGGCCCTCAGTCTGACAATGCACATGGGCAGTACGGGTTTGGTGCATTCACATTGTACCAAACATCGGAACATGGCGTATAATTTAGCCTTGTTTCCGGACCTGTATACCCACATTATTTGTTAACAAAACACCTTACAAATCTAGCGTCAACACCACAGCAAATATGAGAACAAAAAATAGGATGTAAAAAGTTTAGTATATAACAATTTATTTAACCATATAAAAAAAAACATGGGGTAAAATGTAATAGAGCCTGAGTTAGTAAAATGTGTGAGTATAGAGCTAGACTCAAACAATTGCTCGTCACAACCCTGTAACTCGCAATGGCAATACACGCATCTGGATGTTTTGCCATTGTGAGGATATAAGTCAGGCAAAGTATTTAGAGTGCAAGTGTTGTACGACAGCTATAAATGTTTTATTTTTATTTTGCAGAGATCATGGCTACAAAAAATTCAAAAAATGTCCTAACTGAATTTATAGCTATATATCGCGCACATCCATGCCTATATCGCGCACATCCATGCCTATGGAAGTGCGATGATAACTTATATAAACCGCGAAAAAAGGGCAATGGCATTTAATGCCCTCATTGAGGTTGCCAAGTCCAAAATACCTAATGCCAATCTGACATTGGTCAAAAACAAAAATTGCTCATTTACGCACCGTGTTCAATAAGGAGAACAATAATATGAGATATGGTAAGAACTTACCCTTGTTATCTCTATTTCTACGAAGTCCATAGGGTTCCACAGGATACCTTGGGGTATAGGTGTGACGTCAGTCGCAGGGCACCAAAGAGTTAAGCTTTCAGCCTCCCAGGATGCACTAGGTCCCCCTCCTATACCCCGCCCCCGGGCCAAGGCACCTCAGTTAGTTACCAAGCCATAGGCCGGAGGAGGAGAAGGAAGAGAGAGAACAAAGATCTGGACACATACAAGAATCACATTCTCACCAGAGGGAGACGGAAAACCGGTGACCAGAGCAAAGCCCATCTGCAGCACAGGTGCGACAGGGCGGGAGTCCTGTGGAACCCTATGGACTTCGTAGAAATAGAGATAACAAGGGTAAGTTCTTACCATATCTCATATTTTCTACTTCAGGGTCCATAGGGTATCCACAGGATACCTTGGGGATGTCCCAAAGCAGTATCCTTTAAGGGTGGGGACGCTCCTGTGCAGAAAGGAGAATCCGCCGCCCGAAGGAAGCATCCTGAGAGGCGAAGGTGTCAAACCAGTAATACCTCACGAAGGTATGGACAGAAGACCACGTAGCAGCCTTGCAGATCTGAACTGCCGAGGCACCACGTCGAGCTGCCCACGAAGGACCCACAGACCTAGTGGAATGAGCCTTCAGAGAAGGAGGGACCGGTAGGCCTTCATGAAGATAAGCTTCAGAAATAGCCATACGGATCCAGGCTGCCAAAGTTTGCTTTGAAGCAGGCCAACCCTTTTTACAGAAGCCATAGAGGACAACAAAGCGTCCGACTTCCTAAACAAAGAAGTGCGGTCAACATAAGTCCTTAAGGCCCGCACAACATCCAAAGAGGCCTCACCCACGGAAAGACCCGGTGAGTTAAAGGCCGGAACAACTATTTCCTCGTTAACATGAAACTGGGAAACAACTTTGGGAAGAAACTTGGGCCGAGTGCGGAGCACTGCCCTGTTCCCATGAAAAACCAAGAAAGGGGGTCTACAAGAAAGAGCCCCTAACTCAGAAACACGTCTGGCTGAAGCAACGGCCAGAAGGAAAACAGTCTTAGCTGTTAGCCATTTAATATCCACTGAGCCCAGTGGTTCAAACGGCGGTCCTTGGAGAGCCCTCAGGACCACAGCCAAATCCCAAGGCGCCACAGGTGGAACAAAGGGCGGCTGAATACGGAGAACACCTTGCATAAAGGTGCGCACATCCGGGATTGTAGCAATCCTACGGTGAAACCAGACAGATAGGGCCGAAACCTGTACCTTCAAAGAAGCAAGGCGAAGCCCATGATCTAGTCCCGCTTGCAGGAAGGCGAGAATCCGAGACAGACGAAACTCCCGCGGTGCATAACCTCTCGGTCGACACCACTGGAAGAACATATGCCACACGCGATGGTATATCCTCGCGGAAGACGGTTTCCGAGCTCGTAACATGGTACGCACCACAGAGCTGGAAAACCCCCAGGACCTCAGCATGGCCGTCTCAACAGCCACGCCGCCAAAGACAGCCGAGTCAGGTCCGGGTGAAGACAAGGACCCTGAGACAGAAGGTCCGGTCGTAGCGGCAACCGCAGAGGACTGTCCACGGACAGACCCTGAAGGTCTGAGAACCAGTGCCGTCTGGGCCACGCGGGAGCTATCAACAGGAGCGTCCCTCCTTCCTGTTTGAATTTCCGGATTACCCGTGGAAGAAGGGAGACCGGAGGGAACAGGTATGCGAACCTGAACGTCCACCGGACGGACAGAGCATCCACCAGAGACGCCCCTTCGTCTCTTGTGCGAGACCCGTACACCGGCAACTTGTTGTTGTGCCGGGACGCCATGAGGTCGATTTCTGGAAGACCCCACCTGTCCACCAGTAGTTGAAAAACGTCCGGGTGCAGGGACCATTCCCCTGGATGAACGTCCTGGCGACTTAGAAATCTGCCTCCCAATTTAGCACTCCCGGGATGAAGACCGCTGATATGGCCGGAAGATTGCGCTCCGCCCAAACCAGGATCCGAGAGACCTCTACGAGAGCCGCCCGACTGTGAGTTCCTCCTTGCCTGTTTATGTAGGCCACGGTGGTAGCATTGTCCGACTGGACCTGCACCGGGTGACCCTGGAGAAACCGCTGTGCCTGCAGGAGAGCATTGAAGACCGCACGGAGTTCCAAGATATTTATTGGAAGCTCCGCTTCTGTCGGTGTCCACCTGCCCTGGAACAAGTGTGGACCCGAAACTGCTCCCCAGCCCCGAAGACTGGCGTCCGTTGTCAACAGGACCCAATTTGGAACCCAGAACGGACGTCCCTTGTTGAGGTGGGTCGTCTTTAACCACCACGCAAGGGACAGGTGAACCTCCGGGGTGAGCACAATCGTCTGGAACTTCAGAGACTGAGGCAGCCCGTTCCACTTGGACAGGATCAGGTGCTGCAGAGGTCTGGAGTGAAACTGGGCGTATTCCACCATGTCGAACACCGACACCATGGAGCCCAGTAACCTCATCGCCGAGTGTAAGGACACCCGGCGGCTGTGCAGACAACTGCGCACCCTTGACTGTAAAGCAGAGATCTTGTCCTCCGTCACGAAGATCCTTTGCTGTCCCGAGTCCAATAAGGCTCCAAGATGCAGAATCCTCCGAGACGGGATTAGAGTGGACTTCTGCCAGTTGATTAGCCAGCCGTGCCATTGCAGCAGTGCAATGGTCAGGTCCAAGTGGTGTAACAGGAGCTCTGGAGATCCTGCCACCAATAACAGGTCGTCCAAGTACGGCAACATGCGGACTCCTTGCAGCCGCAGAGAAGCCGCCATGACCGCCATAGCGTCCTGTAAGTTCAATGACACCATGTAGTCCCCAGGTTCCAGCGCCAGAATGATGGACCGTAGGGTCTCCATCCGAAACTTCGGGACCCGCAAAGACTTGTTGAGTGCTTTGAGGTTGAGAATCGGACGATATGACCCATTGGGTTTCTGTACCAAAAAAAGATTTGAATAGAAACCCTGGCCCCTCTGGGAGAATGGAACAGGCACTATAACTCCAGCCTGGAGCATAGTGTGCAATACCTTCCGCAGCTCCGTAGCCTTGTTCCGGTCTGATGGTAGACCCGTGGTGAAGAATCGAGCCGGGGGTCTGTGCCGGAAGGAGAGGGCGTACCCGTGAGAGACCACCTCCAGAACCCAAGTGTCTGTCGTAGTGAACGACCAACACCGGGAGAACTGCAGCAGGCGGCCTCCCACCCTGGGATCCCCCAAGGGGAGACCCGGACCGTCAGGCCGCAGGCTTGTCATCTGGCTTGGGGGCCGGACGTCTGGTACTCCATGCCTGTTTCCGGGGCTTGACCGATTTCTTAGGGCCAGCCTGTCGAGGAAACGACTGTGGTTTGGGCCTGCCCTGGGCCCTAGATGACCGAAAGGACGATGGTCCAGAACCAGAAGGAGCAGCGGCCGACGGGAGACAAGCAGATTTGGCTGCCGCCAGCGTGGCCACAATCTTATCCAGATCCGGACCGAAGAGAACTTCTCCGGTAAACGGCAACGCTTCCAGACCTTTCTTGGATCTGCGTCCGCCTTCCAGGATCGCAGCCACAAGGTGCGACGAGCAGCTACCGCTGCTGAAGAAATTCTAGACACCAGAGTACTAATGTCTAGAGCCGCCTCGTTGATGTAGGTGGCCGAATCACGGAGATTGCCAATCAACTCCGCCTGTTCGGCCGGACAGTCGGATTCAAAAGAAGCCTCTAATGAATCCGCCCAGCGCTCCATCGCTCTGGCAACCCAGCAAATGGCCATAGCCGGCCGTGCTGCCCCCCCTGCAAGGGAATAAGCAGACTTCAGGCAGATTTCTACCTTGCGGTCCGTAGCATCCTTAAGGGAGGACATGGATGGCATCGGCAATGTGGCACTACGGACAAGACGGGTCACGTGAGAATCCACCTGTGGAGGGGATTCACACTTAGCAAAATAATTATCCGCGAACGGATAAGCCACCGCCAGGCGTCTCTGCGGCTGGTATCTTTTGCCAGGTTGTTTCCACGCCTCCTCTAAATGGTCCACCAACTGACCCGAAAGAGGAAAGACTGTGGCATCGCCCTTCACATCTTTGAAAAAGGCATACTTAGATTTAGCCGCTGGGGGAACTTCGTCCTCAATCACCAAGGCTGTGCGGACCGCCCGAATAAGTCCAGGAATATATACTTTGGACTTAGCATCAGCGTCCTTAGTATGGAAAGGTTCCTGATCGTAAGGATCCAGAATCTCCCCATCATCAGACGTCCCTTCGTCATCCTCATAAGGAGCGGACAGAGACGCCACCGGCCTTTTATGAGGCCGCATCACAGACTCCCCTTGCAACACATCCGACAAGTGCTGTACAGAACTCGTCAGGGAGTTAACCCACGCTGGCTCCTGAGAACCCGGGAGCGGGGAAATAGGGAGACTGTGGGGTACCACCAATTGTCGTGGGAACCCCTGCATGGGTGACGACACCACAGACTGCTGGGACAAACCCATCGGAGTAAACGCGGGCTGCGGAGCTAACTGGCCCACTAAAGCTGTTAACGCCTGAGCGAAACAAGCCCAGGGCGGCTCCTGTACCGGTGCTGTAACCGTAATAGGCCGCGCCATGGACAAACACTGCCGGCAAAGGCCCTCCGCGCTACCCTCCCCCTCCGCTAACGGTACTTTGCACGTGGTACACTGTAGCCGGAGGGGAAAATCACTTTCAGACATGATGGCACCACGTATGTGACCTCTCTCACCAATTAAGTATTAAATAGGCGAGAGACCACCCTGCAGCACCGCACCGCAAGGGCTTTAGCAGAAAGAACAGGGACAGTAATAAAGCTGACAGTTTAGAGAAGAAAAGTTACAGGCAGCGCTAGCACAGTCACATACAATGCAGAGAAATAACAATTCCTGCACTAACAGCGCTGATCACTCAACTACACAGACACAGGGCCTGGTAGGACACAGCGCTGCATACACAGACCTGAGCCACAGCGGAGGAGAGGTATGCGGGGGGACCCAGACCACGATGCTTCCTTCCAGACTTCCAGCAGCGTTCACCATGCGTTGCAGAGAAGATGGCCGCCGAGGAGCAGAGAGAAGCTGGCCTGGGGGAGGAGCGCTGACACAGGACCAGTCAGCACAGTGCAGAGAGGGCTGTGTGCAGCGGGGGAGGCGCCGGCTGTGAGACAGGGAAGGCGCGCTCCCCTGGCATGCATTTAACCCCTGGGACGCCGCAGCGCTACCGCTCTGCTGCGGTCCGCTGTCCCAGGGGGTAGTGGAAGCGCAGGTTGGTCGCCTGGCTCCACGCTGCAGCCAGTCCCCAGGGAGCCCCCTGCCTGGGGACTTAGGACCATGTGATCAGCGGGGACCCACCGCGGAACCCCGCTGCTTACCTCTGTCCCCCTTGAATCCGGCCATGGTCCGGAACATCTGGGGTCACCGCTAGCTGTGACCCCAGACGCCCACCAGCATCCCCGGATCAGTACCGGCGTTCTGGTACCGGCGGGGTGTAGGGAAGACAGCATGGACATCAGGACTGACTGTCCATGCTGTTCATCCAGATGTGCAGCCACAGCTGCATGAAGAAAAAGCTTCAGGGGCTCTTCTAGCCCCCACTCCAACAGGTGCACCCGACTCCGGCCGGGCACCAAACTAAACTGAGGTGCCTTGGCCCGGGGGCGGGGTATAGGAGGGGGACCTAGTGCATCCTGGGAGGCTGAAAGCTTAACTCTTTGGTGCCCTGCGACTGACGTCACACCTATACCCCAAGGTATCCTGTGGATACCCTATGGACCCTGAAGTAGAAAAATACTTGGATTCACGTAGATCTGCTGCAGCCACAGACCAGATATGTACACGTCTGTGGTATTATAACTTTTTGACATTCACTTTGGATCAAGAGCTGCCCAGGGAGTCACTTCATACCCTGGATGAAGAAGACGATGAAGCAGCAGTGTCTCATTCCGCAGTGGCCAGGGACAACATGGTAAGTCTTCTCAAAATAATGTTGTTTTAGCAATGGTTCCCAAATTTTTTCGACTATCAACGCCCTAGATATCAGCTTTTTTTTCCTTGGCACCCCTGGGCTAAGGGCCAATTTGGGAACCACTGTGTTATAGCACAAGGTTACCTTATTATTAGAAAATTTGTCTGTTTCTATCCTAACTAAAAAAATTATTTAAATGTGTTCATGAAATGTGTTTTTGAATGTGGCTATACATTAAAGACTTATTTAACACATAAAACACATAATTGATTTAACAAACACTCTTTTTGTTTTTTTTTAACATTTATTAGACGAGCAAACACAAACACTTCAAAACACAAACACTATTATTACAAAAGCAGGACACAGGATCATTAATGAAGGTACAGGTTGAGTCTACCATATCCAAAATGCTTGGGACCAGGGGTATTTTGGATAACGGAATATTCCGTATTTTGGAATAATTGCACATCATAATGAAATATCTTGGGAATGGGACACCAATATACACACAGAATGCATATACGTGTTATATGCACCTTATACACACAGCCTGCAGGTCATTTTATACAATATTTTCAATAATTTTGTGGCTCAAGCAAAGTTTGTGTACATACATGAAATAAATTTATGTTTCATTTACACCCTATACACACAGCCTGAAGGTAATTTTATACCATATTTTTAATAATTTGTGCCTTAGACAAAGTTTGTGTACATTGAACCATCAAAAATCAAAGGTTTTATTATCTCAGTCATGCCAAAATTATTCCGTAATTCTGAATATTCCGTATTTCGGAATATTTGGATATGGGAGACTCAACCTGTATTTAATAATAAATGACATACAACCACACGATAGTAGTGTGACAATTCCCCTAGACTAAATAATATCACCACACATTCCTAATGACAACATGGGCCTTGAAAGCAACATAAAGATTTTACAGTAGTTAAAATTCACTGCAAGATATTATTTTGCCATGCAACAGCACCCACACCATTGAAATATGTTAGGTACTTATCCCTTGTGAGTTTGGCCAGCTCACTAGCATATTTTAGATGGGGGCTGCTTCAAGTGGCGCCCATCTTGCTGTTTCATCTGTGCAATCGGTTACATTTTGTCGGAAACTTTGGGATGTTTTTTTTTTTTTTTGTAAAAAATTATGCAAAAAACAACACGCCATTACCACTGTGTCTATTTTCTCTGGCTGGAGATTAATGGCAGGAATTAAATATCCGAAACCTGTTGCTCAACATGTCAAAAGCATTTAAAACTACACATCTTCCTCTAGAGAGACGGTAGTTGAAAATTCTTTTGTCCTGTGAAAGACATCTCTGTGGGAACGGTTTCAGAACATGACTATTTAGTGCAAATGTTTCATCTGCCACAAGTACGAAATTCAGGCCACACTTTGGGCCTGATTCAGAGCCGCTCGTAAGCGGCCGCTCGTTCGTTCGGAGCGATGTTAGCCCAACTGCGCATGCGTACGGATCGTTATACGCATGCGCTAACCAAATTCATGTGCTCGCAAAATAGCGAATGCCTGCTATTTTGAGTGACAGAAAGAGGCGTATGTGGGTGGTAACGGGAAGGTGCTTGAAAATGGGGAGTGGAAATCCGATCGCAGGCGTGCTTAAAGGTCAAAACGGGCGTTTTATGGGTGTGCATATTTAAAACAGCAGCGTCATGGACCACGTCACTGGGTTATTTTATAGTCAGAACTGCTCGCAAAAATGTGGTAGCAAACACCAACCACAAGAATAGCGAGCAGTTCATACCCTGGTCGATGTACTCGATTAATCTAATAAATAGCGGACATGACGTAGGATGCGAGAGGCCAGGGGGCGTATTTTTCCAAAAAACGAACGCAAGTTTTGTTCGCACGTTCAGACATAGAGGCGTGAACAGACCGCAAACAGCGAACGGTTCATTTGAATAGCCACCCCTAGTTTTAGAACGAACGACCGCAAATAGCGAGTGGCTCTGAATGAGGGCCTTTGTTTGCTCCACAGAAGGCAAATGAAGTGTATCATTGGTGAGTCTACTATGAAAAGTGGTCTGTACAAAAACTCCGCCATCAGACACTCGTCCATTTTGACCAATATCCAGAAAAATAAATTTGTAATTAGCATCGACAATAGCCATTAAAATCACACTATAAAAAAACTTTTATAATTATAATAATATGAACCAGAGTTGGCAGGTGGTATTATTCTGACATGTTTCCCATCTATCACTCCTCCACAATTTGGGAAATTCCAGAGTTCATCAAATTTCTCAGCAATATCCATCCAATCTTCTGGTGTAGATGGGAACTATAAAATGACTAACTTAATTATAATACAAAAGTGAAACTAAACATTATTTTACATTTTAACTTTTTAGCCCTCTCAAATTATAATGGAGGATTCCGCAGGTCTACACCAAAGCAACATTGATGATACGACTACAACCTCTTGCTACAAACCCACTCATCCAACCTACACAGATATCGCCAACTATTCTAAATGATCCAACTAACACCAGCATCTCCAGATCACAAGGTCATAGCAGCATCAGTTTACAGAGAAGACTGAGGAAAAGACATCATGATGGTGGACAAAGTGATCCCGTGACCGAAAGTCTCCTGTCCACGGCTAACAATTTAATGGCAACAGCCATGGATGAGTATGATGCTATTGGAGTGAATGTGGCTACAAAACTAAAGAAAATAGATCCAAGCTACAGGGAGGATGTAGAACGTCTGATTTATGAGATCCGGTTTATGGGACGGCGTGGGGAAGTGGTCGGCACACTATCATATGTCCTGATCCATCAAGACACTAACACCAGCAATATCAAGAAACCCAGCCTCCACCACAGTATTTCAACCCTCAGCTGTACGGACACAGCTTCCAGGGTAACCATATTTACAGTCAATCATCTTCACTGCCATCGTATAGCCAAAGGCAGCAATACAGTGCTACCCCTTCCCCAGCAGAAAGTATTTCTCCTCAACAATGTGGCCATTATGAGGAAATATAAGTAGTTTATCAGTCTAATACATTAAATTTTGTAGATTTGTTAGTTAAAATCACTATGTTCTTTTATAACAAACTATCCCAACGACCAACCCTTCCCTTCAAACCACAATTGTTTATGGGATAATTTTTTATCATGTATCCCATAAAAATGTTTCAAATTACAGATTGTTACGTTTAAAATGTTGTGGCTTTTTGGGCCACTATTTTTGGAAGGTGAATAAAGTTGTAATACTGCTGTCAAAAATACATATTCAAATAAAGTTATTTTCCACTTTAAAAATGACTTTAAGCATTGTTAAATAAAATTTTACCTCAAAATATTCTCCTAAGAACATTCCACCTGCGGACTCTTCCAAAAGCAGTAATAAGGGCATAGGGAAAAAAAAGGTCTGATACAACCATCTCAACACAAGACCCCAAAATGGCAAACTTATCCCCAAATGACGCGGGTGACGACGCTCCACTAACCTTGGGCTCCATGAAACGTCTCCTGGCCTCCTTTAAATCGAACATTTCTACTGAATTCAAACTTGCTTTGCAGACGTGCCAACAATCGGTTGATGTTCTAGGCCATCGCACAGATCATCTTGAAAATAAACTTGAGAAGGTAGTTAAATCCCATAACAACCTTATCAATCTTTACGAAGAATTGCAGGCAGAAGTTGTAGCCCTTCAAGGTAAAGTGGGGGACCTTGAAGATCGTTCGAGACGTAATAACATCAAAATCTGTGGCATCCTGGAATCAGTCCCTTAGTCGGATCTTACACAATTTGTCTCCGATATTTTTATGACGTTTCTCCAGTCAACTCATGCTTCTGACTTTGTCCTGGATGGCATCCATCGCCTACATAGAGCAAAGAATGCTCCGGCAGGAGTCCTGCGTGACACACTGATGCACCTTCATTACTACCGTATCAAAGACTCAATCCTTCGTGCGGCCAGACCCTCAGAAGCCACCTCCCAGATATTGGGGGATCTTCAGATTTTTGGGGACCTCTCCACATTTACTTTGGCCCTGCGTAGATCCTTTCTCCCAGTTACTAAATCTCTACAGAAGCCCAATATCCCTTACTGTTGGAGGTTTCCAACTAAATTGCTGATTAAACGAAATGGCTCTACCACAGTGGTATCCAATCCCACAGATGGGGTCCAGCTTCTGGTATCATGGAACCTCGAGGACATTTCCTCAAAGACGCCTGGTAGTCCCCGCATGACCCAGGAGTGGTCTACTGCCGGAAGCTCCTCTTGATAATGCAGCCTTTACTGCGTAATAATTGTTTGTTGATCCCTAATAGAACCATATTGTAAGTATTCTCCCATTGCCTTCTTTATGTGCTTTAGGATTTCCGATGCCTTGTTTTCAGTGTTTGCTCTTAATCCTAACCTCATAGTTGTTTATGGTGATCTGCGATAGAGTCCTAGGGACTTCGATATTTATTTCCGGCTGCTATCCGTTTAAATTACATTGCTCTAGTTAAATTTTACTGTTGTAGTGAATTGACAGTTCACGATGTTTACCAATATCAATGCATTTTCTTTTTTACTAATTTAGGTGGCGGGTCCGCTATCCCAGGACACAACTCCAACATCTCGATATGAAACTCCTTGACTTTATTCTATTTCCAATTGAGTAGACTATGTGGAGTGCAGGGTAGGAGTTGCGCCCTGGGTGGTGGATACGTAACTATTTTCCTTATGGTTATTATGCATATATGTTATAGATGTATGTTTAATGGAGTGATGGAGGGATTATGGGCCCGATTTAGACCCACTCGCTAGATACGTTCGCACGCACCCAGCATATGCAAAACTCCGGTACACCCCCAGCAAGGCGGGCGAGGCATAAGCACACCCACTATGACTTGGCGTGCGATCGATTTGTGTTAGCAGACGCCCACAAGCCTGTCTTGAGATGCCCACTTGCGCACGTCATCTCCAGGTAGTATATGCAACCATCGGTAGCATCGAGTTCCATCGGATACATATGCAGCGCTTGTGGTGGACCATACCTTACCGCAAGCACTGCGAGCGCTTCAGTGTAAAAACCAGCCAGGTGACGTGTACTATGACGCTGCCTCTTAATTATGCACGCCTCTGCATCGGCGTTGAGACGCTCAGGCACGCCTGCGTTCGCACCTCCACTCCTCCGTTTCTAGTGGCCATCCCCTGTCACCACCCACAAACGTCTTCTCCTGTCACTCATTCTGCCGGGCTGTCTATGCGCAGCGATCAAACGCTTCCCGATCGCTCAGACAGGTTCGCGCAAGCGTACTGCGATGCGTACGCATGCGCAAACAATGCAAACATCGGCAGTCTGCGTGAGAAAGCTGACAAGTGAACGGGTCTGAATCGAGCCCAATGTTCTGTAATCAATGTCTCCACATACGCCCTTGTGCTACCTTTGAGGTGGCCCCATTTTGGGACTATTTATGTTTCCTCCTTATCTTTCTGTTCCCTTTTTCTGATTACTCTTATAATGACATTTCCTCATTTGTTCTTTTTTCTAACCCTTTTTTTTCGGATAAGTATCCCATCATGTATTGTATTTTTCTTCCTTACCAACACACAAGGTCCATTTTTATGATTAAGATATCTGTATACTTCCAGCTATTAACCCGTCTTGATTTCAAATGGTTAATGTAATATCGATAAATGTAAAGGGCTTAAATGCCCCTAATAAAAGGAAATTAACGTTATGCTATTTTTCCAACACTAAAGGTGCATACACACACAACGATTTAAAATTTTTTTTTATCGATAACGATATCGTTTATCGTTGAAAAAATCGTTCACTTTCTGAGTTAAAACGATGAACGATTATCGTTCATGTGCGTTCACGTTTGTAGTTCAGTCAGACTGACCAACTCAACGATTTTCAGTAAGGGAATATGCAAAAAATCGTTTGTAGTTCAAAAAAATCGTTCATTACATTTAGTAAACGAACGATTTTAGTAAACGATTTTCGTTCATTTTTCCCTTGAAAAAATTAATGAAAATCGTTTACTAAAATCGTTCATTTACTAAATCATTGTGTGTGTATGCAGCTTAAGGCACATATCATAGCTTTACAAGTGACGCACTTTCTTCGTTCTTCCCCTCCACAATTTTCCGATGGTAGATTCCCACATTGCTAAAAGTCAAATGGCCCTAGTAAGAAAGCCGACGTCGCTATACTCCTTGCTGCTTCTTGTAAGTTTATTCTAGAAAAGCAAGTGACAGATCAGGAAGGACGTTATCTTATCCTTATAGGTAAATTGGAAGATACCCCTATGATCCTTGCTACGGGATATACGCCCTTAATACAAAACAGATTTCCTTGACCAGATGTTTTTGCAATGTTTTCCGTTCTCACTGTAAGGGCCTGACTCTCATCTTGGGAGATTTTAACATGGTCCTTGGCCCTAATATGGAAAAATCCACACCCAAAACTACTCTTCGGGTCCGTCCCCCACATTACCATTCCCAGGCGTTTAGACGCATTTTATTGGAGTATGATCTATATGACATTTGGAGAGCCGAAAATCCCACGATGAGAGATTATACCTTTTATTCCCATGTTCATCTCTCATACTCGCGGATTAATCTAGCTCTTTCCGACAAATTGACCCTTCAACAGATTAAAGGGGCCTCTGGGCCTGATTCAGACCCGCTCGCGAGCGCTATGCCTTTTGGTGGGCGGGCCGGGGGCGTGGCTGCCCAGACGGAGGCGTTCCCATGGGAACGCCTACCGTCTAGGACCGGCCCCACTGACATCACAAGTGATGTCAGTGGAGAGATTCCAGCTCTGTTAGAGCCAACCGATGGTCTTGACCATCGCGACCATCATCATGGCCCCTAGCGTAAGCTGTGGGTGGTAACCCACAGCTATGCGAGCAGCCAAGAGGCCGCAACAATAAAAAAGAAAAAAAAAAAGCCCTGATTCAGAGCGGGCGCTTGTTCAGAGCGTCCGGCTCTGAATCAGGCCCTCTGTCCTGCCATTGATGTGGTCAGAGCACTCAGCCCCTAGCTTGCAGTGGAAAATTGATTACTTGGGACAACAGTGCGCAGCCAAAATTTTAAATCGCACACTTTGTTTTCTTTCACATTCTTCTTTATAACTTTTAATACTTCGCTTCGCTTTGACCCCTTATGGGAATTTTATTTTTGTGTATATTTGCATGAATAAATAGATATTGTTAGTTTACTGTTAAGTGCGACAACGTAAGAAACTTTAAATATACGAAATAAAATGTTATTTTTTATGCTGCTATAGCGACACGAGTCCACCAAAATCAAATTTCTTTTCTTGTCTTCTTTATGTATGTATCCAAGTCAATTGGTGGCAAAGCCGATGGAAAAAATAGGAATAATAATTTACAACTTGTTTATTTTGCAAAGGTTTCCATTCCGTTTGCTCCCTCACATTAAAAACTCCAATCTATATTAAATCCTTGGTGCGTAATATTCTCTCAATCTGTAAAACTAAAAACAACATTTAATCTAATGAATATAACATAAATATTGTAATTAAAAACACACATAAATGTGTTACTGTAACTAAAATATTGTTTCTACTTCAGTTTTATTAATGAAAATGTGAATCATTGAGCACTTAACTCATTTAAAATGCATTTTTAATGAATGCGTTTCTAAGCCTGTATCCTTTTATAAAGCAGACCCATGGGCCTAGCACATTTGATGAAAGAATAAAATTCAATTTAGTACAAATGAAGTCTTAATGCTATGCGGGGTAGACAATTTATGCAAGGGCACAATATTTCAAAAGGACAAACGTCTTCTAATCTAAATTATTAAACACACACAAAAGGCGGGCGTTCTTTGGAGGCAGCCCCTAAAGAATTTGGCGCGTTAATTATACAGTAATGTTCCTTAATTCTGTTCAGCTATTATGGAAGCTGCGTTCCAGGGAATCTCGCAGAATTCTGATCTATGAGCTGCCAGTTCTGCGAGACGCAGATAAAGAGAGACTGGGGGTCACAGCCCAGACGGGGATGATGTGTTCATTTTATTTTCTTATCACTATCCCATAAATCTCTTGTGCTCCGCACATCATTCAGTAAATGGAAGTAACAATATACATAACAATGAATCTGTGCTCTTTAATGTTTGCAAACTAACAATATACATTAAGCATTATACATATAAAAAATAAGGATATGTGTGGTTGGATTGGGTACAGGATTCCAGCAGTCAGGATGCCGACACACACAATACCGACGGCGACCTCCCAACAGAATTTGGTAAGTATTATAACCCCCCTGTCCCGCAGTGTAACCCTAACCCTCTTGCAGCCTAACCCTAGCCCTCCCCTCCAGCAGCCTAACCCTCCTACAGCCTAACCCTATCCCTCCCGCAGCCTAACCTTATCCCTCCCGCAGCTTAACCCTCCTGCAGCCTAATCCTAGCCCTCTTCCTCCCGCAGCCTAACCCTCCCCTCCCGCAGCCTAACCCTATCCCTCCCCTCCTGCAGCCTAACCCTCCCCTCCCACAGTCTAACCTTATCCCTCCCGCAGCTTAACCCTCCTGCAGCCTAATCCTAGCCCTCCCCTCCTGTAGCCTAAACCTAGCCCTCCCCTCCTGCAGCCTAACCTTATCCCTCCCACAGCTTAACCCTTCTGCAGCCTAATCCTAGCCCTCTTCCTCCCGCAGCCTAACCCTAACCCTCCCGAAGTCTAACCCTCCTGCAGCCTAACCCTCCTGCAGCCTAACCCTAACCCTCCCAAAGTCTAACCCTCCTGCAGCCTAACCCTCTTGCAGCCTAACCCTCCTTTAGCCTAACCCTCCTGCAGCCTAACCCTCCCCTCCCGCAACCTAACCCTCCTTTAGCCTAACCCTCCTGCAGCCTATCCCTCCCGCAGCCTAACCCTCCTGCAGCAAATCCCTGTCCATCAGGATGCCCACTATATCCCATGTGGCTCTATATTCTAAAAAATTGTTTGGTGATGCCACAGTCTATAGATAGTATTAGTAGGTTGTGCTTCAAAGTATAGGAAATAATAGACAGGGGGTGCTCCAGGCAAAAATACAGTGGGAGGGGGTGAGTACACAGTGCCAGGGCCTGTTTGTTTAGTATGTGTTACTAACATACCCTCCCTCATTAATCTGAGTACAGCTGTGGCCAAAAGTTTTGAGAATGACACAAGTATTGGTTTTCACAAAGTCTGCTGCTTCAGTGATATTAGACCTTTTTGTCAAATGTTACTATGGTATACTGAAGTAATATTACAAGAATTTCATAAGTGTCAAAGGCTTTTAGTGACAATTACATTAAGTTTATGCAAAGAGTCAATATTTGCAGTGTTGACCCTTCTTTATCAAGACCTCTGCAATTCACCCTGGCATGCTGTCACTCATAGTCTGGGCCACATACTGACTGATGGCCGCCCATTCTTGCCTAATCAATGCTTGGAGTTTGTCAGAATTTGTGGGTTTTTGTTTGTCCACCCACCTCTTGAGGATTAACCACAAGTTCTCAATGGGATTAAGGTCTGGCGAGTTTCCTGGCCATGGACCCAAAATGTTGATGTTTTGATCACTTGCCTTATGGCAAGGTGGTCCATCATGCTGGAAAAAGCATTGTTCATCACCAAACTGTTCTTGGATGGTTGGAAGAAGTTGCTCTTGGACGATGTTTTGGTACCATTCTTTATTCATGGCTGTGTTCTTGTGAGTGATCCCACTCCCTTGACTGAGAAGAAACCCCAAACATGAATGGTCTCAGGATGCTTTACTGTTGACATGCTTGTAATTTTACTTCAGTATACCACAGTAACATCTGACAAAAAGGTCTAAAAACAATGAAACAGCAAACTTTGTGAAAAACAATACCTGTGTCATGCTCAAAACATTTGGCCACGGCTGTACATGCAGAGAGTATGTGTGAAATCACTTAATTAGGAATGGTCATTTATCTCCGATATCTCTGAAAGATCGATGCTCACCACCCAATACATTGTGATTTTGGATACATTCTCAAGACACGATGTATTGATAAAATCGATCCAAAAATCACGATGCCACAGCAGCGATAAGCTTACCTGTTTCATGGAGTCCTCCACTCCATTGCACATGCGTCTGCTTTTTTTTAACGCACGTGTGGTTTCAGAAGCTGCCCAAACTGCACACATACAGTATAATATCAATCGTGATAAAGATTGGTATTATTTCCATGATTATTTTCTGTATTAATTACAGACATGGGGATCCCATATCAATCTGAAAGATCAATTACGGACCGCCAATTGGCCAACCCTACTTTTAATTTTTGATCCCAAGGAAGTTTAACTGGTTTTCCAGCACAGCCCACATTAGTGTGATTTTGTTGGCCCCACCCATTAGCTACTGTTGATAAATGGTTTGATCATGCATCCATTCTGCCTACCTCTGGATCTATACTTGGCACTGCATGCAGGGCGGCGCTGCATCTACCATCCTGCTCCTGTCATAGCTTGTGAGTTTTCAGGCTTGAACCATGTTTAATATTCATTGTAACAGGGTCGACCTGTATTTACTGATCCAGACCAGTCCTCTTCCTGAATGTGTATATCCCACATACAGTAATTAGAATCCTAAAAGATACAATTGCACTAAAGCATGATAAGGAATACCAACTCTGAAAAAGATGAAGCTTTAACAAAATCCCAGGGTTGCTATAAATGTGGTAGATGCAATATTTGTAAATACCTACAGTACATCCAAAAAGGGCCTTCAACAACTTTGACAACTCCAAGGAGTATAAGATGAAACAATATATGAATTATAATTCAACGTCCATTATATACTTACTCGAATGTACTTGTGAGATCAAATATGTAGGTAAAAAGACCACTGAAAGTCAGAATACAGGAACACGTGAGGAACATCAAGAACAGGATTGAAAGTCATGCAGTTTGTAAACACTTTGCATAACTTCATGGATCAAACCCAGAGGAACGTTATAGAGCATGTCACCATGGGGAAGAGAGGAGTAGAGTTAGGTAATAAACTTTCTAGATGTGAAATGTTCTGGATACTTTGATTTGCAGACACTCTCTGCTTGGCTTTAATGACAGCTATGAAATAGCTCTATTTCTATAGAAAAACCTCTTGGGAAACGATTGGTGGAGAAGGCTTTGTACAATAAGTGTAGCATTGTGCACTAAGGTAAAGATATCAATCTACAGCCATACCTATATGTGAATGCCCAGTCTCGTCTGCTCTTAGAAGCAAAACATAGTTGGGCCTATTAGTACTTGGATGGGAGACCGCCAAAGAAGACTAGGTGCTGTAGTATAATAATTAGTGCACAGGTACAGGTGGTCAGGGCCTGATCATAAAATCTTTTTCCCATGGACTATTTCAAATTTTTATGTTTTATACCTTCTCATTTTTCTAAAGAAACAGATCCTCTATAACAGGCCTGGCCAAAAGGTAGATCGCGATCTACCGACATCCACTGGTAGATTGCGACCAACTGAAGTAAAATAAACCTGAAACTGCTTCTGGAGCCTCCCACCAGCACATAGGCTCCTGACAGCGCCAAGCACATACCGGGACTGATAGCAGCAAACTTTCTGCATGTGCTGGAGCCGCTCCCGGAGGTAGTGTGTGGGGAGTGATTGTGTTTTACAGTATGTGTGGTAAAAGGGCTCCAGGGTGACGCTGCCAAGGCACAGCCTCCTCCTGCTTTCGTACCAAGCCACCCCAAGCACCGGCTCCCCGCCGCACACACCGACACTGAGTGACTGACTCATTTATTTTTTTAAATAAGACAACCCCTGACATTACAGTTAGGAGATTTCGCAGTAACAAAAATAAATTGCTCAACAGCGCAAATATTGGTATAGCATCTGCCTTTGAATCAGGCCCGTTGATACCGGTAGATCACCGCTAAGTGAATAAAAAGTAGATTCCAGGTCACCAAAGTCCGTCCACCCCTGCTTTATAACATCTACTACAACGAATTATCACTATAACTACCAGAGGGACTGGACTTACAACTACACTAGATATATTTTTTACAATATATAACATCTTCACAGTGTGAAAAAATAATCATCTTTTCACTTAGACACACTGGACTAACATATGTATAGAATTTGCTATGGGACTAAACCAAGTTTTTAATGTGCCTCCCGGAGTTTCACAGAGTAATTGAAGGCAAAACATTATCTATAATTCATTGCTCGTTGGATCTACAGAAATAGATTCAAACTTGTTTTATCCTCTAGAACAGTGGTTCCCAAACTGTGAGCCGTGGCAGCTTGGGGTACCTCAGGACACTTGCCGGGGTGCCTCTGGTTGGTGGTCAATGTAATGTAAATATGTGGACAAACAGAAGCTCAAACCTGTCCAACACCACATAACTGACCCTAAGGATGACACAATTTACTTCACTTTATTACATTTTATTCTGAATTTCTCAATAACAAACGTTTGGCTTAGGGGTGCCGTGAAAACAATGCTGATACTCTAGGGTGCTGTGATTCAAAAAAGTTTGGGAACCTCTTCTCTAGAAAATTTACCCACTGCATATTATCCATACTTATTAACCTATACATTTATAGATCGAGAATGAGTCAATACATATTAAGAGTATTTTACACTGAAGAAGTGAAGTTACCATTTATATTTATGGTTCCAAGCAATGAATGTTCATGACCCTAAAAAGATCCTAAACCTTTGTTTTTTATGGGTATCTACAGTAATTATCATATATCAAAGATGGCAGCCTACTTGGGACATGTGGTACAGGCAACCAAAAGTCGAAGTAAGAGCCTTATGATCTAAATAAAGAAGTATGGCATAATATCCACCTATATGATCACCCATGAGCGACATTCATCTTGAAAAAAGTTCCACACCGTGAAAAAAAGGAAAAGAATATAAGTACTGCAATCATTCCAGGAGTAAAGATGGCCGCCCGTACACAAGGACTGTGGGACCGCATGCGCAGTAGGGACTCCAGATGTGAAGATGACTGCCGCAAATAACATATATGATCACGCAAGCACAATGGATATCAAGATGGCCACTGTTTGTTATATGTACAGTATAAGCAGACACGTATAAAAAGTTTCTAGATACCAAGAAGGCCGCCGCCCAGAAGAAACCATGCGCAATGTATACACATACAGAAACTAAGGGTGGAAGTGACGTACTTGTCTGCCCACGGAGCAACGCTGATGTCCTCTTTGCTTATGAATTATTGTGTACTTGTTTTATGATTATTTATATAGCGGACTAAATGTACCTCATCATAGCCTGTCACTAGATTCTATATGATTGGGTATTTCAACTTATTAGCTAACAGGAAGTAATGGGAACCGGAAGTGGTCAGAATTGGCTCACAATCACTGGTAATTGTCCCTATTAGTGCGCCATAAATACTTGGTCACCCCACTGCAGCTACATCCTCTTGAAGAAGTCTGTTACTGGACGAAATGCGTTGGGTGCTGTGCAATATTACCTTCATGCATCTCTGTGACTAAGAACTAAGAGATAAGCTTGAGAACTTTTTCTACCTCTTATTAAATTGTCTTTAGTTTCGTATATTTACAAATCTGTATCCTTTGTTTCTAATTTGTATTTATTTAATCTGCACATGTAGCCACTTTTTTATGTACTAGTAAATACATTGGGCAAAATTTACTAAGGGGCGGTTTGAAGGCGGGTTCTATTCTATTCTAAACCCCGGTAGTTTGATGGCGGGTTCTATTCTGTTCTAAACCCTGGGGTTTTAGTGGCGGTTTTGCAGCAGGTTCTAAATGGCAGCCCTGTTCTATTCTGTTCTAAAATGTGTTTTGATGGCAGTTTTGCAGCAGTTTTGGCCTTAGTAAATCTGCAGATAGCAAAACCGCCACTAAACCACAGTCAAAACACATTTTAGAATTGAATAGAACAGGGCTGTCATTTAGAAACTGCTGCAAAACCGCCACCAAACCCCCGGAGTTTAGAACAGAATAGAACCCGCCACCAAACCGCCAGGGTTTAGAATAGAATAGAACCCGCCGTCAAACCGCCGCTTAGTAAATTTTGCCCATTGTATTTTAATCTCACATTAATTGTGTTTTATCTTACATGTATATTTATTTTCACTTTAAGCCATGTCATGTATTCACTTTATATGGTTACACGTTGCTGCTAGTTTATGAACTTTATTAATGTTGCTACTTTAGCACGACAGAGGCGCTCAACTTCAATTTTTTTATTCCACCTGTTTTATATGCGGTAGATTTCCACTACCCAACATTATTTCATTGAGCTGACACCCATTAAGTTTCAGGGGAGTGCACGGAAGCTATTGCATTCACACAGCATATTTGTACTTATACATATTTTATGTATTTATTATTTCTTAGTTGTCTGGTTATTCAGCTACTGGCACAGAGGTCATTCATTGTGTGGTATTTATATTTATAATAACAAACTTTCGGTCTTAAAATACCTTAAAATCTCTATTTATCCTTAAGTCTAAGGTCAATAAAACAAAAAATTAATTCCCTAGACAACTAAATGTAACTATGCCAGTACTCAAAGCAAATGGCAAGTAAAATCACCCAGGGACATTATTTCAAATGCTTAATTAGCACAGGGGAATTTTATGTCCTCCCTTTCAGGGGAAAAATTCCCTATCCAACACCATTTACCACGTAGTAGTAAATCCATTCATTATCTCTGTGGTATGAAAAGTCATCACTTGACAATCAGAATGTCATCGCCAACAGTGTTGACAGTTTGAATGCCGGCATGGACGTTCGGTCGACAGAAAATATGTTGATATTCACAAATGTCTATATGATTATGTCGACAGTTAACATGTCGATGCCAGAAACTTGACATACCATTATGACTGTCCACATTCTGGCGGGATACCCTCTGATTACTTGCCTTTGTGTTACAGGTTACATAATGAAAATGGAGAGTCAGTTCAAGGCTCAAGGCTGGGTCTACATTGGTTTCTCTGGCTGTTAATGACATTGTTTATACATTGCAGCTTATGTTATTTGTTCACAACTATCTGACATCCTAATATGGTTCTTCTACACATGTAATACTTTATTTTCTCTGTTGATTATATATCTTAGGCTGTTGTTAATGATGTAAATGCTGGATTTTTCCTCATTAGCAGGACATTGAATTCAATTAATTTTTCAATATATATTTTTTTATTTTTCTATATATGTTTTATGTTTGTATCGTTTAATGTTTGTATACCGGTATTAGCAACTCCTTTTTACCTAAAACTGGTAAGCAATGTTATTGCCATTTTTTATTGCAAATTTTTTATTGCAATTTTTTTATCTATTCATTATTCAATAAATTGATATAGAAAGTGACAATTTGTGTCTGCTTAATATCACACGAGTGAGCGCTAGCTCTCTGCACCATTTACATTCACATATATGTAGGTGGGGTGACCTACTGAGCTGTAGCAACCCTTAGTGCAAAGTATTTGTAGAAGAGCGCTTGATCCCTTTTCTTTTTTTATTGTTAATGATCCTTACAAGACATCAAAGATTGCTTAGTCTATTATTAATATTGCATTATTCACTTACAACTTTGATCTTACATTACTTTGATACATTCAATGCTCCGTAGCTGTTAGTGTACTGTAACTATGGTAATGGGCGCACTCATACTGATGTCATTGGCTGTGCCTGCTCAGTGTCCAGATGACCGGCAGCTTGGTGGTCTTTTTACTAAGGCTGCTTATAAGAGGTTTTTTTTTTTTTTTTTCATTTTATTGCTTGTATCCCTGAAGAAGAGAATATAAATGGTTCTGAAACAGTGTATTTAATTGCTTATTACTTAGTATATTGTAATAATTGCTTATTTCTCCTGGGAGCTGCTTACCTAACATCCATTATTTTGGAATATGTTTACAGTACCTATTGTGGAACAGAAATGTGTTATCATGGGCATCAATTTAACCCCTGGTGAAATTTTCAGCTATTCAGATGAGAACTAATCTGTGTAGAGTTTGCATATTCTCCCTGTGCTTGTGCGGGTTATCTCCAGGTACTCCAGTTTCCCCCAACATTCCAAGAGTAAACTGGTAGGTTAACTGGCTCCCAACAAAAAATATTACGCCCTAGTGTGTGTATGTGTGTGTACATGTGGTAGGGAATATAGGGAGCGATTCAATTCAGTGCAAAATGCCGAATTTGGGACATTGCTGCTTGTTTAGTCAGCGATGTAGACTCTCCTAATGCAATTCCTGGAGATGTTCAGCCTAAGTCGGCGATGTTGGAATTTAGTTGCCGTTTTTTTTCTTATGTTTAAAATGGGCCGGACCAATTATATTGTCGGGATTTGTGATAGTTGCAAATCTCAACAATTGGGGATGTAAACTCTCCATCTTTTATTCTCTTTTTAAGTCTTGATACGGTTCTATACTGTCCTAAAATATGTCATGGCTATTGTATTGTCCCAAACCCCCGAAATGTTTCTAGTGTGGTTTGTCCCTCTCACATGATTGTTGTTTGTCCCATTAACAGCAGCAGACGTTTTTCAAGTGAAGAGGAGGACGGCACTTTACAGCAGAGGATCTAACTGCTATAAAAGGAGGACTGCACTTTATAGAAGAGGTTCTAACTGCTATAAAAGGAGGACGGCACTTTACAGCAGAGGATCTAACTGCTGAGGACAGCACTTTACAGAAGAGGTTCTAATGGCTGTAAGAGGAGGACTGCACTTTATAGAAGAGGTTCTAATGGCTGTAAGAGGAGGACTGCACTTCACAGAAGAGGATCTAAATGCTATAAAAGGAGGACTGCACTTTACAGAAGAGGATCTAACTGCTATAAGGAGGACTGCACTTAACAGAAGAGGATCTAACTGCTATAAGGAGGACTGCACTTAACAGAAGAGGATCTAAATGCTATAAGAGGAGGACTGCACTTTACAGAAGAGGATCTAACTGCTATAAGGAGGACTGCACTGTAGAGAAGAGGATCTAACTGCTATAAAAGGTAGACTGCACTTTATAGAAGAGGTTCTAATGGTTGTAAGAGGTGGACTGCACTTCACAGATGAGGATCTAACTGCTATAAGAGGAGGACTGCACTTTACAAAAGAGGACAGCACAGAAGATATACCATTGGATTTCTAAAATCATACTGCATTGACTTGTTTTTGTTTTGTATCAGTCATCAGACCAAATTTTTGGGTTATAAATGGAGTCATTTCCAGATATGTTGGCTTATGTACAGGCTGCGAGCTGCAGCCACTGCAGGAACTCCTGCAAATTTTCTTGTTTTTTTTAAAGCAGCTATCATATTAAAGGCAAAACCAGCTTGGTTTTGCCTTTAAAATGACTGCCGCTTTAAAAATTCGGGAAGACTCGCAGGTGTACCTGCAGCGGCTCGCAACCTATTACATAAACCCGATTGTCTGGATATTTATGCTTGCAGGCTATGTAGATCAGGGATGGGGAACCTCTGCCTCGGGGGCCGTATAAGGCCCCCGGAACCATTTGGTCTGGCCCTCTGAGCTTTTTTCTGCTAGCCTCATCTGGATAGCAGGGTGCCTAGAATGGCACCCTGCGGCCAGAATCTATGCAGCAGTGCCGCCTGGAGCACTCTTAGGACTCTTCAGACGCTCACGCCGCTGCCCTTACAGCTCCCCGGAGCATCTTCAGGATGATCCGGGCACTGCTGTAATCACTGGCAATTGTGGCCTATCCCCCATGTGACTTTACACGAAGGGGGAGTGGCCTGTAACAGGCCCGCGAATAAAGTTATATATATCAAAATGGCCCTCGGCAGAAAAAAGGTTCCCCACCCCTGGTGTAGATGAATCCAGAAAGCAGTGGTTGGGGGAGCACTGTCCTGCAAGTGTATCTGCAAGCAGTCGTTCAGATATGTCTCCATTGCACATGCCATGGATCCCCAGGCCATGACTATACAGCCATAGACGTTTGCTTGATGGGAAATGTGCTTGGTGCTATTGACTGCACCCACATTGCACTAATAGCTCTACTGCATATGGAAGAGGTTTTTCGCAATCAAAAGCTCTTTCATTCAATTAATGTTCAGATGGTCTGTGATGCAAAGCACAGAATCCGCAATGTTAACGCTTGGTATCCTGGCTCAACACACAATGCTTTTGTGTATCAGCAGTCAGCAATTAGCCATTTATTTAAAGAAGAATCTGTTCCAAACACGTGATTGGTTGGTAAGGTTTTTTTTTATTGTTTAAAAAAATATATATATTTTTTTAAATATACTTTTTTTACATTTATTTTAGGTGATGCAGGATATGGAAATCATACGTGGCTGTTGACTCCCCTATACGATCCTTCTCGTCCCGCAGAAAGAAGGTAACAAACAGCACACACCTAGACCAGAGAAGCAATAGAGCGCACATTTGGTCTTCTTAAAATCCGCTCCCGGTGTTTAGACTGTTCAGTGGGGTTATTCTATTCACCAGCCAAAGTTTGCAATATAGTCATTTCATGCAGTATATTATACAATATCTGTATAGAAAACACAGGACGCCAGGACGTGATTGCTATTTTTTGTGCTTGCAAGTTTTTTTTTAATCTAATATTGTTTTACATTACGGAGTTACATTTCTGAAGATTGTTCCTGTTAGGTTTCTGGTTTTGGGTTTAAGTTCATCCCGTTGTTCAGATTCAGGTGAGTTTCCCTTTTGTTTGCCTGGTTCATGTTTTTAGCATGCGGAGGGGCTATATGCCTGACACTGGTGAGTAGCTCCTTCCTTGAGCTAAAGTCCACCCTGTGTGCTAATTCTAGCTCAAAAGTGCATTTGTCTCGTGACCTGGTAGTACAGTCACTCCACTTGTGGAGCATGAGCTGAGTCACTGCAGAGAGAAATGTGTATTGGAGCGCCCTTAAACTGATATTTAATTTAACCCATGTCTGTTTCCCTTACACTTTTTTTTTTTTTTTTTTTTTAATCTTGCTGCAGGTTCCGCACCATTGATGTCTTGGATTCTCCCAGGAAGGCAGCAGTTGTCTCTGTGCATCTCCTAGAGGACCCCAAGGAGGATCTTACACCAGGTGACTAAGTAAGTGCATCTACCTTGCATTTCTTAAGCTATCATTGAAAGGCTGGTAGCTATGGGAGAAGATGTGGAAGCAGATTGTGTAAACCAATTATACATCAAGCCCATGGTATTGCTAATTCTAGCTAGTGTTCCACTCATGGTTTCTAAAGTGCCAATAATTTGTTGATGTTGCCCATCATGCTTAATGTCACGCTTCTTTCTTTCTTTTTTTTATTTTTCATTGTATCTGACAATCTACCCACTGCTTAGGCAATAAATACCATACTGCCCTAGATAAGTCTCCTGTGCATTTCCTGTCTGCTGTCCATTTTTCTAGCCATATTTGCTAGATTGTCAAAAGGAATCTGTGTTAGTGTTGTTTCTGATACAGACGATCACACACATGCAGATAAACATGTTATAAACACATTTCTCAGTCCCAAACGTGTTATAACCAGTCAAACCACACCCCAAACAAAAGTAGAAAAAAAAAAATAACACAAGATAGTGAAAACATGAGCCAATGCAATCGGTATGATTTACCCATGCCCAGCAGTTGGAATCCCGACAGCCTCATCCCGGCAGAGGAGGAAATCCCGATCGTCCTAAGGTAAGTATTGACTAACCTATTTCTACCCCCTAACCCTCCCTTAGGGGTGCCTAACCCTAACCTTTCCCCCCAGTGCCTAACCCTAATCCCCCGTCTAAGTGCCTAAACCTATCCCCCCCTTCCCCACCACCCGGGGTGGTGCCTGACCCTAAGTCCCCCCCGGGGGTGCCTAACGCTAACCCCCCCTTCCCCTAGCCTAAACCTAACCTCTTGGGGGGGGGTTGCCTAACCCTAAGTCCCCCCCGGGAACCCTAAACATAACCCTCCCCCCCGTGCCTATCCGCACTCGGCGTCCCCTCGATCGGGATGCCGGGCGTCGGGCTCCCGGCGTATGTCTAATGACAGGCGTCGGCATATCGACGCCTGTCTTTAGACCCTTGCCGGGATATGACAGTCGGGAAGCCGGCTGTCGGGAGTAGGTCCGCCGGCTTCCGGACTGCATACCTGAGGCAAAATAGCACATAACTAATATAGCAATGTGACAAAAGAAAAAAACTTTCTAGCTCCAAACAGCAAACGAACGTTTACAGTCCCTCTATACAACATTGACAAAATAAAAGTTACAAGTCATTTAAACATATACATTAAACACTTATCTAAAAAATAGAACTGAAGTATACAGATTATTCACAGCAGCTTGTCCAGAGAGAGCTCACTGCACATTAACCTGCTCCTGCAAAATGATCTATTCTCCAACCCAATATAAAATGGCTGAAGTTCCTTCCAAGAGAGGTGCCTCTTATAACATTGCCGAAAAGGCGGGAAGATGAACTCTTCGCTTAGCTCCTTCACAGGAACCAATAATCAGTAGACCAAACAAATGAAGCCCGCAGAGAATTGCTGACTAAACTAGTACTTCCGGACTAATGAAGTCTCGTGATGATGGCGATGTAGTTTAGGCGACTAAAACTAAACATCATGCTGAATTGAATCGCCCCTATAGAGGAAGGTACATGTAGTAGCTATCGGTTAAAGCCAGATTCAGTGTTCTCTGTTGTTTAAAATAATAGTGTCTTAAACTGGGTACACACGGGCCGATCTGTTCAGCGAACTATATCGCTGAAAGATCTCCCTTGAAATACCTGGTGTGCTGGATGAACGATATTGTTCATCCACACACCAACAATTTCATCAATGATGAACGACCAACGATCGTTCTCCCATATAGAAAATTAACGATATCGTCCAGATTGGCCTGCATGCATGCCCAATGGACGATATCGTTATCTTTCAGCGGGAGTGCGCATTGTTGGTCGTTCATTGCATACAAACGGAACAATTGAACGATATATCGTTGAACGATATTGTTATCGTTCATATCGTAACGATATATCGTTCTATCTGTATGCACCATAAGACCATTAATTGCTGGAAATTTACCTTGTTTGACTTGTCAAGTAATTGTGCTTAACTTGTGTTTTAGGCATTGATAAATAGATACTTTAATTGATATGCTATGAAATTATTATTAAACATTTAAAATTATATATCAATTGAAAACATATTTTTTTATATTAAAATATTTTAACAGACAGTTTTATTGTAGTAAATTCAAGATTCAAAGAGGAATTTAAGTGGATGACACTGGTGATTTTTTTTGTGTGTATGCATTATATTTAAAAAAATTAAGCAGTCATCGTGGCTTCTGAAATATACTAAAAAATAAATAAATTATATGTACCTTTACATTGTAACATTGATGTGAAGGGAACACATATGACTGAGCTGGCATTTTTTTTATATTGAAGGTCTAAAGTATAAATGATTACTGTGGTCTAATCATATCTGCTACACAAAAAAAAGGTTCTAAATTTGTTTTATTGATTTTATTATATAATTGTGTGTCAATAAAGAATTAATTTTGTGAAACATGTGTTGAAGATTGAATTGTGGTATTTTATATTATACAGTAGTATAAATATTGATAGATGCAAATTCAATTAACTGAGGGTTATCCAGGCATGAAAACATTACTAGTTTTTGCTCATACCCATCCTAGAGAGGATTTTGTCTCTTAACCACTTAATTGACAATTTTTTTCCAAAAACTGCCCCATGATTGAATGAGGTCAAGAATATCTAGTTAAAACTTATTCATCACAATTTTATTTAAAGAAAATATTTTTTTTTTCTGTTTTGAAACATAGTATACCATGATGAGCAGGGCACACTTCAGGCGCCACCATATGATCTGTGTGGGTCAGGGATGAGTAGCACACTTGAAGGGCACCATATGTTCTGTAAGCGGGGGAGAAAGGGAGGATCAGGGAACAGTGAGTTCCTAATCACTGTAACCTGCCAATGGTAACACAGGGGGCAGAGTTTCCATTCAGTTAATTTCCCCAGCGTCTGCGATGGTTACATAGGAGCACAGGCTCCATTCATGCTAGTTACCTGGCGTCTGCAATGAGCAGCATCGGGTGTGATCTGGGAGGGGGGCGCTGTTGTATGTTTACTTCTCTGGCATCTGCGAGGATCAGCGCCGGGGTTACACAGGAGTACAGGCTATATTTATGCTAGTTACCCGGCGTCTGCGAGGAGCAGCTCTGGGTGTGATCAGTGAGGGGGGCCGTGGGTGCTTGCTCATTTCTCTGGTGTCTGCGAGGAGCAGCGCCGGGTTACACGAGGAACAGCGGCATCTTATATAACATTTGCCGGGTACACGACGGGGGACAGGAGGCAGCTATATTCATTATTTACTCCGTCGGCTGCAGTGTGTATGAAAGGGAGGGAGGCGCCGGGCTGGCTGATCACTGTGAACGGCAGTGATCAGCACACACTTCAGTAGAATCCGTAGGTGCAGAGGGACTGGGAGGTCCCTCCGATGTAGGCGGCTGTGGGAAGATTAGCTTCCTGCAGCCGCCTAGTGGGCGTTTCTGACTGGTCATAACCATTACAGCCATGTCAACTGTTGCGACCATGCCAGGCAAGTGGTTAATAAATTGATATGCACATCTGCAAATCATGCAAGGTTCTGCTTAATTTAAATATTATAATGGATAATACACAATCTTTCTATATGAATTACAATGGTGAAAAGTTTTTTGGGTGTTTGCCCAATTAAGAGTATGGCGCCAATTTATATAAAATTGCCATGAGAAAACCTGTATATGTAATACCAGTTTTTACATTGAAGGCACAAACTGTAAATTTTGAGTAAATTACATTACGTAGACCGTAATTTAAATTTGTCTGATATTTGATTATGAAGCTTTATCAAACATACTTTTTCTTTAATTCTATATTCGTGATTGCCAAATTAATTTGTTTAAGGTTAAATTACTGTTTATATTGTTAAAAAAAATATACAATACAATTTTTATAAGGCAAATATGATTACATTTAAAATTAAATTTGTCCTCCTCTAACTATGGTGTCACCTCACAGTTTTGATGTGCCCCTCAAGTCAGATTTGCCTGGAACCCCATTAAAAAAAATTGTACGGATCTGGTCTTTGATAAAAGTGGTAAAAAATTCTATGCTAAATGGGAATACTACATACATTCACTAGCTGAGTCAGAAAAGAGGAATATACACCAGATATTTGAATGTATCATTTGAGCTTCATAGAAATGAATCATATATGGTATCAAGTTAGATAAACTGCTGTACAATTTTCTATTGGGTAAGTTCTGAAATATCAACAATCTTTTTTAAGAAAAGGAGAATACAATATTATCGACAACAAATTGTTAAAGATATCAAGAACATAATATATCAAACAACATAAGCATTCACCTTACATTTTCATATCAAATTTAAATGAATAAAATAAGAAAAAAAGAGAAAGAAATCAGAAAAAAAAGAAGAAAAAAAAACAGAAACAAAATCAGAGGGGGGAGGCCATCATATAATAATAGCACATTAGAACCCAACTTAAACACATATCAGCATAGCTTTTTTTTTTTTTATCATATATAGTATTTAGTGAGACAAGGAATCAGATCCTAGGAACAGTAGTAGCTGAATAATTAAACCATGGGTCCCAGATCTTATTAAATTAGTCTGACTGATCCCTAAGAGCAAAAGTAATTTTCTAGATATTAGCAATAAACCAAATCTTAGAATGCACTAAATGTATTGCAGGTGTGTAAGGTTGTTTCCAAGACTTGACCAAACTACATCTTGCAGCATGTAAAATTTGAAGAACTAGTTTGTTTGAGACGGATTTCAGCCCAGAGACAGGTAGCCCCAATAGGGCGGTCCATATGCTTTAAGGGACCAAGGTTTGAAAATACATTATTTAATAGGGATTTTATCTCATTACAGTAATTAATAATTTTGGGACACGACCACCAAGTATGTATAAAATGCCCCCGCATACCACAATTCCGCCAACACAGTGGGGAAAAGGATGGGAAGATCCTACACAATCTAGTGGGAACCAAATACCATCTTGTATAAATTTTATAAGAGTTTTCTTTTTTATCAGGGTGGAGATAGAAGATTTAGCCACATTTACTTCTAATTATTTCCCAAGATTCCTTACTAGGAAGAGGGCCCAAATCCTTTTCCCATGCTACTTCATGGGATAGTGTATCTGCAGAAACTGAAGAACAGTGTAGGCGATATAAAATAGAAATAATACCCTGTCTCGTAGGTGTATAATAACAGAGCTTCTCAAGAGACGTAAATGGTCTACAAATAGAGTCTTTAGGGAAAGAATTAAGAAATGATCTAATTTGCAAGTATTCATACAGAATTGGGCAAGACATTTGATATTTTTGTAGCAAATCCTCCAGTGAATACCAGGTAGTTCCCTGTATAAAATCATACAAAAACCTAGGGTGTAATGGTAGATTATACCATGAGTGTGACCGATTGGTATATAATCCAGGAAGAAAATATAGGTTATCCCAGATGGGGGTCAGGGGGGATGGATAAGAAGAAAGGTCAAATCGCCTAATACATAAAAGCCATATAGATCGGGTCAGTTTAGTGGTCGGACCAAGCCCCAGAGCACTTTGTTTAGGAATAGATGGAGTGAGAATGGAGGACACAGAATATACTGAGGATTCAGCAGTTTCAATGTGTACCCATGGCAGATTACTTGTAGGTGTAAACCAGGTAAGTGCGTGACCTAAATGAGTAGCAAAATAATACTTTCGCACATCAGGGAGACCACGTCCACCTTCTAGGGGACTCCTTATAAGAGTAGAGAACTTCACTCTAGGCGGCTTACTCAGCCAGATAAATTTAGTTATTGCTCCCTGCACCCGACTCAGAACCTCACTAGGAATTATTACTGGTAAAGTCTGCATAAGATAAAGAATTCCGGGTAACTGCAGTCATCCTGCCAAACCAAGAAATTATCTGACCCCTCCAGGTTTTAAAATCGGATTCTATCTTAACAAAAAGGGACGGGAAATTTTCATTGTAAACAGAACTATATGAACTAGTGATATAAATTCCAAGGTATTTTATCTTTTTGGAACGCCAAGTAAATTGAAAATTATGTTCTAATAGTTTACGGGTATCTGGGGATACATGTAATGGAAGGGCCTCCGATTTAGAATAATTAACTTGGTAACCGGCCAGGGTAGAATAAGAAGATAAAGTTTGAAAAAGAATAGGGACAGAGATGTGAGTGGAGGAAAGTGTGAGTAATACGTCATCCGCGAAGAGTGATAATTTATATTCCTTTTCACCAACTTGAATCCCTTTAATATCATCGGAAGACCGACTCAAACAAGCCAGAGGTTCTATAGTTAAGGCAAAGATTAAAGGAGAAAGGGGACAGCCTTGCATGGTGCCATTACTAATTCCAAAGAGATCAGAATCCCTTCCATTTACTCGAACCCTCGCTATCGGGTTGGAATACAAGGTCCTTATACCTCGCAGAAGGTTACCTCCCAAACCAAAACTCCAGAGAGTAGCAAACATAAAGGCCATAACATTTTATTGAATGCCTTCTCCGCATCTAGTGAAAGAAGCAGAGAAAGCATCTTTCTTTAATTTATAATATGTACAAGATCAACTGTTCTTCTTGTATTATCCCGGGCTTGTCGGCCCGGGATGAAACCCACCTGATCAGGGTAGACAAGCTGTGGAAATACCTCACCTAGTCTAGTCGCCAAAATTTTGGAGAACAACTTAATATCATTATTGAGAAGGGATATAGGCCTATAATTTGAACAAGCAATAGGATCCTTCCCAAGTTTGTGTATAACAACAATTCTATCCTCTAAAGTACGAGGAGATAGAGTCTCCCCCTTGAGAAATCCATTAAAAAGTCTACACAAATGGGGAAATAAAATAGATTTAAATTTCTTATAATACAGTAGGGAGAAGCCGTCTGGCCCAGAGGCTTTACAAGATTTTTGAGATTTTAACGTCTCCTCCAATTCTTCTAAAGAAATATCTGCGTTTAATTGAGCAACCTTAGATCGGCTTAATTTAGGGAGATGACACTTTGCCAAGAAAATATCAATGTCTTTATCTAAAGAAGGAGATGGAACAGAGTTATGGTTAGAGTTACACAAATTTTGATAAAAGGTTTCAAATTCCTTCACTATCTTCCCGGGGTCATGTGTTAAATCACCCACTCTAGTTTTAATCGACAAAATATTTTTAGATGACACTTTAGCTCGTAATTTCCGAGCCAGTAGCTTGTCGGCTTTATCCCCCTTTTCATAATACCTCTGATTTAAACGATGTAGGCAAAAATTCGGTTTTATGAGACAATAACACATTAAGTTCTCCTCGAATTTTAATAAGCTGATCTAGGTCAGTTTGAATAAGAGTAGATTTATGTTTTAATTCTAGTTGGTGAAGCTGTGTGGTTAAATCTAAGATGGCTTGGGTACATTGTCGTATAATTCTCAAAGCCATTTGAATAAAATGACGACGAAGAACTGCTTTGTGGGCTTCCCAAAAAGTCATATCTTTGATGTCAGGGGTCTGATTTATGGAAAAATAATCTTTAAGTAATTGGTAAATCTGTACTAAAACATCATTGTTCTGTAAAAGAGAATCATTTAGGTACAAGGAGGGAGGAAGAGAAATAGGGGAAAGACAAGACAAAGTAAAGGAAACTGGGGCGTGGTCGGGCCATGTGATGGGGTGTATATTAATCCCATTAAAATGAGGAGTCATGGCTTGACCAACAAAAATCATATAAATTCTATTACAGGTATATATTTTATGCACTTGGGAGAAAAACGTATAATCTTTAGCAAAAGGGTCTTGCACCCGCCAGGTGTCATACAGTAAATGGTTTTTAAGTAGTGATAGTAGGGCTTTAAATATACGTTCTCCAATATAGGTCAGTGAAGGAGGCAATGGGTGGGATCTGTCATATTTTAGATGGAGGACTGTATTAAAATCCCCTGCTAAAATGACCTCCCCCTTACGATAATGAGAAATTTTTTGAAGCTAGAGCAGCAAAAAAAGAAGATTGATTCACATTTGGAGCATAAACATTCACCAATGTAACCAGGGTATTATTTAACATACCTACTAGAATAATAAAACTACCCCTCTTATCTCTGTATACCAATTCCGGTACCAATTGTAAATGGCTAGCAACTAGAACCGCCACTCCCCTTTTTTTTGTGAATGATCGCAGGCATGAAATACAACAGGATACCTTGAGGAGCGGAGTTCATGGTGGGAAGAACCACAGAAATGCGTTTCCTGGAGAAAAATCAAATCACCAGACAGTCGCTTTAAATCAAAAAATAACTTGGTCCACTTTTGTGGGCTATTTAAACCCTTAACTTTATGGGTTACAATACAAATTGACATTTATAATAAAAATAAAAATCTGTCAAATGTAACGAGAAATGACCCCCCCACTCCGAAAAAAAAAATCAAAATTAAGAAAAGAAAAAGAAAAGGAAAACAAGGAGAACAGGAAAAAAAACAGACTAAAATAGTACATAAAAAAAAATTTAAGACTCGAAAACCCCAAGAGGGAAGAGTCCAATATACTGAGCACCTAGAGGAGGCAAGGTAGGAGAAAAATTCCCACCAAAGCTCAGAGAGGGTCTTATTGACCCGAAGGGGCAAGGCACTGGCCTTACACCAACTGAAATTTCTGAAAAAAGAATCCCAATCAATACAGATCACAAATACCGAAATTATCCGACATATAGAAACATATCATAGAAATCAGAATCAAAATCTGAGGTCACACTGCTAACATGACCGAAAGATAACACATATAATATATATAAAAAAAGAATACATTTATCCCAATTTGTATATATATATATACACAAAAGGAAGAAATATCTAAAGAAACAGAAGAAAAAACCCAAACCTGCAGATGCATCACATAAACATTGGCTTACTAAATAAGACATCAAGAAATAAACCAACCCAATTTTTTAATAACAACACAGAAAAGGTTAGCAAAAAAAAAATTTAAAATTGGTATAGCTCCAACTAGGATGAATGGAGAACCAAACTCAAGGTGGATTGCGGGGAGATATAGATGTAGAAGGCACTGTCGACCAAACTCTGGAGCCCTTGGAGGTATGGGAGAGCCGGGGGACTTCTTGTTAGCCGGACTCACTTGAGATGTCGAAGCATTCGCAGCACCAGGAAGGGACAGATTGAGTTTAGTCAGCAATCGAAGAGCATCTTCTTTGGATTTAGCAGACAATTGTCTCCCTTCTGATGAAACAATCAGAGAGAAAGGAAAACCCCATCTGTACTTAATTTGATTGTCCTGAAGAACCTGAGTATAATCCCGGAAATCAAAGCGTCTTTTTAGGGTCATAGGGGAGAGAGACCATTAGGTGATGCGCGTCGAAGATACATTTGTCCCTCTCGAGCCGCGGCCAGCAACCTCTCCTTCACCTTGAAATAGTGGCACCGTAACACCACATCTCGTAGAGGAGCCGATTGTACCGGCTTTGCCCGCAAAGTGCGATGAGCCCTGTCCATAAGAAACTGATCAACTGGAGTAGTAGGTAGCAGTTATTGAAAGAAGCGAATGAGAAAGTCTTCCAATTGAGCCGGTTCAATGGATTCAAGGATATTCTTAATCCACAGATTATTCCTTTGGGCTCTATTCTCGATATCCTCCTGCTGATCTTGAAGTAAATAAATGTCAACCTGCATGGCGGACAAGGAGTGTTCCATCTCCTGTTGAAATTGGATCACCTCGTCCATTTTATGTTCCATCTCATCCGTATGAGTACCAAGCTCTGAAATCTCAGCTTTGAGACCAAAGACAGCCTTTTGAATCTCAGAATGGAATGCATGTTTAAGTGATTTCATCTTAGAAAGGATGGAGGCAATGCTGTCCCTCATAGAGCCTGCCGGAGGATCCGACTCATCTCCTGGTTCTGAAATATGAGCAGATATAGAGGGAGCGGGAGCTGCAGCCTTATGGGATGGAGCTTGCATTTTATTTATATAGGAGGTGATATCAGCAGGCGCAGCCGACCTGCGAGGTTTACGCATAATGAAAGATCTTCAGAGTGGGTCATGAAGCAGTGTGAAACAGTGTGCAACATCTATAATCAACAATATGGCATCTTTATATAGAGTAGCTGTACATTCAGATCCACAGCAGGATTCACTTATTCAGAGCGATTACATTTTCACAGAGATGGTTGTGTGGAATAGGGAAATCTTGGATGAAGGTGTAGCCCGGGCAAAGGGAGTCCTCTTGTATTATATATGGTTATTGTGCCTCAAAAATCCACAGGATAGTAACAGCTTCAGTATATGATATAAATGAAGACAGTATTAGGCAATATATATAGTCAAGGATCTCCAGGGACACTGTCTCCTTTTCCTTCACAAACTGTCAGCAGGCCCAGCCAACACCTCACCCCCAGTCAGGACACACCAGCAGGAGGAGGAAAGTTACAGGGATGATCCCAGCCAAGAGAGTGGGCTCCTGGTACACGGCAGTATAACAAAGTACCTTAATCAAGGGGATGGTGTGGGCTCAGAACCTCTTCCAGTCCCCCTCTAGAGCCCCTGTAGGAGGCAAGATGGCGGACGGGCGGGTGCTGAATCGGAATCGGTCTGAAATCCCAGCTGCCGCATGGCCGGGAGTTCGATTCCCGGCAGCCTGACAAAAGAGCAGAGCCCAGTAGCGGAAGACCAACAGTGCTGGAAATCCCGATCGTCCCTAAGGTAAGTATAAACTAACCTAACCCCCTAACCCTCCTTTAGGATGCCTAACCCTAACCTCCCCCCCAAGTGCCTAACCCTAACCCCCCCTTCCCCGCTGCCTAAACCTAAGTCCCAGGGTGGGTGCCTAACCCTAGCCTAACCCTCCCGGGGGGGTGCCTAACCCTAATACCCCCCGGGTTCCCTAAACCTAACCCTCCCCCCCCCGCGGCTGTCTGCTCGCGGCGGGATTCCGGCAGCCGGTTTCCCGATTGTATACCGCTGAGTCACCCTGCTGAACTGAAGCTCCCGATCATTCTGGCCTCAGGAGAACGTCTCTCTGGTCCGGTAGTGAGACCGGAGGGTTAAGTCAGCTGGCAGCAAAGTCCCGGAGGCCGCGCTGAGGGAGAAGATGGCGGTAACCGCCGACCGCGGAGTGTAGCTGAAGTGCGGTGGCCGGGGAGATTGAGAGGTCTTTTAATAGCGAATGCCAGGCAGGGTCCCAACCAGCAGTGACCCTGTGTGTTCCAGGAGGTACAGGCAACGCCTGGTCTTCAGGGGGTCCAGAGTTGGAGGACCACGTGACAGCCGCGCAGACACCCCCAGCAGGTCACGGGTATCTGCACTGCCGCGGCTGGGAGATGTAGGACCGGCCGGTCACCGGGAACACTGGCTCAGCGGGAGGCTAGTAAGTTGTTTTAAGCGGCGAGACAGCCGCAGGTTGGCAGCCTAGGCAGGCGCAGAGAGCTAGATGTCACAGAGTTCCAGCGCCATGCTGCCGTCCTCTTCCAAATATCAACAATCTTGGTAGTACTAATTGCTATTACTATGTACCTGAAAAATTTTAAATATAATCTTTCTCCCCTTCCTAATATGTCTCCCCTTGTTTTCTTCCCCTCCCTCCCCATTTGTTTAGGATGTCTTTATGTATCCATTATCTGGCTGATGTAGAAATGGGATGTGTTAATCAGATTCTAACTATGTGGTTAGTTCCATATAACCAATCATACAGATGTGTTATTTACCCATTCCCAAGTCCAGTATAAAATCTGGAAACAGTATTTTTCAATGTTCTTATTTACTCAAAGATGAGATTCTTTCAAATATATGTTATTCCAGTCTTACTCCTTTAAATACGACACTATGTTTTTCATAGTTGACCACTTACTGAAGTTACAATCTCATGCTTCATTACTTATAATGTATATCTATATCTACATGTACTTGTACCTGTATCCACATGAGATATTTTTTGTTTTCAGCCAAATGTCTTTATATGTTTATTGTATGTTACAATGCAAAAATCAATAAATACAATTTAAAAAAAAAACGCAATTCCATTTTTGCAAAGTATTTCTCTTGTAAATTAATAAAAAAACAGTTATAATGGAATACATTAAAAAGAAAGTATAATGTTTAGTAAATAATTACATATTTAGGCCCTGATTCAGAGCCGGACGCTCTGACCAGAGCGCTCGCTCTGAATCAGGGCCCACCTCCATAATTATGGAGCGTCCTCCTGGACGCTCGTATAGCTGTGGGTCACCACCCACAGCATATACGAGCGTGCAGGTTGATGGTCGCGATGGTCTTGACCATCGCGACCATCGCCACTGCGAGCCGAAGCCTGCGGTTGAGTTTCTCAACCGCAAGGCCCGGAGTGATTTTGGCTCTATCAGAGCCAAAATCACTCCCACTGACATCACTAGTGATGTCAGTGGGGCGGCTTCTGACGGTAGGCGTTCCCTTGGGAATGCCCCCATCTGGGAGGCACGCCCCCGGCACGCCCACCAAAGGGGGCGTGCTGTCACTCAACATCGACAGCACGCCCCCTTTGATCAGACACAACGAGCGAAGGAAAGTCCTTCGCTCGTCGCGTCTCGCGCATGCGCAGTGCAGACCATCGACCCACTTGCGAGTGGACAGCCGCTCGCGAGTGGGTCTGAATCAGGCCCTTAATCAGTAAATGTAGTAATATTTTAATAATTTATAACATGATTTTATCTGGATTACAGAAATGGATATTTGTTTGGTGTTAGATGTACGATAGTTTGTCTGATATTTTGAGACAAACTATTTTGTATGTTTTTTTTTTTTCCTGGCTCCCAAAATCTCTTGCTTTCTGATAACTGTTTCAAATTCTTTTCCATGCTTCATTTACTTTATAGAATGTTACCTTTCAAAGTAAGATCGCTTGGAGGTGAAGAGATATTTTTGTGTGCAGGCAATTTTTATATTAAAGACAGAAACTGTATCCTGTACAAAAAAAAGGTTTATAGAAGTATACTCCTTATTTTTGCCTTATGCAGGGGCGCCGAGAGGGCGGGACATGGTACTATTTACCTGGGCCTGTTGGAGGGGCCCAGGACCTGCATCCCACCCCCTCCTCTCGCTGCTTCTACTTAGTGCATAGAGAGAGAGGACTGACTGCTGCTGCAGCAGCCTCTCTCCCCAGCCCAACACATACACTGCCGTCACGCTGCATGCTGGCCGGGCTAGGGAGAGAGGCTGCTGCAAAAGCGGTCAGCTCTCTCTCGCTCCCGGCATTATATGCAGGGGGGGAGCGATTGCGCCCACACCCCCAGACACCAGCGGCCGCTTCGCGGCTGTGAATAGATAGCTTTTTTTGATCTTTTGTAAGGAGGGGGTATGGCCACACCTCCCCGGGTTGGCCACGCCCCCTACCTGTACCTGGCTCGGCAAAGCTGTCGGCAGAACTGGCCTGATGTTTAAGTTTCATTCAAGATCTAATTTGTTAGAACATTTTCAATATTCATAGCATAGTTATAGATTGAAAGTTACAATGAAATAAATGTTTATTGACCATCTGAAGAAATTCTCTAATGAGAAAGAAACGCGTTAGAGTGTCCCTGGGGTTAAGCCTGCAATTCTGACCTGCAGCCATCCCTGTGGAGACCTGTGTTTCAGTGTGCGGGGTTCTGTGCTTGACCGAAGATCCTGCACTTCTACAGCCTCAGGCAGAGTTCTGTCCGTGATCACTGGAGCTCCGGAGTGGAAATGCTCACTCTGAGCTCCTCCGTAGAGCTCTGTCCAGCATCCAGCACCAGATCCAGCACATGCAGACAGGTGCTCTGACGGGCCAGCTGATACATAGCTTGCAGCTACGGAGTTGAATTGCTCTTTCTGAGTGCCTCCATGGAGCTCCGTCCAGCATCAAGTACCCGTTCCAGCATGTACAGATAGCCACTCTGACAGGCTAGTTTATATACAGCTCGCGGCTTTGACGGACCAGCCGCTATATATATATTTCCACAGCAATCCCGGCTCACATACCAACTGAGAAGTGGGACCCGGCCATCAGGTGAGCAGTTTATTTGTTCACTCTCCTCCAAATTGGAGTTTATAAGCAGGCTATAAAAGGACACGATTACTTGTCCTTACTACCTACCAGTATATAGCCTACATGGGGAGACGCCATACTGATTGACCCGGCCAGATCTCCATTCAACAATGGGACTATATGTGGATCTATAGCTGCATTGACATCTAAATACACAGGTCTCTGGACTGTTAATAAGGATTGGTTACAAGTTGGCTATTTGCACATTCACAGAAAGGATACAACAATTATTTCATAGGCATATGCCACCTTTTTATTAAATGTTTAAACAAACAGATACATAAACATACTACAATTGTTTGAGAATAGAGCACACAGCTGGTGCCTCTTAGTGAGATCTCTATGACTCACATGAGTATGTTTAGATTACTGTTATATTTATGCAGATCTACCGCTATTGAGCTGTTTCTGTATTATTAGTTCAAATTTAATATGCTAGCTATCATCTTGTTAGATATAATTGTACATTTAGTATAATATATTTTCTTTGTATTTATCTGGATTGTGTGTCTTTTGGGTCTGGGTGAGACATTGTGGCGTTATCCTTTATCTATATAAATGTTTATTGAAGTATTGAAATGTACAGTTCTAGTTGAATAGCTTAGTACTTTTCTATTTGCTTGAATCCCATTCTTGTTTATAAATAAATCTGAATATAAGGTAAATAGATAACAGAAGCCATTAATGCGCGCTATCTAATGCTAAAAATGGCACAACTGCATTATCGTGGATAACTGAACTTGCTTCTAAATGTAAGTTTCAGTGATCTGTGGAGAGGGGTGGTGATGGGGTAGAATAGTGATCCAGGAATTGATCTTGCCTAAAGAGAGGTGATTTTACATGCAACATATATGTGCATTCCAACCTAGAAGCCATTCCCTTGTTGCTTAATTATGTATACACTGTATGACCTACACATTTCCTGTGTATTTAATATACAAAAATAAAAATGATCTTAAAACCCAGTTTATATTACAGGTTGAGTCTCCCATATCCAAATATTCCGAAATACGGATTATTCCGAAATATGGAATTATTTTGTCATGACTGAGATAATGAAATCTTTGATTTTTGATGGTTCAATGTACACAAGTTTTGTCTAAGGCACAAATTATTACAAATATTGAATAAAGTTACCTTCAGGCTGTGTGTATAAGATGTATATGAAACATAAATGAATTTCATTTCTGTACACAAACTTTGCTTGAGCCACAAAATTATTGAAAATAATGTATAAGATTACCTGCAGGCTGTGTGCATAAGGTGTATATAACACATAAATGCATTCTGTGTGTATATTAGGTTGCCATTCCCAAGATATTTCATTATGATATGCAAATATTCCAAACTACAGAATATTCCATTATCCAAAATACCCCTGGTCCCAAGCATTTTGGATATGGGAGACTCAACCTGTATAACCAATTGGTTCATAATATTTACAGATGGGCAAGGTGAAAAGGGGGCCGGCTAAAGGGGACAGGCTGGGGTCTGGGGCAGTATACGGTACAGGTGGAGCTGGAAAGGCTTCTGTTAAATAATTTTGCCATTTGTGTGTAAACATTGATGACTAACGACCAAGAACTTAGTAATAGAAGATTCTTGTCCTGGCTGTCTGCTGTGTATACTACTGTACCACAGATCAGTGATGGCAGACCCATGGAAGATAATATGAAGAAAATAGAGATACTGGGATACGCCCCTCTGTTTCCTTCAACTACAAACACTCCTTTATTTTGCATCTTTGATTGATTTTGTCAGCAAGATAATCAACGACTAATGATTTGCTACACTTGCCTAGTACACATAATGACATGATACAGTATATTCGCCAGCCACCATCCTCATCACTTAGTGATACATCACTAAGTTGGGATTGTAGTCGAGACTACTGAGATACATGAGCTATAAGAACAAGATACTGCGACTAAGGATTCAGAAAAACATTTAACTAATTAAACTATTACTATAACTGAATAAAATAATCATCCCACTAGCGCTATACAACCTGCTAATTACCCCTATAAACATCTAGTACTTTGAGATCTAATTACAGAGATTGTTTAATATATAACAAATACTGAAAAAAATATATACTGTAACTGAGGACTTGTAAAACATATTATACATTCCAGGACTAATAAGATAATTACACTACTATATGGAAACATCTACTATTTTGAGATGTAAATGGTACTATAGTATAAAAACATTAAAGCACAGAAGACATACAGTACAGTACTAGTGAATGGAATCTATCACTTCTGTTTTTATTGGTTAAATTCTCATAAGTGCCATAAAATCTAAGAATATAACATGGACAAAACATAACATATTTTTTTTTTTAAATGTACTAATATTTTATTCAACAGAACAAGAAAAGTTCAGTTTTAAACCAGATATCCACACTCCAGACCTGTTGCCTGTTTTCTCTGGCTGATGGATCTAATTCGGCATGGGTGAGAGGAACAAACCACTGGGCTCGCCCTCAACAGACTCAAAAATCAGATTTCCACGTTGACTTTTGCATGGTACTAGATTAATGGCACCACTGGTTTACACTGTGACAGAAGAAGACACAATAAAAGTGAGGATCAAACAACTGGAAACAAGTTGTCAATGCTCTTGTAACATGAACTATGCCAAACGTCCATGCTGTGGTCACATAGAGGGCATACGGTGACAGAATAAAGGGATTTTTCTTTCCAAAAATTATCTTCTTGCAAAATATGATCCAGTTCTTGAAAACGCCATGGCCTCACCACGTGGGAAAGGATGTGTGAAATAGCAGTATGGGGGTACTAGGTAAAAGTAGCATTATTGTGCAGCAGTATGGGGTAGTAGGTAAAAGTAGCATTATTGTGCAGCAGTATGGGGGTACTAGGTAAAAGTAGCATTATTGTGCAGCAGTATGGGGGTACTAGGTAAAAGTAGCATTATTGTGCAGCAGTATGGGGGTACTAGGTAAAAGTAGCATTATTGTGCAGCAGTATGGGGGTACTAGGTAAAAGTAGCATTATTGTGCAGCAGTATGGGGTACTAGGTAAAAGTAGCATTATTGTGCAGCAGTATGGGGTACTAGGTAAAAGTAGCATTATTGTGCAGCAGTATGGGGTACTAGGTAAAAGTAGCATTATTGTGCAGCAGTATGGGGTACTAGGTTAAAGTAGCATTATTGTGCAGCAGTATGGGGTACTAGGTAAAAGTAGCATTATTGTGCAGCAGTATGGGGGTACTAGGTAAAAGTAGCATTATTGTGCAGCAGTATGGGGGTACTAGGTAAAAGTAGCATTATTGTGCAGCAGTATGGGGTACTAGGTAAAAGTAGCATTATTGTGCAGCAGTATGGGGGTACTAGGTAAAAGTAGCATTATTGTGCAGCAGTATGGGGTACTAGGTAAAAGTAGCATTATTGTGCAGCAGTATGGGGTACTAGGTAAAAGTAGCATTATTGTGCAGCAGTATGGGGTACTAGGTAAAAGTAGCATTATTGTGCAGCAGTATGGGGGTACTAGGTAAAAGTAGCAGTATTGTGCAGCAGTATGGGGGTACTAGGTAAAAGTAGCATTATTGTGCAGCAGTATGGGGTACTAGGTAAAAGTAGCATTATTGTGCAGCAGTATGGGGGTACTAGGTAAAAGTAGCATTATTGTGCAGCAGTATGGGGGTACTAGGTAAAAGTAGCATTATTGTGCAGCAGTATGGGGGTACTAGGTAAAAGTAGCATTATTGTGCAGCAGTATGGGGGGTACTAGGTAAAAGTAGCATTATTGTGCAGCAGTATGGGGTACTAGGTAAAAGTAGCATTATTGTGCAGCAGTATGGGGGTACTAGGTAAAAGTAGCATTATTGTGCAGCAGTATGGGGGTACTAGGTAAAAGTAGCATTATTGTGCAGCAGTATGGGGTACTAGGTAAAAGTAGCATTATTGTGCAGCAGTATGGGGGTACTAGGTAAAAGTAGCATTATTGTGCAGCAGTATGGGGGTACTAGGTAAAGTAGCATTATTGTGCAGCAGTATGGGGGTACTAGGTAAAAGTAGCATTATTGTGCAGCAGTATGGGGTACTAGGTAAAAGTAGCATTATTGTGCAGCAGTATGGGGGTACTAGGTAAAAGTAGCATTATTGTGCAGCAGTATGGGGGTACTAGGTAAAAGTAGCATTATTGTGCAGCAGTATGGGGTACTAGGTAAAAGTAGCATTATTGTGCAGCAGTATGGGGGTACTAGGTAAAAGTAGCATTATTGTGCAGCAGTATGGGGGTACTAGGTAAAAGTAGCATTATTGTGCAGCAGTATGGGGTACTAGGTAAAAGTAGCATTATTGTGCAGCAGTATGGGGGTACTAGGTAAAAGTAGCATTATTGTGCAGCAGTATGGGGGTACTAGGTAAAAGTAGCATTATTGTGCAGCAGTATGGGGGTACTAGGTAAAAGTAGCATTATTGTGCAGCAGTATGGGGGTACTAGGTAAAAGTAGCATTATTGTGCAGCAGTATGGGGGTACTAGGTAAAAGTAGCATTATTGTGCAGCAGTATGGGGGTACTAGGTAAAAGTAGCATTATTGTGCAGCAGTATGGGGGTACTAGGTAAAAGTAGCATTATTGTGCAGCAGTATGGGGGTACTAGGTAAAAGTAGCATTATTGTGCAGCAGTATGGGGGTACTAGGTAAAAGTAGCATTATTGTGCAGCAGTATGGGGGTACTAGGTAAAAGTAGCATTATTGTGCAGCAGTATGGGGTACTAGGTAAAAGTAGCATTATTGTGCAGCAGTATGGGGGTACTAGGTAAAAGTAGCATTATTGTGCAGCAGTATGGGGGTACTAGGTAAAAGTAGCATTATTGTGTAGCAGTATGGGGGTACTAGGTAAAAGTAGCATTATTGTGCAGCAGTATGGGGGTACTAGGTAAAAGTAGCATTATTGTGCAGCAGTATGGGGTACTAGGTAAAAGTAGCATTATTGTGCAGCAGTATGGGGGTACTAGGTAAAAGTAGCATTATTGTGCAGCAGTATGGGGGTACTAGGTAAAAGTAGCATTATTGTGCAGCAGTATGGGGGTACTAGGTAAAAGTAGCATTATTGTGCAGCAGTATGGGGGTACTAGGTAAAAGTAGCATTATTGTGCAGCAGTATCGGGTACTAGGTAAAAGTAGCATTATTGTGCAGCAGTATGGGGTACTAGGTAAAGGTAGCATTATTGTGCAGCAGTATGGGGTACTAGGTAAAAGTAGCATTATTGTGCAGCAGTATGGGGTACTAGGTAAAAGTAGCATTATTGTGCAGCAGTATGGGGGTACTAGGTAAAAGTAGCATTATTGTGCAGCAGTATGGGGGTACTAGGTAAAAGTAGCATTATTGTGCAGCAGTATGGGGGTACTAGGTAAAAGTAGCATTATTGTGCAGCAGTATGGGGGTACTAGGTAAAAGTAGCATTATTGTGCAGCAGTATGGGGTACTAGGTAAAAGTAGCATTATTGTGCAGCAGTATGGGGGTACTAGGTAAAAGTAGCATTATTGTGCAGCAGTATGGGGGTACTAGGTAAAAGTAGCATTATTGTGCAGCAGTATGGGGGTACTAGGTAAAAGTAGCATTATTGTGCAGCAGTATGGGGGTACTAGGTAAAAGTAGCATTATTGTGCAGCAGTATGGGGGTACTAGGTAAAAGTAGCATTATTGTGCAGCAGTATGGGGGTACTAGGTAAAAGTAGCATTATTGTGCAGCAGTATGGGGGTACTAGGTAAAAGTAGCATTATTGTGCAGCAGTATGGGGTACTAGGTAAAAGTAGCATTATTGTGCAGCAGTATGGGGGTACTAGGTAAAAGTAGCATTATTGTGCAGCAGTATGGGGGTACTAGGTAAAAGTAGCATTATTGTGCAGCAGTATGGGGGTACTAGGTAAAAGTAGCATTATTGTGCAGCAGTATGGGGGTACTAGGTAAAAGTAGCATTATTGTGCAGCAGTATGGGGGTACTAGGTAAAAGTAGCATTATTGTGCAGCAGTATGGGGTACTAGGTAAAAGTAGCATTATTGTGCAGCAGTATGGGGTACTAGGTAAAAGTAGCATTATTGTGCAGCAGTATGGGGGTACTAGGTAAAAGTAGCATTATTGTGCAGCAGTATGGGGGTACTAGGTAAAAGTAGCATTATTGTGCAGCAGTATGGGGTACTAGGTAAAAGTAGCATTATTGTGCAGCAGTATGGGGGTACTAGGTAAAAGTAGCATTATTGTGCAGCAGTATGGGGGTACTAGGTAAAAGTAGCATTATTGTGCAGCAGTATGGGGGTACTAGGTAAAAGTAGCATTATTGTGCAGCAGTATGGGGGTACTAGGTAAAAGTAGCATTATTGTGCAGCAGTATGGGGGTACTAGGTAAAAGTAGCATTATTGTGCAGCAGTATGGGGGTACTAGGTAAAAGTAGCATTATTGTGCAGCAGTATGGGGTACTAGGTAAAAGTAGCATTATTGTGCAGCAGTATGGGGGTACTAGGTAAAAGTAGCATTATTGTGCAGCAGTATGGGGGTACTAGGTAAAAGTAGCATTATTGTGCAGCAGTATGGGGGTACTAGGTAAAAGTAGCATTATTGTGCAGCAGTATGGGGGTACTAGGTAAAAGTAGCATTATTGTGCAGCAGTATGGGGGTACTAGGTAAAAGTAGCATTATTGTGCAGCAGTATGGGGGTACTAGGTAAAAGTAGCATTATTGTGCAGCAGTATGGGGGTACTAGGTAAAAGTAGCATTATTGTGCAGCAGTATGGGGGTACTAGGTAAAAGTAGCATTATTGTGCAGCAGTATGGGGGTACTAGGTAAAAGTAGCATTATTGTGCAGCAGTATGGGGGTACTAGGTAAAAGTAGCATTATTGTGCAGCAGTATGGGGGTACTAGGTAAAAGTAGCATTATTATGCAGCAGTATGGGGGTACTAGGTAAAAGTAGCATTATTATGCCTTCAATGCGCTGCTATTATACACGTTTGCACACAGTAGGGACAGCCCATCACAAGCTTTGCTTTTAATCGAGTTGCCCCATAAAAAACTTAATATGAACGAGTCTCTCCTTAGTTTTATTGTGATCAAAGACTAGTCAGCTGCTTTAGAGGAAAGAGTAATAAACTGCATTCAATAAGAAGTTGGACATATCAAAGATCTGCGGGTCAGGGGTATGATAAAGCTGATGATATGAGAGGTGTTTACTCCAGAGGACAAGCTACAAACCAGAGCAAACCAGAGACTTACAGTGATGTACACTGTGCCGCACACAGCCTGAAAACAGCCTTCCATGACGGAGCTTCAGCTTTTCCTGATATAACACGTGCATTTTGTACTGTTAAAAGCATACAATATACAAGTTGCTTAGTGTTAGTATTAAACGATGGCAATGTACCTCATCAGGCTTCAAAATGACACTGAAAATGTTGTGCCAAACAAAATGGTGATCGCGATACGACTCTGTTATAGCCGTCCATTACCGATACAAAGATATAATGATGAGACTTTCACAAATTAAACTGTTTAGTAAGAAGGACAAAGTACTGTAAGAAAGGTTTTCAAGTGGCGGCTTAGTTAAGACAAATGGTTAATATACGCTAATGTTAATACTAGCTTTTCATTCTCCACTTGTGTGTAATCTAGAGATATGTCCTTGCCTCAATACACTGCACGGTGCAATACGTCTGGCAAAAGTGAGCTTCACGAGACTGTACTGATTCATCTGATATGCGACACTTACATATCTGTGTGCAACCGAGTCTGTATATGAAGCTCCTTGGACCTTGGTGTTGAAATAAGTCACTGAGGAATTGTAAAACATATTATACGTTACAGGACTAATAAGATAATTACACTACTACAGTATATGGAAACATCTTTTGAGATGTAAATGGTACTAAATATATAAACATTAAAGCACAGAAGACATACAGTACTAGCAAATGGATTTTAAAACATTGGCCCTCATTCAGAGCCGTTCGCTATTTGTGGTCGCTCGTTTAAAAACAAGGGGTGGCTATTCAAATGATCCGTACGCACATTGTAGTCTGTTCACACCTCTAAGTCTGAACGAGCGAGCAAAACATACGCTCGTTTATTTGTTAAAAACGCCCCCTGGCCGCTCGCATCCTACGTCATGTCCGCTATTTATTAGATTAATCGAGTACATCGACCAGCGTATGAACTGCTCGCTATTCTTGTGGTTGGTGTTTGCTACCACAAATTTGCGAGCAGTTCTGGCTATAAAATAACCCAGTGACGTGGTCAATGACGCTGCTGTTTTAAATATGCACACCCATAAAACGCCCGTTTTGACCTTTAAGCACGCCTGCGTTCGGATCTCCACTCCCCATTTTCAAGCACCTTCCCCTGTTACCACCCACATACGCCTCATTCTGTCACTCAAAATAGCAGGCACTCGCTATATTGCGTACCAACGATTTTCGGCCGCACTGACTGGTTCGCGCATGCGTACTAAAAACCGTACGCATGCGCAGATGTGCAAACATCGCTCGGAACGAGCGTACTGCCGCTAACGAGCGGCTCTGAATGAGGGCCATTATCTTTCTTTTCCTTTTCACATCTATAATTTGCTTTCATTTGCTAATTTCTCATAAGTGCCATAAATTAGAAGAATATAACATGGACAAAATATAACATATATTTTTTTAATGTACCAATATTTTATTCAACAGAACAAGAAAAATTCAGTTTTAATTAAACCAGATATCCATACTCCAGACCTATTACCTGTTTTCTGTGGCTGAAGGATCTAATTCGGCATGGGTGAGAGGAACAAACCACTGGGCTCACCGTCGACAGACTCAAAAATCAGATTTCCACATTGACTTTTGTATGGTACTAGATTAATGGCACCACTGTTTTACACTGTGACAGAGGAAGACACAATGAATGTGAGGATCAAACATCTGGAAACAAGTTTTGGATAGGGTTGTCAATGCTCTTGTAACATGACTTATGCCAAACGTCCATGCTGTGGTCACATAGAGGGCATAGGGTGACAGGATGAAGGCAATTTTCTTTCCACAAATTATCTTCTTGCAAAATATGATCCAGTTCTTGAAAACACCATGGCCTCACCACGTGGGAAAGGATGTGTGACATATTTGAGTGCGGGAATTCAAAATGAAATAACTGGAATCTTGGTGGATCAAGTGAAAGAAGATATTATTCACAATGTCAGCAGGGCTCCATTTTCCCTCTATTTGTAGTAGACACCACGAAGATATTTCAAGAGTTGATCCGCTGTCACGTAGAGCGCGTGTCCATTGGTGAAGGTCCGCATGGAGGGGTGGAATGATTCACAACGTGCAGGGGCCGCGCACATCACGGATAATTCAGGCAGAGCTTTTATTGTGCAGCAGTATGGGGGTACTAGGTAAAAGTAGCATTATTGTGCAGCAGTATGGGGGTACTAGGTAAAAGTAGCATTATTGTGCAGCAGTATGGGGGTACTAGGTAAAAGTAGCATTATTGTGCAGCAGTATGGGGGTACTAGGTAAAAGTAGCATTATTGTGCAGCAGTATGGGGGTACTAGGTAAAAGTAGCATTATTGTGCAGCAGTATGGGGGTACTAGGTAAAAGTAGCATTTTTGTGCAGCAGTATGGGGGTACTAGGTAAAAGTAGCATTATTGTGCAGCAGTATGGGGGTACTAGGTAAAAGTAGCATTATTGTGCAGCAGTATGGGGGTACTAGGTAAAAGTAGCATTATTGTGCAGCAGTATGGGGGTACTAGGTAAAAGTAGCATTATTGTGCAGCAGTATGGGGGTACTAGGTAAAAGTAGCATTATTGTGCAGCAGTATGGGGGTACTAGGTAAAAGTAGCATTATTGTGCAGCAGTATGGGGTACTAGGTAAAAGTAGCATTATTGTGCAGCAGTATGGGGGTACTAGGTAAAAGTAGCATTATTGTGCAGCAGTATGGGGGTACTAGGTAAAAGTAGCATTATTGTGCAGCAGTATGGGGTACTAGGTAAAAGTAGCATTATTGTGCAGCAGTATGGGGGTACTAGGTAAAAGTAGCATTATTGTGCAGCAGTATGGGGGTACTAGGTAAAAGTAGCATTATTGTGCAGCAGTATGGGGGTACTAGGTAAAAGTAGCATTATTGTGCAGCAGTATGGGGTAGTAGGTAAAAGTAGCATTATTGTGCAGCAGTATGGGGTACTAGGTAAAAGTAGCATTATTGTGCAGCAGTATGGGGGTACTAGGTAAAAGTAGCATTATTGTGCAGCAGTATGGGGGTACTAGGTAAAAGTAGCATTATTGTGCAGCAGTATGGGGGTACTAGGTAAAAGTAGCATTATTGTGCAGCAGTATGGGGGTACTAGGTAAAAGTAGCATTATTGTGCAGCAGTATGGGGTACAAGGTAAAAGTAGCATTATTGTGCAGCAGTATGGGGGTACTAGGTAAAAGTAGCATTATTGTGCAGCAGTATGGGGGTACTAGGTAAAAGTAGCATTATTGTGCAGCAGTATGGGGGTACTAGGTAAAAGTAGCATTATTGTGCCTTCAATGCGCTGCTATTATACACGTTTGCATGCAGTAGCTGACAGATGCTTCACAGCACACACAACTATCTATTCTATCCATTCACTACACTGCTCTCCCTGTTAGTGCCAGTGCAGCTACTTTCCCCGCAGTCAAGGATTCAAAGCCGTAGAAATAGATTATTCTTTCCTAAACTGAAGACAATGATAATCCTACTGTCAGCTATCCTGTTGCTTTACCTAGCCTAACAATTGCTCCATCTAACAGCCACAGTCAGCTAGTGTGAGTCGGCAGGTGACTTTGCTATCAGAATCAGCCCACTGTGAACAGGGTGTCCATTCCCTGGACTCTTCAGGTCCTTTCAGGAACAATATTCTTTATTTGGTAGTAACAGACTGCTTTAAAGACTACCTTAAGTTAATTATACTGTGCAGTCCTCTCTGTAACCTAAGCAGTATTAGCAATACTCACTGTGCAAAAGGGATAGACATTGCAACTGATGGAACCAAATAGCAACTAATTTGCCTTTTTGGGAACTCTCATCGGCTTATGTTACAAATGTTGCCAGAGACCTTTTATCTGATTGTTAGTGCAGCACAGGATTAAACAGTACAGACCTTCAAACTATTTATTCTTATGCAAAACTCTTAGAAGAGCACAGGATTACTCCGGCAACAATTGTGCACCACCCTACTAAGTTAGCTGGCCAGCCACCTGTGTTGTATATTATTTTGAACATTTATCATATTGCATGGTGTTATTGTTATTGTTTTTGACTAATGATATTCATTGCATGTGTCCTGTTATATGCATAATGTACTGAGTTAACCAACTTAACTTACAGATGAGCAGCTGTAGGAGTATCCTGGTTCCAGTAAAATAAATTATCCCTTGGACATGTGTCCATTTTCTGTATTGAACTGTTGTAATATGTATGTTATTGACGTGATGTATTGAGTAAAATCCTGTTACCAGTGTGTTTCAAAATCTCACTTGCTACTGATACCAATAATAAACAGAAACGCTTTTGGCACCAATTGGTTTGATATATTGTGTGAAGATTAGGAAAACTTGCTGTTATATCACAAGGGAAAGAACCATTCAAAGAATTGTTCCAGAGTGTGACTCCTCTGTCACGTTGGTAAGGCACCTGAGACACATTACCACACTAAGCATTGAGTAAAGGGGTGTTACAAAAAAGTGGCATCACAATGACCAGGATTCTAGATTTAAGATAAAGACAGCCCAATATTAAATAAGATGTCACAGGTTCAGCACTCGTCGGGAGATTCAGTATATCAGAGTCCAGTTATGGTGCAAATGAATCCTATAGCTCTACCATACTACTTCGGGGCCCGATGGCTCCCGACGTACACAGGAGATGATCTAGATACAGAAGGCAAATCCCTGAGGGAATTCAAAAACAAAATGAAAAGCATGTTTCGCTTGTACCCATTAACAGACTGTCAGCAGTTAGAGATACTTATAGGGCAATTGAAAGGATCTGCCCTACGGGAGGATACCTCTTGGCCAAGGGAGTAGAGACAGAATATTGATCAAATCTTACAGAGATTTGCTGACACTTTTGATATTAGAACCATTTTAGAATTAAAAATTAAGTTCTATGCGAGGAAACAACAAGGTGGAGAATCTCTTCATAGCTACGCTCTGAGTCTCCAAGAGGCCCTGCGGTGGATACAAGTGGTAGACGCTGCTGAAGTAAGGAATGTGGATGAAACGCTCACAACTCAATTTATAGAGGGGTCTAAAGAGGATAGTATTAGAACCCAGCTACGCATACTAAAGATGCAGTGCCCAGAAGTTATTTTTTAGATTTCAAAGAGGCCGCCATGAAAATGGTTGGATCTAAACAAAATGATGAAGCAACTTTCCCAGAGATGCCAGGTTTCCAGGAGATGACTTGAGACTTCCCTGCAGGAAGTCCAGCCAAAACAAAGGAAAGTGTGATCCAAGTTGCACAAGCATCAACTCCTGATCCCTTGAATACATTAAAAGGCCAGATCAAGAAATTAACATCAGGGGTGGCCGAGATGTGCCAGGAATTTAAGAGGTTCACTAAACAGACGATTGAACCCAGAGAAAGTAATTGGCGAATGGAAAGCTGAATGACTTCTGACTGGTGGACCCCTCCCTGTTCTGGAGGGCTTAGGCCTACTGACCATTTTGATTCTCAACAGTGTCCGATTTGCCGCAGATGCAATCAGAGTGGACACATTGAACACAACTGCAATCAAAATGGCTCTTTAAACTCCAACTCCCCGAGGATGGAGGACAATCCTCGGGAGGACAAATGGAATAGAACCTACACCTGAGAAGTGGTGGTCACAATATGTGGGGCGGTGTCTAGTTGTTCATATTTCTCTAAATGGAGTGGAGTTATCAGCTATACTGGACAACGGATCTCAAGTCACCACAATACAGCTGAAAACTTACCAGAAATATTGGGGAACTGAACAAGTTTTCCTTCCACCACCAACGTGGTTAAAACTAATCGCCAGCAATGGATTAGGGATCTCCTGCCAAGGATATTTGAAAACTAGTATTCAAATTGGAAAAGCAAAATTGACCAAACAGGGAAGTCTAATCACCAAAGTGGATGATGACAACGCTATCCCTGTCATTATCGGGATTAATATCCTTCAAAATTGTCCGGAAGAACTCATATAAGCCCTCAAAACGGAACTTTATCAGAAGAAAACCTTAGAGCGGCAGGCTTTGCAGCATACCATTAAGGTTATTCAAGGACAAAGGATCGCTAACCTGAATAGAGAGATTGGAAAAGTGAGGGTGGCTGATTACCGACCTGTAACCTTACAGTCCAACTCTGAAACTGTGATATGGACTAAAGCACGTTGTGGACCACAGGGAACTACTTACAAAGCTATTGTTGAGCCCAATGAGATACAAAGTCGAGATGATGTAATCGTTGCCAGATCCTTTGTTGAAGTCAAGGACGATCGAGTATTGTTGCGGACCTTAAACCCCCACAATTGACTGTTTCACAATCATCCTATCACTAAACTGTTGCTAGTCACCTTTCAAGACGTGCTTGACCCAGGCTTCGAGGCAAAAAAGCTTAGCATGATGACTGAAGTCAATTCCATCTCAGCAGAGGAGCATGGTGGAAGGACATACAGATCGGTGATGAAGAGACCCCCGGCTGATCAAAAAGAAGGAGCCCTTCATGTAGACTTCCTAAACTCTCTGACACAGCCAAGGCAGACTTGAACATGCCTGTCACCGGGGAGGAGTTGGAATTAGCTTTGGAATCACAGAAATCTTCTAAGGCTCCTGGCCCTGATGGCTTACCCTCAGTGTACTATAAGTCATATTCTGCATTGCTTTCTCCTCACCTGATTGCAGTTTATAATAGGATTTGGAGGGAGAACATTTTAATCCTGACTCTCAAATCTACTATTATAGTACTTCCCAAACCACAGAAAGATCCCACTTGTCGGACTAACTACAGGCCAATATCTTTGTTAACATTAAGCTGTTCGCAAAGATCTTGGCCAATAGACTGAACTTGTACTTGTTACAGTTGATTGATGCTGACCAAGTCGGTTTTGTTCCCAAAAGACAAGCCATAGACAACACCAGACAGACGATTAATTTGATCTCCTACATAAATAAATGTAAGATACCAGCCGTAGTGTTGTCACTTGAAGCTGAAAAGGCCTTTGATAGGTTATCTTGGCCTTTTATGTTTGAAACTCTACAAACGTACGGTTTTATGTGATAGTATTTTGTCGGCCATCAAGGCTCTGTACTGTAAACCATCAGCTATAGTATCAACTAATGGCCTCTCCTCACCGTTTTTGCTTTGGGTAATGGTACAAGACAAGGATGATAACTTCGCCTTTGCTCTATGCCTTGAGCATAGAACCTCTTGCAGCTAAAATTCGGAGTAATCCTGATATTTAGAGGGTTCTTGCGAAGCTCACAATACAAAATATATTTGTTTGCAGACGATTTACAGCTTAGTATGACATCACCTATGATTTACAGGCCAAATGGTAAATGCTCGGGGGCATAGAGTAAATAGCACCAAATCAGAGGCTTTGGCATTCAACCTCCCTCCTCTATCACAGAAACTTTTAGAGACTAATTTTGATTACATCTGGCGACCTAAATCCTTCAGATATTTAGGGATTACTATTACTAAGAAATATGAACATTTATTTCAGGCTAACTATATCCCTCTACTGCAATGAATTAAACAGGATCTGTCAAGATGGGCTCCACTCTGTGTCTCATGGACAGGTCATATTAATGCAGTTAAGATATCCATCCTTCCTAGGTTATTATACCTATTTCAAATGCTCCCAATTGTGGTACCGACCTCCTATCTTCATGAGATTCAATCAGCATGTGGCTCTTTGGTGTGGTCAGGTAAAAAACCGAGACTTAATAGGACCTGTTTGTCCATCAATGATTAATGGTGGTTTGCGCCTTCCCATCTTTGATAGATACTTTTCCGCAGCACAATTGAGCCACATTACATCATGGCATTCTGAAGAGGGGAATAGGAAATGGGTAATACTTGAAAATGAAGGGTAGTTCCGGCTAGTTCCCTTCCTAGGCTACCCCCTAATTTGAGACCAGCCTCGGTTTGAGAAGTTCCTTGTGTATGAGCTGTCCTACAAGTTTGGGATAAACTAAATAAATGCCTACAATTGGCACCATAACCATCCCCCCTGACCCCACTATGGCGTCATCCTCACTTCCCAATGGGGTGCGTGTACTCATATGCATTCTTGGATATCGGCTGGGTTAACTAGATTTATGCATATTCTAGGTGATTTTGCCCAAAAAAATTTTGCAGACATGACCGAAAAATATGGCTTATCTTCTAATTTTCAATTTGCATACTTACAAATTTGCAGTTTCATTCGCTCACTTAGCAAACCTCACAAAATGCGAGAACCTACCACATTCAAGCGCAAATGCATTTACAACCCTGGCTGCAAGGGATAGATATCTATTTTGTACTCGATGTTAGCTTCCTCATCTCTTGATTTAGAGAACCATTTGAACAGACCTGGGAACGAGACCTAGGGACTAGCTTGGAGGACGACGACTGGGCAGATATCAGGCAATGGGTGGCTAAGTCCTCCATTAACACTAATATTCTCGCTGGTACATGGTTCCTGCAAAACTACATCAGATTTTCCCAGGGTCTTCGGACGTATGTTGGAGACAATGTGGCCAAATAGTTTCCTATTTACATGTATGGTGGGACTGCCCTGTGATATCCAAATATTGGGACGAAGTCCCATCTTTGGTGTTCAAGGTGCTCAGTATTTCTCCCCCTAGAGACCATCAACATATGCTTTTATGCAAACCCACTGGCTCTCTCTCTAAACAAACAAACTTTGTGGTCATATCTATAATGCTACCAAACTGTTGATTGGCACAAAATGGAAACAAACTGAAGCCCCGGCAATAGTCTCATTGTTAAATAAAATATGGTACTTGGCTTCTATGGAATATATCACTGCACTCCTTCACGATTCAATGAATAAGTTTCATGCTACCAGGGGCCCTTGGTACTCTGCATTTCATAGACAGATGCCCGGAATGGAGTGATTTTGGCTTTTCATGAGTGATAAACTATACCGTAGTTTGACTTTCTTTAATCCCACACCCCCTCTTTTCTCCTTTTATTCTTTTTCTGTATATTTAATTTTTTTTGTTTTATGTATTTTTTTTAACAAATCCAAAATTTGATTGATGTGGATTTTTGTGAAGTTTTATTTTTTGGATATATTATTTGATATATTTGAATTGTTGATTATTCAAATAATTTTTTGTGTATGTTAATATTTATGATTTATTTATCATCAAAAATTATAAATAAAAAGAGATTACAAAAAAAAGGAGCCCTTCAGGTTGTACAAGAAACTCAAAAAAGCTTTCAGCGCTGACCCGTCTGATTTCAGAACTGCGACCAATATCCTACATCATATCCCCACCGACAATGCTGTGCCAATTAAGACAGACACCGGCCCCTGGCGCCGGCATTATATCAGCATGTAAGAAAAATGTTGGAGGATATGAAGGCATTGGGAGTTATTAAGGAGAGCCATAGTCCATGGGCGGCCCCAACGGTTCTAGTCAAGAAAAATGATGGGCAGTTGCGATTCTGCATTGATTATTGCAAATTGAACGTTACCTACAAGGATGCCTACCCTCTTCCACGGATTGAGGAGTCGTTGGCGGCCCTAAAGTCAGCCAAATACTACTCGACCCTTGATTTGACCAGTGGTTACTGGCAGGTTCATGTGGCTCCTGAAGACAAAGAAAAAACTGCTTTTACAACTCCAATGGGGTTGTTCGAATTTGAGCAAATGCCTTTTGGACTTTGAAATGCTCCAGGAACTTTCCAACAAATAATGGAGCATTGCCTGGGACACAGAAACTTTGAAATGGTCCTGCTATACCTAGATGATTTAATAATCTTATCTAAAACATACCAGGATCATCTTCAGCACCTGACAGAAGTCTTCAAACAACTAATCAAGCATGGTCTCAAGCTAACCAAGTGCTATCTCCTCAAGCCAAAAGTATCTTACCTGGGGCACATAGTGAGTGGAAATCGAGTCTCCCCCGATCCGGACAAAATTTGAGTTGTGCAAGAGTGGCCCAGTCCACAGACCATCAAAGATGTCAGATGATTTCTAGGTTTCGTGGGATACTATCGTCACTTCATTGAATACTTCGCCGAGATTGCGGCACCCAACCATGAACTGTTGAGAGGAATTCCTAATTCTGGCCGCACAAAGAATGTTCCAGTGATATGGACTTTGCAGTGCCAGGAGGCCTTTGATCAACTGAATGCCATACTTACTTAAGTAAGTTTGTAAGAAATCATAAAGACAATCATAGGTTAAGGATTACACTAAGAGATTATGGGAGAACCGATGGAAGAATAAGAAGAGCCTCTATCCATACGGAACACGGAGGGGAAAAGAAATATAGTTGAGGATCCACTTTTCTTCATAGACCCCCAAGTAAACTATTTAATAGATTTGAAGAACCTAAAGATATAGGGGATGAAGATTTTTTTTAGACAGGGGGTCGAATCGACGATCAAAAAGATAAAAAACAGAAGAGGGAGGCATGGGGCGACCTCTGTGAAAACACATCAGAAGGCCTACTCAGAGAAGGATAATTCACCATCTATTGTTTTAGAGGAACCTTTGGAATATACAAAGATTTACAATTTGAGCAACTATACGTTATCGATACATGAAGAGAATGTCCTTAAAAAGGGACTGAAATATGCCCCTTCCAGTCATCTAGATCGTTTTGAAACCTATGTAGATCTTCAATGGTTTATTAGAAAGCTAACTTTAAAAAAAAAATTCAGGAACATAGGCGGGATGACAAAATAGGTACCTCCTCCCCCTCTATCTTCAAACCTAAGTCTGTATTTTTCCTGTCTTACAAAAAGGGTTGCTTTATAAAAGCATTTGAAAAATGTGTTAAGGAGGAGATAGAAAATCATATGTTTGCTAAAGTTAGGAGACCTAGGGCCTGATTCAGACCCACTCGCGAGCGGCTGTCCGCTCGCAAGTGGGTCGATGTTATGGACTGAGCATGCGCACGACGGAGGGAGCTCCGTCGTGCGCATGCGCCAGACGCGACGAGCGAAGGAAAGTCCTTCGCTCGTTGTGTCCGATCAAAGGGGGCGTGCTGTCAATGTTGATTGACAGCACGCCCCCTTTGGTAGGCGTTCCGGGGGCGTGCCTCCCTGACGGGGGCGTTCCCACGGGAACGCCTCCCGTCAAAAGCCGGCCCACTGACATCACTAGTGATGTCAGTGGTAGTGATTTTGGCTCTGATAGAGCCAAAATCACTCCGGAGCTTGCGGTTGAAAACCTCAACCGCAGGCTCCGGTTCGCAATTTCGATGGTCTCGATGGTCACGACCTTCGCGGCCATCAAAATGCATGCTCGTATAGCCTGTGGGTGGTGACCCACAGCTATACGAGCGTCCAGGAGGACGCTCCATTGTCATGGAGCCCGGCCCTCATTCAGAGCGTGCGCTCTGCTCAGAGCGTATGGCTCTGAATGAGGGCCCTAATCTCAATAAAGAAGAAAGAGAGGCAATGAGAACGATAAGGGACAATAACACCATAATTATAAAACCAGCAGATGAAGGGGGAGCAGTGGTCGTGCAAAAAATAGACGACTATAAAGAAGAAGCAAATAGACAACTTGAAGGTAAAAAGACTTATAAGAAACTCAGAGCAAACCCCACTGATAACATATATACAAAATGATTCATTTCCTTGGGAGATATGAAAAGAAGGGGGTTACTTCTGAGAATGAGAAAAAATATCTAATAATACCACATCCATCTATTCCTGTATTTTATACACTACCCAAAAAACATAAAAAAATCAGGAATGCCCCCCTGGTGGTCCGATTGTGGCCGCTACGGAGTCTATAACTTTGAACTTATCCCATTATGTAGATCATACCTTACAACCATTGGCAAAAAATATGAGATCGTATCTAGGGATTCGACTGAGGCTATTAACAAATTGAGCACAGTATAGTGGGAACAAGATTATATTTTAGTCACAGCGGACGTAACATCTTTATTACGGCCATAGATCATACTGTAAACATGGTTTAGAGGCCACTGGATACTTTTTAGAAAAAGGAAAGGTAAGCGGTACAATATAAGACACAGGGAGACATGTACGGCTAAATTTGTCATTTACATGATCACATGCCCCTGTGGTCTAAGTTACGTGGGCAAAAGCGATCGAACATTGCGTGAGCTGATGGCTCTTCATAGGTCCGCCATTAGGGTGGCCATTAAATTTGGTAACAGTGAAAAACCGCCAGGCACTTCTTTGATGCGAATCACAACCTAGCCATCATTATAGATCATGTACCAGCCCTGGCACGTGGTGGTAATAGATCTCAGAAATTACTTCAATGTGAATCCCGTTGGCTTCACAGATTAGGGACATTATACACTAAAGTACTTAACGAGAATCTAGGTTTGCATTGTTTTTTTATAAAATTCTGCTAACAAGGTGCCTGCCCTTGAGAGTTTTTTCTCCATATGTAGCCTTTAGACCACTTATGGCTTCTATATATTTATGTGGACATCATTATTATTATTATTATCGTTAATTTATATGGCGCCACAAGTGTTTCGCAGCGCCTTACAAAGTACATAAACAAATAATTTGACAACTGACTTACAGTAAAAAATAGGACAAGGACATGGATAATGTACATTGATACATAAGTGACCATAACTCCTAGATATGCAACAGAGCATAAGCAACCAAGTGTTAGGTGCCCTGGTGGGGGGTAAGAAGTAGGTGAAAGAAAAGTAAAGAGAAGCACAAGAGGGTAGAGGCCCTGCTCGTAAGAGCTTACATTCTAAAGGATCATGATTGCTTATGTGCTGACTACGGACGTCGGTCAGGGTCTTCAATTTGCAACATGGTTACTAACGGAATTAACATTACAACAGATTTGTACCATATCGATATTTTTCCGCACTCTGTATTAACTAAGTTTATGTACAAGTACTTACATGATTGATCTAAAGTGTTGTGCTTTACGGATGCTATCTGAGAATTTTTGTTATTTCACTTATTTATGGACTATGGGCCTAATGCAGACCCACTCGCGAGCGCTGAGCGCTCACAATCGGGTCGATGTTGGCCAAGTGCGCATGCGCACGACGGAGCCGCCTCCGTCGTGCGCATGCACGAGACCCGAATAATGACGGCCAAGCCGTCGTTATGAGTCTCGCACCAAAGGGGGCGTGCTGTCGATGGTGAGTGACAGCACGCCCCCTTTGGTGGGCGTGCCAGGGGCGTGGCTGCCCAGACAGAGGCGTTCCCATGGGAACGCCTACCGTCTGGGGCCGGCCCCACTGACATCACAAGTGATGTCAGTGGGAGTGCTCTCGGCTCTGATAGAGCCGAAAGCACTCCAGGGGCTTGCGGCAATGAGACCCTACCGCAAGGGTCTCGTCGCAAGCCCGATGGTCGCGATGGTCTTGACCATCGCGACCATCATTTTGGCCGCTTGCTATAGCTGTGGGTGGTCACCCACAGCTATGCGAGCGGCCAGGAGGCCGCTCTTAAATTCAGAGGGACGGCCCTGATTCAGAGCGAGCGCTCTGTCAGAGCGTCCGGCTCTGAATCAGGGCCTATATTTTTTATTTCTGCAATAGTATTTACATGTCTCTATGTATACTGTGTTTGTTTTTAGATACACTGTTGGTGTCATGGCAACGGGTAGCGCCTGTGACGTCGTCAGTGGGCGCTCCATGGTTGGGCCCGGATGCTGCGGCGTCTCACGTGATGTGGTGATGGGTATATGTGAGTAAAACTTTTTCATTGTCTGTTGTATCTTGAGAACTATGCATTAAAGCATCGAAACGTTGATTACATTCCTGCCTAAGCTCTTTATTCTACCGGAGTGCTGCCGACACGGTGACTATATCGGGGAGCTTATTTAGCTGTCCATGGAGGGCACCCGGGTTTGTTTATTCATGATATGGGAGTGCCATCCACACTGTCTGTGTGTATATATATATATATTGTGTTCATCTTCACTCTCTCCCTTGTCCTGTCTCCTCTGGAAAATTTGTATATAAGAATCACAGTTACAGTGTCTAACAAATTGTACTAGTATGGTTTCATACATTCTATAAATAAATTGTATGCTTGCATTATTATTATAAGATATCTATATTTTCCATAGATAAAATACAGTGGAATTAGTATGCAACTTCACAGCCTGTCTGGCCAGAGACTCAAAGTCAAACAACAGTCATTACTGAAGATAAATATAATTATTAGGAACAAAATAGTAGTTTTGTCCTTTTTTTTCCTTCCATATCCAATTTCTCTCCTTCCCTCTCCCTTCCTATCCCTCTATAGGCCCCCATACTGTACATCAGCAACTGATTGCAGCAATCGTGCAATTTGCAATCGATTGTGTATAAAAATGTTCACTTTTTCACCGATTGCAGAGATACCGCAATCGATTGAAAAAGGGAAAGATTTTTATACACAATCGATTGCAAATTGCACGATTGCTGCAATCAATTGCTAATGTATGGGGGCCTTATCTCCTCTCCTCCTATCCTCATCTAAAAACAGCTGCTATACACAAGTAACGTCAGCCGCAGGTGGTGGTAAATAACATCAATATATTTTTTTATATTTCAAAAATTGTAAAGTTTCTGTTCGTGATAGTGAAAAATAACAGGAACCATTCATTATTTTATGAATAATAAAAGTGTGCAAATATTTTGCACACTTTGAAATCTGTAGCCTTCGGAGCTTCTTCAATAGAGGCAAAACTTATTTTTATGATAAACAGGCGATAATTATAGTTTTCAAACTTTTAAAGGCTACAGAGAGCTTGATCAACAGGCCCCTTTAGTTGTAGGTTATATTAGATGCAAATTAGTAGCTCTGCTGTATTGTTAGTGTCAGTAGTCTCAGATCATGTTTAAGAGTAAGAAGATTTAATTGGAGATGTTAAATTAAGTTTGTCTATGGAATATATTTCAGTTTACCTCTTGGCTCCCCATGCAAAACTAAAATGAGTTTTGCAGCTATCCAGCACATTTTCCTTTTTGTGAATTACTACAGTTTGATGATACGCCTTTCAGATACATCAAAAGAGAACAATAAAACAAAAAACTCAATTTAGAAAGAGACTAAAAAAAGAGCCCTAGACCTCAATCATAAAAGATCTCAGACTATCCGACTGCCTATATATCCTAAATTATAGGAGAAAAGGAACTGGACAGCAGATTCGGGAAGAATGACAAATACATATCGAGCTGTTGTGGAAAAGCTGTATTTACTGTATCTTTAGTCTTTATAGCTACAAACTCTCATGTCTCATCTGTAAAGAAGAAATTTTAATCCAGATCATTTAACAAGAAACTTTTGCCTAATTCCTTAGAAAATGCAGCCGTGCCATCATCAATCTCTGATTCCTCTGTAGGTGTAGATGTATCACAATGAGGATTTGGAAAGCTAATGACTATGAAAATGATGACTTCAGGGATGATGGTTTTAAATAATAAAAGGTAATCAAATTATGGTTCCATGTATGTAGAGGTGATTGTTTTAGGAATATCATGCCGAAGTATTTTTTTTTTCCAAAGTGGGTGGTACTGTCCCCTAAGGGGTTGCTGAATGAACACTAAGGGCTCAATCCAATTAGGCGCAAATATTTTACACCCGCGAGTTAGTGTAGCTGCATACTTCACTTACGGTAATCTGGACTCGTACATATCTGTGTGAGAAGGGATGAGAATGGGCCTGCGAAGGGAAGGAGCCATTACCGGTGTTTCTATACTGTTCCAACTGCAATTCGCCCCCTTTGCACCTAACTGGATTGACACCCAAGAGGCAAGGAGGCACTGAAGGGGTAAGCAAACTGAGAATGAAAATTAAACCGTAAATGTTTTTGGTTACTTTTAAAAATCAGCTCACATAGGGGGGATATGTGTCAACAGATTTTTGTAGAAAAAAACAGTTATAAAAATGATTTGAGTAATTTTCACAATAAATAAGTTACAGGTTGAGTCTCCCATATCCAAAATGCTTGGGACCAGGGGTATTTTGGATATCAGAATATTCCGTATTTTGGAATATTTGCATACCATATTGAAATGTCTTAGTAATAGGACCCAAATCTAAACACAGAATGCATGTACAGTATGTTTCATATAATATAAAAAAGAAAAAAAACTACAACCTGGCGCCTGGTCTAATTGACAGTTATATTAACTTGATCTAATTAAAGCTGCAGCTTCCTGTTTAGGAGATTGTCACCCCTCTTAGTAGTACAGCTCCGAAAACACAAAGTAAGAGGAAGCGCTACAAATAGATCAGATTAATCACACATATAATGAGTTCAAAAATAAAGTATTTATTACATAAAATGTGGCCATAAAATATCCAAACAGACTGAATAGCATAAAAAATAATAATAACAAGCATACATATAATATTGGCTCAATAAAACTAATGCATACAGATATCGCAATAAATCGCTCTTAGAGCCAGCAATCAGTGTACCAGCTTTTAGTAATGAATAAATACTCCACAGATTTACATATGCAGACAGACTTATATTTCTGACACAGATATCTCCTTATGTGGACTCTGGCCCTGATTCAGACCCGCTCGCTAGATGCGATCGCTCGCATCCAGCGTATGCAAATTTGTTTAAGTGAAGACATGGGAAGTGATTGCTCGCCAAGGCATAAGCACACCAACTTTGGTTGTGCGATCGATCGCTCTGTGTATGCAGAAACCCACTAGCATATGTAGAGACGCCCACTAGCGCACGTCATCTCCAGGAAGTGTATTAAAACATTGGTACATCGAGCACCATCGGTAGCGATCGCAGCGCTTGTGGTTGCCTTACCCTGCCGCAAGCATTGCGAGGACTTCAGTGTAAAAAACAGGCATGTGACGTGTACTATGACGCTGTCTGTTAATTATGCACGCCTTAAAAATGGCATTGAAACAACCAGGCACGCCTGCGTTCGCACCGCCACACCCCCGTTATTAGTGTCCTGCCCCTGTTACCACCCACAAACGGCCTCTCCTGTCACTCATTTCACTGGGCTGTCTTTGCAGGGCGAGCGAGCGGGCTGCGATCGCACAGAGTAGTTTGCACACCTATTTTCAACTACGTTTGGCTCTCCTGCCAGAGGTTTTGACTTTTTTGCAGGGGGTGTTGCCGGTGCATCCTCCGTTTCAGCCACCAGTGGCGCCCTGGGATTTGACCTTGGTCCTCTCTGCTATCAAGCAGGCTCCCTTTGAGCCATTGGACTCCGTGGACCTTCAATTCGTCACGTGGAAGTTAGTTTTTCTTATGGCCATTGCCTCGGCTTGGTGGGTCTTTGAGGTTGGGGCTTTGTCTTGCAAACCACCGTTTCTTATCTTCCATGAGGATCGGGCTGTTCTCCGAACAGTCCCTTCGTTTCAACCGAAGGATGTTTCTGCTTTCCAACTAAACCAGGAGTTTGTTTTACCTGTATTTTCACAATCAGAACCTTCCCGTGACCAGGACGATCTGTCGCTGTTGGACGTCGTCTGGGCCCTGCGGATCTACTTGGCCAGAACTTCAGACATACATTGTATAGACTCCCTTCTGGTCCTCTACGATGCTCACAAACGTGGCTGACCGGCCATGAAGCAGACCATTGCAAGATGGCTCCGCTCGAGCATTTCTCGGGCTTATTTCGCTGCGGGGTGTCCGGCAACTATCAAGGTGTCGGCTCATTCCACTTGGGCCATGGCGGCCTCCTGGCTGGTGTGCCACAGGGCCTTGGCTGAATAAATTTGTCGCGCAGCTACCTGCTCCTCTGTCCACACGGTTGTGCGGTTTTACAGGTTTCATATTTTTGCCTCCGGCGACGCCTACTTTGGGCGTACATTTCTGCGGTCAGGCAACCTGTGCGTTCCCTCCCCCGGTGGGTGGCTTTTGAACGTCCCATGGTCTGGTGTCCCCCAGCCCTGAGGAAAGAGAAAAGGGGATTTTTGGTACTTACCGTTGAATCCTTTTCTCTGAGTCAGGCTGGGTCGTATTGCGTGGTATTTTTTACGTTTTTGGTATGACAGTGTCACTGAGTTACTGCTTCTCCTTACCAGGCACTTTTAAAGTTGTATTGGTGTCATGGGGTTGCAGAGGGGAGGAGCTTGGGTTTAAAGTTACAGAGTTAAGTGCCAGATCCTTGCAGTCCCATCTACAACCCCATGGTCCAGTGTCCCCCAGCCTGACTCAGAGAAAAGGATTCAACGGTAAATAACCAAAAGTCCCCTTTTATTTGTGTCTGTTCGGTTTATGAAGCCATAACCGCGTGGTACACTGAACCACACAACTTGACCTAAAAATTATCTTGTGCTGCCATTGCTAATAGGAACGCTCAATGTGACCACTCTTTTGACAGTGCCTAATTGCATTCCTTCCTTTTCTACTGTAGTGCTTGTTCTCATTAGACTCTGTAGCTCTCTGATGCCTTGAGTCAACTTGACAAGTTGGTCTTTCAAACACTTAATGGGATCATTCTTTGAGGTCAATTTAGCATGCTGTCAAATGGCTTCTTAGGGTAGGAACACATCTGATCATCGTCTGGGGCCAGCTTGAAGTGAGTTCTGTGCTCCAGAATACTCCATTAGTTGTGAGGAAGAAACTTCCTGACCTGGACTAGAGCCTAGTATTACGATAGCAGTCTCTTTAAATTTTAAGAATGGGCTGGTTGGATCATGGTGCCTGATTATGTGGAGTTGGGACTTCAGGACTTCACCAAAAGCACCTTCCATGAATTGGCTGACTAAGGCCTCAACCTCTTATACTAATGAATCATAGGCCTTGACGGTCCTATGGGCCTCTTGTAGACAGAGGGCAAATTCCTGTAACAATTTAGTTGGCTGCTGTTTTCTGGCGTAATCGCATCTTTAACTCTGAGATGGTTCTTGTATCAAATATTTCCACCAGTCTTTCAAACATTTCTTCCACATTCCTTTTCTGACTAGCAGGCCAGGAATTTGAGTCTTTGAGAGAAGAGCCTTTCAATTGTCCAATTAAGATTTCAGCCTTTTAATTTGATTTGACATGGGACACATATTAATTGCTACTAAGGCTTCCATTGCACAACTGTGGAAGTCTACTTCTCTCCCTAACATCAGTTATTGAAAATAAAATTCAAAAACATTGTGAATTTAAAACCGCTGACTGTAAATATTCTTCTTCTCCCTTTATGTTATGGTTCAAATGGAATGAGTTTCGGGAGGAGCAAGGTTGTTCCTCTTGATACAGTAAAGCTATTGAACTTTCAGTTCTAATGTCGCCTAACCCATGAGGTTTACTGCTGAGTGATTCAAGTAATTGTAGAATTGCTATGCTTCTGTTGTATAATATATTTCAATTTATTTCTGTTTATGTACCCCAATGTTTTGTTTCACCTTTTTTTGTGTCCCTTTTTTTAAATTTTCAAAAATCAATAAATACTATTGTGGAAAAAAAGATTTCAGCCTTTTGTTGATCACTCAGTGGGTACAACCGTAACATAGACTGTATTTTGGTCTTGAACTCACCTAACGCACTGTTCCCAGGAATGTGAACATCACCTGAATAAGTGGGGAGCCATGGAGCCCCAAGTAGTAGGGTATAGTGATCACTGATGTTATAAGGCAGATTAGAACTTTTCTGTCTCAGTCCGTCATCTTGGCTTGCTGGTTGTTCTGCTACATTATTACTGTGCTTGTGGGGAACAACTTGCTTTAAACTCTGCAATCCTTTTCGTGATGCCAAATGAAATATACTCAACTCACTATAAGGGGTAAATTTACTAAGATTTGCGTTGTTCCTGATTTGATCCAAATGTCAAAACGGATCATATCGATCTAACACGGGTGTTTTTTTTCCCTGCCGAAACCGGAAATTTACTAAGCTCCCAAGTTTCAGGTGATCGTGTTGACCGATAAGTGTATTTGGTCATACTTTGGAAGCGTAATGTTCGCCCAAATTCACCAACACGGCTGTCTTTGTCTACTTTTGAAATCGGTCTGTTTTGTTCTAAGGTGGCTGCATTAGAAACAATACGGCCGGTTACGTCAATGGTGTTTCATTGGTTGGATGTCAGGGTGATATGCCTCTGCCATATAAAAATGCCCCAATCCTTTATAATCTGTGTTCAGTGTTTAATGTGTCATGTCAGGGCCAACGGGTAGTCAGGTGGAGTAGGTGGCTGGACAGGATGTGCAGTCCTCAGAGGCAGAGAGTGTGAGGAAGGAGAGGCCCCGCACTAGGACCAGTTCGGGGCGTAATATCTGATTCTCTTTTGCTGGGAATATGGCCGTGGTGACATAGGTCATGCGGCACCACCACCATCAGTTGTTTGGCCGTGAGGCTGCAAGAGTCAGTACGAGGCGCAAAAATGCCATATGGGAGAAGGTAGTGGCCTCTGTCAATGCAGAGGACAATGGACATCTGCAAGCGTCTGTCTGATATAAAAAGGATATATAAAGGAGGGTGAAGCACAAGATGGGTGATGAGGCCAAGTCGACTGTTGGGACAGGCGGTGGTTCCACATATATCACCACGTACCTTGAATACGAGGAGGCACTGAAGGCCTTGATTCCGCGGGAAGTAGTGCAGAGGATACGTGTGTGGGACACTGATCATCCAATGCAGCCTGGTAATTATTACCATTGCATTTTAAACTAAGTTGGTTTTCTCCACAGCAATATCACTTTAGTAGTGTGTAAAAATTTAAAATTTATTACTTAAAAATGTTCAGAGTACCATAAACATGCTGCTGTGAAGGTGGTTATGATCCTGTCATTATCTTAATTTTGAGGAGTTGAGGTTTAGATGTGTCTGTTGCTCGGTTTATTTGCATGTTAAATATGTAGATACTGCATTGTGTACATAATTTATGGGATCAAACCTAAAGTTCAAATGGCACAATGCTGCAGTTTGCACCGTAAGCTCTTGCAAAGTTCTACACTTCACCTCGCAGTGCCCACTTCTGTCAATGGGGACTACAATATGATCCCTATGTTCATATCTCCAAAATGCATTGCTTAGAGTTGTTCAATGTTTTTTTTTTTAATTTTTAACCTGCTTTATTTTTTTTAATTTTGGTGGGGCCTAGGCCTTTCTTGCCAGCCATTTTGTATGTGTTCCTGAACCCTAAGGCCTTTTGTTTTGTAAGTTTGTCGAGATAAAAATGTATGAGCTAAGGTGTAAAACAATCAGCTTTGAACTTGCATTTTATTTTTTTCTCCTTTAGGAGATGAATGGTTGTTGCTGCATAGCTCTCTTTTTTTATATATCACCATACTTTGAAAATACACCCCTGAAATGTGAAAGCAATTTATGCTGTACAAAGCACAAAAACATCATACAATATGTTAAAAAAAAAATCTCATCTACAAATTATCCTCATCAATCTAGCACCTTCATTATGAATAATGAGCAATATAGCAGGCATACACGTTACTGTGTGTAATATGAGTTTGAATAAATAACAGCACAAATAACTAGTTTAACTCCAAAAACATTGTTAATGTAAATAATGTGGTACAAATAATCACATAGATTCAAATATTAAGCATGTGCATTGTTTCTATTTAAATAATCAGAAAAACCTATTTTATTACAGGCAAAAATAAAACACAGAGGCCTGCTGGATCAATAAAACCCCTTTTAGACATAATGAGATTCCCGGGAATTTGGCCTGCCTCGGCCAAATTCCCAGGATGTTGCGTATGTCTGAAAGGTACCTACAGTACATGTTCCCGGGAAGCCGACCCTCCAATCGACCAGGGAATTTCCCAAGACTTAAGTCCTGGGAAATGACCCTGCTCATGTGAAAATCAGATTTTACTCCCGGGCTTCACCAAACAGCTCCTGATTGGCCGACCATGGCTGCCTGCTGCATGGTGATGACATCAGCAGCAGCAGCCTGAGAGAGACAGGGGAGACGCCAGACATGTTGCACATATTGCAACAGAACCGCGATCTGGAATTAGTGAGGAGAGGGGACAGGAGAGGAGTGGCAATAAAGGCCTTTATTAAATAAAACTTTGTTTTGAAAACACAAATGTCGCGCCATTTTTTTTAAGTTACACCGTTGAATTAATGTTGCATGACCTCATTAATGAGTGCCAGAAAGCGTCCACTTTAAATGAGAAAACTGTGATTTTCTGTGTAGAAAACAGAAAAACCCGGCTTATGTCTGAAAGGGGTCTACCCTGGAATTTCACTGGTAGACGCTGTAGTGTGAAAGGGGGGTCTCGACCAAATACCCGGGAATTTGCACAGGAGAAATTCCCGGGGCTGAGCAGGAAATTTCCCGAGTCGTGCAGTATCCCTGAAAGGGGCTGAGGAGAGACCTGGTAAGTCGTGCAGCAATGCTTAAATGAAAAAAAAATCATATTTATGTTTCTAACCAAAATAATATATTTTTCCAAAACAGGCCCTGCGTCTGCATTGCCACTTCCCTGACGTCCAGCATCAGTGGCACCAGCCAGGGAACCAAGACCATTGGCCGAACATGTAGTGGCTGAGCCCCTCCACTCCCCGCAACCTCAAGGTGAGTCTGTTGGATGAATGTTTAAACATTATTTTCATTTGCATACACACAGTACCAATGTAACACATATTTCACATGTAACATTTGTGAAATTCTGTTTTGAAGACAATGGCAATGTTACAACTCATATAGGAAATATGCACAAAGCTCTATGGGCCTGATTCAGAGCCGGACGCAATTAGCGCTCGCTCGTCCAAAAAATAGGGGTGGCTATTCAAATGAACCGTTCGCTCTTTGCGGTCTGTTCACGCCTCTAGGTCTGAACGAGCGAACAAAACTTGCGGTCGTTTTTTTGATAAATACGCCCCCTGGCCGCTCGCATCCTACGTCATGTCCGCTATTTATTAGATTAATCGAGTACATCGACCAGCGTATGAACTGCTCGCTATTCTTGTGGTTGGTTTTTGCTACCATAATCTTGCGAGCAGTTCTGGCTATAAAATAACCCAGTGACGTGGTCAATGACGCTGCTGTTTTAATTATGCACACCCATAAAACGCCCGTTTTGACCTTTAAGCACGCCTGCGTTCGGATCTCCACTCCCCGTTTTCAAGCACCTTCCCCTGTTACCACCCACATACGCCTCTTTCTGTCACTCAAAATAGCAGGCATTCGCTATTTAGTGAACAAACGATTTTCGGCCGCACTGACTGGTTTGCGCATGCGTATTACGATCCGTATGCATGCGCAGTTGGGCAAACATCGCTCGGAACAAGCGTACTGCCGCTTACGAGCGGCTCTGAATCAGGCCCCATGTTTGTTATTTGTGCCTGTATAAATTTCACTGATGAGGTGAATATCATTTCAGTTACTATTGTGAAAATCAGTATAAATGCTTAATAATGTCTTTGTGTTTCAGATCTTTACACTAATGTCTACGTTGAAAGTTTTCTAAATTAGTTGGCATTAGGTGTTGTGTCCCAGGGTATATGACTTAAGTGCTGAGTTTTGAGCCTCCAAATATGTTTAGAAACAGAATAAACATTAATCTCAGACATGATTATTAAATAAGATTCCAAAACCTTTTTGGTCGGACCCGTTTTTTGTAATTATTTTTGGAATTAATCTTTATTTGCGCCATATATATCACGCAGATTTAAAACCACATTTATGGAGAAAGTGCTGTTTGACGTAAACTTCTGTTGATGTTCTGCACTAGCCTTGTCCCTGCAAGATTCTGGAACCACAAAGTTGGCTTATTTTTAGTTAAAAACTATAATTTGCTTTCAAGTAAAATCTATACCAATTGCTGCGTTATGGCGAATGAAAAAACATAGTCCCGTTATTATCTAGAATGGCACACGTTAGCCATAAATGTAAAATTAATTCTTGCTGGTGATATTACGGAATCGGATCATGAACCGGTCCAATTTTCTTTTAAACCACCAGCCATGGGACCTCTACATTGGACTTGCCGATTCCCCTCATATTTATTTCACTCTGACCATGTTCGACAACACCTCAAACGTCACTGGTTTGAGTATGTAGACAATAATATTGATCACTGGGATCAGGGCTGAAACTAGGATATCTGTCACCCGGTGCAAGGTAGCAATTTTGCACCCCCTCCCTTCCCGTACCTGGATTTTGTCCTTGCTGTGGCAGTGCACTAGTCAAATGTCCGTGGTATAGTGACTTACATTATTCCACACACCATAATGCCCATTACACATTATGCCACACATTGTAATGCCTATTACCAAAGTGCCACTTACATATTTGCCCGACACCATTTTATTCCCCACAGTAAGGCTTCTAATTACTTTAAAATTACCTGCTCGTTGTCAGGGGTTTTATGCTCATTGCCAGGGGGTTCCATGCTCGTTGCCAGGGGGATTCATGCTCGTTGCTATGTGGTTTATGCTCATTGCCAGGGGTTACATGCTCATTGCCAGCGGGTTTCATGGGAGAAGATGCAGCTTTCAGCATCTTCTCTCGCCACTTGCGCTGGCATAACAGACACTAGAGGTCCAGTAAGGACCTCTAGCATCTGTCTTCTCCTTGGCGGCGGCCATTTTTGGATGGCCATTTTCTGACTCTCCAGCCCCCAAGCTACCGTGAGTCATCCCTTTTTCACCCCCTGCATTCCTGTGCACCTCTAGCCCCCACTAGTTGCGGCCTGACTGGGATAATCCCATACTTTCTTGGGAGGCCTCTAAGACAGTACTAAGTGGCCGTATTATTTCCTATGTTGCTAATCGTAAAAAAACACAAAGCGATCGATATAGCTCTCTTCATTCTATATTGCTAAATTAATTTTCTGCATATGCTTTAATCCTACTGATGACAAATGTATTTTCTTATTTATATATTAACAGTTTCCTATATAGCGCAGCATATTCCGTTGTGCGTTACAATTGGTTGCCTACAACCAAGCTAAAAGCCTCTTAGATGATTTTTTAATTTCTCAAGCACAGTTACGGATAGACTATACAAGAAAAAAAAAAGATTTTATCGATGGGGGAGTCGTGCAGGATGTCTATTGGCTTCTTTAACTAGAACCTATAGTCGTAAAAACCATATAATATCTCATTAGGCGAACGATGGTACCTCTTGGTACCTAATATTTCTGCAGCCTTCCATAAATACTACTGTGATTTATTTTCAGCTACACCTTCAGACAATATTTCTTTGGATATACCCCCTTACTGAGGCTAGATTACCCTGCCTAACCCCAGTGACTATCTTGACTCTGACATTACAGCTCAGGAAATTGCTTCGGCAATTTCCTCTCTTCACACCTGCAAAACCCCGGGACCGGATGGTTTTTTGGGGGAGTATTTTGAAATGATGCAATTAGACCTTACTCCCACGTTGCTGGATCTATACAAGAAAATCCATAAACAATGCTCATCGTATCCCTCTCTAAACAAGGCCATCACGACTTTAATCCCTAAACCTGACCACGATCCTACTTTATTGGATTCCTACCGCCCCATTACTCTTTTAAATGTTGATCATAAGATTTTATCAAAAATTAATTGGAACATGATATGATCTTTTTTCTCTTCTATTATCAATTAGGATTTGTTACTGGGCGACACTCTGTTAGGGACATTCTACAGCTATAGCATCTGTGGTCGCGGCAAACCTTAACCCTACTGTCCCTTACATGCTTCTGAGTTTATAAGCTCACAAAGCGTTTGATACAGTATCCTGGCCCTTCCTATTCATGGTACACTCTTCTCGTGCATTTGGACCAGATTTTATTCATTTAATTAAGTTTTTATATACCTCCCCCTCTACATCCCTGTTAATTAACGGTATTAGAAGTGATCCCTTCGTAATGATGCAGGGTACTCGCCAGGGGTGCCCTCTCTCTCCTTTATTATTTAACTTATCCCTTGACCCAACACTTTGGATACTTGAGATTTGGCCTACTTTACGGGGTATATGTATTGGTGATACAGAAATCAAAGTCACAGCATTTGCAGATGACGTCATTGTCTATATCTCCAACCCTAGGTCATCTTTGTGTCCATTATCAGAGTTGCTTGGTAGATTTGGACCCATTTCAGGTTTTTTTAGTTAATTTTGACAAATCGCAGGCTATTTATCTCAAATGTGGATTTATTCATCCATCATGGACATCACATTTACCCCTTAAGTGGACCAGAGCACAACTTTCCTACTTGGGGATTATTATTCCAAAAAACATTCATGATCTGTACAGGTGTAATATTGGCAAATATTTGAATATTCTTACTGTTGAACTGAGGGGACTGAGCAAGTAGGGCAAACCTCTTACGTATGGTCTACTTTCCAAAACTCCTTTGGCCCCATGAGGTACATCCTATTATTTTGTCTCGAAAGGATGTTACCTATGTAACACACTTATTTCATCATTTTATTTGGGACAAGCGCGCGGCTAGGAATGCTTAAATTATACCGACCGAAATATAATGGGGGTATTCATTTTTCGTATATATTGACATATAACTATGCCGCCCTATTACGTTATTTGAAAGATTGGTTGGTGACTCATCAGATCTATGCTCCTTTAGAACCAAATTTTTTGCCTAATATCTCTCTGGTTGCTTTTTTCCGTTATTGGTGTTTTTGGATTATCTTTTCTCCAGGCCAAATATTATGTGAATAAAATTTCTCAAATAATGCCGGCGGGAGATTGGAGCAACCCTTTGGACACCTTTTTATTGCAGCCTCATACTAATTTTTTGCCTAATATCTCTCTGGTTGCTTTTTTACATCTGACAGATTGGGAAATACCTTCTGAGATACTGGACAACCCTCTCCTCATGACCACAAGAAAAATTTGGTTGCTTTTAAGTCACAAATTTAAATGACACCAGTCCTATTCAATTCATTTACCTTTCCTACGCAATCTGAATTTTCAAAATTGTGAAGCGGCACACATTTTTTCTGTCTGGAAATCAGGAGGACTTCATTCGGTGGGTCCATTGATTGACCCCCAATCACATAAACCGCTATCTTACTCAGCAGCTATAGCTCAATTCCCTGTTATTGGTATTTTTGGATTATCTTCTCTCCAGGCCAAATATTATGTGAATAAAGTTTCTCAAATAATGGCGGCGGGAGATTGGAGCAACCCTTTGGACACCTTTTTATTGCAGCCTCCTCATACTAAGGGAGCTATTTCTTGTTAGTTTTTAAGAACCCCTATAGACTACTCTTCTTTAAAAACTGGTATGTCTCTATGGTTGGAACGTTTTCCTTCCTTATCTATAGATGACCTTCTTAATATGCTACTATATTCTATTAAGAAATTTCCTGCTGCTAAATATACAAAAATGTATTTTAATATATTTCATCGCTCCTATATCTCTCCTCATAGAGGTTTTCTCATGGGAATTTTAGCTGAGTCTACTTTCCCCAAATGTGGACAATTATCTGCTGATCTTCTGGGCATGTCCCTTTATCAGACGATTTTGGTAGGGGGTTTGGCATTTTTCTACTGCTCATCTAGTGAATTATATCCCACTAACACCCGAATGGGCTACATTTGGCTTTATACCTGTTAATACTCGTGTTCCTAGCGATGTTAAAAAGTTGTTTTTGGCAATTTCTTCTGCTGCTCGCAAAACCATTTTGCATTTATGGATACAAAGCTCTCCACCAACCCTTGAAATGTTTAAAGAAAAAAAATTCTTAATTTTTCATATGGAGTAGCTGGAAGCTTCCTCCAGAAAGAAACACGTATTAAACGATTCTTTGCAACATGGGAGAGTTATATTGAGGTTCTCCCTGCCTACACTAAGGAGGTTATCACTCACTGCTTCCGTAACACTTTGTGGTACAAGACTCGTATCCTCCTTCAGGACCCACTGATATGTTTTTAATATACTGTGGTCGTTTGGTCAGGTTCCGGAGTTCCTCCATATTGTCTTGTATTTGTACTGTAAACAAATATGTAATGTTATAATTGAGTCTAAAATGCTTTGTTTGTAATTTTGTATTATAATTGAAACTATTTATTATGTGTTTCTTGATGTTTCAATTAATAAAAAAGTGGAAAAACAAAATAAATGAATCCTTGCCATGTATCTTTCTAAATAATCAGACAACAACATCGGACACAAACTTGGAGATTACTAAACTACATTTTTAAAATTTAATAAAAGGTTAAAAATCAATTATATAAAAAAGGACCACCAAAAAAAAAAAAAACAACACAATTTAGTCTTAAGCATGTCTAGAATTGTTCCTAATGCTTTTCTTAAAATATGAAGCAAAAAAATGGATAATAGGTAGACATCAATGTGTACTGTAAATAAGGTACCAAATTTGAAAGCCAATAACCATACATTATTCATAAAGCAATAAAAAACATTATTGTTGTGTAATATGACACTTGAGTTTTTCTTCAACAATGAAAAACATGAGTTGTGTACATGTTAACATATGTTTACTTAGAATTAATATACTTAACCTGTAACACCTGCTCCGGACATGAAGGTGGATCCTAATTCAGAAGAAACATACACATTACATTTGGAAGCCGTGTCTCATGCCCCTCCCACACCACCAATGTTGGCTACCCCTCCCCCGGCACAACAATTTAGTGACCATTCCGATGCAGGGCCAAGTTGGGAGGATCAATTTTGGTCGACATGATCACAACATTAGACACAACAATGGCAATATAAAAAATGTGTGCTCTAAAAATTGAATGGTGCTGGTATATTAGAATATAAAATACAATAATATTAGCAAGTGGAATAATACTTAAATTTGTAGTGATGTCAAATCCGGATCAGGTTAAGAAGATTCATCGGTATTCACAATATTCATGAAGACATGTTATGCAATGTTTGAAAACCCAGATGCAGCAGATTGCTGCACAATCCAAATCTACACAGCGTGTTAGCAAAACTGTCAGCACATTAACTATTGAGCTTACCCGGTTGGCTAACACCCGAGAATTCATGCATGTAGGCATAATAGCTACCATGAGTCATTTCTGCGGCTCATGGAAGAAAACCACCGATTTCATCAAACATACATGCACATGCTGGAGACCAATAGCACTAACCAACAGACCCTAATTGGCAACATCTCAGAATTTAAACAACACCATTTCCCAAAAAGGGTCACAAATAATTACACATCTCCCTGGCCCCATATCCAGTATATCTGGTGGCTCAACACCGCTGCACACACCAGTTGTGAGCCCTGAAAGGTGAAAGCTCCACCACCGAACAGACCGAGTATCGCGGCAGCCACCATCACGCTCCTCTAGGGGCGGCTATGAAATTAAATTGTTATATTGACATTGTTTACTGTTCATGTACTAATGAAGAATTTGGAGATCATTGAACTGTTCAATGTGAACAGGCTTTTCAAAGACTTAAGGAGGAGTTGTCTAAAACCCCGGATTGGCTTATGCGGATCTGACTAAACCCTATGTATTGCACATAGATGCATCCTTTGATGAGTTAGGAGGGGTCCTTTAAAGCCATGATGACCAGCTCCGCCCAGTATTCTACATAAGTCAAGGTCTTACCCCCAGTGAGAGGAATTATCCAGCACATTAGATGGAATTTCTCGCTTTAAAGTGGGCAGTCGTGGATAAACTTCACGATTACTTGTACGGTGTGGCTTTCAAGGTTCACACCTACAACAACCCGCTGACCTATGTTCAGTCTACTGCCAAACTGGACACCACGGGGAATCCATGGCTTGCTGCACTTTCCCTCTGTGATTTTCGATTAAAGTATCAACCAAATCTGAAGAGGAAGATTGGTTGGAAGTGTCTGCTTTGGAGGTTAAAGGGATATGCCATAAAACCTCTGCATGGCAGCCAACAGGAGAATGTGTGCTTTCTCTCGGGGCTACAGGAAGCGCCCATCCTTTGGCTTATTGTTGGTTATCTCAAATGGAAATAGGGGACGTCCAGAGGATATCTCGTAATGATATGATACAGGCTCAAAGAGTAGATCCTTATATTGAAGAAGTTCGAAGAGCTATGTTGAAAGGATGGAGACACCCACCCATGATTAGGGATAACTCTAGGGCCCAATTTCTTTGCAGACAGTACCCGAGATTGTGTATGAGGGCCAGGATTTTATACAGGAGACCCACACATAAAGGTGGGATGAGTAGATTGCACATGGTACTGCCAGAAAAATTTCACTGTACCGTCCTCAAATCCTTACATGATGACCATGACCATTTTGGGTTCGATAAAACCTTCAGGTTGATCTCTGATCGGTTTTACTGGCCTAGACTGGCTGAAGATGTTGATCAATATTGTAAACCTGTGGGAATTGCATATTGAGAAAGACCTTACCCAGTAAGAGTGCTCTATTGAAAAACATTCATAACAATGGACCCATGGAATTGGTATGCATAGATTTCCTGAGCATTGACTCCGGAGAAGGGAGAAAGGAAAACATTTTGGTGGTCACAAGCTTTTTTGGTCAGGGATCAGAGACCCATCACAGTGGCTAAAATCATATGGGAAAGATTTTTCAGTCATTACGGTATGTCTGCTAGGTTACACTCAGATCAGGGGTGGGATTTTGAGAGTCGGTTAATTCAAGAATTGTGTGAGGTTTGTGGCATTCAAAAATCTCGGACCACTCCTTACCATCCGCAAGAGGACCCACAACCCGAAGGATTTAATCACACCCTTCTTGGTATGCTGGGCACCTTGGACCCCAAATATAAGTTTTAGTGCAGTCGGTACATCTGTAGCTTAGTCCACGCATGTAATTGTACTAAAAATGAGGCCACACTTCCTGATGTCTGGTAGAGAGGTTCAGTTACCCATTGACATCTGCTTGGGACTGACGCCAAATTCTAGTCCCATTCCCCATTCTAAAAATGTTAAACAGTTACGGAATGATTTACTAACAGCACACCAACTTGCCAAAAAAATGGCGGAATGGCTAGGAGAAAAAAATAAAGCCAGATAGGATATAAAAGTATGGGAACATGTGCTACTTCCGGGGAGGTTACCTGGATATGGTGGGGTAGGCCCATAACCTTGCCCAAGATTATGCTAAAAACCTCTATTGATTGCAAAATTGGGTTGCATTTATATATTATTAATAATTTGGAGTTGTGCACCTGAGATTGTCTGTTTTTGTGCCTACTTCCGGGGAACAAAGTGTTTATCCAGAATTTAGAGCCTCACAACGGTACAAATTAAGCAATAGGAGGACACCTGAGCTATTCATAGTCATAAACAACTTCCTGCAACCCCTTCGTATAAAGTAAAGCCCAACGGAGCACTAGGTCCTATCAAGACCTACCACCGACAACACTTACTTCATTTGAGAAGAGAAATCAGGATCCCTCCTGGATCTCGGACGGAAGAGTTTGTTGGAGGCAGAACTAAAGGAAAATCAGCTAAGGGAAATGAGAGAGTAGGTTCATCTGCTGAAGGCCAGGCGTCCAACAAGCTACGGGTCAGAAGACACCTGAGAGAAGACTTTCTGCAGGACGAATATGGGGAAGGCTGTTATTTTGAATAAAAGTTAGACTCCAGTCAAGAGAAAGGAGACTTTACAACTGGGGTTAGAAGCCTCTCACATTTCCTAGGGAATGGTCGGACGAATCAGTGTCTACACCAGCAGTGGGGTCCCTAAGACAGTTTCTTGCTTCAGAGGATAGGATGAGGATAGTGACATAGTAGATGCTAGCCCTGGGCCCTCTGCTAGTGAGGTTCGGGGGCAATATGAGTACATGCCCGAGAGAGAACTTTGTCCAAAAAGGAATACAAAGCCCCTACAATCCTCACTTATGATTATTTGGGAAAGTCCACTGACCAACTTTGTTTAATTCACCTTAACATAATATTTTCTTGGCCTAATTTTGCATGGGGTTGTAAAGGGTGAAGAAAATAAAGGGAACTCATAGTTGAGTATAGTGGTGTACAGCCAAATGTATAATACATACGTTAGTTTGTCAGTCCACCAGGGGGAGAGTGTAACACCCTTAGTGGTTACAGAAAGGTTACCACAACACACACTTGATGTGACAATGTACATGTATCATATTTAGTTAATATTCATTTGTTGTGTAAATGTACATGATATAGTAAATGTTTGTGAATAATATATATTTTATGTTTAAAACAAAGGAAAATTCATTCATTAGGAGCACGAGACAAAAGGAAGAACCCTAATGAATCAGTATAGGAGAGCGCTTGGGGAGCTCATGCATCGGGCGGGAGATGAGGATGTCTCGTGGCTAGATCAGAAGGGGTATATAAGGTTAGCGCCGGAGATTCAGAATGCAGCTCCCCCTCGAGAGCCTTGTTCCTGATGCTGCTAAGAGCAGCGTAATAGCGGCAGGCTGAGGGACTAGGTTAGCGGAGCCAGTGAGGGATTATCAGCGGCGGCGATACCTGAAGGAGGACTCAGCAGACTCACAGCGGCTGTCTCACCCCAGAAGAGGCAGATCTAGATGTGGAGATTCCTGTCAGCTGAGGGGAGGCTGGCTATGAAGGAGACCGGCAGTTCAGCAGAGCGCAATTAGATCACAGGAGGTGGGCATATCTGGCTGAGGGGCCGGTCTAACTACATTTTCAGGATCCTGTCATCAACCATACTGTCACTCTACTGGAGCAAGGTTAAGTGAGTGGGACTCCCTACTGCCGGAGGTGGTGAGCGCTGTTAAGGTTATTGCACCACATTAGTTGCTTCTATATCATACAGACACTATAATTTAACATAAGATATTCTTCATTACTCGTCCATCATCTGAATATAGTATTAGTTTACTGGTAATCGTAACACCTTCTGTAAAGGAAAAAAGGGGGTTACATATACATATATATAAGATTATTAGGGGAGATAGCGCTCAATTTGAAAGGTTGTGAATAGGTATTGTAAACTTTGTGGCAGTTCTATTTTAAGAAAGACTCTCCCTTCCAAATCAGCCAATTTAATTAATATCTCTAGAAATGAGCTTTTAGGAATAATATAATTTTTTCTGTCACTGGCCATTGATCCTGGAAGAAGCTATAGTATAACTTCCTGAATTGTTACTGATCATTTTACCTATGACTATGCTTATGTGATAAAAGATCAAAGAGCATTTATAGTGGCTAAATCTTTTTGTGGAAGAATTTTGTTCACTATGGGTTGCCAGCCAGATTACACTCCGATCAAAGGGAGGATAAATTGATTCAAGAGTTGTTTTTGTTTTATGGGACAAAGATGTCCCAGACAATTATATATCATCTTTTGAAAGATTCCCAACCTGAGCTATTGAATATGATTGGTACCTTGGATCTTCATAAAAATCCACAGGGGAGTTGGTACATTTGTCATCTTGTGCATGCTTATAATTGTCCCAAGAGTGAAGCTGCTGGGTAGGTTATCTTCTGATATCTGTATAGGAATTTTAACTAGTGACTAACTATCATCCCCATGCAAGATATGTAAAAATATTATGGAAGGAGTTGAATGAGGCTTACCAACTTACTGGTCAGACCATCTGGAAGTTTGAAGAGAAGATGTTTACTTTTTGCTGCTCTATAAAAAAAAATTAAATTGTGAAGAAAAAAATCAGGAAAAAGTATGTACAGGTATGTCTTACAGGAGAGACGGGACAATGGTGATTTGATAGAAAAGTATACAAAGATGAGTCCAGTAGCAATTGAAAATATAAGATGAATCCTAGAATAAGGATTAAAAGTTGGAAATTAGGTGGAGAAATACTGAAAGGTAACATTACAAAGGACTATTTTTTTTTCTTTTCAGATAAGATTGTAAAGATGTGTCCTTACACATGTTTCCTGCAGTCACGCTAAAAAGCCCCTTTATGCATGCCAGGTCCCAGGAGACTCTGCTAGCCCTGCCAGGCATCTTCTTTTGCAGAAAATGTGTCCAAGTCATGCATGAAACCTTGACGCACCAACATACTTTTGCCGATTAATAGGTCTCTGAATCTGTATACAAAGTGCCACAATGTAGCTTTTTTTCCACACCAAGTTCCGTTGTGGATCATTTACACACTCAGGTGCACACAAGTGTCGCATATCAAATTAATCAGCACAGTCTGCAGGTGAGTCCTAGTCACATTAGTAAGAGGACACATTTGTAGGTCCATAAAAAAGTCTCTGCATTTGTAGTGGGGACACATGGAGCAACATAATTCAAACAGATTGCTAAGATCTAAAGTACAAAAATAAAAAGATCTAAAGTACACAAAATGCAGGTTCTTTTCTGCCGTCATGTTATATAAAGCAAGAACGGAAATTTCTCTTCAGTGTGGAATACCCCATGGCCAACAGGGGTGACAATTTTATAATGTAGCATTACAATATGTACAACTCCTTTAGTCTTTCATTTTGGAATATACTAGAACTAGAGTGTGTGTGTATATAGTTATATAGATAGATAGATATGAGATAGATATAGATAGATGAGATAGATAAATATGAGATAGATAGATATTAGATACAGTATATAGATAGATGAGATAGATAAATATGAGATAGATAGATATGAATTAGATAGATATGAGAGATATATAGGCAGATAGATAGATATGAGATAGATAGATATATGTGAGATAGATAGATAAGAGATAGATAGATAGATATAGATAGATACATAGATAGATAGATATGAGATACATATATAGATATGAGATAGATAGGTAGATAGATAGATAGTTAGATAGATGAGATATGAGATAGATATTAGATAGATACGAGATAGATAGATATGAGATAGATGAGATAGATACAGATATTAGATAGATAGATATGAGATAGATAAGATAGATAGATAGATATGAGATACATATGAGATACATATATAGATATGAGATAGATATATAGATAGATAGATGAGATAGATAGATATGAGATAGATAGATATGAGATAGATAGATATGAGATAGATATTAGATAGATACAAGATAGATATATATGAGATAGATATTAGTTAGATATGAGAGATACAGATATTAGATAGAGATATATGAGATAGATATTAGTTAGATATGAGATAGATACAGATATTAGATAGAGATATATGAGATAGATATAGATACATATCAGTACATAACGTGAAAATGTACAGAAAGAGATTATTTAGCATTTCCCCACTATTATTGTGGTGCAGGAGAGGAATATGTGCAGCTCATAGAACATCACGGCTGATTTGTCTGAGGTCTGGGAGCTAATGGTCAGTGCACGCTGAGTTCATTCTCCTTGACTAGATGAAGTGGAAGCTCATGTTTTATGAAATGGATTATATAATAGATGTCTCTGTACATTAAATCATATTATAGGATAATTCGGTATATTGAACCTGACAAGTCTTACACTTGTACGCAATGAATTATTGAACATTTGCAGCACTCCGTACATGACAAGAGGGAGAACATAAATATAAACATCAAGCCAAAAGTTTGTAGCTGGAAACTATCGTCCTCTAACTTCAGGCAAAACTATTACAGGAGCTGATTTATATTCATATAAAAAAGTATCCCATTAAAAGGAAATATATTAACCCTTTGTAAGCATGAGAAAAATTATGGTCTGAATTATCCGAACAGAAGTGTCACAGACAGTGGGTGATGTCCCAGACAATTGGTGATGTCACAGGCAATGGGAGAAGTCACAGGCAGTGGCTGATGAGACAGACAATGGGTGATGTCACAGGCAGTGGGTGATGAGACAGACAATGGGTGATGTCACAGGCAGTGGGTGATGACACAGACAATGGGTGATGTCACAGGCAGTGGGTGATGAGACAGACAATGGGAGAAGTCACAGGCAGTGGCTGATGAGACAGACAATGGGTGATGTCACAGGCAGTGGGTGATGACACAGACAATGGGTGATGTCACAGGCAGTGGGTGATGACACAGACAATGGGTGATGTCACAGGCAGTGGGTGATGAGACAGACAATGGGTGATGTCACAGGCAGTGGGTGATGACACAGACAATGGGTGATGTCACAGGCAGTGGGTGATGAGACAGACAATGGGTGATGTCACAGGCAGTGGGTGATGACACAGACAATGGGTGATGTCATAGGCAGTGGGTGAACAGACAATGGGTGATGTCACAGGCAGTGGGTGAACAGACAATGGGTGATGTCACAGGCAGTGGGTGATGACACAGACAATGGGTGATGTCATAGGCAGTGGGTGATGACACAGACAATGGGTGATGTCATAGGCAGTGGGTGATGAGAAAATGGGTGATGTCACAGACAGTGGGTGATGACCAGACAATTGGTGATGTCACAGGCAATGGGTGATGTCACAGGCAGTGGGTGATGAGACAGACAATGGGTGATGTCACAGGCAGTGGGTGAACAGACAATGGGTGATGTCACAGGCAGTGGGTGATGTCACAGATTGTGGTTGTGGAGTCCCTGCACCATAAGAGGTTGCCTCTGGATCATTTGGGTCATAAATTTTAGAAAACAAAAAGAGCCAGTCAGCTTTGTTCCCTTTGCTGGTGTCAGGAGATCCTTTTATCATTTCAATACATTTATTTGTTAATCGAACACCTTGTGACTTACCCAGGCAACTTATGTCTGAAGTATAATAACGAAATATACTCCAGCCACCACTTCTGTTGTGCTTCTTCTTAAGCCCATCTGGCATTTTAGCGAAGTCCCACATGTCCCAGGAATAGTGGGAAGATCGCAGTTTTGAGTAAGAAACAAAGAAATCTACAAACAAAGGCTCATGTATTTATTTAATTGTAATGATACCTCAAGCTCTGTCCACAGGGGCTGGCGGGCAAATAGTAGCTTGGGTGGGGGGAAGCGAGCAGCACGACCCATGAGCAGCGGTCCACCCTAAAATGTTGGAAAACCTGGTCCGATCTCTTTTTCGGAGCCACATGTCTTATTTTTCTTGTCTTTGTTTTTTATGCTCACCTCTCCGTTTGCACTTTTCTTTTTTAGGTTCCGCTGCCTCTGTTTCTCCTTTATCATGTTACTATATCAAACCTGTGATACTGTCACCCAGAGATGCACAGGACAACATGCTCTTACTGCGCTTCTATAGATGATGTAATGAGCGACACGGCCGCAGAGACAGTGTGTGGGCACTTCCAACGCTAAACGTGCTGCTTCCTGCACTGCCAACAGCTAAATATAATACTCATATGATCTAAAAAAAAAGAATAAGATATATTGCTTACTATAAAATATAACAGGAGAAAGATTAGACAGGGATCTCTTCTGAAGATCATAAAGATTGAAAATTGTTATTTGTTCTATGACACCTGAAACAGATATAAAGAGTGCGGAGTTGGGGCAGTTTTAGCCCTTTACTTATTAATTTTCAATTGTTACTTTCATTTACTCAAAATTGTGAAAAGTGAAATTAAGTGGCCACATCTTCTGCTGGGCAATCCTAACTCTTTATCAGTATCATTTTGGAATTTGTACCCATATAAATGTAATGACTGTCTTCTCTAGGACTTGTAATGCTCCTAACCTGTATGTTACTCATAGCCTCCTTCCCTGCAAGCCACCAGAGAAATTGCTGGGATGTGTGGTCACACACCACCTAGAGAGCCACTTAATGCCCACCCCGTCCTGACCTATATATTATTCATAGCCTCCTTCTCTGCAAGCCATTAGTCCAGAGGGCTTGCTGAGATGTGTAGTCCCACAATTCCTGGAGGGACGCTTATTGCCCACTCCTGTCTTAACCTATATATTATTCATAGCCTCCTTCCCTTTCAAACTATTATTCCAGTCCATAAATGCTGCAGGGGTCTTACATACTGTGGCAATCTGGGGTCTCCTAAGCCACTTACAATACAGCATCTGTGACCTCTGAAGACTTGCTCCACTTCCGATGCAGCCGGATGGTGGTCCAAAAAAGTGCACCAACCCAGCAGACGCACGCCTCCCACCTCTATTGTCCAAGATTTCCAGATATGCCATCCAGGCCTTGCCAATAAAATAAAAGCTGGTTACTTATAAGATGTTATGGACAAAGCTTTAATGCATAAATGCAATGCCACCTGCACATGAAGATACAAAGTACGGACCTTCGTTTTCCCTAATAAATGCCAGATGAACCTTGATCAATGCTGAAAAATAGAAAGAAAGAAAGAAAATTAATTCAGTGTTTTGGATTATGTATGAGTGACCTATAAGCTATTTAAATTCATTGTGCATAATTGCAGGACTAAATGATTCATAAATAATTCCATTTATAATACGCATTATGAATATGGATTTCTATATATGCATTTTCCAGACGGCAGCTCAGTATATTGTTAATCTTCTAATCCATTACTTATCCTGGTCTTTACAATTCACATCACTCCCTGCGTCAAAGATGAATAGGAAAGAATCAAGAAAAAAAGAAAAAATAATATAGAAGTGAATCAGGGTCTGATTCAGAGCCGGACGCTCTGAACGAGCGCCCACTCTGAATTAGGGCTTTTTTTATTTTTTTGGTGCGTCCTCCGGGACGCTCGCATAGCTGTGGGTTACCACCCACAGCTTATGCGAGCGCCCATGATGATGGTCCATCGGGCTTGCGACGAGACCCTGCCGCAAGCCTGGAGTGATTTTGGCTCTATCAGAGCCAAAATCACTCCCACTGACATCACTAGTGATGTCAGTGGGGCCGGACCCAGACGGTAGGCGTTCCCATGGGAACGCCTCCGTCTGGGCAGCCACGCCCCGGCACGCTCACCAAAGGGGGCGTGCTGTCACTCACCATCGACAGCATGCCCCCTTTGGTGCGAGATCCTGAGTGACGGCTTCCCCGTCGCTTGCCGGGTCTCGCGCATGCACATGACGGAGCAGCCTCCGTCATGCGCATGCGCATTTGGGTACCATCGACCTGCTTGCGAGCGTCCTGCGCTCGCGAGCGGGTCTGAATGAGACCCTCAGTTCTAGGGAGCAATTCAATTCACAGTGTTTATTTATATCACACCATTTACTTCACACATATATATACAGTATACAGCCTGTTAAAGGGAAGAGGCTTGCTGATCAACTGTCTGCAGAGCATCTTCCTGCTGGACCATCCTAACCTGGACCATCCATTTCCCAAAGGGAGTCACTCAATATCAGATAAGCCTACACATTTTATTTATGTTACAACATATTTCAACCATAGCAACCTAGGATGGTATTCAATCGGGAAACCGGCTGACGTAAGCCTGACAGCCGGCTTTCTGATTGCTTTATCCCGGCGAGGGTTAAATGACAGGCGCCGTGAGAGGGCGCCATGAGCGGACAGCCGCGCGGGGGGGGTTGGGATTAGGGCACCCGGGGGGGACTTAGGGTTAGGCACCCCCCCTGGGAGGGTTAGGCTAGGGGAAGGGGGAGATAGGGTTAGGCACCCCCGGGGGGAGGTTAGGGTTAGGCACCTCCCCAGGGGACTTAGGGTTAGGCTAGGGGAAGGGGGGGTTAGAGGGGGGATTAGGGTTAGTCATGGGGGGAGGTTAGGGTTAGGCACCCCTAAGGAGGGTTAGGTTAGTTTGTACTTACCTAGGGACGATCGGGATTTCCGGCGCTGTCGGGCTGCCACTGCCGGGATCTCTGCATCTGTCGGACTGACGCTACCGGGAATCGAACTGCCGGCCATCCGTCAGCCGGTATTTCATTCCGATTCCACCTAGGACAGCAGATATGGAAGGACTTGCATGTCTAGAGTTCCAAATGACATTACCATAGGCTGATCATCTTGCAGACCAGGAGTGCACAAAAATTCCAGTCCGAGGGCCGAATTGGGGATTGCACTCATTGAGGCCACAAAAAAAAACGTTTGTTACCTAGACTTGTAAAATCCAAATAATGTACTAGTGGAAACAGCCTTGCAGCATTGTTAAAAGTCTCTATGGAAACAGAAGTGTGTGCAATTCCGCAAAGCAGGATGTGCCAACTCTGGGGGGAAGGGGGGGGTGTACATTCCATGTAGCAACACCTTCCCTTTTCCCCCAGAAGCAACACCTTTCCTCACCTCTGCAGCAACACCATCACAACCCCATAGCAACCCGTCTTCCTGCCCTGCCCCATACTCTCGCCAGGTGGACCCCAGCACTGTAGGGTGAGTAGCGTTGCCATCTCAGATGCAATCCCGAGGTTCTTAGAGAATAACTGCGCTCTCTATGGCGTTAGTTTTAGGAAGATCTTCATTTTCCTCAGACATGTAAATAAATGGGGGCTTGTGCGCTTTGCCTGCCGACGTTTGCGTTAAGTCCCCGTCTGGCTCAGACTATGGGAATGAAAATAAATTCTACAAAACTCTAAAAAATGCAACTGACACCAGACATTATTTTTATTAGCTGGCAATAAAGTAACTCTCTGTAATTCCCATAGATTTGAATAAAAAATTGCTAAATTGATTATCTGGACATTTTGCCTCATTCCATAATGCAACGTATCATAACCTTAATATTTATGAAGTGCAGAGATCCAGGAGCTGTGACTCCATCTGTCTGTTGGGGGTAGATGTAGAGCAGAGATCAGGAAGGTGCACAATAGTGATCTAGTGATGATTACATTATCGAGATTAAAGGTGCGTACACACGGGACGATTGGTCGTTAACGATATATTTATCGTTCAAAAAATTGTCCAGTTGGCCAAAACCATGAATGATAACTACCAATGCGCTCCTGTTTGTAGTTGGTAGTTATCGTTCATCGCCCATTCTGACTGTCCTACATGACGATTTCAGCTAAGCACACCCATCATCGTTAATTAAATCATTGTCAAAATCTTTAATTTCATTACTCAAAATCATTCTATTTGTCAAGGGAAAATCTGAAGGGAAATCGTTAACAAAAATCGATGGATACACAAATCGTTACGTGTGTATGCACCTTAAGGGCCCCGCGGACACTTATCTGCAAAAAGAGATGCATGGTAACTAATTTGATTGGCTTATGAGTGCTCCCACCAGAGGGCCACATACGAGTGCTCCCACCGGAGTGCCGCATATGAGTGCTCCCACCGGAGTGCCGCATATGAGTGCTCCCACCTGAGGGCCGCATATGAGTGTTCCCACCGGAGGGCCGCATATGAGTGTTCCCACCTGAGGGCCGCATATGAGTGCCTCCACTGGAGGGCCGCATATGACTACTCCCACCTGAGGGCCGCATATGAGTGTTCCCACCGGAGGGCCGCATGAGTACTCCCACCTGAGGGCCGCATATGAGTGCCTCCACCGGAGGGCAGTATGAGTGCTCCCACCGGAGGGCCGCATGAGTACTCCCACCTGAGGGCCGCATATGAGTGCCTCCACCGGAGGGCCGCATATGAGTGCCTCCACCGGAGGGCCGCATATGAGTGCCTCCACCGGAGGGCCGCATATGAGTGCCTCCACCGGAGGGCCGCATATGAGTGCTCCCACCGGAAGGGCCGCATATGAGTGCTCCAACTGGAGGGCCGCATATGAGTGCTCCAACTGGAGGGCCGCATGAGTATTCACACCTGAGGGCCGCATATGAGTGCTCCAACCGGAGGGCCGCATATGAGTGCTCCCACCGGAGGGCCGCATATGAGTGCTCCCACCGGAGGGCCGCATATGAGTGCTCCCACCGGAGGGCCGCATATGAGTGCTCCCACCGGAGGGCCGCATATGAGTGCTCCCACCGGAAGGGCCGCATATGAGTACTGCCACTGGAGGGCCGCATATGAGTGCAGTAGGTTGTCCATGGCTGCTATAGACCAAGTCACACTGTGAAAGCAGATTACACATTTAGAGTCACAAACTTGGAAACATATTGCTTCAGGGCCGCCGAGAGGGGGGTGGGTGGGTACTAATTACCCAGGCTTGCTGGAGGGGCCCAGGCTGCCCCCTCCTCCTCTTATCTCACAGCACCCCAGCATACGCTGCTGTGTGCTGGGCTGCAGTCAGAGACTGCTCGCGGCAGCTCTTGGCTACTGATCGTGCCCCCGCTGGTTTTGTACCAGGCAGTGGAGCTCACAACGCCACTCCCGCCAACCCCAAGCGCGACAAAGTAATTTTTTTTAATTCTTCTAATGGAGCTGGGCCACACCCCCTTCCCCTCAGGCCCGGCACAGCTCTCAACGCCCCTGCACATATAATGTGTCATCAGGCACATCTTCCCGGGCGTCCGTATTCTGGCTACATACCGACTGGAAGATATCACTAATGACCATGGGAGCACACAGATTGGCTGTACACACTGAACGATCCAGCCGATATTTCGTTCCGATTCGGCCGGAAATTACATATTGGGCAGATATCGCTCCAGTGTGTACCCAGCTTTAGAAGAGGGACTTTCCCGGTGAAGGAGCCTCAGCCGTGTTGGTTAGGAGAGTGGAAGGATTGCCGGAGCTGATTGTAGAAGCTGGATTAGAGCTGCACTGATCAGAACACAACTTTTCCTTGGTAAATAATATTACATACAGAAAAGTCTTACTGCTTCTTTTGTTCTGTAATGTGTTTTTTTATTTCTTCAAGCAATATGTTGCTTGAATGATATGTGTTTGTTTAGTGGTTTCTGAAGCAAGTGGAGATGTGCTTATATTTAATTTTATCTAAATTGTGTTAGTTTCATTTAAGTTAAATCTGTGTTTGCTCTGTCGTTTATATCTTATGTTTTAATTGGCTTGTTTGTTTAGTGGCTTTTGCAGTAATCGGAGATGTTTTTTTTTTATTTCTCTTTAATTTAATGTGTTAGTTTAGCTTAATTTAAATGTGTATTTGTAATATGTGCTGCATGTTAATGATATAGAAATGATCAAATAAACAATGAAGTCTCCTTGAAGATTTTGTTTTTATGTACGTACGTACAGAGCTGGCAGTACATCATTGCAAGCTGCTCATACATTGATTGTACAGACATTATATACCAAATATGATTTTATATATAAAACAATCAAATGATTAAAACAATTGTCATTTATTTCACTTCCCTAAGATCTAAACCAGTCAGTAATTAATTTACCACCTAATTGGAAGTAATCCAATCTCATTATAATAGTCACGTAGCCCTAATCACAAGTGTATGACCCAGACGTTTAACCTTTATACCTACTTATCAGTTCCCCATGATTCCAATAACTGGCCCACCACGAAGGTATTCTAAGCCTAGACATAGCATGCAGCTGGGTATACTGCCTTATAGCCTTGCAAATCTTGCTATTGTTGCATTATTTAACAGAGATGTGTGCACGTATTAGAAATCTTCATTAAAGGCATATTTATATAGAAAACAATTAGCAATGGTTTTCTAGGCCGCCATATCAATCCCTTCTCTGAAACGTATCAGTTTCATACTCTAGGTATGCTACTTACACAAATCAAGAAGGTTCGTCTCATATGATCACTAAGGAGGATAAGGTAAAGACATACACCATAGGGAAAGGTAACGTGGATAGGGATAGGATTGTATGCTAATACTCACCATACCAGACAAGGGGGTCCCTATATTTTAAATTAACCTTCCGGTGTGGCTATGCAAGGAATAATATAGCTAGCTGAAGCTAGAAATTAATTCATGAGTAACATATTCATCGTCATTTCTATTTTCTCCCTCATCTCCTAATTTATATACGAAACTCTCATGTACAACAACTTCCCCATCGCACAAAGGCCCTGATTCAGAGCTGGACGCTGACAGAGCGCTCGCTCTGAATCAGGGCCGTCTTTCTTCATTTGTAGAGACCACCCACAGCTATAGCGAGCGGCCAGGAAGATGGTCGCGATGGTCAAGACCATCGCAACCATCGGGCTTGTGACGAGACCCTTGTGGTAGGGTCTCGTTGCCGCAAGCCCTGGAGTGCTTTCGGCTCAAACAGAGCTGAAAGCACTCCCACTGACATTACTTGTGATGTCAGTGGGGCCGGCCCCAGACGGTAGGCGTTCCCATGGGAACGCCTCCGTCTGGCCAGCCACGCACCTGGCACGCCCACCAAAGGGGGCGTGCTGTCACTCACCATCGACAGCACGCCCCCTTTGTAGCGAGACCCATAGCGACGGCTTGCCCGTCGCTATCCGGGTCTCACGCATGCGCACGACGGAGCTGGGTCCGTCGTGCGCATGCGCACTGGGCCAACATCGACCCGCTTGCAAGCGCTCAGCGCTCGCGAGCGGGTCTGAATTAGGCCCAGTGTTTGATATGTATCAGCAGGCAGTGTTGTTTGTAAACTTTCATAGGATTGCTTCATTTCACTATATAGAACTTGAGACCTCTCCTCTGACAATGGATCCTGACCTAACAGAGTCTCCTCATCTATGACCACAATGGTGATCTCCTACTGTGTTTCTATCTTCTTTATTCTTTTACATCGTACCCATACAGTAGGCCCACATTTGATACTCAGGTACACTATACCTATTACCATGGTCCCAAACATGTTTTCTATAATTCCAGCAAAGAGTTTGGTAATGCCTGTACCTATCCATCCCAATGAGTCCCAACCATCTTTTCCTCCACCTATCTTCCATAATTCCTTCTGCATCTCTGCCACCTTCATCAAATGTCCAGCAATATCTGCTCTGTTATCATCAATATAGGTGCAACATTCCTGTCCTACGCACAATTACCATCTTCCGCTGCCAACAACTGATCCAATGCCATCCTATTCTGTAAAGCCACTTTCCTAATCTGCCCAACTTCTTCCACTGTCTGATTAATGGAAGCAATTAATTCGTCCACCATCTGGTCCATTACTGTTAGAATTTGTGAAATAACATTTTCTACAAGAAAAATAGTTGATAGTGGGAAGAGTACCCCTGCTGTGCGCTCTCCATCTGTGTATTTAAAAGAGATGCCCCTACTTTCTTTATTTCTCTTGTACTACGCTGCCTTAAGTATGTCAACCCTGCAGGTACCAAATCATGCTCTACTGGTATATTTCTAGAGTACTGATCCAAGCGATCTGTAACTCTCACAAAAGGGACTACATAAGATAAGCTCTCCTCCACCGAAGCTCACTGGCAGCTCTCCTGCAGTATAATACAGGGAGTCCTGGTCTCCTACAGCAGGATGTTAGCTTCCCTGCAGGGCACACACACTGGCACTGGCTCCCCCTGACACGATATGGGTGCCTCAGTAAGTCAGCACTGGCGCAGCTCTGCCCTCTCAGGCTGTTACCTCAGAAGACTCTCCTGTCAGGGCTGGTCTCCTATTTGTTCACATACATGCATAAAAATATTAGCTATTTGTATGTAGGATCAAGTGAAGATTATGTCCCCCTGTTTGAACAAGTGAAGATTATGTCCCCCTGCTTCCTCAGTGGTTCATATAGCAACCAATCAGAGTTTGATTATGCCCCCCTGCTTCCTCAGTGGTTCCTATAGCAACCAATCAGTTTGATTTTGTCCCCCTGCTTCCTCAGTGGTTCCTATAGCAACCAATCAGAGTTTGATTATGTCCCCCTGCTTTCTCAGTGGTTCCCATAGCAACCAGAGTTCAGTGTCATAAACCCCCTCAAAAGAAAATGGATCGACATTTCTTGAGAAGATTCTCCAGCCTATTATAGCTGGTACGAATAACAGCGTTGTCATGGAGTTCATGAAACAGCGCTATTTACTAGCAAATAATCTGGACTGCGAAAACTGCCATCTGTGTTGGATCGCTCGTCACCAATGTTCTGATGGCTATTCTTGGAAGTGTATTAACAAGAACTGTGCGTCACCAATGGGTATCCATCAGAAAAGGGTCTTTCTTGGAAAAGTCACACATGTCTCTGACAAAGTGGCTACACATTGCTTACCTCTGGCGTTGGGAAACCTCTGAAAAACAAACTGCACAACTGACTGGAATATCCAAACGCACCATAGTTGATGTTTATAACTTTTTTGTGTGACATATGTAGTGTCAATTTTCGTACTAACCCAGTTTTGCTCAGTGGCCCTGGTCATTATGTTGAAGTTGACAAGTCTTGTTTTAGTCATACAATTAAGTACCATCATGGTAGTGCCCCGGATCGGAAAATATGGTTCTTTGGGATTGTGGACACAGCAACAACGCCAGCTGGAAGTTTTTTATGACAGAAGTGCTGAAACCCTCCTTCCTATTATTCGAAGCATGGTGCGCAGTGATTCCTGGGCTGCCTACAACAATATTGAACTGGCACTGAATTTGAGTCATGAACGTGTCAAAGACAGTGGCCCTGATTCAGAGCCGGACGCTCTGACCAGAGCGCTCGCTCTGAATCAGGGCCCACCTCCATAAATATGGAGCGTCCTCCTGGACGCTCGTATAGCTGTGGGTCTTGACCATCGCGACCATCGCCACTGCGTGCAGAAGCCTGCGGTTGAGTTTCTCAACCGCAAGGCCCGGAGTGATTTTGGCTCTATCAGAGCCAAAATCACTCCCACTGACATCACTAGTGATATCAGTGGGGCCGGCTTCTGACGGTAGGCATTCCCTTGGGAACGCCTCCGTCTGGCAGGCACGCCCCTGGCACGCCCACCAAAGGAGGCGTGCTGTCAATCAACATCGACAGCACGCCCCCTTTGATCAGACACTACGAGCGAAGGAAAGTCCTTCGCTCATCGCGTCTCGCGCATGACGGAGCTCCCTCCGTCGTGCGCATGCACAGTGCAGACCATCGACCCACTTGCGAGCGGACAGCCGCTCGCGAGTGGGTCTGAATCAGGGCCAGTGTTCCAAAGTTTCGATTCATTTCTCCAACTGGTGTCAAAATGTAACATATAAAGTCTTACTGGAAAAAATGTAAGGCTCGTATCAAGACAAAAAGGGGTTTTCTTTGTGATTTGCTTCCATCATATCTTGCAGAATTCATGTGGCGATATCGGTTCGGCAAAAACGCATTTAACACTCTATTGCAGAGCTCTTTCCTGTTTAAGGTGTATGCAGTATATTGCAGAGCACTTTCTTGTTTAGGTTATGATTTGAATATACGGTAAATAAATTGTTACCATATACTTCATGACGCTCTTGGCAGAATTCGAGCCACTTCACTTGTATCTATAACAGTTTATTTATCCTCTGGAACAGCATACGTCACTAGAACAGACATGATGGGCTTCTTGGCTACAATACAAGGTTCCTCAGGGAAAACATTTGTCAACTCTTGCATAACTGTAGCTTGACGATTGTGCTTGGTAAATTCCAATCTCTCGGCTCTATATGAGTCACCAACTCTTTCAATGTCTTCTCTACAATCAGTGACACACCAATGTGATTGGTTATGGTGGGCCACACTGAAATGGGCGTCATCCCTTGTGGGCTTAGTCTGGCATGAAAACTCCTGAGGAAGATGTTGTCCCACATCTCATGCAGGCTCTGTTGCATCCATCCACTCTGTTCCTCCACACCTTGATCATATGTTTTTCCAGCCCTTCACAGGGGCACTGGGACACAGCTGTCGGTTTGTATATGATCTCCCTCGCTGGTATGGTGGTTTACAATGTTTCAGATGGGGCTGTGGTTGACTAACACCGTCTGTTACACTTTCAGCCTTCCTCCAACTCTGCTGTGTCAGTAGTGTTGATGGTAATAATGTGCAGGACCTCTGTGACATGGATAGTGTCAATAATTATTGTGATCCGCTGCATATTTGCTGCTTTTAACTGGAACATCACCAGGACCAGTTACATTAGCTGCCTATAGACCTCGCTCTCCTTCGACCACTTCAAATACTACAGTCTCCATTTTCCATGCTTTGTTGATATTTTCTGGGATTTTTCTTCTGGATGGCTGTGTGATGCACAAAGATATCGATCATGGTGTCATCTTGATTTATGAATCCATAACCACATTACACATGGAACCATACGACTTGACCTGAAATTTTCTTTGCATTGGCTGGTAGCACATTGCCTGCACATGGTTCAACAACCAATCTAACATGGCTCTGAAATACTATGTTTCCACTTGCATCCTCATGTTGTTCTTGGGTGGACCTGTTCTTTCTATTCTTCCTGAGCTCCTAGGAGTATCACATCTAGGGTTATTTTGCAGTCCACGGTCAGAACGCCATTCTTTTCACCTTGTTGAGACCTGTTAATTATTTAGATTTTTCAGCTCCGGACATTGGCCCTCATTCAGAGGTGGTCGCAAGAAGCGATTGCTCTTTCTGAATGAGGTCGCCCGCTTGTTTATTTAAGTGCGGCCTCCTGGTCGCTAGCTAAGCTGTGGGTTACAACCCACAGCTTAGCGACTGACCAGGGTGATGGTCGCGTTGGTCAAGACCATCGCAACCATCGGGGCTTGCGACAAAGTTGGGTCTCGGCAACTGCAAGCCCCAGGGAGCTTTCTGCTCTAATCGAGCAGGAAGCTCCCCACTGATATCACTGCTGATGTCAGTGGGGCCGCCCACAAAACTGCATCAGGAACACCTCCGTTTGTGTAGCCACCCCCCCACCTACAAAACAGGGCGAGCTGTCGATCAACATCGACAGCCGCCCTTTTTGTAGTGAGCTCCGGAACGAGAGGGCTTGCGCACGCGAAGTGCGGCCACTGCGCGTGCGCAGGGCCTTAACATCGACCCGATTGCGACCATGTCTGAATGAGACCCATACTTAGATGAGACCTTGCGTAAGCTCTGTGATCTGACCTTTCATTCCCCTGATTGGATCAGGACAAGAGGACATGTGTGCATGTTGTACAATGGACTCTCCAGGTGCTGGAATGTCGTGCCTTCCACAGTAGCCAACATTGTAGGGGCCTTTGACGATTCTGCTGATGCAGAACAGTCAACTTCAGAACTTTGATTCATCGGCGCTTGCGACCGGGTCTGAATGAGACCCAAGGTTTTGTAATTCTTGAAGTGATTCCTGCAAACTAAGAGCAAATTCTCTTAAAGACACATTGGGCTGTTGCTTCCTCAATATGGACACAGTTCATGAGTCGAAAGTAGAGACTAGTTTTTCGAAGATATCTTCGACAGTTCTCCGATGTCTGTCAGGCCATGATTTCACTTCACGTAAAGAGGGGCCTTTTAAACACCTGATGAGGATCTCCACTTTTTATGCGGCACTGAGTGGGTACAGTCTGAACATCGATTGTAATTTTTACTTAAATTTCTTAAATGCAATGGTGCCCGGTGTACGTGCATCCCCAGAATAAGTTGGCAGCCATGGGGTCCTGAAGTAGAATGACATGATGCTGTAGACATAGTGGGATTTTCTCTGTTCAATCAGTCTCCTTGGCCTGCTTGGTCGGTTGGTTGATTTTGCTGTGACCTTCACTCATTGCACGATGGGAAGCCACCTGTTTTTGACTCTATATTCAATCCTGTTCGTGACGCCAAATTAAAAATTGAAAGCATTATACAATGCTTATTCTAACTTACAATTCCTGTATCTTCAGAGCAAACACAAGGATGAGTACCCCCAACACCTTTCGACAGCCTAGCCGATCTCGCCAAAGCAATGGATGGTAGGCAAGAAATGCACTGGCAAACAATTGAGGGCAGCATGGTCTTTATTGCTCAAGCTGTTGATAGTTTGTCAGAAGCCTAGCTATCATTGCAGAGGAGATGCATTTTACGAAGGCCCCAGGTTTCCCTTGCCGATTTCTCAAGTCCATTTATCTCAGACTCCTTGAGACATTTGTGACAGTGTAGACATAAAGTTCTATAATGACACCCTTACAGAGTATACCTATTTCTGAGTATATACCTATGACTGGTCATTTTGCTTGGTCATTTTACTTTGTAAATTTGTAAACGAATTCATCACCAATCGGGGCATTACGTCGTTTTTATAGCATCGAAATACAACCAAATACGATTCGTTTTCCCTTTAAATCACTTACTTCCTTCTCTAATAGTCAATTTTTGCAAAGTAGTTTTGCCCTTCATGCCCATATTTCCCATTACTAACTAAAATATATCTGAAATATTTTTTAAAGGAAAAGGATCCTGGCCCATACCCTGCTGATATATATATGGCCTATTAGGATGGCGGTCACAATAGGGTGCACAGCGGATGTGAACATGACTTTTAGACCACACAGGTAACTGCGTTTATTGGTATCAGCTATACAGGAACACAGTAGAGGAGTCGCAGTAGCACTGCCTGGAGCATACAAAGTTGCTAGATGTTGTGAGCGTGCCAGGTACTCTCTACTTTTGGTTGGGCCAGCGGTGCTTTTATATATCTATGTGGTGGTGGCACAGTGCTGGTTGGCAGCCCTAGTAGCTGTAGTAGGGCCCGTGGAGACGCCAGGGAGAAGTGTGCGCCATCGGCTTGCATGTGCAGTAGTGCATGTTGCAGGCAGGACCTGCTGTGAGAGCCATGGTGGGTTTTAGTGCCCATGGGCTCAGTACAAAAAAAGAGACAGTGCAGATCGCTGATCTCCATACAGTATTAGCTACTACACTACGAAAAGGTTATGTGCCTTTCATTTACACTTGATATTATACCTTTAGTACCTACCCTTACACAGTTGTTTTGCTGAATGTATTTAATAATAACAACACATCAATTTATATTGTCTTATAGGAGTTAATATTTTTAAATAATAAATACAAAAGTTTTTCTTCTAGCAATGCTTACTATAACAATCATCCCCCCAGGGGATTGTGCTATATATTCTCTACCTGGAATGGAAAGTTCTGTAGGAATACTACCATGATTCGGTAATAATTGTTTTGAAATGCTGTGGGTGGTGATTTTAATCAAAGTGTTTTTTTCTATGGTCCAAAAAGCAAAGTTACAGAGAATATGTATTCTCCAAATACAGTATATTGTAAATTGCATTCCTAAGGGATATATAGTGTAGTATTGCAAATAATGAAAGACTTAGCTTGGTTTACTTGCTCATGTCATCTGAGACTTGAATGTTTGAGTTTATTAATAATAAAGGAACAGGTTATAGAAGAATCACACTTGTAACATCCCGAAGGCTTCCTGGGTAGGTAAGAGCTCCCAGTTGTGTCAATTAATATATTACTGGTACGGGGTGGTTGGCAAACAGTATTCAACTGATTCAGAATAACAATGTTTATTCTTGTTTTTTTTTAGAGAAATGTAAAAAAAAAACCCACACAGTGTAACATGAGCACTTGAATTGGTCAGATGGACAATTTTTGGGTGTATTTTTGTACTTTGGTATCAGTATTTGCACATCTTGGCTCTTAACGCTGAAAGCAAACTCTGCAAATGATCAAAAAAATGCATTTGTTATAATATAAAAATTTGCAAAAAAAAAAGTTTTTCGGTGTGATTTCCAGTTCCCAATGTACATTTTAGATTTCTATACCGACTTTAAGGTCAGAACCACCGCTTCTAAAAAAAAAAGGCTGAAAATACCAAAAATACAGCCTGAATGTGCTCCACAGTTTCTAAGCTCGATAAAACGTCTAAACAACAAATGAAACATAAATGTTAAGTCTTTATGTAAATGTGTGTATATATATATATATATATATATATATATTGTTCCTACTTATTACGATAATACAGTTAGGGTGTATTTATATAATATCAAGTCAATCAAATAATTTTTCATCATTTTATCCATATTTCTTTTTATATTAAAAAGTTTTATTATTATATACTGTCTTAAAAATCAATATTGCCCCTCTCCCCTCCTCTCTAAAAGCAGATAACCTCTACCAGACTGGACAACACAGCGGGAAAACTGATGACACATAAGTTATGCTACGGCCAGTCTACTAATAAAATAGAAGTTCTCCTTTCACTGCAAGACAAGAGACTGCAGAACCCGACAAATATTGCCCATGCCTTTGCTAACTATTATGTGAAACTATATAACACTATGAGACTATGGTGACACATTTCAAGCATCAGAAGAAACCATTTCCTCCTTTCTCAAGGGTCTCCCAAGTCTCGAAACTAAATTCTGAATCCCTGGCTACTTTGAACAGTCCCTGGACAGCACTTCAGGTTCTAGAGGTCATTAAATCCCTCGCAGACAGGAAAGCTCCTAGTCCAGGTGGCTTCACAAACTGTTTCTGTAGGACTTTCACTGACCTAATTAACCCTATCCTAAGTGTGCTATATAATTGGGTACCAAGGGTTCTCTTCCCAGTGGAAATGTTTGAGAACCAAACTGTACCCCACCACGACTTTCTATATGGCCGCAAATTGGTCTCTATAACCATTCATTTGTGGAGGTCCACTCCCTGTCTGCACGGAGCTTTAAGTAGCCATACTTTATTTTTTGGTAACACTGTTGCAGTTGCTATAGGATACTTCTTTTCATCCATTCATCCATTTATTGTTGCAGAGACACGATTTTATCTGTATATGTTTTATATCTATTTATTTCTGTTGTATCTAATTTATTGTAATTTTACAATTTATTAAATGATCTATTATTACATTGTTTCAATGCAATAATGTGTTTCTAGCGCCATTCCACCTATACCATTTTTTAGTTCTCTGGCATCCTTTCTTGGTGCCTATTGGGAGTGGTGGCTTACTCCCAGGTGGAGGGCAGCTTCATACACAGCTACTATTCATCTTCATAATTACTGATATACACCCCTTTGTGGCGCTTGGTTTCTTTGTTTATTTTTGTAACAATTTCTAAGCCCGGGAAGGAGCCTAGTGAGTGTAAAATGTATTGGCCCATATCACTCCTTAACACGGATACAAAAATCTCTGCTAACCTGATTGCTAATCGTCTAAGCCCCAACATCTCACACCCGAGTCATCCGTACCAGGTAGGTTTTGTATCAGGTAGGCAGACATTCAACAGCACCTGTAGGGTATTTCACATCACTGAATTAATGATGAGATGAGAGAAATGTATCTAGGCTCTCTCTCTACACTCTGGAAAGGCATTTGATCACCTGCATCGGTCATACTGCGCTTAGTTTTGTTGAAATTTGGCTTCTGGGAATGCATTTTGCAGTCAGTCATTGCTCTCTTACAGCCCTTTAGCGAATGTTTTTAGCAATGGGTTCTTGTCAGGTGCCTTTCTTTATCTCTAATGGCACAAAACAAGGGTGCCCCATCTTCTTTTTTATGTACATATAGGTTGTGCAACCTCTAGACCCCAAAATCATATTCCTGGTGTATTAGTGAGCTCTTCCACTCACACGCTTTGTATGGAATAAGCTTTGGTATAAATATTTATTAAAGTCCACCAGGTGAAATCAACATCCCAATTGCAGTGGGAATCAGACAATGAATCAACTCTTTCGTTTGAACAGTGGGAGACGGTTTACCTCTCCATGCATTGTATGTCCCACGGTTCTATGTCCCACGGTTACAATGCGCTAGAGTTGCAAATTGAGCTGATACACTGTTTGTATCTAACTCCTGCCAAGTTACATGAAATGTGGCATGCCCCAATCCAAAACATGTTGGCGTACTACTCTGCTGTGGGGGACTTATTTGTGAGTGCTATGGGAGTGCCCTAATATTTATCTGTTTTGGAAGGAAAGTTCTTCTGTGATCATAGACTGCTACTGTCAACCTCAGTTGCCCTCCTGCACTTATACACTCCTGACTTTGTGTTGTCCATGTGTGCATCTTTTGGCGGTGCCTGTCTGTAACTTTAGTTAAACCGCTGCAAGCCCTTCCTAGGTGTACATCTGTGTGTATGAATGTGCAAGGACTGAGACGCCCACTTTGAGCGCCTTTAGGCACTGTAATACTGCTCCGTGCGTCTTTAGACCATGGAAACTTGCACCAGCTCTATGCTACTGTAGGTGCAGATTCTCCGACTGAGTATGGTCTCCAATGTGAGTGACTAAGCATCTGTGTAGGCAAACACTTCAGAGACCCACCCACGAGATTTCCATAACACGGCCAGAAGACGAACCATCTCCATGAGTGATTAACCACCTCCCAGGAACGACTAATACATTTTCAGTACACTTCTCCGTGCGTGCATCTGAAATCTCAACTGTGACTCTGTACAAACGCACTCAAAACGCATGCGCGGAGCAACTTACAATGCATGCACAATATAAAATAAATCACACAACTACATCCGACATCGACATAGCGTGCGACAGGCCTGACTTTACATCTGCCTTCTTTTACTTTGGCATGTCCAATACCTTTGACTGTGTTCTCCCCTTAGTTTCCCTGCACACACTCTTTTTTTGGTAACCCCCATTCGTTTATTTTTGAAACCGTTTCAATACTGTTGTCCTGGGTTTGAGGACCTCATTCAGAGTCGGTCGTTGCAGCCGCACGGTCGTACGGCCAACGACCGCAAAATCCGATCGTACTGCAGGGCGATTGTAAACAAAGTGACGCCCATTCGTTAGCACTGCACCTCCTCTAGCTACCGACTGAACTGAACGAACTAACAAGCCAATCGTAGTCAGACGCTGTATGCTAATTATGTTCTGATGTTTGCGGCCGTATGTGCTGTTTTGATGGTCACATGTCATGTTTACATGGACTATCGATCAGCTTGTTATCAATTATCTAATTAAGTGTTTAACTCTTGCTGTTCTTTAAAACGAGTTTTTTATCATGTGTCAGTAAACTTTATTGTTCATTTCATGGTTGTTTTCTCCATTCTTTTTTTTTTTCACACAATTTGAAAAACAAAGTAAGGTTTATTAACTGTGAATGTACTTTTGCTAATTGTGTTAACTTTATAAATGCATGTGCATTTTGCGTTAGGATCATTTGCACTCTTATGTTTGCAATTGCACACTGCGTGTTGTAGCCAATCAAATGTGACCTTATTTTTCGGGACACATGATTAAAGGATTGGCCAATAGTGTTTTTTTTTGAGGAAAGTGTAAATATTTTAGCCAATCATATTTTTTGTACCCCATGTATATTTCATGTTTTCTGAAAAATCGGCCATTGCCATCATGAGAGCCGTGGCCTTTACCAGGAGAGAGTTGCCTGTCCTGGTAAACATCCTGGACAGGTGGATTACCCACGCTGTGCCGCCCATTTCCAACCGCATAAAGCGGGCGGCCTATGCGGAGGTGAGCCCTCCGATCAGCGGGGCACAGGCGCAATATTGCCCAATTAGAGAGGCGCTGGTCAGACCTGCGCCGCCAGTCGCCTGCGCTCCTCATGAATTTGCAGGCGCAAATACGCAGACGTAAGTATGCGTTTGTTTAAAAGTAATAATTAGTGGACTGTTAAAAATGTATGTTCCTTTGCCAATTATTTTAGTCAATGTTAAAAAACCCTCCTGTATGTTGTCCCTATTGTCCAGAATGTGTAAAGTGTACTTGTATTGTGTAGCCGAAATTCTAACATTTTTCGGGGGGGATTTTATGTTTACATTTTAGAAGCACAGCGGAGACAGAGAAGGGCACACAGAATGCAAAGACATGCTGGTGGGAACCTGCAGCCCTCACCTTCTGCATCTCCTCAACCCAGCCCTCCCTCCCCACCACCATACTCCCCCAGTAACCCTCCCTCCCTCTTCCAATCCTCCCCAAGTATTCCTCCCTCCCCTGCCCACTCATCACAAATTTCTCAAATCTCCCCTCCCTTGGATCTTTCCTGCTCCATTTCCCCTTCAACCATTCCCCCCACTCCCGAAGGATCTCCGCCTACATCTGTTGTTGTGTCCAACCAGTCTGAGGGTGTTTTTTTTTTTTTATTTATTTTTGGGTTTTGTTGTTATCCATGTATTTGTACAAATTTATGACCTTTTTTTTGGTTAAAAAAATTTCTGTATGGGGTTCCAAATCATTGCGCAGTAAGGCTGTTTTTCAGAATTACAACCTTAGGTTTTGTGGCTGGGCCTTTTTTTTAATTTTGGACCACAAAAATATAGGTTTAGTGGTTTTTTAAAAATGTTTTGTATTTTTAAGAAATTATTAAATTCGGATTATTATTTTACAATGTAAAAAAACATGTCACCCAACTTGGCAAGGTGCTAGGAACCAGACTACCCTTGTTGATGTTGTGTACACTGTGTTTAAAATGTACTAATGTACTTAGGCAAAGTGATGTTTTCCATTTTAGGTTTATCAACAACATTCTAGAAGTGAATACGTGCATTGTGTTTTAAGGATATGCCATCATGGCTTAAGAATACACCTCCCATTATTTTTAACATCATCATAGTGGTTTTTGGCTTATGCCACATAGTTAGGGTTTCCAATTATTTTAACAACATAAAAGTAGAAATGTATTAATAATGTTGTGTGGCTGATACTTTCAAACACACTGTGACATCATTGTGTTTAAACACTTTTTGGTACATTGAATAATGTGTTATGTTCAAATGTTTGTAATTTTAATGAAGTATTTAATCCTCAAATTTTTTTTATTTTCCACAGATCTAACCCACATCCTGAGGGAAATTAGGGAGGAGCTCAGAGACACATCAGGATATTTAATGCAGGCCTACTGCTGCCTCCAAAGAATAGGGCATTTGGAGGATGTTTAGTTTTTTTGTTTACATTTTTTTTCATTTTTCTGACCCAAAAAAAAAAAATAAAGTTTTTGTATTTCAAACATTTGTCCTCTATTTTGCCACACATTTAAGGGTGTAATTCTGCATGTAAAAAAATTTGTGAACAAAGGTGGGTGCCTTTCCATAGTGTAAGAACTTAAAAAATGTATTAGTAAACCTTAAGAACATTTGCAGTAATGTTGTATATTTTTTATTTATGGGTTGGCATACATTATCCACCTCAAAATGGCTTTCATTTAAAAAAAAAAAACACCATTTGTATTTAATTGAAAACATTTATTAAATAACAAACATGTTGCCAACAGGCTTTTACTGGTAAAAATTATTTCATAACAGATTCACACATAACAAATGTCCTCAGGGTTTGGGCAAATAAAACATCTGGCTTAGTCAAACATAAACAACTATAGTAAAAACAAACAGATTTTTGAATGGGAAACATACAAATTACTAAAACAAAAGGCAAATTAACTAAACATGTTGGGGGATATCCGTGCAAAATGTGTTAGTTGTCCAAAAACATTCAGGGTATTGCCAATGAGTTCCATTTTTTTTGCAGGTTTTGGAAAGTGTTGTGATTTGGTGGTAGGAAAAGAAAACAAAAGAAAAAGGTACACATTAAAATACATTTGCAAAAAGTGTTTTTAAAAAAAATAAAAATGTAAATATGCCTACCTAAAAAAACGTGAAACATCATCGCGTCTGGCCCCCCCCGACAGCATCACAACACCTTCCTCTGGGGGGCCATCCTTTGGCAAGGCCTCCTCTGGCTGCATGGGTACTTGACTCCTTATTGCAATGTTGTGTAAAATCCCACACAGGACCACAATGCGAGAAACCATATCCGGCAAGTACATGAGTGCACCACCAGAGTGATGGAGACACCGGAACCGGCCCTTTAAAAGGCCGATACAACGCTCCACCATCTGCCTGGTGGCGTGGGAGTCAAATAAGGAGTCAGCAGCCACGGTGTGCAAGGATATCCACTGTCACCTGATGGAAATGGGACACCAAAAGATACATACATTTACCATGAAAACCTGTTTACACTATTACTAGAGATACATACTGGATTTTTACTTACCAAGAATCCACGCATCACCAGCTTGCAGTGTGATTAATTTTGGCCAAGTCCCTGAATGCTGGATCACATATGCATCATGGCTGCAGCCTGGGAATTTGGCATTCAGGGAGAGGATCTGGAGGGAGGAATCACATAGCACCATTACATTTAGGGAATGGTAATGTTTTCGGTTCCTATATATTTGTTCCCTGCATGCAGGGGGCTGAAGTGCTATGTGAGTGCCATCCACTACCCCTATGACATGTGGAAAGCCTGCAATTTCAAAAAATTTCTGCTTTACCACATCAAGGGCTTCCATATCCAAAGGCATACTAATAAAATGTGCTAGATGATTGAAAAATGCATCTAGCACACGCCTCAGGATCTGTGAAAATGAGGGCTTGGAGAGGCCACCCACCAGCCCCACTGTGGTTTGGAAGGACCCTGAGGCGCAGAAATGTAACACCGCCAACAACTGTGTAAGTGGTGAGATTGCTGTAGGAATGTTAATCTGACTTTCTAGGTCATTCTTTATTATTGAAAAAGTGTCTAGGATATTTGGAGGCAGGCGATAAGTGGTTACAACAACATCATCAGGCATTCCAAAAAGGGTGACACGTGTTCTATATATCTTGGCCCTTGCACGCCTCCTATGCCTATGCCCAGGAGGAGGCTGAGGAAGGTTGGTGGGGGTCAACATGGCCACTATTAGCTGTCCAACATCGCTCTGTAAAGTTAAATTTATATTTTAAATTGGTTCTACAGAGTGTTTTTTGATTATTTGTGCAAAAATACTTAGCTTTATAATAATGGTGCATATTCTTACAGGGTCGTGCAGTGCCATCTTCGGAAATCACTACATGTGTATTTGTTGTACGTTTTTAAAATTAGAGGGAATAAAAACATTAATTAGATTTTTTGAGTACAAAACAATATTACTACTATTATTGTTAAAACCATGCTGAATTTTTTAAATCGCCAATATGAATTGTTGTTAAATGTACAAATTTACATTTACCAAATAGATCAATAAACAATATTAAAAGTAATATTTTTAATTCTTTAAAAAAAATAAGTGTAGGTTTGAATAAATAGACACTTACCTGATTCAAGTCCAAAATGGACTGTTAAACACCTTTAATAAATTATAAAATAATAAAAAAAAATTAGTACCAAAAAAATGTAAGTTTTTTAGGATTGTTGATCCAAAAAAAAAAAAAAATGCAGTAGGCTGGCACACTTACTTGATTCTTCGAATAACGTTGGATTTTTTAAGGAGACAAAAGCCCAGCCACCCAAACCGAATAACTAACCGGCTCTAGCACAACAATTAACGGGGTTTGTTAAATGTCAGCACCAATCAAATTTGACAAACAAAAACCACCACCAAAAACAAAACACTAAAAAAAAACACAACCCAAAAGAAAGGAACACAAGAACCACCACCACCAAAAAAAGTAAAAAAACCAAAAAACCACCACCCAAAAGTAAACAAAAAAAACCACACCAAAAATAAAGGAATACAAAAAACAACCACCAAAAATAAATTAAACAAAAAACCCCCCACCAAAAATAAAGGAACACAAAAAACAACCACCAAAAAGAAAGGAACACAAAAAAAACCAAAAAAACCCAAAGAAAAACAAAAAAACAAGAAAAATAAAGGAAATTAAAAAAAAAAAAATGAACTCAAAAATGAAACAAAACAAAAAAAACCCCACAAACAAAATAAAAAATAAATTAAAAAAAACACAAACAACTCACACAAGCACCTCTCAAACAACACACACAAGCACCTCTCAAACAACTCACACAAGCACCTCTCAAACAACTTCAAACAATGTAACTACTATCAAACACCTCCTGCACCACCAAACACTCTAACTACAAACCACAAGTAAGGGAACATTTGGCTTTGCCTTAAATAAAGAAACCAAATCCCAATTATTGAAACATGCAGGAAAGGTGTGCATTTGTAGTTAGGCAAATAAGGATGCACGGGTAACCAATCCAAGGATGCGCTCACATCTAGCACAACCCATGCAGTAATTACGGAATGCAGGAAAGGTGTGCATTTGTAGTTAGGGAAATAAGGATGCACGGGTAACCAAACCAGGGATGCGCTCAATCTAGCACAACCCACGCAGTAATTACGGAATGCAGGAAAGGTGTGCATATGTAGTTAGGGAAATAAGGATGCACGGGTAACCAATCCAGGGATGCGCTCACATCTAGCACAACCCACGCCGTAATTACGGAATGCAGGAAAGGTGTGCATTTGTAGTTAGGGAAATAAGGATGCACGGGTAACCAATCCAGGGATGCGCTCACATCTAGCACAACCCACGCAGTAATTACGGAATGCAGGAAAGGTGTGCATTTGTAGTTAGGTAAATAAGGATGCACGGGTAACCAATCCAGGGATGCGCTCACATTTAGCACAACCCACGCAGTAATTACGGAATGCTGGAAAGGTGTGCATTTGTAGTTAGGGAAATAAGGATGCATGGGTAACCAATCCAAGGATGCGCTCACATCTAGCACAACCCACGCAGTAATAACGGAAAGCAGGAAAGGTGTGCACATGTAGTTAGGGAAATAAGGATGCACGGGTAACCAATCCAGGGATGCGCTCACATCTATAAAAAAGTCTGCACAAGCAGTATTCTTCATGCTCTCTCACAGGTTAGCAGAATGTCAAGCGAGGAGCATGGTGAGCAGAGGCCAACTAAGCCAGGTAAGTGCAAATCACATTTTTTACACAACACAAGAACTGGTCATATTTCACTTAAAAAATGTTTAAAATTTATTCTAATTTAAAAATTGTTGTAGGTGCTGGGAATAAAAGTCCACCGGTAGAGGAGGAGGCGGGCCCAAGCAGGCCAAGAAACCCTCCGTTTTCACGGATCGAGCTTGAGACATTGGTGACCATGACAATGGAGAACCTTGTCAATGCACCAAGAAATGTGGGGGCTGGAGCCAAAGACAGGATTTGGGAGGAAATATCCAGGGCTGTTAATGCTGTGGGGACAACCTACAGAACACAGAAAGTCGTTAAAAAACGGTAAGAAAATGATATTGTGAGTGTACTGAAGTCCAAAGCTTGATCTTATTTAAATAAACTAACACTTCAAATTTCCAAAATAACATTGACAGCTGGATGGATTTCAAGTACCAACTGAAGAGGAAGCTACGGAGTAGGGTGGACCATGCTGCGGGGACAGGTGGTGGTCCCATCCCTGAGAAGCTGGCCTTGACAAGGTTGGAGACGTTGGCTCAGGGATGTATGACAGAATAGGAGATAGTCGGCGTGTCCACTATGGACACTGACATGGCCGACTTCAACGCTCCACATGTGCAAGAAGGTAAATTTATTTTGTTAGACAAAAAGTATAAAGCTCAAACGTCTATGCTTTTTTTTTTCGCAAAACAAATAACAAATTTGATTTTTATATTCCAGACTCAGAGGTAGTGCCTGCTCCTGAGGTCAGGTCTGGGTCCAGCACAGATGGAGACTCTGCAGGGGAGGATCCAAGTACTCCATCTGGGGACCCTGTGGAGTCTACTCCAGGGCAACCATCAGACCGAGCAGTGCCTCTCCTCACCAGGTTGGTCTCCCAAACTCAGGAGAACAGATGTGTTCTTCCGAGGATGGAGACCACTCTGGTGAGGGTGGCGGTGGCCCTGGAGACCATTGCTGGAGCCCTAGATCGTTTGGCCAATACCCAGGAGCAGGCCAACCCACCTACCATGATGGAGCGAGACTCCATTCCTCCCAGGACCACCACCTCTGGCAGCCCAACAGCCACCCCCGCAAGTATGGAGAGCCCTATGCCTAGGCCAGAGGAAATCCCATCTACCTCTGGCCAGGCCAGTCGGCATGTTACAGGCCAGCCGGCTGTCCGTAGCTTACCTCTTCCTCCGAGCCGGCCCAAACGATGCAAGTAGCTCTGGATATCTCCTCCCTCACCTGTTGTCCAGTCCCCATATTTGTTGTCACCAATGTCTTAAGCTTTTTTTTTTTTTTAACAAAAAATTTTTATTGTAGTTTTTAAAAAAAAATATTTTAATTACATACAAATGTTGACAAAACAATTATTATTTACATTGCGATGAAAGGCAAATTTAAAAAAAATAAAAAAATGTAATACCAAAAATGTCTATCTTTAACTATATCAATGTATACAAGGTTTAAAAAGTGTGGTATCTGAAAATGCTGCTAAGCAAAACACAATGCTAGATGTTTTAAAAACTGTTTTTCCAAAAAAATGTTTAAAAAGCACAAATAAACATTTGTGTTACGAATTCCCTAATTCACACGCAAGTGAAATGAGTTACAAGGTAATTAGCAGTGTTAATAGTTACAATGCAGCAATCTTAGCTGCTTGGTTTGTGTGGTTCCAAATCGAAACATCGCAGGTAACATCAGATTAATGATTGTACTGTTGTGGCTTACTGACGCTTCTTGGCTACCTTAGCCTGGACGATCAGCGTGTTCGTAGAGTGACGTTTTCATGCATCCGCAATTCTTGGTCGTATGAAGCAGGTAATTTATGCACTCCCCTAAAACGCCTGGAAACGCTGAAGAACGCCTCTGCTTGCATACCACCACCCCCGTATACTCCCACAAACGGTCTTTCCTATCAACTTTAGCAATCCACTTCCGTGTCGGAAGCCCTACGACCGACAGTATTTTTGATCGGTAGAGATCGTACGCACATGTGCACTGCTAGCCGTGCGCAGGCGCAGAAAGAAAGACATCGTAAGCGTACGACCGTGCGGCCGCAACGACCGACTGAATGAGGTCCTGCGTCCCGGTACGGCCCTGTGTGGAGTTTGTATATTCTTCCCATGCATGTGTGGGTTTCCTCCAGGTGCTCCGGTTTCCTCCCAGACTCCAAAATTGTACTACACCGAAGCGTATTATAAACAGATAAATAAATAAATACTTATCTTTGTAGGATTGGACTTCCATCCATGTATAATTGAAATATCTTTATATATTCACAATCTTCTCTCTAAATAGACATATGTTGAAATTCCAATGTTATATCCAAAGCCATACACATTTATGTATGTTTTATGTGATTAATATTTTATGTTATTATTAAATTTTTTGTGTGTACTATTTAGGTTTCACATGATTATTGCTTAATCCTTGGAAGGTTACATTTGTTTGACCCTCCTTTGAATACATACAGTATGTATTTTGGATTTATGAAGCTTGTCCATATTGAATGATTTATTTATCTGTTTATAAGGCGCTTCGGTGTAGTACCTTTATTTGTATTATATATCATATGTTTTACCGAAGGTTACCTTCCCTTTAAGGTATTTGACTAAAACAGTCTTATGGGCGCAGTTGATTAAGCACCCCAGATCTATATATTTTCCAAAATTGTACTGGTAGTTTAATTAACTGTTGATGAAAAAAATAACCCCAGTGTGTGTGTGAGCATGTGGTAGGGAATATAGGGCCTGATGCAGAGCCGCTCGTAAGCGGCCGCTCGTTCGCTCCGAGCGATTTTCGCACATCTGCGCATGCGTTTTAGTACGCATGCGCGAACCAGTCAGTGCGGCCGAAAATCGTGTGCTCGCAAAATAGCGAATGCCTGCTAATTTGAGTGACAGGATGAGGCGTTTGTGGGTGGTAACAGGGGAAGGTGCTTGAAAACAGGGAGTGGAGATCCGAACGCAGTCGTGCCAAAAGGTCAAAACGGGCGTTTTAAGGGTGTGCATTATTAAAAAAGCAGCGTCATCGACCACGTCAGTTGGTTGTCTTTTAGCCAGAACTGCTCGCATGATTGCGGTAGGAAAATGCAACCACATGAATAGCGAGCAGTTCATTCGCCTTTCGATGTACTCGATTAATCTAATAAATAGCGGAGATGACGTATGATGCGAGCGGCCAGGGGGCGTTTTTAACAAAAAAACGTCCGCATGCTTTGTTCGCTCGTTCAGACATAGAGGCGTCAACAGACTGCAAAGAGCGAACGGTCAAATTAAATAGCCGGCCCCTTTTCCTGGACAAGCGAGCGCAAATATCGTCCGGCTCTGAATCAGGCCCATAGATTGTAAGCTCCACTGGGGCAGATACTGATGTGAATGGACAAATATTCGCTCTGTAAAGTGCTGCGGAATCTGTGTGTGCTGCATAAATAACTTTTAATAAATAAATATAAGCTACTGATAAATATATACTAATGTGAATGTCTTGTTTGCACCTAAAACAAAAACAATTAACCTGATGTACAAAGCTGTGACATTTGGCCTTGTCACAAGGGGGGGTTTTCAATTAAACGCGAATTTAATTCATTTCAGTGCGCTGTGTGGTCGGAGAATGGCGGTTATCGCCATTCTCCGACCACACAGCGCACTGAAATGAATGTAGCCGTCATTCTCTGATCAAAGTGCTGGGCGCGCGGCTGTTGGCGCCGCGCTAAGCAGAAAAACAGCCGAGCGACCGGCACTTAGGTCGGATTTCTCCTCGCATCCCAAGGGGGTACGAAAATAAATCCTTAACCTGCCCAAACAGCGCGGTGTTGTGAATAGCTTTGGGAGCTCCCTCCCGTCACTATTTAACATTGCGCTGAATTGAATTCCCCCCAAAGGCATGTAATGCCTCTCGGCAATGAAGATGTGAGTAAATCAGTATTACATGTAAGTATTGTAACTACATATCCATTCATTGTGCACACGTATATCAGATGCTAGTCCAGATATACAGTCAGGTCCATAAATATTGGGACATTGACAGAATTATTATAATTTGTCCACTATTCACCACCACAATGGCTTTGAAATGAAACAAACAAGATGTGATTTAACTGCAGACTTTCAGATTTAATTTGAGGGTAATTACATCCAAATCGGGTGAACGGTGTAGGAATTACAACGGTTTCAATATGTGCCTCCCACTTTTTAAGGGGCCAAAAGTAATGGGACAAACTAAACAATCCTAAATCTAACTTTCACTTTTGAATACTTTGTTGCAAATCGTTTGCAGACAATTACAGCCTGAAGTCTGGAACGCATAGACATCACCATACACTGGGTTTCAACCCTGGTGATGCTCTGCCAGGCCTCTACTGCAAATGTCTTCAGATCCTGCTTGTTCTTGGGGCATTTTCCCTTCAGTTTTGTCTTCATCAAGTGAAATGCATGCTCAATAGGATTCAGGTCAGGGGATTGACTTGGCCATTGCATAACATTCCACTTTTTAGCCTTCAAACTCTTTGGTTGCTTTTGCAGTATGCTTCGGGTCATTGTCCATCTGCACTGTGAAGCGCTGTCCAATGAGTTCTGAAGCATTTGACTGAATATGAGCATATAATATTGCCTGAAACACTTCAGAATTCATTCTGCTGCTTTTGTCAGCAGTCACATCATCCATAAATACAAGGGAACCAGTTCCATTGGCAGCCATACATGCCCACGCCATGACACTACCACCACCATGCTTCACTGATTAGGTGGTATGTTTTGGATCATGAGCAGTTCCTTTCCTTCTCTTCCCATCACTCAGGTACAAGTTGATCTTTGTCTCATCTGTCAATAGGGTGTTGTTCCAGAACTGTAATGGCTTTTTTAGATGTTGTTTGGCAAACTCTAATCTGGTCTTCCTGTTCTTGTTGCTCACCAATGGTTTGCATCTTGTGGTAAACCCTCTATATTCACTCTTGTGAACTCTTCTCTTGATTATTGACTTTGACACATATACATCTACCTCCCGGAGATTGTTCTTGTTTTGGCCAACTGTTGTGAAGGGGTTTTTCTTCACCAGGGAAATAATTCTTTTGTCATCCACCACAGTTGTTTGCCGTAGTCTTCCGGGTCTTTTGGTGTTGCTGAGCTCTCCGATGCGTTCTTTCTTTTTAAGAATGTTCCAAACAGTTGATTTGGCCACACCTAATGTTTTTGCTATCTCTCTGATGGGTTTGTTTTGATTTTCCAGCCTAATGATGGCTTGCTTCACTGATAGTGACAGCTCTTTGGATCTCATATTGAGAGTTGACAGCAACTGATTCCAAATGCAAATGTCACACCTAGAATCAACTCCAGACCTTTTACCTGTTTAATTGATAATTAAATAATGAGGGAATAGCCCACACCTGTCCATGGAATAGCTTTTGAGTTGATAGTCCCATTACTTTTGGCCCCTTAAAAAGTGGGTGGCACATATTGAAACTGTTGTAATTCCTACACCGTTCACCCGATTTGGATGTAATTACCCTCAAATTAAATCTGAAAGTCTGCAGTTAAAGCACATCTTGTTTGTTTCATTTCAAAACCATTGTGGTGGTGAATAGAGGCCAAAATCTGAAAATTCTGTCAATGTCCCAATATTTATGGACCTGACTGTATGTGTACAGTATATATCTATTTAGCCCTTCTCTATACAGACTGCCCTAACTCCACTTTACTGCTTTATGTATAGCTGTGGATTATGGATTAGAGCAGTGGAATAATATAACAGAAACACAGATACCCCACATTCTCAGGAAGAGTAAATTTACTAAGAGAGATTTTAGGAGATGTTGCCCATAGTAACCAATCAGATACTAGTTATCTTCTAGAAGCTGCTAGTTAAATGTTAAGTAGTCCACTTCTAAAAACCCTCACCTTAGTAAATTTACCCCTGTGTGTGTATTCTACTACCCATTCAAAACCTCCATGTTACACTTTGGCAGAAACCCATCAGAAGACACTGGCGCAAAACCACCATGTTCTACGGTGTGCAGTTAGGGGCTCAGTCACATGCAAAGTGACTGTAATAGTGGACAGCCGCGGAAGCCGGGTGTACTACTTGTTGCAGCTCAGGGCCTGATTCAGACCTGCTCGCAAGCGTCATGCGCTCACAAGCGGGTCGATGGTGGGGCACTGCACAAGCGCCGCGCGTGCCGTGTGCATGCGCAAGTCCCATAGCGAGTGAGAATTCACTCGCTCCAGGGCTCGCTGCAAACGGGCGGCTGTCGATGTTTATCGACAGCTCGCCCTGTTTTGTAGGCGGGGTGGGGGGGGTGGCTGGGCAAACGGAGGCATTCCTGAAGGAACACCTGCCGTTTGTGGGCATCCCTACTGACATCAATCGTGACGTCAGTAGTGAGCTTCCTGCTCTATTAGAGCCGGAAGCTTACTTGGGCTTGCGGCAGACAAGACCCTACCACAAGGGTCTCGTCGCAAGCCCGATGGCCGCGACCATCACCTGGCCACTCGCAAAAGCTGTGGCTGGTCACCCACAACTTAGCAGGCGGCCAGGAGGCCGGGTAAAAAAAAAAAAAAAGCGGCTGCCCTGATTTAGAGCGAGTGCTCGCTTTTTGCGAGCGCCTCTGGATCAGGCCCTCATTTCCCATCCCGAAATGCTTTATTTCATGGAAAGATCCAGCCAAGTTCTGCCCAAGGACGGACATATGCAAAATTGTGTAAATTCGCTTCTGCGTATGGGCTGCATGTAAAAGCTCGCCGTTTGCGTCAGCGCTGAGATCAGAATAAGGCTCTGAGTGCACTTTGCCAATGACCTCCTACTCTATATAGCAAGTCTCTCTCACCTGCTCAATTTGCAGCTTGGAGTGGCCGTAAGAAACACTGAATATGCTAAAAAAACAAACTATTCCTTTCAAGTGGCTTCAATCATCTTCCTACCCTGGAGGCGATAGAAATTCCAATTACTATTTGTGTCTTTTTTTGGACAATAGTCTTTTTTCGTTAACTGGTCCTCAAGGAGAAAAGCTGTGAAAATGTAACTCATTTTTCATTATTTGTTTGGAGGGATAACTGAGACTATATTCACATTCCCTTCTGTTCTGTATTACTGTCAGCAGCAATTAGAGCCATTGAAATGACTGTCAGAGGAGAAACGCGTGATGTGTCCACAATGGTTGTATATAATAGACAGCGTGTGAGACATTATACAATACCCCTACATCCAGAGTGGTTTTGCCATCAGCACAATGTCTAAGTTGGTTTTTGACTTTCAAGGAACATTTAACTCTTTTATAAAGAAGTAAAATTATTATAGGAAATGCAGAGATGTCTACTGACACATTGGGCGTCTTTACGCTATAAAGTGTAAGACGCCCGACGCGACTGAGATGCGGAGAGCAGCGTATCGCATTTTTTATTTTACTTTGCGTCTTAGTTACATCGCAGACATAGTGAATAGCCGTTATCGGCGTACTAGAGACGCTAGGCTGCGACTTTAACCGCATAGGAACGTGGCCTGAGGATAAGCCATAACCTATTTTACACAAATGCAGACTCAGGGCCTGATTCACTAAAGAACGCAACTGCAAATGCAATAGTGATTACGCACGCAGCTCAACTGCGATTGTATGCTAATTCGCCGCAGTACTACATAAGGACGCCCACCTTACCTTACACACATCTGTAATGTTTAGCAAGACTGCGAAACCATCGGTGCAATCGAGTACCATCGCAGCCTCGCGCACACTTGCACAAGCCCTGACCTTACTCAGAAATTGCTAACTTCCGAGCACGCTATCAGGCCTCAGGCTGTGTAGGGCATCGCAGTGGATAATTTATGCACGCCCCAGCAACGCCTGCCTGCGTTTACCCGACCCGCCCCCCTCAACACCCACAAACGGCACTCTGCGATGTCACCACCCACAAGTCACTCTGCGATTGGTATGTGTAGTCACTGCGATCGCAGTCCCGATCGCAATGGCTAGTTTGCGCACGCGCACTGCGATGTGTACGCATGAGCAGTATGCACCAAACTACCGATTGCGTGCGTATTAGCAAAAGTGATCCTTGCTGAATCAGGCCCTCAGAGATGTTCAAATGTCGCATACCCTAACTGACCAGTGGGCCCGATTCAGATGTGGACACTATTTCAATGTTCACGCAGCTGAGCGATTATCGGTGAACTGCGCATGTGCCTTAGCCGCAATGCACACGCCCGGCGACTTGTAGTGATGAATTATTCACAAGTGAATGACAGACAGGCCGTTTTGTGGGAGGTAACAGGGATCGGCTGGAAAAACACGGACGAGTCGTGACCATTTTCACGGGAATACGCAGAAAAAAATGATGGCGGTATCTCAGTTCCCACGGCCATTCTGCGTGACCAGGGAGTTACTCTGATTGTCGATTATCTGCGACAAACGCTGCGTATATGTACACAGTTGTTTGGACCTGCGAGGCCGCCGTTGGGCGTCTTAATACATTTGAAGGCGGCTGTAGTATTAGGATATTTTCGCACAGCGGCTGTGTACAAAATTGCAGCTGATTGCATTAGCATTCACATCTGAATGAGACCCAGTGTACGCTAGTTACGTGATTCTGTCGCTCCCAGTTCTTTTATTTATGTGGATAAGTGGGATATTTTGAGCGGACAAGATGCTCGTCTGAGTCGTATGGGACCTGGCGCGCCAAGAGGGACTGTTTGGTGCAAATGAAGCCACAGTCAGAGAGGACACATCTGTAGTGTATTTATATATAACCCATCTGATATCACCGAGAACAGTGACCGCCTTGTTTTTCTCGGATTCCTATTTCTTTCCTATGTACAGTTTACGGCAAATAGCCTCCATCTGTTACATGTCAGTTTATGGACTTAGCACCATACAAAATCCAATTATGTCTTACATGAAATGTTACCAACATAGCGGAACTCATGAATTCTGCGCGTTTGTTACAACACAACACTGCAGCTCATCTAAACTAGTGCAGCCAGCGCCATTCAGCAAATTATCTTTGTCAAAAAATGCATTTAAAAGATTGCTGGCTGACTTATTAATACATGAGCATATTAAGTGAACAGAGATCTTTTGCTACTACAGAGAGGTCGCTATGGGATCTGGATACAGGCAAGAGACAACAATAAAAATAAGATCAAGATCTCTGTGCAAGCAAATATAATAATGTGCATTAGTGTCATAAATATAATAATGTGCACTAGTCATAAATATAATAATGTGCACTAGTGTCATAAATATAATAATGTGCATTAGTGTCATAAATATAATAATGTGCACTAGAGTCATAAATATAATAATGTGCACTAGTGTCATAAATATAATAATGTGCACTAGTGTCATAAATATAATAATGTGCACTAGTGCCATAAATATAATAATGTGCACTAGTGTCATAAATATAATAATGTGCATTAGTGTCATAAATATAATAATGTGCATTAGTGTCATAAATATAATAATGTGCACTAGAGTCATAAATATAATAATGTGCACTAGTGTCATAAATATAATAATGTGCATTAGTGTCATAAATATAATAATGTGCACTAGTGTCATAAATATAATAATGTGCATTAGTGTCATAAATATAATAATGTGCATTAGTGTCATAAATATAATAATGTGCACTAGAGTCATAAATATAATAATGTGCACTAGTGTCATAAATATAATAATGTGCACTAGTGTCATAAATATAATATGCACTAGAGCCATAAATATAATAATGTGCACTAGTGTCATAAATATAATAATGTGCACTAGTGTCATAAATATAATAATGTGCACTAGAGTCATAAATATAATAATTTGCACTAGTGTCATAAATATAATAATGTGCATTAGTGTCATAAATATAATAATGTGCACTAGTGTCATAAATATAATAATGTGCATTAGTGCCATAAATATAATAATGTGCACTAGTGTCATAAATATAATAATGTGCATTAGTGTCATAAATATAATAATGTGCACTAGTGTCATAAATATAATAAAGTGCACTAGTGTCATAACTATAATAATGTGCACTAGTGTCATAAATATAATAATGTGCACTAGTGTCATAAATATAATAATGTGCACTTTATGACTAGTGTCATAAATATAATAATGTGCACTAGTGTCATAGATATAATAATGTGCACTAGTGTCATAGATATAATGTGTACTAGTGTCAAATATAATAATGTGCACTAGTGTCATAAATATAATAATGTGCACTAGTGTCATAAATATAATAATGTGCACTAGTGTCACAAATATAATAATGTGCACTAGTGTCATAAATATAATAATGTGCACTAGTGTCATAAATATAATAATGTGCACTTTATGACTAGTGTCATAAATATAATAATGTGCACTAGTGTCATAGATATAATAATGTGCACTACTGTCATAGATATAATAATGTGTACTAGTGTCAAATATAATAATGTGCACTAGTGTCATAAATATAATAATGTGAACTAGTGTCATAAATATAATAATGTGCACTAGTGTCACAATTATATAAAAATGTGCACTAGTGTCATAAATATAATAATGTGCACTAGTGTCATAAATATAATTATGTGCACTAGTGTAATAAATATAATAATGTGCACTAGTGTCATAATATAATAATGTGCACTAGTGTCATAAATATAATTATGTGCACTAGTGACATAATAACTGATGAATGCAGGACCTACATTATTATTGTTTTTTTACTTTATTGTTGTTTCTTTCCAAATGCTCAAAATGTTCAGCATCACTACATTTGTGCAACATCTGTCTCCTACCAATGATCTAACATCTGTCACACTTATCTACGTCATGGAAAATGTCAGCGTTCCATATAGAATCTCTACATCTGTATTTAGGGCCCGATTCAGACCCGGTCACAAGGCTCTACGTTCGCTCGCTAGCTGCCGATGTTTTTATTCTGCGCATGCACATAAGACTAAATGCGCATGCGTGAACCACTGCGATCGTGAAGCGATCGCAGTCAGTACTCAGACTCCCCACAAGCATGAGTGACAGGAAGTGCCGTTTGTGGGTGGTGACGGGGTGTTGGTAAGGTGAATGCAGGCGTGTCTGTGCGTCTGAACGCCATTTCGTGGGTGTGCATAATTAAGATGCATCGTCAGCTTACATAACAGAAGGGGTCATTATACACAGAGGCACTCGCAGTGCTGCGCCAGGGTCAGGTCGACCACAAGCAGTGCGTATGGGTCAGATGTCAGCTGATGTTACCGATTATTAAGTGAACTTCCTATATATGACGGATGTGACAAACGAAAAGTGGGCTTCTTATTTGAGGCTGGTGGGCGTCTAGTTTCTTACCGCGATAGCACGCCAAAACATGGTGGGCATACTAATGTTTTGCTAGCGCTTTCCGGATTTGCATACTTTCCTCCCTTTGGCCAATTACATACCAAGATTAGGACACTTGGTGTGGCAACTTTCCCATCCCAGTGGTCCCAGTATAATGGACAGAGGTGCATTAACACAGCCAGGTGTTAACAAAGAACATCATAAAATATTTAAATAATTTCTGCTGAATATAAGATTTGGCATGCTGGAGCTATTCATTAAATACAGATCTGTGTTGCTTTGTGATGTCTTTTGCAAAATCTGCATACAGTTCCTTTTACAGCTAATAGTGAGAACCCATTACATGTACTAAACTGTTCATTCAAAACTCCTACTTCTTCACCTACTTGTTTAAAGATCTGATCATCTTATTTGGCCTCCAATAACACCTCTACATTGTTGGCACCCAAAAATACCACCTCTATGCTGATGGTGCCCACATTTACTTTGCCTTCCCTGACCTCTCTTCCTCCATGCTCTCTCATGGCTCTGACGTTCTGTAATCTGCTCCTGGATGTCCCAGTACTATCTCAAACTGTCAAAAAAGCATTATACTCAGGACCCCTCACCTCCCTCCTGTGTCCCCCAATTACACTACCTGGATGTTATCCTCTACCCCACCCTCACCCTTCGCTCCCCACATCCAGCCTATCTCACAATCATGCTCCACCCGCCTTCATAAAATCTCCAGAGTCAGATGCTTTCTGATCCTGGATGCCACCAAAACGGTCACCCATGCACTTTTCATTTCCCACGTGGACTACTGCAACCTCTTCCTAAACAACTAACATTATCCTCACATTCATAAACACCGCTATAGCAAGTGATATTCTGGGTGGAAGATTATGCTCTGCAAACAGCTTGCTTGTAGGTTATACATCACATATCAATCATATTGGGATCACACATACAGTGGATCGGCATATAGGGACTTTACATTCCGGGATGTGCCTGGGGACATTTACATTGGAGCAGTTTGGAAGACTTATTGCCAACTAGTGGTATTGGGAGATTTTTAAGAAACAGGCTTTTTAATTACTCTGCACCATGCGGACATACAGAATATATTATCCTATTGATACTATGATATTTAGTAATCAATATGATTTAATTATAATGGATATATATTCAGTATATGACTGCTGTCATTTTCTTATATATTCTTTCTATCTTAAAGACACTGGGCGGTATTCAATTGTCTTCACGGTCCGGATCTCCCGTCTAAAGTGACGGGAGATCGTGGTGCGCTATTCAATTGTTACTGCTCTTCGCGCTGATCCGCCCAAAGTGGTCGGGTTTAGCCGCGTAAATCAGGTTCCCCTGACCAAAGTGCTGGGCGCGATCGCGAAAAGTGCCGTTTGGGCGCCGAAACAGGTCACTTTTCGCCTATTTCAGCTCGCACCCCCCTGGGGCTGAGAGCTGACCGTGGCAGACAGGAGCAACAATTAAATAGCTCCATCGGGCTCAAAGGGGGCTGGAAACAATAGAATTCCGACCACTGACTCCATTTACTGATGAAACAATAAGTCATTTCCTTGTGTACATTCTTACAAATAGGTGCAGATCCTGCTAAAGTGAGCAAACATTACAACAGAATAGCCAGGCTGACACACCAACGCAATTCTCTTCCTGTTGTCCCACACGGACGCTGATTGCTGATTTACCAATTGCACCCCCCTCCATGCTAATTATCATCGCTTGTTTTTATCACCCATAGTGAATCGCTTTACCCTACCACTGACGTCCCTCATAGCATTTGTTTGCATTGTTGTGTTAATAGTTATCTGATCTGTGTCCTATGTATTAATGCATGATTGTACTGTCAATGCCTGGACGGCACTGCAGACATCTTGGGGCACAGTATAGATAAAAGATACAGAGTTGGAATGGCCAGATTGGGGAGGAAGTTTATCCCGGTGAGCCTCACTCATAGCTCCGTCCTCTACCACAGGTCACTTGTACCCAGCTGCCTGTAGGTATACTGCCAGTCATAATGTATGGCTTGTATGTATGGAACACAAATGAGGGAGGTGGACCAATCTAATCTACAAAAGCAGATTGCCAACGCCGGTTTACTGTTGGGCAAAAAAAACCAAGAGAGATTACCTTGTGGGACAAATGGGTCTGGGAGGACCACAGCTACTGTACAGGACCCCGATGTAGAGAGACTGTTACCATTATCAGATATCCCGGAGCACCAACCCTTACATTCATGAGTGAGGCCTACTGTGCTATCATGGTTTGTTTATCCTCCTATACAACTGGAAGACTGACTAATCTGCTCTTGTGCAACAAATCTTATGCCAGGTACACACTAGACGATATATGTATTGGTCAAATCGTCTAATGTGAACCCTCAGTGTCACCGACAACGAGCCGGCGCTCCCGTCATCGGCAAGTGTGTATGCAGTACCCCCTCGGGATGCATCGCTAACGAGGTCAGTACACACTAGACATCATCTAGTGCAGTGGTAGCCAACCCTGGTCCTCAAGAGCTACCAATGGTGCATGTTTTGCAGGTCTCCTCACAGGATCACAAGTGATATAATTAGCTCCACCCGTGGATCTTTTCAAATGTGTTAGTAATGAATACACCTGTGCACCTGCTAGGTGGTCTGGAAAACGTGAACTGTTGGTAGCTCACGAGGACCGAGGTTGGCTACCCCTGGTCTAGTGTGTACCAGCCTGTAGATTGTAAGCCCTTGCAGGTAAAGTCAGCAACACTATATAATACGATCCAATAGAATGTGACAGAAAAAAAAGAACATTCCTCGAGGCATAAAATGCAGTGAGAATATGCCAAGCATGGCTTTGTGATAGGGGTTAACTGCTTACTTACGAGTATGTGTCAACTATTTTCCCTCTTCAATACAGAAACACATTAAAATGGAATAACTATTGCTGGTACTCTACACAGACCGCAGTTCAGAGCCTGCTTTCCCTCTGTTCCTGTTGCTTTTAAAGTTACTAGGAACATGATACACGGAGGAGCTTGTCATCGCAGGATAAACGCGGCTACAGATCCGCCAGCCGCTCTCAGAGATGTGCTTGTTAATCAGGGAAAACACAAATCTCTGGTCCCTGCTTGAAGTCAGTGATGCTTTTAATCTTGTAAACACATCTCGCCTTGTCCCACCGGTGCATCTGCTACAAGCTCCCACACATTTGCACGGCTGACATAGTGCTCATTTCATTAGCCCATGTGTCCGAGAGGAGTATAGAATATGGGGAAATAATGACACTATTGATCAGCAATTACAGTACATACTGTAGCTGGTTTTCTCCCTACTAGCCAGTATCCCTTAGGCACCAAATAATCTACAAAGAGACACCTAGGACTTCATATAATATCTTTTGCCTATCTGTTTGGGTGAGCGATCATTGTTTCACATTTGTCTACCTAGATGCGATGTATTGCTACAAGTGATCCTGTCTAGCGCCATTCTGAATACTTGCAACACACCAAACGTACAAGTTTCGACTAACTTCTGGAATATTAGGGCAGAACTTGGAAAAGGAACACTGTAGGTAAATGAAATATAGAAAGCTGGTGCACTCTCTGGTCCAACCTTTCTCCAACTAGCTCCAAATTTAAATGAATAGCACTTACCCATTTAATAATTAGAAATGCCCCCCAAAACATCTCCAACATTAAATTAATAACATTTAATAGAATACGTATTTCCCGCTAATCAGGCCTGACATAAGCTTAATAGTAAAAAGGCCTACGTCACCCAACAAGCATAAAATTGACAGCAAATCACATTTGCTAATGCGCCTATTTCCCCAAGGTCAGTCTTGATATGAAATAACTTTAACAATAATGAAACAGTCATTTTACCCCCAAAATTTAATTAGCATTCACATAATATATGGCGGACCTTCTGCCCCAGCTCGGACCAACATTCAAAAATAGCCCCCAAAGCATTAAATTAACCGTCTCACCTCCACACCTAATATTAACTCTATCTGCCCCCTGCGATGAGATGGTTTGCTTTTGGGACTACGGGCCTGAACTCATTACGGATTGCAACTGCGATTGCAATAGCGATTATGCACACAGTCTCACTGTAAAAGTATGCTAGTCCATTGCGATCGCTATGGCGTCACAGCACAACATAAGGATGCCCACTTTAGTTACACACATCCGTAATCCTTAGGAAGACTGCGACACCATCGGTACCATCGCAGCATCACGCACACTTGCACAAGCTAACTTCATCGCACGCTGTAAGTACTCGAGCTGCGTACGGCATCGCAGTGGATAATTTATGCACACACCTGTAACGGCGTTCAAATGCACTGGCATGCCTGCGTTTTCCCCACCACTCCTCCGTCACCACCTCCAAATGCTGACTACATGTCAATCGCTCTGCAATGGGTCTGCGTAGTCACTGTGATCGTAGTCCCGATCGCAGCGGCCGGTTCGCGCACTGCGATGCATATGTATGCGCAGAACGAAACAATCACCCGATTGCGTGAATAATCGCAGTTGTGATCGGTAGTGCATCAGGCCCCTATGTCAGTGTATTTGTTTATCCAAGTCCTGGGTTCTGCGCTGCGCTATGGACGTCAGCCCAGCTCGCTGTCTGTTAGGTGAACATCGCACAACTTTCCTGGGGTTTGCAGAGCGCAGCACATCTGTTCTGACCCTTTAGTAACACATTAAATATAACATACAAAATGGTTAATACATGATTTAATCTCTAGCACCCCCTTGCCCCCTCCTATGCTGCATGCCTTTCCCTGATAGACATCTTACACATACTGACTAATCACAGCCTATATATATCCCCTGCCCTCTCCTATGCTGCATGCCTTTCCCTGATAGACATCTTACACATACTGACTAATCACAGCCCATATACCCCCTGCCCTCTCCTATGCTGCATGCCTTTCCCTGATAGACATCTTACACATACTGACTAATCACAGCCTATATATATCCCCTGCCCTCTCCTATGCTGCATGCCTTTCCCTGATAGACATCTTACACATACTGACTAAGCACAGCCCCTATATATCCCCTGCCCTCTCCTATGCTGCATGCCTTTCCCTGATAGACATCTTACACATACTGATCACAGCCCCTATATATCCCCTGCCCTCTCCTATGCTGCATGCCTTTCCCTGATAGACATCTTACACGTACTGACTAATCACAGCCTATATATATCCCCTGCCCTCTCCTATGCTGCATGCCTTTCCGATAGACATCTTACACGTACTGACTAATCACAGCCCCTATATATCCCCTGCCCTCTCCTATGCTGCATGCCTTTCCCTGATAGACATCTTACACATACTGACTAATCACAGCCTATATATCCCCTGCTCTCTCCTTTGCTGCATGCCTTTCCCTGATAGACATCTTACACATACTGACTAATCACAACCCATATATATATCCCCTGCCCTCTCCTATGCTGCATGCCTTTCCCTGATACACATCTTACACATACTGACTAATCACAGCCCCTATATATCCCCTGCCCTCTCCTATGCTGCATGCCTTTCCCTGATACACATCTTACACGTACTGACTAATCACAGCCCTATATATATCCCCTGCCCTCTCCTATGCTGCATGCATTTCCCTGATAGACATCTTACACGTACTGACTAATCACAGCCCTATATATATCCCCTGCCCTCTCCTATGCTGCATGCCTTTCCGATAGACATCTTACACGTACTGACTAATCACAGCCCCTATATATCCCCTGCCCTCTCCTATGCTGCATGCCTTTCCCTGATAGACATCTTACACATACTGACTAATCACAGCCTATATATCCCCTGCTCTCTCCTTTGCTGCATGCCTTTCCCTGATAGACATCTTACACATACTGACTAATCACAACCCATATATATATCCCCTGCCCTCTCCTATGCTGCATGCCTTTCCCTGATACACATCTTACACATACTGACTAATCACAGCCCCTATATATCCCCTGCCCTCTCCTATGCTGCATGCCTTTCCCTGATACACATCTTACACATACTGACTAATCACAGCCCCTATATATCCCCTGCCCTCTCCTATGCTGCATGCCTTTCCCTGATACACATCTTACACATACTGACTAATCACAGCCCCTATATATCCCCTGCCCTCTCCTATGCTGCATGCCTTTCCCTGATACACATCTTACACATACTGACTAATCACAGCCCCTATATATCCCCGGCCCTCTCCTATGCTGCATGCCTTTCCCTGATAGACATCTTACACATACTGACTAATCACAGCCCCTATATATCCCCTGCCCTCTCCTATGCTGCATGCCTTTCCCTGATAGACATCTTACACGTACTGACTAAGCACAGCCCCTATATATCCCCTGCCCTCTCCTATGCTGCATGCCTTTCCCTGATAAACATCTTACACGTACTGACTAATCACAGCCCCTATATATCCCCTGCCCTCTCCTATGCTGCATGCCTTTCCCTGATAGACATCTTACACGTACTGACTAAGCACAGCCCCTATATATCCCCTGCCCTCTCCTATGCTGCATGCCTTTCCCTGATAGACATCTTACACATACTGACTAATCAAAGCCTATATATATCCCCTGCCCTCTCCTATGCTGCATGCCTTTCCCTGATAGACATCTTACACATACTGACTAATCACAGCCCCTATATACCCCCTGCCCTCTCCTATGCTGCATGCCTTTCCCTGATAGACATCTTACACGTACTGACTAATCACAGCCCCTATATATCCCCTGCCCTCTCCTATGCTGCATGCCTTTCCCTGATAGACATCTTACACGTACTGACTAATCACAGCCCCTATATATCCCCTGCCCTCTCCTATGCTGCATGCCTTTCCCTGATAGACATCTTACACGTACTGACTAATCACAGCCCCTATATATCCCCTGCTCTCTCCTATGCTGCATGCCTTTCCCTGATAGACATCTTACACATACTGACTAATCACAGCCCCTATATATCCCCTGCCCTCTCCTATGCTGCATGCCTTTCCCTGATAGACATCTTACACATACTGACTAATCAAAGCCTATATATATCCCCTGCCCTCTCCTATGCTGCATGCCTTTCCCTGATAGACATCTTACACATACTGACTAATCACAGCCCCTATATACCCCCTGCCCTCTCCTATGCTGCATGCCTTTCCCTGATAGACATCTTACACGTACTGACTAATCACAGCCCCTATATATCCCCTGCCCTCTCCTATGCTGCATGCCTTTCCCTGATAGACATCTTACACGTACTGACTAATCACAGCCCCTATATATCCCCTGCCCTCTCCTATGCTGCATGCCTTTCCCTGATAGACATCTTACACGTACTGACTAATCACAGCCCCTATATATCCCCTGCTCTCTCCTATGCTGCATGCCTTTCCCTGATAGACATCTTACACATACTGACTAATCACAGCCCCTATATATCCCCTGCCCTCTCCTATGCTGCATGCCTTTCCCTGATACACATCTTACACATACTGACTAATCACAGCCCCTATATATCCCCTGCCCTCTCCTATGCTGCATGCCTTTCCCTGATACACATCTTACACGTACTGACTAATCACAGCCCCTATATATCCCCTGCCCTCTCCTATGCTGCATGCCTTTCCCTGATACACATCTTACACGTACTGACTAATCACAGCCCTATATATATCCCCTGCCCTCTCCTATGCTGCATGCATTTCCCTGATAGACATCTTACACGTACTGACTAATCACAGCCCTATATATATCCCCTGCCCTCTCCTATGCTGCATGCCTTTCCGATAGACATCTTACACGTACTGACTAATCACAGCCCCTATATATCCCCTGCCCTCTCCTATGCTGCATGCCTTTCCCTGATACACATCTTACACATACTGACTAATCACAGCCCCTATATATCCCCTGCCCTCTCCTATGCTGCATGCCTTTCCCTGATACACATCTTACACGTACTGACTAATCACAGCCCCTATATATCCCCTGCCCTCTCCTATGCTGCATGCCTTTCCCTGATACACATCTTACACGTACTGACTAATCACAGCCCCTATATATCCCCTGCCCTCTCCTATGCTGCATGCCTTTCCCTGATACACATCTTACACGTACTGACTAATCACAGCCCTATATATATCCCCTGCCCTCTCCTATGCTGCATGCATTTCCCTGATAGACATCTTACACGTACTGACTAATCACAGCCCTATATATATCCCCTGCCCTCTCCTATGCTGCATGCCTTTCCGATAGACATCTTACACGTACTGACTAATCACAGCCCCTATATATCCCCTGCCCTCTCCTATGCTGCATGCCTTTCCCTGATAGACATCTTACACATACTGACTAATCACAGCCTATATATCCCCTGCTCTCTCCTTTGCTGCATGCCTTTCCCTGATAGACATCTTACACATACTGACTAATCACAACCCATATATATATCCCCTGCCCTCTCCTATGCTGCATGCCTTTCCCTGATACACATCTTACACATACTGACTAATCACAGCCCCTATATATCCCCTGCCCTCTCCTATGCTGCATGCCTTTCCCTGATACACATCTTACACGTACTGACTAATCACAGCCCCTATATATCCCCTGCCCTCTCCTATGCTGCATGCCTTTCCCTGATAGACATCTTACACATACTGACTAATCACAACCCATATATATATCCCCTGCCCTCTCCTATGCTGCATGCCTTTCCCTGATACACATCTTACACATACTGACTAATCACAGCCCCTATATATCCCCTGCCCTCTCCTATGCTGCATGCCTTTCCCTGATACACATCTTACACGTACTGACTAATCACAGCCCTATATATATCCCCTGCCCTCTCCTATGCTGCATGCCTTTCCGATAGACATCTTACACGTACTGACTAATCACAGCCCCTATATATCCCCTGCCCTCTCCTATGCTGCATGCCTTTCCCTGATAGACATCTTACACATACTGACTAATCACAGCCTATATATCCCCTGCTCTCTCCTTTGCTGCATGCCTTTCCCTGATACACATCTTACACATACTGACTAATCACAGCCCCTATATATCCCCTGCCCTCTCCTATGCTGCATGCCTTTCCCTGATACACATCTTACACATACTGACTAATCACAGCCCCTATATATCCCCTGCCCTCTCCTATGCTGCATGCCTTTCCCTGATACACATCTTACACATACTGACTAATCACAGCCCCTATATATCCCCGGCCCTCTCCTATGCTGCATGCCTTTCCCTGATACACATCTTACACATACTGACTAATCACAGCCCCTATATATCCCCTGCCCTCTCCTATGCTGCATGCCTTTCCCTGATACACATCTTACACATACTGACTAATCACAGCCCCTATATATCCCCTGCCCTCTCCTATGCTGCATGCCTTTCCCTGATACACATCTTACACATACTGACTAATCACAGCCCCTATATATCCCCGGCCCTCTCCTATGCTGCATGCCTTTCCCTGATACACATCTTACACATACTGACTAATCACAGCCCCTATATATCCCCTGCCCTCTCCTATGCTGCATGCCTTTCCCTGATACACATCTTACACATACTGACTAATCACAGCCCCTATATATCCCCTGCCCTCTCCTATGCTGCATGCCTTTCCCTGATACACATCTTACACATACTGACTAATCACAGCCCCTATATATCCCCTGCCCTCTCCTATGCTGCATGCCTTTCCCTGATACACATCTTACACGTACTGACTAATCACAGCCCCTATATATCCCCTGCCCTCTCCTATGCTGCATGCCTTTCCCTGATACACATCTTACACGTACTGACTAATCACAGCCCTATATATATCCCCTGCCCTCTCCTATGCTGCATGCATTTCCCTGATAGACATCTTACACGTACTGACTAATCACAGCCCTATATATATCCCCTGCCCTCTCCTATGCTGCATGCCTTTCCGATAGACATCTTACACGTACTGACTAATCACAGCCCCTATATATCCCCTGCCCTCTCCTATGCTGCATGCCTTTCCCTGATAGACATCTTACACATACTGACTAATCACAGCCTATATATCCCCTGCTCTCTCCTTTGCTGCATGCCTTTCCCTGATAGACATCTTACACATACTGACTAATCACAACCCATATATATATCCCCTGCCCTCTCCTATGCTGCATGCCTTTCCCTGATACACATCTTACACATACTGACTAATCACAGCCCCTATATATCCCCTGCCCTCTCCTATGCTGCATGCCTTTCCCTGATACACATCTTACACGTACTGACTAATCACAGCCCTATATATATCCCCTGCCCTCTCCTATGCTGCATGCCTTTCCGATAGACATCTTACACGTACTGACTAATCACAGCCCCTATATATCCCCTGCCCTCTCCTATGCTGCATGCCTTTCCCTGATAGACATCTTACACATACTGACTAATCACAACCCATATATATATCCCCTGCCCTCTCCTATGCTGCATGCCTTTCCCTGATACACATCTTACACATACTGACTAATCACAGCCCCTATATATCCCCTGCCCTCTCCTATGCTGCATGCCTTTCCCTGATACACATCTTACACGTACTGACTAATCACAGCCCTATATATATCCCCTGCCCTCTCCTATGCTGCATGCCTTTCCGATAGACATCTTACACGTACTGACTAATCACAGCCCCTATATATCCCCTGCCCTCTCCTATGCTGCATGCCTTTCCCTGATAGACATCTTACACATACTGACTAATCACAGCCTATATATCCCCTGCTCTCTCCTTTGCTGCATGCCTTTCCCTGATAGACATCTTACACATACTGACTAATCACAACCCATATATATATCCCCTGCCCTCTCCTATGCTGCATGCCTTTCCCTGATACACATCTTACACATACTGACTAATCACAGCCCCTATATATCCCCTGCCCTCTCCTATGCTGCATGCCTTTCCCTGATACACATCTTACACATACTGACTAATCACAGCCCCTATATATCCCCTGCCCTCTCCTATGCTGCATGCCTTTCCCTGATACACATCTTACACGTACTGACTAATCACAGCCCTATATATATCCCCTGCCCTCTCCTATGCTGCATGCCTTTCCGATAGACATCTTACACGTACTGACTAATCACAGCCCTATATATATCCCCTGCCCTCTCCTATGCTGCATGCCTTTCCCTGATAGACATCTTACACATACTGACTAATCACAACCCATATATATATCCCCTGCCCTCTCCTATGCTGCATGCCTTTCCCTGATACACATCTTACACATACTGACTAATCACAGCCCCTATATATCCCCTGCCCTCTCCTATGCTGCATGCCTTTCCCTGATACACATCTTACACGTACTGACTAATCACAGCCCTATATATATCCCCTGCCCTCTCCTATGCTGCATGCCTTTCCGATAGACATCTTACACGTACTGACTAATCACAGCCCCTATATATCCCCTGCCCTCTCCTATGCTGCATGCCTTTCCCTGATAGACATCTTACACATACTGACTAATCACAGCCTATATATCCCCTGCTCTCTCCTTTGCTGCATGCCTTTCCCTGATAGACATCTTACACATACTGACTAATCACAACCCATATATATATCCCCTGCCCTCTCCTATGCTGCATGCCTTTCCCTGATACACATCTTACACATACTGACTAATCACAGCCCCTATATATCCCCTGCCCTCTCCTATGCTGCATGCCTTTCCCTGATACACATCTTACACATACTGACTAATCACAGCCCCTATATATCCCCTGCCCTCTCCTATGCTGCATGCCTTTCCCTGATACACATCTTACACATACTGACTAATCACAGCCCCTATATATCCCCTGCCCTCTCCTATGCTGCATGCCTTTCCCTGATACACATCTTACACATACTGACTAATCACAGCCCCTATATATCCCCGGCCCTCTCCTATGCTGCATGCCTTTCCCTGATACACATCTTACACATACTGACTAATCACAGCCCCTATATATCCCCTGCCCTCTCCTATGCTGCATGCCTTTCCCTGATACACATCTTACACATACTGACTAATCACAGCCCCTATATATCCCCTGCCCTCTCCTATGCTGCATGCCTTTCCCTGATACACATCTTACACATACTGACTAATCACAGCCCCTATATATCCCCTGCCCTCTCCTATGCTGCATGCCTTTCCCTGATACACATCTTACACGTACTGACTAATCACAGCCCCTATATATCCCCTGCCCTCTCCTATGCTGCATGCCTTTCCCTGATACACATCTTACACGTACTGACTAATCACAGCCCTATATATATCCCCTGCCCTCTCCTATGCTGCATGCATTTCCCTGATAGACATCTTACACGTACTGACTAATCACAGCCCTATATATATCCCCTGCCCTCTCCTATGCTGCATGCCTTTCCGATAGACATCTTACACGTACTGACTAATCACAGCCCCTATATATCCCCTGCCCTCTCCTATGCTGCATGCCTTTCCCTGATAGACATCTTACACATACTGACTAATCACAGCCTATATATCCCCTGCTCTCTCCTTTGCTGCATGCCTTTCCCTGATAGACATCTTACACATACTGACTAATCACAACCCATATATATATCCCCTGCCCTCTCCTATGCTGCATGCCTTTCCCTGATACACATCTTACACATACTGACTAATCACAGCCCCTATATATCCCCTGCCCTCTCCTATGCTGCATGCCTTTCCCTGATACACATCTTACACGTACTGACTAATCACAGCCCTATATATATCCCCTGCCCTCTCCTATGCTGCATGCCTTTCCGATAGACATCTTACACGTACTGACTAATCACAGCCCCTATATATCCCCTGCCCTCTCCTATGCTGCATGCCTTTCCCTGATAGACATCTTACACATACTGACTAATCACAACCCATATATATATCCCCTGCCCTCTCCTATGCTGCATGCCTTTCCCTGATACACATCTTACACATACTGACTAATCACAGCCCCTATATATCCCCTGCCCTCTCCTATGCTGCATGCCTTTCCCTGATACACATCTTACACGTACTGACTAATCACAGCCCTATATATATCCCCTGCCCTCTCCTATGCTGCATGCCTTTCCGATAGACATCTTACACGTACTGACTAATCACAGCCCCTATATATCCCCTGCCCTCTCCTATGCTGCATGCCTTTCCCTGATAGACATCTTACACATACTGACTAATCACAGCCTATATATCCCCTGCTCTCTCCTTTGCTGCATGCCTTTCCCTGATAGACATCTTACACATACTGACTAATCACAACCCATATATATATCCCCTGCCCTCTCCTATGCTGCATGCCTTTCCCTGATACACATCTTACACATACTGACTAATCACAGCCCCTATATATCCCCTGCCCTCTCCTATGCTGCATGCCTTTCCCTGATACACATCTTACACATACTGACTAATCACAGCCCCTATATATCCCCTGCCCTCTCCTATGCTGCATGCCTTTCCCTGATACACATCTTACACATACTGACTAATCACAGCCCCTATATATCCCCTGCCCTCTCCTATGCTGCATGCCTTTCCCTGATACACATCTTACACATACTGACTAATCACAGCCCCTATATATCCCCGGCCCTCTCCTATGCTGCATGCCTTTCCCTGATACACATCTTACACATACTGACTAATCACAGCCCCTATATATCCCCTGCCCTCTCCTATGCTGCATGCCTTTCCCTGATACACATCTTACACATACTGACTAATCACAGCCCCTATATATCCCCTGCCCTCTCCTATGCTGCATGCCTTTCCCTGATACACATCTTACACATACTGACTAATCACAGCCCCTATATATCCCCTGCCCTCTCCTATGCTGCATGCCTTTCCCTGATACACATCTTACACATACTGACTAATCACAGCCCCTATATATCCCCGGCCCTCTCCTATGCTGCATGCCTTTCCCTGATAGACATCTTACACATACTGACTAATCACAGCCCCTATATATCCCCTGCCCTCTCCTATGCTGCATGCCTTTCCCTGATACACATCTTACACATACTGACTAATCACAGCCCCTATATATCCCCTGCCCCCTCCTATGCTGCATGCCTTTCCCTGATACACATCTTACACATACTGACTAATCACAGCCCCTATATATCCCCTGCCCTCTCCTATGCTGCATGCCTTTCCCTGATAGACATCTTACACATACTGACTAATCACAGCCCCTATATATCCCCTGCCCTCTCCTATGCTGCATGCCTTTCCCTGATACACATCTTACACATACTGACTAATCACAGCCCCTATATATCCCCTGCCCTCTCCTATGCTGCATGCCTTTCCCTGATACACATCTTACACATACTGACTAATCACAGCCCCTATATATCCCCGGCCCTCTCCTATGCTGCATGCCTTTCCCTGATAGACATCTTACACATACTGACTAATCACAGCCCATATATATCCCCTGCCCTCTCCTATGCTGCATGCCTTTCCCTGATAGACATCTTACACGTACTGACTAATCACAGCCCCTATATATCCCCTGCTCTCTCCTATGCTGCATGCCTTTCCCTGATAGACATCTTACACATACTGACTAATCACAGCCCCTATATATCCCCTGCCCTCTCCTATGCTGCATGCCTTTCCCTGATAGACATCTTACACATACTGACTAATCACAGCCCCTATATATCCCCTGCCCTCTCCTATGCTGCATGCCTTTCCCTGATAAACATCTTACACATACTGACTAATCACAGCCCCTATATATCCCCTGCCCTCTCCTATGCTGCATGCCTTTCCCTGATACACATCTTACACGTACTGACTAATCACAGCCCCTATATATCCCCTGCCCTCTCCTATGCTGCATGCCTTTCCCTGATACACATCTTACACGTACTGACTAATCACAGCCCTATATATATCCCCTGCCCTCTCCTATGCTGCATGCATTTCCCTGATAGACATCTTACACGTACTGACTAATCACAGCCCTATATATATCCCCTGCCCTCTCCTATGCTGCATGCCTTTCCGATAGACATCTTACACGTACTGACTAATCACAGCCCCTATATATCCCCTGCCCTCTCCTATGCTGCATGCCTTTCCCTGATAGACATCTTACACATACTGACTAATCACAGCCTATATATCCCCTGCTCTCTCCTTTGCTGCATGCCTTTCCCTGATAGACATCTTACACATACTGACTAATCACAACCCATATATATATCCCCTGCCCTCTCCTATGCTGCATGCCTTTCCCTGATACACATCTTACACATACTGACTAATCACAGCCCCTATATATCCCCTGCCCTCTCCTATGCTGCATGCCTTTCCCTGATACACATCTTACACGTACTGACTAATCACAGCCCTATATATATCCCCTGCCCTCTCCTATGCTGCATGCCTTTCCGATAGACATCTTACACGTACTGACTAATCACAGCCCCTATATATCCCCTGCCCTCTCCTATGCTGCATGCCTTTCCCTGATAGACATCTTACACATACTGACTAATCACAACCCATGTATATATCCCCTGCCCTCTCCTATGCTGCATGCCTTTCCCTGATACACATCTTACACATACTGACTAATCACAGCCCCTATATATCCCCTGCCCTCTCCTATGCTGCATGCCTTTCCCTGATACACATCTTACACGTACTGACTAATCACAGCCCTATATATATCCCCTGCCCTCTCCTATGCTGCATGCCTTTCCGATAGACATCTTACACGTACTGACTAATCACAGCCCCTATATATCCCCTGCCCTCTCCTATGCTGCATGCCTTTCCCTGATAGACATCTTACACATACTGACTAATCACAGCCTATATATCCCCTGCTCTCTCCTTTGCTGCATGCCTTTCCCTGATAGACATCTTACACATACTGACTAATCACAACCCATATATATATCCCCTGCCCTCTCCTATGCTGCATGCCTTTCCCTGATACACATCTTACACATACTGACTAATCACAGCCCCTATATATCCCCTGCCCTCTCCTATGCTGCATGCCTTTCCCTGATACACATCTTACACATACTGACTAATCACAGCCCCTATATATCCCCTGCCCTCTCCTATGCTGCATGCCTTTCCCTGATACACATCTTACACATACTGACTAATCACAGCCCCTATATATCCCCGGCCCTCTCCTATGCTGCATGCCTTTCCCTGATACACATCTTACACATACTGACTAATCACAGCCCCTATATATCCCCGGCCCTCTCCTATGCTGCATGCCTTTCCCTGATACACATCTTACACATACTGACTAATCACAGCCCCTATATATCCCCTGCCCTCTCCTATGCTGCATGCCTTTCCCTGATACACATCTTACACATACTGACTAATCACAGCCCCTATATATCCCCTGCCCTCTCCTATGCTGCATGCCTTTCCCTGATACACATCTTACACATACTGACTAATCACAGCCCCTATATATCCCCTGCCCTCTCCTATGCTGCATGCCTTTCCCTGATACACATCTTACACGTACTGACTAATCACAGCCCCTATATATCCCCTGCCCTCTCCTATGCTGCATGCCTTTCCCTGATACACATCTTACACGTACTGACTAATCACAGCCCTATATATATCCCCTGCCCTCTCCTATGCTGCATGCATTTCCCTGATAGACATCTTACACGTACTGACTAATCACAGCCCTATATATATCCCCTGCCCTCTCCTATGCTGCATGCCTTTCCGATAGACATCTTACACGTACTGACTAATCACAGCCCCTATATATCCCCTGCCCTCTCCTATGCTGCATGCCTTTCCCTGATAGACATCTTACACATACTGACTAATCACAGCCTATATATCCCCTGCTCTCTCCTTTGCTGCATGCCTTTCCCTGATAGACATCTTACACATACTGACTAATCACAACCCATATATATATCCCCTGCCCTCTCCTATGCTGCATGCCTTTCCCTGATACACATCTTACACATACTGACTAATCACAGCCCCTATATATCCCCTGCCCTCTCCTATGCTGCATGCCTTTCCCTGATACACATCTTACACGTACTGACTAATCACAGCCCTATATATATCCCCTGCCCTCTCCTATGCTGCATGCCTTTCCGATAGACATCTTACACGTACTGACTAATCACAGCCCCTATATATCCCCTGCCCTCTCCTATGCTGCATGCCTTTCCCTGATAGACATCTTACACATACTGACTAATCACAACCCATATATATATCCCCTGCCCTCTCCTATGCTGCATGCCTTTCCCTGATACACATCTTACACATACTGACTAATCACAGCCCCTATATATCCCCTGCCCTCTCCTATGCTGCATGCCTTTCCCTGATACACATCTTACACGTACTGACTAATCACAGCCCTATATATATCCCCTGCCCTCTCCTATGCTGCATGCCTTTCCGATAGACATCTTACACGTACTGACTAATCACAGCCCCTATATATCCCCTGCCCTCTCCTATGCTGCATGCCTTTCCCTGATAGACATCTTACACATACTGACTAATCACAGCCTATATATCCCCTGCTCTCTCCTTTGCTGCATGCCTTTCCCTGATAGACATCTTACACATACTGACTAATCACAACCCATATATATATCCCCTGCCCTCTCCTATGCTGCATGCCTTTCCCTGATACACATCTTACACATACTGACTAATCACAGCCCCTATATATCCCCTGCCCTCTCCTATGCTGCATGCCTTTCCCTGATACACATCTTACACATACTGACTAATCACAGCCCCTATATATCCCCTGCCCTCTCCTATGCTGCATGCCTTTCCCTGATACACATCTTACACATACTGACTAATCACAGCCCCTATATATCCCCGGCCCTCTCCTATGCTGCATGCCTTTCCCTGATACACATCTTACACATACTGACTAATCACAGCCCCTATATATCCCCGGCCCTCTCCTATGCTGCATGCCTTTCCCTGATACACATCTTACACATACTGACTAATCACAGCCCCTATATATCCCCTGCCCTCTCCTATGCTGCATGCCTTTCCCTGATACACATCTTACACATACTGACTAATCACAGCCCCTATATATCCCCTGCCCTCTCCTATGCTGCATGCCTTTCCCTGATACACATCTTACACATACTGACTAATCACAGCCCCTATATATCCCCTGCCCTCTCCTATGCTGCATGCCTTTCCCTGATACACATCTTACACATACTGACTAATCACAGCCCCTATATATCCCCGGCCCTCTCCTATGCTGCATGCCTTTCCCTGATAGACATCTTACACATACTGACTAATCACAGCCCCTATATATCCCCTGCCCTCTCCTATGCTGCATGCCTTTCCCTGATACACATCTTACACATACTGACTAATCACAGCCCCTATATATCCCCTGCCCCCTCCTATGCTGCATGCCTTTCCCTGATAGACATCTTACACATACTGACTAACCACAGCCCCTATATATCCCCTGCCCTCTCCTATGCTGCATGCCTTTCCCTGATAGACATCTTACACATACTGACTAATCACAGCCCCTATATATCCCCTGCCCTCTCCTATGCTGCATGCCTTTCCCTGATACACATCTTACACATACTGACTAATCACAGCCCCTATATATCCCCTGCCCTCTCCTATGCTGCATGCCTTTCCCTGATACACATCTTACACATACTGACTAATCACAGCCCCTATATATCCCCGGCCCTCTCCTATGCTGCATGCCTTTCCCTGATAGACATCTTACACATACTGACTAATCACAGCCCCTATATATCCCCTGCCCTCTCCTATGCTGCATGCCTTTCCCTGATAGACATCTTACACATACTGACTAATCACAGCCCCTATATATCCCCTGCCCCCTCCTATGCTGCATGCCTTTCCCTGATAGACATCTTACACATTCTGACTAATCACAGCCCCTATATATCCCCTGCCCTCTCCTATGCTGCATGCCTTTCCCTGATACACATCTTACACATACTGACTAATCACAGCCCCTATATATCCCCTGCCCTCTCCTATGCTGCATGCCTTTCCCTGATACACATCTTACACATACTGACTAATCACAGCCCCTATATATCCCCGGCCCTCTCCTATGCTGCATGCCTTTCCCTGATAGACATCTTACACATACTGACTAATCACAGCCCCTATATATCCCCTGCCCTCTCCTATGCTGCATGCCTTTCCCTGATAGACATCTTACACATACTGACTAATCACAGCCCCTATATATCCCCTGCCCTCTCCTATGCTGCATGCCTTTCCCTGATAGACATCTTACACATACTGACTAATCACAGCCCCTATATATCCCCTGCCCTCTCCTATGCTGCATGCCTTTCCCTGATACACATCTTACACGTACTGACTAATCACAGCCCCTATATATCCCCTGCCCTCTCCTATGCTGCATGCCTTTCCCTGATACACATCTTACACGTACTGACTAATCACAGCCCCTATATATCCCCTGCCCTCTCCTATGCTGCATGCCTTTCCCTGATACACATCTTACACGTACTGACTAATCACAGCCCTATATATATCCCCTGCCCTCTCCTATGCTGCATGCCTTTCCCTGATAGACATCTTACACGTACTGACTAATCACAGCCCTATATATATCCCCTGCCCTCTCCTATGCTGCATGCCTTTCCGATAGACATCTTACACGTACTGACTAATCACAGCCCCTATATATCCCCTGCCCTCTCCTATGCTGCATGCCTTTCCCTGATAGACATCTTACACATACTGACTAATCACAGCCTATATATCCCCTGCTCTCTCCTTTGCTGCATGCCTTTCCCTGATAGACATCTTACACATACTGACTAATCACAACCCATATATATATCCCCTGCCCTCTCCTATGCTGCATGCCTTTCCCTGATACACATCTTACACATACTGACTAATCACAGCCCCTATATATCCCCTGCCCTCTCCTATGCTGCATGCCTTTCCCTGATACACATCTTACACATACTGACTAATCACAGCCCCTATATATCCCCTGCCCCCTCCTATGCTGCATGCCTTTCCCTGATAGACATCTTACACATACTGACTAATCACAGCCCCTATATATCCCCTGCCCTCTCCTATGCTGCATGCCTTTCCCTGATAGACATCTTACACATACTGACTAATCACAGCCCCTATATATCCCCTGCCCTCTCCTATGCTGCATGCCTTTCCCTGATACACATCTTACACATACTGACTAATCACAGCCCCTATATATCCCCTGCCCTCTCCTATGCTGCATGCCTTTCCCTGATACACATCTTACACATACTGACTAATCACAGCCCCTATATATCCCCTGCCCTCTCCTATGCTGCATGCCTTTCCCTGATAGACATCTTACACATACTGACTAATCACAGCCCCTATATATCCCCTGCCCTCTCCTATGCTGCATGCCTTTCCCTGATAGACATCTTACACATACTGACTAATCACAGCCCCTATATATCCCCTGCCCTCTCCTATGCTGCATGCCTTTCCCTGATACACATCTTACACGTACTGACTAATCACAGCCCCTATATATCCCCTGCCCTCTCCTATGCTGCATGCCTTTCCCTGATAGACATCTTACACATACTGACTAATCACAGCCCTATATATATCCCCTGCCCCCTCCTATGCTGCATGCCTTTCCCTGATAGACATCTTACACATACTGACTAATCACAGCCCCTATATATCCCCTGCCCTCTCCTATGCTGCATGCCTTTCCCTGATAGACATCTTACACATACTGACTAATCACAGCCCCTATATATCCCCTGCCCTCTCCTATGCTGCATGCCTTTCCCTGATAGACATCTTACACATACTGACTAATCACAACCCATATATATATCCCCTGCCCTCTCCTATGCTGCATGCCTTTCCCTGATACACATCTTACACATACTGACTAATCACAGCCCCTATATATCCCCTGCCCTCTCCTATGCTGCATGCCTTTCCCTGATACACATCTTACACGTACTGACTAATCACAGCCCTATATATATCCCCTGCCCTCTCCTATGCTGCATGCCTTTCCGATAGACATCTTACACGTACTGACTAATCACAGCCCCTATATATCCCCTGCCCTCTCCTATGCTGCATGCCTTTCCCTGATAGACATCTTACACATACTGACTAATCACAACCCATGTATATATCCCCTGCCCTCTCCTATGCTGCATGCCTTTCCCTGATACACATCTTACACATACTGACTAATCACAGCCCCTATATATCCCCTGCCCTCTCCTATGCTGCATGCCTTTCCCTGATACACATCTTACACGTACTGACTAATCACAGCCCTATATATATCCCCTGCCCTCTCCTATGCTGCATGCCTTTCCGATAGACATCTTACACGTACTGACTAATCACAGCCCCTATATATCCCCTGCCCTCTCCTATGCTGCATGCCTTTCCCTGATAGACATCTTACACATACTGACTAATCACAGCCTATATATCCCCTGCTCTCTCCTTTGCTGCATGCCTTTCCCTGATAGACATCTTACACATACTGACTAATCACAACCCATATATATATCCCCTGCCCTCTCCTATGCTGCATGCCTTTCCCTGATACACATCTTACACATACTGACTAATCACAGCCCCTATATATCCCCTGCCCTCTCCTATGCTGCATGCCTTTCCCTGATACACATCTTACACATACTGACTAATCACAGCCCCTATATATCCCCTGCCCTCTCCTATGCTGCATGCCTTTCCCTGATACACATCTTACACATACTGACTAATCACAGCCCCTATATATCCCCGGCCCTCTCCTATGCTGCATGCCTTTCCCTGATACACATCTTACACATACTGACTAATCACAGCCCCTATATATCCCCGGCCCTCTCCTATGCTGCATGCCTTTCCCTGATACACATCTTACACATACTGACTAATCACAGCCCCTATATATCCCCTGCCCTCTCCTATGCTGCATGCCTTTCCCTGATACACATCTTACACATACTGACTAATCACAGCCCCTATATATCCCCTGCCCTCTCCTATGCTGCATGCCTTTCCCTGATACACATCTTACACATACTGACTAATCACAGCCCCTATATATCCCCTGCCCTCTCCTATGCTGCATGCCTTTCCCTGATACACATCTTACACGTACTGACTAATCACAGCCCCTATATATCCCCTGCCCTCTCCTATGCTGCATGCCTTTCCCTGATACACATCTTACACGTACTGACTAATCACAGCCCTATATATATCCCCTGCCCTCTCCTATGCTGCATGCATTTCCCTGATAGACATCTTACACGTACTGACTAATCACAGCCCTATATATATCCCCTGCCCTCTCCTATGCTGCATGCCTTTCCGATAGACATCTTACACGTACTGACTAATCACAGCCCCTATATATCCCCTGCCCTCTCCTATGCTGCATGCCTTTCCCTGATAGACATCTTACACATACTGACTAATCACAGCCTATATATCCCCTGCTCTCTCCTTTGCTGCATGCCTTTCCCTGATAGACATCTTACACATACTGACTAATCACAACCCATATATATATCCCCTGCCCTCTCCTATGCTGCATGCCTTTCCCTGATACACATCTTACACATACTGACTAATCACAGCCCCTATATATCCCCTGCCCTCTCCTATGCTGCATGCCTTTCCCTGATACACATCTTACACGTACTGACTAATCACAGCCCTATATATATCCCCTGCCCTCTCCTATGCTGCATGCCTTTCCGATAGACATCTTACACGTACTGACTAATCACAGCCCCTATATATCCCCTGCCCTCTCCTATGCTGCATGCCTTTCCCTGATAGACATCTTACACATACTGACTAATCACAACCCATATATATATCCCCTGCCCTCTCCTATGCTGCATGCCTTTCCCTGATACACATCTTACACATACTGACTAATCACAGCCCCTATATATCCCCTGCCCTCTCCTATGCTGCATGCCTTTCCCTGATACACATCTTACACGTACTGACTAATCACAGCCCTATATATATCCCCTGCCCTCTCCTATGCTGCATGCCTTTCCGATAGACATCTTACACGTACTGACTAATCACAGCCCCTATATATCCCCTGCCCTCTCCTATGCTGCATGCCTTTCCCTGATAGACATCTTACACATACTGACTAATCACAGCCTATATATCCCCTGCTCTCTCCTTTGCTGCATGCCTTTCCCTGATAGACATCTTACACATACTGACTAATCACAACCCATAAATATATCCCCTGCCCTCTCCTATGCTGCATGCCTTTCCCTGATACACATCTTACACATACTGACTAATCACAGCCCCTATATATCCCCTGCCCTCTCCTATGCTGCATGCCTTTCCCTGATACACATCTTACACATACTGACTAATCACAGCCCCTATATATCCCCTGCCCTCTCCTATGCTGCATGCCTTTCCCTGATACACATCTTACACATACTGACTAATCACAGCCCCTATATATCCCCGGCCCTCTCCTATGCTGCATGCCTTTCCCTGATACACATCTTACACATACTGACTAATCACAGCCCCTATATATCCCCGGCCCTCTCCTATGCTGCATGCCTTTCCCTGATACACATCTTACACATACTGACTAATCACAGCCCCTATATATCCCCTGCCCTCTCCTATGCTGCATGCCTTTCCCTGATACACATCTTACACATACTGACTAATCACAGCCCCTATATATCCCCTGCCCTCTCCTATGCTGCATGCCTTTCCCTGATACACATCTTACACATACTGACTAATCACAGCCCCTATATATCCCCTGCCCTCTCCTATGCTGCATGCCTTTCCCTGATACACATCTTACACATACTGACTAATCACAGCCCCTATATATCCCCGGCCCTCTCCTATGCTGCATGCCTTTCCCTGATAGACATCTTACACATACTGACTAATCACAGCCCCTATATATCCCCTGCCCTCTCCTATGCTGCATGCCTTTCCCTGATACACATCTTACACATACTGACTAATCACAGCCCCTATATATCCCCTGCCCCCTCCTATGCTGCATGCCTTTCCCTGATAGACATCTTACACATACTGACTAACCACAGCCCCTATATATCCCCTGCCCTCTCCTATGCTGCATGCCTTTCCCTGATAGACATCTTACACATACTGACTAATCACAGCCCCTATATATCCCCTGCCCTCTCCTATGCTGCATGCCTTTCCCTGATACACATCTTACACATACTGACTAATCACAGCCCCTATATATCCCCTGCCCTCTCCTATGCTGCATGCCTTTCCCTGATACACATCTTACACATACTGACTAATCACAGCCCCTATATATCCCCGGCCCTCTCCTATGCTGCATGCCTTTCCCTGATAGACATCTTACACATACTGACTAATCACAGCCCCTATATATCCCCTGCCCTCTCCTATGCTGCATGCCTTTCCCTGATAGACATCTTACACATACTGACTAATCACAGCCCCTATATATCCCCTGCCCCCTCCTATGCTGCATGCCTTTCCCTGATAGACATCTTACACATTCTGACTAATCACAGCCCCTATATATCCCCTGCCCTCTCCTATGCTGCATGCCTTTCCCTGATACACATCTTACACATACTGACTAATCACAGCCCCTATATATCCCCTGCCCTCTCCTATGCTGCATGCCTTTCCCTGATACACATCTTACACATACTGACTAATCACAGCCCCTATATATCCCCGGCCCTCTCCTATGCTGCATGCCTTTCCCTGATAGACATCTTACACATACTGACTAATCACAGCCCCTATATATCCCCTGCCCTCTCCTATGCTGCATGCCTTTCCCTGATAGACATCTTACACATACTGACTAATCACAGCCCCTATATATCCCCTGCCCTCTCCTATGCTGCATGCCTTTCCCTGATAGACATCTTACACATACTGACTAATCACAGCCCCTATATATCCCCTGCCCTCTCCTATGCTGCATGCCTTTCCCTGATACACATCTTACACGTACTGACTAATCACAGCCCCTATATATCCCCTGCCCTCTCCTATGCTGCATGCCTTTCCCTGATACACATCTTACACGTACTGACTAATCACAGCCCCTATATATCCCCTGCCCTCTCCTATGCTGCATGCCTTTCCCTGATACACATCTTACACGTACTGACTAATCACAGCCCTATATATATCCCCTGCCCTCTCCTATGCTGCATGCCTTTCCCTGATAGACATCTTACACGTACTGACTAATCACAGCCCTATATATATCCCCTGCCCTCTCCTATGCTGCATGCCTTTCCGATAGACATCTTACACGTACTGACTAATCACAGCCCCTATATATCCCCTGCCCTCTCCTATGCTGCATGCCTTTCCCTGATAGACATCTTACACATACTGACTAATCACAGCCTATATATCCCCTGCTCTCTCCTTTGCTGCATGCCTTTCCCTGATAGACATCTTACACATACTGACTAATCACAACCCATATATATATCCCCTGCCCTCTCCTATGCTGCATGCCTTTCCCTGATACACATCTTACACATACTGACTAATCACAGCCCCTATATATCCCCTGCCCTCTCCTATGCTGCATGCCTTTCCCTGATACACATCTTACACATACTGACTAATCACAGCCCCTATATATCCCCTGCCCCCTCCTATGCTGCATGCCTTTCCCTGATAGACATCTTACACATACTGACTAATCACAGCCCCTATATATCCCCTGCCCTCTCCTATGCTGCATGCCTTTCCCTGATAGACATCTTACACATACTGACTAATCACAGCCCCTATATATCCCCTGCCCTCTCCTATGCTGCATGCCTTTCCCTGATACACATCTTACACATACTGACTAATCACAGCCCCTATATATCCCCTGCCCTCTCCTATGCTGCATGCCTTTCCCTGATACACATCTTACACATACTGACTAATCACAGCCCCTATATATCCCCTGCCCTCTCCTATGCTGCATGCCTTTCCCTGATAGACATCTTACACATACTGACTAATCACAGCCCCTATATATCCCCTGCCCTCTCCTATGCTGCATGCCTTTCCCTGATAGACATCTTACACATACTGACTAATCACAGCCCCTATATATTCCCTGCCCTCTCCTATGCTGCATGCCTTTCCCTGATACACATCTTACACGTACTGACTAATCACAGCCCCTATATATCCCCTGCCCTCTCCTATGCTGCATGCCTTTCCCTGATAGACATCTTACACATACTGACTAATCACAGCCCTATATATATCCCCTGCCCCCTCCTATGCTGCATGCCTTTCCCTGATAGACATCTTACACATACTGACTAATCACAGCCCCTATATATCCCCTGCCCTCTCCTATGCTGCATGCCTTTCCCTGATAGACATCTTACACATACTGACTAATCACAGCCCCTATATATCCCCTGCCCTCTCCTATGCTGCATGCCTTTCCCTGATAGACATCTTACACATACTGACTAATCACAACCCATATATATATCCCCTGCCCTCTCCTATGCTGCATGCCTTTCCCTGATAGACATCTTACACATACTGACTAATCACAGCCCCTATATATCCCCTGCCCTCTCCTATGCTGCATGCCTTTCCCTGATACACATCTTACACGTACTGACTAATCACAGCCCCTATATATCCCCTGCAGAGCCCAGTGATACAGCTCATATGTTTATTATAGCAGCGACCTCCCTCCAATGTGTAACTCTCCAGCACAGACTGGGACCAGTATAACCAGTGCAGGTTCTAGGGATAACAAACATCAGGGTTGGGAGCCCCCCACATACAGCTGCTGCCACATGGGCTCACATACACCATATAACATGGAGGCTGGACAGTCACATGGTACAATCAGCCAGGCAGAAGCAATGTATGGCAGAGCTGCAGGCACCATGAGCAGAGCACAGTGAGGTGTAAATATGATTTCCCCCTGTATAAGGCGGCACGGTAACACATTAGATGTAGCGCTGTGAGTACAGAGCACACTGAGGTGTAAATGTGATATCCCCCTGTATAAGGCGGCACGGTAACACATTAGATGTAGCGCTGTGAGTACAGAGCACACTGAGGTGTAAATGTGATATCCCCCTGTATAAGGCGGCACGCTAACACATTAGATGTAGCTCTGTGAGTACAGAGCACACTGAGGTGTAAATGTGATATCCCCCTGTATAAGGCGGCACGGTAACACATTAGATGTAGCGCTGTGAGTACAGAGCACACTGAGGTGTAAATATGATATCCCCCTGTATAAGGCGGCAGCACGGTAACACATTAGATGTAGCGCTGTGAGTACAGAGCACACTGAGGTGTAAATATGATATCCCCCTGTATAAGGCAGCACGGTAACACATTAGATGTAGCGCTGTGAGTACAGAGCACACTGAGGTGTAAATATGATATCCCCCTGTATAAGGCGGCACGGTAACACATTAGATGTAGCGCTGTGAGTACAGAGCACAGTGAGGTGTAAATGTGATATCCCCCTGTATAAGGCGGCACGGTAACACATTAGATGTAGCGCTGTGAGGACAGAGCACACTGAGGTGTAAATACGATATCCCCCTGTATAAGGCGGCACGGTAACACATTAGATGTAGCGCTGTGAGTACAGAGCACACTGAGGTGTAAATACGATATCCCCCTGTATAAGGCGGCACGGTAACACATTAGATGTAGCGCTGTGAGTACAGAGCACACTGAGGTGTAAATATGATATCCCCAGTATAAGGCGGCATGGTAACACATTAGATGTAGCGCTGTGAGTACAGAGCACACTGAGGTGTAAATATGATATCCCCCTGTATAAGGCGGCACGGTAACACATTAGATGTAGCGCTGTGAGTACAGAGCACACTGAGGTGTAAATATGATATCCCCCTGTATAAGGCGGCACGGTAACACATTAGATGTAGCGCTGTGAGTACAGAGCACAGTGAGGTGTAAATATGATATCCCCCTGTATAAGGCGGCACGGTAACACATTAGATGTAGCGCTGTGAGTGCAGAGCACACTGAGGTGTAAATACGATATCCCCCTGTATAAGGCGGCACGGTAACACATTAGATGTAGCACACTGAGGTGTAAATATGATATCCCCCTGTATAAGGCGGCACGGTAACACATTAGATGTAGCGCTGTGAGTACAGAGCACACTGAGGTGTAAATATGATATCCCCCTGTATAAGGCATCACGGTAACACATTAGATGTAGCGCTGTGAGTACAGAGCACACTGAGGTGTAAATATGATTTCCCCCTGTATAAGGCGGCACGGTAACACATTAGATGTAGCGCTGTGAGTACAGAGCACACTGAGGTGTAAATATGATATCCCCCTGTATAAGGCGGCACGGTAACACATTAGATGTAGCGCTGTGAGTACAGAGCACAGTGAGGTGTATATATAATATCCCCCTGTATAAGGCGGCACGGTAACACATTAGATGTAGCGCTGTGAGTACAGAGCACAGTGAGGTGTAAATATGATATCCAACTGTATAAGGCGGCACGGTAACACATTAGATGTAGCGCTGTGAGTACAGAGCACAGTGAGGTGTAAATATGATATCCCCCTGTATAAGGCGGCACGGTAACACATTAGATGTAGCGCTGTGAGTACAGAGCACAGTGAGGTGTAAATATGATATCCCCCTGTATAAGTCGGCACGGTAACACATTAGATGTAGCGCTGTGAGTACAGAGCACACTGAGGTGTAAATGTGATATAACCCTGTATAAGGCGGCACGGTAACACATTAGATGTAGCGCTGTGAGTACAGAGCACACTGAGGTGTAAATGTGATATCCCCCTGTATAAGGCGGCACGGTAACACATTAGATGTAGCGCTGTGAGTACAGAGCACACTGAGGTGTAAATGTGATATCCCCCTGTATAAGGCGGCACGGTAACACATTAGATGTAGCGCTGTGAGTACAGAGCACACTGAGGTGTAAATGTGATATCCCCCTGTATAAGGCGGCACGGTAACACATTAGATGTAGCGCTGTGAGTACAGAGCACACTGAGGTGTAAATGTGATATCCCCCTGTATAAGGCGGCACGCTAACACATTAGATGTAGCTCTGTGAGTACAGAGCACACTGAGGTGTAAATGTGATATCCCCCTGTATAAGGCGGCACGGTAACACATTAGATGTAGCGCTGTGAGTACAGAGCACACTGAGGTGTAAATGTGATATCCCCCTGTATAAGGCAGCACGGTAACACATTAGATGTAGCGCTGTGAGTACAGAGCACACTGAGGTGTAAATATGATATCCCCCTGTATAAGGCGGCAGCACGGTAACACATTAGATGTAGCGCTGTGAGTACAGAGCACACTGAGGTGTAAATATGATATCCCCCTGTATAAGGCGGCACGGTAACACATTAGATGTAGCGCTGTGAGTGCAGAGCACACTGAGGTGTAAATGTGATATCCCCCTGTATAAGGCAGCACGGTAACACATTAGATGTAGCTAGAGCACACTGAGGTGTAAATATGATATCCCCCTGTATAAGGCGGCACGGTAACACATTAGATGTAGCGCTGTGAGTACAGAGCACACTGAGGTGTAAATATGATATCCCCCTGTATAAGGCAGCACGGTAACACATTAGATGTAGCGCTGTGAGTACAGAGCACACTGAGGTGTAAATATGATATCCCCCTGTATAAGGCGGCACGGTAACACATTAGATGTAGCGCTGTGAGTACAGAGCACAGTGAGGTGTAAATGTGATATCCCCCTGTATAAGGCGGCACGGTAACACATTAGATGTAGCGCTGTGAGGACAGAGCACACTGAGGTGTAAATACGATATCCCCCTGTATAAGGCGGCACGGTAACACATTAGATGTAGCGCTGTGAGTACAGAGCACACTGAGGTGTAAATACGATATCCCCCTGTATAAGGCGGCACGGTAACACATTAGATGTAGCGCTGTGAGTACAGAGCACACTGAGGTGTAAATATGATATCCCCAGTATAAGGCGGCATGGTAACACATTAGATGTAGCGCTGTGAGTACAGAGCACACTGAGGTGTAAATATGATATCCCCCTGTATAAGGCGGCACGGTAACACATTAGATGTAGCGCTGTGAGTACAGAGCACACTGAGGTGTAAATATGATATCCCCCTGTATAAGGCGGCACGGTAACACATTAGATGTAGCGCTGTGAGTACAGAGCACAGTGAGGTGTAAATATGATATCCCCCTGTATAAGGCGGCACGGTAACACATTAGATGTAGCGCTGTGAGTGCAGAGCACACTGAGGTGTAAATACGATATCCCCCTGTATAAGGCGGCACGGTAACACATTAGATGTAGCACACTGAGGTGTAAATATGATATCCCCCTGTATAAGGCGGCACGGTAACACATTAGATGTAGCGCTGTGAGTACAGAGCACACTGAGGTGTAAATATGATATCCCCCTGTATAAGGCATCACGGTAACACATTAGATGTAGCGCTGTGAGTACAGAGCACACTGAGGTGTAAATATGATTTCCCCCTGTATAAGGCGGCACGGTAACACATTAGATGTAGCGCTGTGAGTACAGAGCACACTGAGGTGTAAATATGATATCCCCCTGTATAAGGCGGCACGGTAACACATTAGATGTAGCGCTGTGAGTACAGAGCACAGTGAGGTGTATATATAATATCCCCCTGTATAAGGCGGCACGGTAACACATTAGATGTAGCGCTGTGAGTACAGAGCACAGTGAGGTGTAAATATGATATCCAACTGTATAAGGCGGCACGGTAACACATTAGATGTAGCGCTGTGAGTACAGAGCACAGTGAGGTGTAAATATGATATCCCCCTGTATAAGGCGGCACGGTAACACATTAGATGTAGCGCTGTGAGTACAGAGCACAGTGAGGTGTAAATATGATATCCCCCTGTATAAGTCGGCACGGTAACACATTAGATGTAGCGCTGTGAGTACAGAGCACACTGAGGTGTAAATGTGATATAACCCTGTATAAGGCGGCACGGTAACACATTAGATGTAGCGCTGTGAGTACAGAGCACACTGAGGTGTAAATGTGATATCCCCCTGTATAAGGCGGCACGGTAACACATTAGATGTAGCGCTGTGAGTACAGAGCACACTGAGGTGTAAATGTGATATCCCCCTGTATAAGGCGGCACGCTAACACATTAGATGTAGCTCTGTGAGTACAGAGCACACTGAGGTGTAAATGTGATATCCCCCTGTATAAGGCGGCACGGTAACACATTAGATGTAGCTAGAGCACACTGAGGTGTAAATATGATATCCCCCTGTATAAGGCGGCACGGTAACACATTAGATGTAGCGCTGTGAGTACAGAGCACACTGAGGTGTAAATATGATATCCCCCTGTATAAGGCGGCACGGTAACACATTAGATGTAGCGCTGTGAGTACAGAGCACACTGAGGTGTAAATATGATATCCCCCTGTATAAGGCGGCACGGTAACACATTAGATGTAGCGCTGTGAGTACAGAGCACACTGAGGTGTAAATATGATATCCCCCTGTATAAGGCGGCACGGTAACACATTAGATGTAGCGCTGTGAGTACAGAGCACAGTGAGGTGTAAATGTGATATCCCCCTGTATAAGGCGGCACGGTAACACATTAGATGTAGCGCTGTGAGGACAGAGCACACTGAGGTGTAAATACGATATCCCCCTGTATAAGGCGGCACGGTAACACATTAGATGTAGCGCTGTGAGTACAGAGCACACTGAGGTGTAAATACGATATCCCCCTGTATAAGGCGGCACGGTAACACATTAGATGTAGCGCTGTGAGTACAGAGCACACTGAGGTGTAAATATGATATCCCCAGTATAAGGCGGCATGGTAACACATTAGATGTAGCGCTGTGAGTACAGAGCACACTGAGGTGTAAATATGATATCCCCCTGTATAAGGCGGCACGGTAACACATTAGATGTAGCGCTGTGAGTACAGAGCACACTGAGGTGTAAATATGATATCCCCCTGTATAAGGCGGCACGGTAACACATTAGATGTAGCGCTGTGAGTACAGAGCACAGTGAGGTGTAAATATGATATCCCCCTGTATAAGGCGGCACGGTAACACATTAGATGTAGCGCTGTGAGTGCAGAGCACACTGAGGTGTAAATACGATATCCCCCTGTATAAGGCGGCACGGTAACACATTAGATGTAGCACACTGAGGTGTAAATATGATATCCCCCTGTATAAGGCGGCACGGTAACACATTAGATGTAGCGCTGTGAGTACAGAGCACACTGAGGTGTAAATATGATATCCCCCTGTATAAGGCATCACGGTAACACATTAGATGTAGCGCTGTGAGTACAGAGCACACTGAGGTGTAAATATGATATCCCCCTGTATAAGGTGGCACGGTAACACATTAGATGTAGCGCTGTGAGTACAGAGCACACTGGGTGTAAATGTGATATCCTCCTGTATAAGGCGGCACGGTAACACATTAGATGTAGCGCTGTGAGTACAGAGCACACTGAGGTGTAAATGTGATATCCCCCTGTATAAAGCGGCACGGTAACACATTAGATGTAGCGCTGTGAGTACAGAACACACTGAGGTGTAAATATGATTTCCCCCTGTATAAGGCGGCACGGTAACACATTAGATGTAGCGCTGTGAGGTCAGAGCACACTGAAGTGTAAATATGATATCCCCCTGTATAAGGCGGCAGCACAGTAACACATTAGATGTAGCGCTGTGAGTACAGAGCACAGTGAGGTGTAAATATGATATCCCCCTGTATAAGGCGGCACAGTAACACATTAGATGTAACGCTGTGAGTACAGAGCACAGTGAGGTGTAAATATGATATCCCCCTGTATAAGGCGGCACGGTAACACATTAGATGTAGCGCTGTGAGTATAGAGCACACTGAGGTGTAAATATGATATCCCCCTGTATAAGGCGGCACGGTAACACATTAGATGTAGCGCTGTGAGTACAGAGCACACTGAGGTGTAAATATGATTTCCCCCTGTATAAGGCGGCACGGTAACACATTAGATGTAGCGCTGTGAGTACAGAGCACACTGAGGTGTAAATATGATTTCCCCCTGTATAAGGCGGCACGGTAACACATTAGATGTAGCGCTGTGAGTACAGAGCACACTGAGGTGTAAATATGATATCCCCCTGTATAAGGCGGCACGGTAACAGATTAGATGTAGCGCTGTGAGTACAGAGCACACTGAGGTGTAAATGTGATATCCCCCTGTATAAAGCGGCACGGTAACACATTAGATGTAGCGCTGTGAGTGCAGAGCACACTGAGGTGTAAATATGATATCCCCCTGTATAAGGCGGCACGGTAACACATTAGATGTAGCGCTGTGAGTACAGAGCACACTGAGGTGTAAATATGATTTCCCCCTGTATAAGGCATCACGGTAACACATTAGATGTAGCGCTGTGAGTGCAGAGCACACTGAGGTGTAAATATGATATCCCCCTGTATAAGGCGGCACGGTAACACATTAGATGTAGCGCTGTGAGTACAGACCACACTGAGGTGTAAATGTGATATCCCCCTGTATAAGGCAGCACGGTAACACATTAGATGTAGCGCTGTGAGTACAGAGCACACTGAGGTGTAAATGTGATATCCCCCTGTATAAAGCGGCACGGTAACACATTAGATGTAGCGCTGTGAGTACAGAGCACACTGAGGTGTAAATATGATATCCCCCTGTATAAGGCGGCACGGTAACACATTAGATGTAGCGCTGTGAGTACAGAACACACTGAGTTGTAAATATGATTTCCCCCTGTATAAGGCGGCACGGTAACACATTAGATGTAGCGCTGTGAGGACAGAGCACACTGAGGTGTAAATATGATATCCCCCTGTATAAGACGGCACGGTAACACATTAGATGTAGCGCTGTGAGTACAGAGCACACTGAGGTGTAAATTTGATATCCCCCTGTATAAGGCGGCACGGTAACACATTAGATGTAGCGCTGTGAGTACAGAGCACACTGAGGTGTAAATATGATTTCCCCCTGTATAAGGCGGCACGTTAACACATTAGATGTACCGCTGTGAGGACAGAGCACACTGAGGTGTAAATATGATATCCCCCTGTATAAGGCGGCAGCACGGTAACACATTAGATATAGCGCTGTGAGTACAGAGAACACTGAGGTGTAAATATGATATCCCCCTGTATAAGGCGGCACAGTAACACATTAGATGTAGCGCTGTGAGTACAGAGCACAGTGAAGTGTAAATATGATATCCCCCTGTATAAGGCGGCACGGTAACACATTAGATGTAGCGCTGTGAGTATAGAGCACACTGAGGTGTAAATATGATATCCCCCTGTATAAGGCGGCACGGTAACACATTAGATGTAGCGCTGTGAGTATAGAGCACACTGAGGTGTAAATATGATATCCCCCTGTATAAGGCGGCACGGTAACACATTAGATGTAGCGCTGTGAGTACAGAGCACACTGAGGTGTAAATATGATTTCCCCCTGTATAAGGCGGCACGGTAACACATTAGATGTAGCGCTGTGAGTACAGAGCACACTGAGGTGTAAATATGATTTCCCCCTGTATAAGGCGGCACGGTAACACATTAGATGTAGTGCTGTGAGTACAGAGCACACTGAGGTGTAAATATGATATCCCCCTGTATAAGGCGGCACGGTAACAGATTAGATGTAGCGCTGTGAGTACAGAGCACACTGAGGTGTAAATATGATATCCCCCTGTATAAGGCGGCACGGTAACACATTAGATGTAGCGCTGTGAGTACAGAGCACACTGAGGTGTATATATGATATCCCCCTGTATAAGGCGGCACGTAACACATTAGATGTAGCGCTGTGAGTACAGAGCACACTGAGGTGTAAATATGATATCCCCCTGTATAAGGCGGCACGGTAACACATTAGATGTAGCGCTGTGAGTATAGAGCACACTGAGGTGTAAATATGATATCCCCCTGTATAAGGCGGCACGGTAACACATTAGATGTAGCGCTGTGAGTGTAGAGCACACTGAGGTGTAAATATGATATCCCCCTGTATAAGGCAGCACGGTAACACATTAGATGTAGCGCTGTGAGTATAGAGCACACTGAGGTGTAAATATGATATCCCCCTGTATAAGGCGGCAGCACGGTAACACATTAGATGTAGCGCTGTGAGTACAGAGCACACTGAGGTGTAAATACGATATCCCCCTGTATAAGGCGGCACGGTAACACATTAGATGTAGCGCTGTGAGTATAGAGCACACTGAGGTGTAAATGTGATATCCCCCTGTATAAGGCGGCACGGTAACACATTAGATGTAGCGCTGTGAGTACAGAGCACACTGAGGTGTAAGTATGACATCCCCCTGTATAAGGCGGCACGGTAACACATTAGATGTAGCGCTGTGAGTACAGAGCACACTGAGGTGTAAATATGATATCCCCCTGTATAAGGCGGCACGGTAACACATTAGATGTAGAGCTGTGAGTACAGAGCACACTGAGGTGTAAATGTGATATCCCCCTGTATAAGGCGGCACGGTAACACATTAGATGTAGCGCTGTGAGGACAGAGCACACTGAGGTGTACATACGATATCCCCCTGTATAAGGCGGCACGGTAACACATTAGATGTAGCGCTGTGAGTACAGAGCACACTGAGGTGTAAATACGATATCCCCTTGTAAGGCGGCACGGTAACACATTAGATGTAGCGCTGTGAGTACAGAGCACACTGATGTGTAAATGTGATATCCCCCTGTTTAAGGCGGCACGGTAACACATTAGATGTAGCGCTGTGAGTACAGAGCACACTGAGGTGTAAATATGATTTCCCCCTGTATAAGGCGGCACGGTAACACATTAGATGTAGCGCTGTGAATACAGAGCACACTGAGGTGTATATATGATATCCCCCTGTATAAGGCGGCACGGTAACACATTAGATGTAGCGCTGTGAGTACAGAGCACACTGAGGTGTAAATGTGATATCCCCCTGTATAAAGCGGCACGGTAACACATTAGATGTAGCGCTGTGAGTACAGAGCACACTGAGGTGTATATATGATTTCCCCCTGTATAAGGCGGCACGGTAACACATTAGATGTAGCGCTGTGAGTACAGAGCACACTGAGGTGTATATATGATATCCCCCTGTATAAGGCGGCACGGTAACACATTAGATGTAGCGCTGTGAGTACAGAGCACACTGAGGTGTAAATATGATATCCCCCTGTATAAGGCAGCACGGTAACACATTAGATGTAGCGCTGTAAGTGCAGAGCACACTGAGGTGTAAATGTGATATCCCCCTGTATAAGGCGGCACGGTAACACATTAGATGTAGCGCTGTGAGTACAGAGCACACTGAGGTGTAAATATGATATCCCCCTGTATAAGGCGGCACGGTAACACATTAGATGTAGCGCTGTGAGTGCAGAGCACACTGAGGTGTAAATGTGATATCCCCCTGTATAAGGCGGCACGGTAACACATTAGATGTAGCGCTGTGAGTACAGAGCACACTGAGGTGTAAATATGATATCCCCCTGTATAAGGCGGCACGGTAACACATTAGATGTAGCGCTGTGAGTACAGAGCACACTGAGGTGTATATATAATATCCCCCTGTATAAGGCGGCACGGTAACACATTAGAAGTAGCGCTGTGAGTACAGAGCACACTGAGGTGTAAATGTGATATAACCCTGTATAAGGCGGCACGGTAACACATTAGAAGTAGCGCTGTGAGTACAGAGCACACTGAGGTGTAAATATGATATCCCCCTGTATAAGGCGGCACGGTAACACATTAGATGTAGCGCTGTGAGTGCAGAGCACACTGAGGTGTAAATATGATATCCCCCTGTATAAGGCGGCACGGTAACACATTAGATGTAGCGCTGTGAGTGCAGAGCACACTGAGGTGTAAATGTGATATCCCCCTGTATAAGGCGGCACGGTAACACATTAGAAGTAGCGCTGTGAGTACAGAGCACACTGAGGTGTAAATGTGATATAACCCTGTATAAGGCGGCACGGTAACACATTAGAAGTAGCGCTGTGAGTACAGAGCACACTGAGGTGTAAATATGATATCCCCCTGTATAAGGCGGCACGGTAACACATTAGATGTAGCGCTGTGAGTACAGAGCACACTGAGGTGTAAATATGATATCCCCCTGTATAAGGCGGCACGGTAACACATTAGATGTAGCGCTGTGAGTGCAGAGCACACTGAGGTGTAAATGTGATATCCCCCTGTATAAGGCAGCACGGTAACACATTAGATGTAGCGCTGTGAGTACAGAGCACACTGAGGTGTAAATATGATATCCCCCTGTATAAGGCGGCACGGTAACACATTAGATGTAGCGCTGTGAGTACAGAGCACACTGAGGTGTAGATATGATATCCCTCTGTATAAGGCGGCACGGTAACACATTAGATGTAGCGCTGTGAGTACAGAGCACACTGAGGTGTATATATGATATCCCCTTGTATAAGGCGGCAGCACGGTAACACATTAGATCTAGCGCTGTGAGTACAGAGCACACTGAGGTGTATATATGATATCCCCCTGTATAAGGCGGCAGCGCTGTGAGTACAGAGCACACTGAGGTGTAAATATGATATCCCCCTGTATAAGGTGGCACGGTAACACATTAGATGTAGCGCTGTGAGTACAGAGCACACTGAGGTGTAAATATGATATCCCCCTGTATAAGGCGGCACGGTAACACATTAGATGTAGCGCTGTGAGTACAGAGCACACTGACGTGTAAATATGATTTCCCCCTGTATAAGGCGGCACGGTAACACATTAGATGTAGCGCTGTGAGTACTGTGCACACTGAGGTGTAAATATGATATCCCCCTGTATAAGGCGGCACGGTAACACATTAGATGTAGCGCTGTGAGTGCAGAGCACACTGAGGTGTATATATGATATACCCCTGTATAAGGCGGCACGGTAACACATTAGATGTAGCGCTGTGAGTACAGAGCACACTGAGGTGTAAATATGATTTCCCCCTGTATAAGGCGGCACGGTAACACATTAGATGTAGCGCTGTGAGTACAGAGCACACTGAGGTGTAAATATGATATCCCCCTGTATAAGGCGGCACGGTAACACATTAGATGTAGCGCTGTGAGTGCAGAGCACACTGAGGTTTATATATGATATACCCCTGTATAAGGCGGCACGGTAACACATTAGATGTAGCGCTGTGAGTGCAGAGCACACTGAGGTGTAAATATGATATCTCCCTGTATAAGGCGGCACGGTAACACATTAGATGTAGCGCTGTGAGTAAAGAGCAAACTGAGGTGTATATATGATATACCCCTGTATAAGGCGGCACGGTAACACATTAGATGTAGCGCTGTGAGTACAGAGCACAGTGAGGTGTATATATAATATCCCCCTGTATAAGGCGGCACGGTAACACATTAGATGTAGCGCTGTGAGTACAGAGCACACTGAGGTGTAAATATGATATCCCCCTGTATAAGGCGGCACGGTAACACATTAGATGTAGCGCTGTGAGTATAGAGCACACTGAGGTGTAAATATGATATCCCCCTGTATAAGGCGGCACGGTAACACATTAGATGTAGCGCTGTGAGTACAGAGCACAGTGAGGTGTAAATATGATATCCAACTGTATAAGGCGGCACGGTAACACATTAGATGTAGCGCTGTGAGTACAGAGCACAGTGAGGTGTAAATATGATATCCCCCTGTATAAGGCGGCACGGTAACACATTAGATGTAGCGCTGTGAGTACAGAGCACACTGAGGTGTAAATATGATATCCCGCTGTATAAGGCGGCACGGTAACACTTTAGATGTAGCGCTGTGAGTACAGAGCACAGTGAGGTGTAAATATGATATCCCCCTGTATAAGGCGGCACGGTAACACATTAGATGTAGCGCTGTGAGTACAGAGCACAGTGAGGTGTAAATATGATATCCCCCTGTATAAGTCGGCACGGTAACACATTAGATGTAGCGCTGTGAGTACAGAGCACACTGAGGTGTAAATGTGATATCCCCCTGTATAAGGCGGCACGGTAACACATTAGATGTAGCGCTGTGAGTACAGAGCACACTGAGGTGTAAATGTGATATCCCCCTGTATAAGGCGGCACGGTAACACATTAGATGTAGCGCTGTGAGTACAGAGCACACTGAGGTGTAAATGTGATATCCCCCTGTATAAGGCGGCACGCTAACACATTAGATGTAGCTCTGTGAGTACAGAGCACACTGAGGTGTAAATGTGATATCCCCCTGTATAAGGCGGCACGGTAACACATTAGATGTAGCGCTGTGAGTACAGAGCACACTGAGGTGTAAATGTGATATCCCCCTGTATAAGGCAGCACGGTAACACATTAGATGTAGCGCTGTGAGTACAGAGCACACTGAGGTGTAAATATGATATCCCCCTGTATAAGGCGGCAGCACGGTAACACATTAGATGTAGCGCTGTGAGTACAGAGCACACTGAGGTGTAAATATGATATCCCCCTGTATAAGGCGGCACGGTAACACATTAGATGTAGCGCTGTGAGTGCAGAGCACACTGAGGTGTAAATGTGATATCCCCCTGTATAAGGCAGCACGGTAACACATTAGATGTAGCTAGAGCACACTGAGGTGTAAATATGATATCCCCCTGTATAAGGCGGCACGGTAACACATTAGATGTAGCGCTGTGAGTACAGAGCACACTGAGGTGTAAATATGATATCCCCCTGTATAAGGCAGCACGGTAACACATTAGATGTAGCGCTGTGAGTACAGAGCACACTGAGGTGTAAATATGATATCCCCCTGTATAAGGCGGCACGGTAACACATTAGATGTAGCGCTGTGAGTACAGAGCACAGTGAGGTGTAAATGTGATATCCCCCTGTATAAGGCGGCACGGTAACACATTAGATGTAGCGCTGTGAGGACAGAGCACACTGAGGTGTAAATACGATATCCCCCTGTATAAGGCGGCACGGTAACACATTAGATGTAGCGCTGTGAGTACAGAGCACACTGAGGTGTAAATACGATATCCCCCTGTATAAGGCGGCACGGTAACACATTAGATGTAGCGCTGTGAGTACAGAGCACACTGAGGTGTAAATATGATATCCCCAGTATAAGGCGGCATGGTAACACATTAGATGTAGCGCTGTGAGTACAGAGCACACTGAGGTGTAAATATGATATCCCCCTGTATAAGGCGGCACGGTAACACATTAGATGTAGCGCTGTGAGTACAGAGCACACTGAGGTGTAAATATGATATCCCCCTGTATAAGGCGGCACGGTAACACATTAGATGTAGCGCTGTGAGTACAGAGCACAGTGAGGTGTAAATATGATATCCCCCTGTATAAGGCGGCACGGTAACACATTAGATGTAGCGCTGTGAGTGCAGAGCACACTGAGGTGTAAATACGATATCCCCCTGTATAAGGCGGCACGGTAACACATTAGATGTAGCACACTGAGGTGTAAATATGATATCCCCCTGTATAAGGCGGCACGGTAACACATTAGATGTAGCGCTGTGAGTACAGAGCACACTGAGGTGTAAATATGATATCCCCCTGTATAAGGCATCACGGTAACACATTAGATGTAGCGCTGTGAGTACAGATCACACTGAGGTGTAAATATGATATCCCCCTGTATAAGGTGGCACGGTAACACATTAGATGTAGCACTGTGAGTACAGAGCACACTGGGTGTAAATGTGATATCCTCCTGTATAAGGCGGCACGGTAACACATTAGATGTAGCGCTGTGAGTACAGAGCACACTGAGGTGTAAATGTGATATCCCCCTGTATAAAGCGGCACGGTAACACATTAGATGTAGCGCTGTGAGTACAGAACACACTGAGGTGTAAATATGATTTCCCCCTGTATAAGGCGGCACGGTAACACATTAGATGTAGCGCTGTGAGGTCAGAGCACACTGAAGTGTAAATATGATATCCCCCTGTATAAGGCGGCAGCACGGTAACACATTAGATGTAGCGCTGTGAGTACAGAGCACAGTGAGGTGTAAATATGATATCCCCCTGTATAAGGCGGCACAGTAACACATTAGATGTAACGCTGTGAGTACAGAGCACAGTGAGGTGTAAATATGATATCCCCCTGTATAAGGCGGCACGGTAACACATTAGATGTAGCGCTGTGAGTATAGAGCACACTGAGGTGTAAATATGATATCCCCCTGTATAAGGCGGCACGGTAACACATTAGATGTAGCGCTGTGAGTACAGAGCACACTGAGGTGTAAATATGATTTCCCCCTGTATAAGGCGGCACGGTAACACATTAGATGTAGCGCTGTGAGTACAGAGCACACTGAGGTGTAAATATGATTTCCCCCTGTATAAGGCGGCACGGTAACACATTAGATGTAGCGCTGTGAGTACAGAGCACACTGAGGTGTAAATATGATATCCCCCTGTATAAGGCGGCACGGTAACAGATTAGATGTAGCGCTGTGAGTACAGAGCACACTGAGGTGTAAATGTGATATCCCCCTGTATAAAGCGGCACGGTAACACATTAGATGTAGCGCTGTGAGTGCAGAGCACACTGAGGTGTAAATATGATATCCCCCTGTATAAGGCGGCACGGTAACACATTAGATGTAGCGCTGTGAGTACAGAGCACACTGAGGTGTAAATATGATTTCCCCCTGTATAAGGCATCACGGTAACACATTAGATGTAGCGCTGTGAGTGCAGAGCACACTGAGGTGTAAATATGATATCCCCCTGTATAAGGCGGCACGGTAACACATTAGATGTAGCGCTGTGAGTACAGAGCACACTGAGGTGTAAATGTGATATCCCCCTGTATAAGGCAGCACGGTAACACATTAGATGTAGCGCTGTGAGTACAGAGCACACTGAGGTGTAAATGTGATATCCCCCTGTATAAAGCGGCACGGTAACACATTAGATGTAGCGCTGTGAGTACAGAGCACACTGAGGTGTAAATATGATATCCCCCTGTATAAGGCGGCACGGTAACACATTAGATGTAGCGCTGTGAGTACAGAACACACTGAGTTGTAAATATGATTTCCCCCTGTATAAGGCGGCACGGTAACACATTAGATGTAGCGCTGTGAGGACAGAGCACACTGAGGTGTAAATATGATATCCCCCTGTATAAGACGGCACGGTAACACATTAGATGTAGCGCTGTGAGTACAGAGCACACTGAGGTGTAAATTTGATATCCCCCTGTATAAGGCGGCACGGTAACACATTAGATGTAGCGCTGTGAGTACAGAGCACACTGAGGTGTAAATATGATTTCCCCCTGTATAAGGCGGCACGTTAACACATTAGATGTAGCGCTGTGAGGACAGAGCACACTGAGGTGTAAATATGATATCCCCCTGTATAAGGCGGCAGCACGGTAACACATTAGATATAGCGCTGTGAGTACAGAGAACACTGAGGTGTAAATATGATATCCCCCTGTATAAGGCGGCACAGTAACACATTAGATGTAGCGCTGTGAGTACAGAGCACAGTGAAGTGTAAATATGATATCCCCCTGTATAAGGCGGCACGGTAACACATTAGATGTAGCGCTGTGAGTATAGAGCACACTGAGGTGTAAATATGATATCCCCCTGTATAAGGCGGCACGGTAACACATTAGATGTAGCGCTGTGAGTATAGAGCACACTGAGGTGTAAATATGATATCCCCCTGTATAAGGCGGCACGGTAACACATTAGATGTAGCGCTGTGAGTACAGAGCACACTGAGGTGTAAATATGATTTCCCCCTGTATAAGGCGGCACGGTAACACATTAGATGTAGCGCTGTGAGTACAGAGCACACTGAGGTGTAAATATGATTTCCCCCTGTATAAGGCGGCACGGTAACACATTAGATGTAGTGCTGTGAGTACAGAGCACACTGAGGTGTAAATATGATATCCCCCTGTATAAGGCGGCACGGTAACAGATTAGATGTAGCGCTGTGAGTACAGAGCACACTGAGGTGTAAATATGATATCCCCCTGTATAAGGCGGCACGGTAACACATTAGATGTAGCGCTGTGAGTACAGAGCACACTGAGGTGTATATATGATATCCCCCTGTATAAGGCGGCACGTAACACATTAGATGTAGCGCTGTGAGTACAGAGCACACTGAGGTGTAAATATGATATCCCCCTGTATAAGGCGGCACGGTAACACATTAGATGTAGCGCTGTGAGTATAGAGCACACTGAGGTGTAAATATGATATCCCCCTGTATAAGGCGGCACGGTAACACATTAGATGTAGCGCTGTGAGTGTAGAGCACACTGAGGTGTAAATATGATATCCCCCTGTATAAGGCAGCACGGTAACACATTAGATGTAGAGCTGTGAGTACAGAGCACACTGAGGTGTAAATGTGATATCCCCCTGTATAAGGCGGCAGCACGGTAACACATTAGATGTAGCGCTGTGAGTACAGAGCACACTGAGGTGTAAATACGATATCCCCCTGTATAAGGCGGCACGGTAACACATTAGATGTAGCGCTGTGAGTATAGAGCACACTGAGGTGTAAATGTGATATCCCCCTGTATAAGGCGGCACGGTAACACATTAGATGTAGCGCTGTGAGTACAGAGCACACTGAGGTGTAAGTATGACATCCCCCTGTATAAGGCGGCACGGTAACACATTAGATGTAGCGCTGTGAGTACAGAGCACACTGAGGTGTAAATATGATATCCCCCTGTATAAGGCGGCACGGTAACACATTAGATGTAGAGCTGTGAGTACAGAGCACACTGAGGTGTAAATGTGATATCCCCCTGTATAAGGCGGCACGGTAACACATTAGATGTAGCGCTGTGAGGACAGAGCACACTGAGGTGTACATACGATATCCCCCTGTATAAGGCGGCACGGTAACACATTAGATGTAGCGCTGTGAGTACAGAGCACACTGAGGTGTAAATACGATATCCCCTTGTAAGGCGGCACGGTAACACATTAGATGTAGCGCTGTGAGTACAGAGCACACTGATGTGTAAATGTGATATCCCCCTGTTTAAGGCGGCACGGTAACACATTAGATGTAGCGCTGTCAGTATAGAGCACACTGAGGTGTAAATACGATATCCCCCTGTATAAGGCGGCACGGTAACACATTAGATGTAGCGCTGTGAGGACAGAGCACACTGAGGTGTAAATACGATATCCCACTGTATAAGGTGGCACGGTAACACATTAGATGTAGCGCTGTGAGTATAGAGCACACTGAGGTGTAAATATGATATCCCCCTGTATAAGGCGGCACGGTAACACATTAGATGTAGCGCTGTGAGTACAAAGCACACTGAGGTGTAAATATGATATCCCCCTGTATAAGGCGGCACGGTAACACATTAGATGTAGCGCTGTGAGGACAGAGCACACTGAGGTGTAAATGTGATATCCCCCTGTATAAGGCGGCACGGTAACACATTAGATGTAGCGCTGTGAGTACAGAGCACACTGATGTGTAAATGTGATATCCCCCTGTTTAAGGCGGCACGGTAACACATTAGATGTAGCGCTGTCAGTATAGAGCACACTGAGGTGTAAATACGATATCCCCCTGTATAAGGCGGCACGGTAACACATTAGATGTAGCGCTGTGAGGACAGAGCACACTGAGGTGTAAATACGATATCCCACTGTATAAGGTGGCACGGTAACACATTAGATGTAGCGCTGTGAGTATAGAGCACACTGAGGTGTAAATATGATATCCCCCTGTATAAGGCGGCACGGTAACACATTAGATGTAGCGCTGTGAGTACAAAGCACACTGAGGTGTAAATATGATATCCCCCTGTATAAGGCGGCACGGTAACACATTAGATGTAGCGCTGTGAGGACAGAGCACACTGAGGTGTAAATGTGATATCCCCCTGTATAAGGCGGCACGGTAACAATTAGATGTAGCGCTGTGAGTATAGAGCACACTGAGGTGTAAATATGATATCCCCCTGTATAAGGCGGCACGGTAACACATTAGATGTAGCGCTGTGAGTATAGAGCACACTGAGGTGTAAATATGATATCCCCCTGTATAAGGCGGCACGGTAACACATTAGATGTAGCGCTGTGAGTACAGAGCACACTGTGGTGTAAATATGATTTCCCCCTGTATAAGGCAGCACGGTAACACATTAGATGTAGCGCTGTGAGGACAGAGCACACTGAGGTGTAAATGTGATATCCCCCTGTATAAGGCGGCACGGTAACACATTAGATGTAGCGCTGTGAGTATAGAGCACACTGAGGTGTAAATATGATATCCCCCTGTATAAGGCGGCACGGTAACACATTAGATGTAGCGCTGTGAGTATAGAGCACACTGAGGTGTAAATATGATATCCCCCTGTATAAGGCGGCACGGTAACACATTAGATGTAGCGCTGTGAGTACAGAGCACACTGTGGTGTAAATATGATTTCCCCCTGTATAAGGCAGCACGGTAACACATTAGATGTAGCGCTGTGAGTACAGAGCACACTGAGGTGTAAATATGATTTCCCCCTGTATAAGGCGGCACGGTAACACATTAGATGTAGTGCTGTGAGTACAGAGCACACTGAGGTGTAAATATGATATCCCCCTGTATAAGGCAGCATGATAACACATTAGTGACCTCATTCAGAGCCGCTCGCAAAATGCGAGTGCTCGCTCTGAATGAGGGCGGCCACTTCTAAGTTCAGAGCTGGCCTCGGGAATGCCTCCGTTTCTGCAGCCCCCACCCCGCCTTCAAAACGGGGTGAGCTGTCGATCACCATCGACAGCCGGCCCTTTTGTAGTGAGTCCTGGAGCGAGAGGGGCCTCAACATCGACCCGCTTGCGAGTGCATAGGCGCTTGTGAGTAGTTCTGAATGAGACCGTAGATATAGTGCTGTGAGTACAGAGCACTTACACTGTGTACATCAGGGCTTTCCCTGTCTTCACATAACAAGTGACTGTTCATATAGGATATGGTGCTTTCATTCTGACAGTCAGTGATTGCAGCAAAGGCTCAGAGCGGACATTTGCCTATCGGGGATATTTCAATTACTAATAAATGTTTAATTGCAGTGGAAATCCCCTGTGTGCAACAGACAACATTCATGTAGCATTCATTACTCATAATCCAATTGAAATAAATACACCGAGGGGATTATATAAACTGCATATAGAGCAGAGGTTCCAAACTCCGCCATTACAGTCCACGTTTTAAGTATATCCATGCTTGAGCACAGGTGACTTATTTAACACATAAAGAAAAAAAAGAGAACTCTCCTCTTTTTTGGGGGGCATACTTAGTAACGGATATTACAATTTTACTTTTATCTGATTACATAAAAAAACGTTAATAGACACTTGGACAAACAACATAAAATAGATAAATACAAAAAACAGTGAGCGTTAATACAGCAGAAACATATTGCGAATTTGTATTATAATGTTCTGAGTATCAATACTCAGTGACTAAAGCAGCAGATTTATTCAGTGAGCAGAAAAATAATAACTCTGTTACAACGTAGCCTGTATGGTTAGGCAGTGAAGTATATGGCTATAGATTACCAGTGAATAAATTGTACGCCATTCAGTATACAGTAACATCGCTATGTACAGGTCTGTCATCTTCCAGCACCCACTGCTATCAGCAAGCGATAACATCAACCAATCCCTTCTGCATAAATGAATGTGTATAGCAAAACTGTGTGTTTAATCGTAATCTCCCAGCATATGCTGCTGTCCGCAGGTCCTGAATAATGTAGGAAAAATAATATGTTCTCAAAACCAGGTATATGCGATAGATCTTTATCTGCCGTATATGGTAACAGAGACAAGAACATAATATATCTCACAGAGTATTTCAAGCATAAATATTGTATATCACAAAGAAGGTAACTCATTCAAATGTAAACCTCCCATGAATAGACATTACAAGGAGTATTGGAAAGTATATCAAAGAACGCCGTCCATCAATGTCGGCGTCCAAACACACATAGTATATTCAATATCGACATACCGAGATTTGGGTAATCAAAATCAGCAGGAACTTTTTAATTTTGGGAAAAAAGATGGGGGGAGGGGAAGAGGGGAGAACAGGACTGGGTATCGTAAAATAACAGGGAAAAGCGACTCCCTTATAACAGATGTATTGGACAGATGCTGCTTGTTGGGTTCTGTTAAAACAGTGCAGAACCCTCGAAGACCACCGACTCAATGAGAGTGTAATGAAGATACAGAAATGATGTGTAAAGCTGCATACGCACACAACAATTTAGTAAATGAACGATTTTAGTAAACGATTTTCGTTCATTTTTTAGAGGGAAAAATGAACGAAAATCGTTTACTAAAATCGTTCATCTACTAAATGTAATGAATGATTTTTTGGAATTACAAACGATTTTTGCATATTCCCTTAATGAAAATCGTTCAGTTGGTCAGTCAGAATGAACTACAAACTATGAACTACAAACGTGAACATGCATGAACGATAATCGTTTATCGTTTTAACTCAGAAAGTGAACAATTTTTACGATTGAATGATAAATGATATCGTTATCGATAATCGTTCAAAAAATCGCTGTGTTATTAGAGCAGGAAGTTCACTGGAGCTTGCGCACCACAAGGGTCTCGTCGGAAGCCTGATGGTTGCGATCATCGCGACCATCGCCAGGCCGCCCACTAAAGCTGTGGGTGGTCACCCACAGTTTAGCAAGCGGCCTGGAGGCCGAAACAAAAAAAACCCATCCCGCCCTGATTCAGAGCGAGTGCTCACAAATTGCGAGCGCCTCTGAATCAGGGCCTCAATACGGAATCAGGGATTGCCCACCCCTTGTGTGGATCATCAAAGATCCATCGTCGCATGAAATCACAATATTTCTGAGTGACGATACATCGTTCTGCGCATGTGCAGTGGATATCGCATCCACTATCTCTGGGGCTGAGGAGGGTTGGAAGAAGTAGCTGGGTGGCACTTAACGATCCCTGTCAAATCTAGTATCGATCTGACCGATATATATTGCTCATCGTATGTATGGTGCAGTGTCTCATCGAATCGTGATGGAATATCAATGTTCCAAAACCATCGGGGATCGATGCCCATCTGTGTAGCTGGGCAGAGAATAAGTCTGTTCAAGTTTCTACAGGAAGCAAATCAATGTCTGTATAGAAAGTTAATATATACAGAAGTAAAATGTGCTGGACAGTACAAATCTCAGGAAGCCACAGAAATCCGCAGAGTCAAACTCGGGACAGTCATTTGTTAGTATTTTAAACCCACGGTTCTCAACCACCGATGGTCGCGATGGTGATTCCAGCCTTTGACCTCCGTCGCAGTGCTGGGATTGCAAATGCAGCAGGGTTGTCATACAGGGGCGTATCCTAAATTAAGGTTACTTAGATGGGTTACCCAGCAGGATCCCCCAAACATCCTGTGTGCGCATGCCCCTGCTCTGCTGGCTTTTGTGTAGTATGCCGTCATTTGAATAGGTTAATTCTAGACAGGTAGCTAATATCCATCCAGTGAGTGGCATCTGTCTATGCTGGGTACACACTATGCGATATGTCGATCCATCAGCCGACGCCATATCACATAGTGCATCTGTATGTGTGTGCAGAAGAAATGTCTGTTCACAGACATATCGCATTTTCCCTGCAGCACAGCCAATGCCGATATATCTTGTAGCTATATCAGCACGTCTAGCTGTGCATACGGGTGATCACCCGCCTGTACACTTGCTGCAGGGACCCGCCGACACTGACATCACAACGAGGCGAACAAATGGAAATGCCCGCTCAGTTGTGATGTCGGCACAGACATATCGAGCCACCCAGGGCCTGCTCCAGCGTTCGGAGCACCCTGTGCCGGCCCTTGAAAGACCGCCCTAACATATTGGAGGCGTGGCCTAATTAACCAAGGCCACGCCCCCTGTGTGGCGATATTTGGAGGTGTGCCCGCATGGCACGCCTCCAAATAATGTCACGCTGGAGGTAAAGCCCAGCACTCCATCACTGGCTGGGCTTCCCCCAGCCCTCTCCCGCGGCATCCATTCACACTCTGGGGGTCCGGCACCGCCGCAGAGCTGCGGCGGTGGGGGTCCCCAGGCTCCCGATTTGACCATCCGCGGGCCACTTCGGTGCCTGGGTGGAACAGCGGGACAGTACTGTCCCACTGAAATCGGGATGCTGGGGAGGGGTGCGCCCTCTACGGATGGTGCCCCTGTGCGACCGCTCAGGTCGAACACCCCTAGAGCTGGCCCTGGAGCCACCAATCAGTAAGTGTTCATTGGTTTACCAATCGGCCACTCAGTCTGCGCATCACTGGGTGGGCAGACAAGTCGCCCAGGTGAGTACCTAGCCTTAAATAAGAACGATGTGTCCAGTACATATAGAGGCCAGCTGCGACACTCCCCTGACTATGAGTTGACCACATTTGCTCCAATGAGCATCATGTTAAAATACAGACATTTATACACACAGGGCCTGATTCAGAGCCGGACGCTCTGACCAGACTGCTCGCTCTGAGTCAGGGCCCTCCTCCATGAAAATGGAGCGTCCTCCTGGACGCTCGTATAGCTGTGGGTGACCACCCACAGCTATAGCGAGCGTCCATGATGATGGTCGCGATGGTCAAGACCATCGCGACCATCGGGCTTGCGACGGAGACCCTGCGGTAGGGTCTCGCTGCCGCAAGCCCTGGAGTGATTTTGGCTCTATCAGAGCCAAAATCACTCCCACTGACATCACTGGTGATGTCAGTGGGGCCAGCTTCAGACGGTAGGCGTTCCCATGGGAACGCCTCCGTCTGGCCGGCACGCCCACCAAAGGGGGCGTGCTGTCAATCAACATCGACAGCACGCCCCCTTTGGTGCGAGACTCGGAGCGACAGCTTGGCTGTCGCAGTCCGGGTCTCGCGCATGCGCACGACGGAGCTCCCTCCGTCGTGCGCATGCGCAATGGGGCAACATCGACCCGTTTGCGAGCGTCCTTTGCTCGCGAACGGGTCTGAATGACCCCCACAGTCAGGTCATAGGCCAGGGATGGACATTGGAAGCCTGGCATTGAATGGTTACCAGGCTTCCGACATCAAATCCAGCGATGCAATGGCAAATAGCCATCACATGGAAACCATTCGATAGTATAACATCGTGGTGGTTATACTTGCGCCTGAAAAGAGGGCAGAACCTGTGGGAGTCCCCCCGTGCACGTCACTGTAGGGGCATGTCCAACACTCTCCAAGATGCCAGGCTGCCCCCAGGCACCCCTCCACTGTCATTAGACGCACGGTATCTGTTCTCCTTCGACTTATCCATACTTTAGCTGAGCAATAAAACAATAAAGCAATCAGATGGGCTTAAAAATAAAACAGTCAGCCAACAGATGGGCATCGGGAAAGCTGCATCCAATGTCTGGCAACCATCGAATTCCTGGTACTTGATGGAAAAAGTATTTTCATCAAATTGGAAATATCGATGGTTGTTAACCATCGGCTTCTGATGTCCATCCCTATCATAGGCACAAGAAAAGTAATTTAACATTCTGATTTGACTAAAAAAAAAAATGCATTCACTACTAATAGGGGTGTATGCGTCTCCATGCAGGCCTGTATCTGTCCCCAGTTACACAACCCTGGCTTCACTGTAGTCACTGTATACTAGACCACCCCTTACCTCTACCATCCAGCTCCCCCAATAGCAAATGTACTGTATATATGTGCAACTTTATTTTCATGCCCTGTGTGTCATATAGTTTTCCCCAGAGGTTATAAGTGTCAGGTATCATTGTTTATATACTGTACAATTGGACTCTTTGTCACAGTTCTATTTATTTATTTAGTTATTTTTATACTTGTTGCAAGGTGGATGTAGTTGGCATCCCGGCATGCGGGATGCCGACGGTCTAAATACTGGCACCAAATTCCCAACAGGTCGGGCTCCTGGCACCAGTATCCCGACAGCCGGCATCCTGCAGGTAAGTATCGGAGTGCACTAGGGGGGATAGGGTTAGGCACTAGGGGGGAGGTTAGGCTTAGGCACTAAGGGGGAGGTTAGGGTTAGGCACTAGGGGGGAGGTTAGGCTTAGGCACTAGGGGGGAGGGTTAGGCTTAGGCACTAGGGGGGAGGTTAGGCTTAGGCACTAGGAGGAAGGTTAGGGTTAGGCACTAGGGGGGAGGTTAGGGTTAGGCACTAGGGGGGAGGGTTAGGCTTAGGCACTAGGGGGGAGGTTAGGCTTAGGCACTAGGGGGGAGGTTAGGCTTAGCCACTAGGGGGGAGGTTAGGCTTAGCCACTAGGGGGGAGGTTAGGCTTAGCCACTAGGGGGGAGGTTAGGCTTAGGCACTAGGGGGGAGGTTAGGCTAAGGCACTAGGGGGAGGTTAGGCTTAGGCACCAGGGGGAGGTTAGGCTAAGGCACTAGGGGGAGGTTAGGCTTAGGCACCAGGGGGAGGTTAGGCTTAGGCACTAGGGGGGAGGTTAGGCTTAGGCACTAGGGGGGAGGGTTAGGCTTAGGCACTAGGGGGGAGGTTAGGCTTAGGCACTAGGAGGGAGGTTAGGGTTAGGCACTAGGGGGGAGGTTAGGGTTAGGCACTAGGGGGGAGGGTTAGGCTTAGGCACTAGGGGGGAGGTTAGGCTTAGGCACTAGGGGGGTGGTTAGGCTTAGGCACTAGGGGGAGGTTAGGCTTAGCCACTAGGGGGAGGTTAGGCTTAGCCACTAGGGGGGAGGTTAGGCTTAGCCACTAGGGGGGAGGTTAGGCTTAGGCACTAGGGGGGAGGTTAGGCTAAGGCACTAGGGGGAGGTTAGGCTTAGGCACTAGGGGGGAGGTTAGGCTTAGGCACTAGGGGGGAGGTTAGGCTTAGGCACTAGGGGGGATGTTAGGGTTAGGCACCAGGGAGAGGGTTAGAGTTGGGGTTAGGAAAATACTTACCTTTCTTCCCTATGGGTGTCAGGATTCTGGCTATCGGGATGCCACTGTCGGTATTCTGACCAGCGGCAACCCAACAACCGGGATTTCATACCCAACTCGTTGCAAGATTACTTCTTTACTTAGGAAAAATCCAAGTTAGGGTATCAAAGTTACTGTCCGCACCAGAGTAGGGTATGTGTATACCACCATTGAGGATTGCAAGAAGGGGCAATACAGTTACACAGGGCAAAGCAGGGAGAGCATTTAATGTAGCACAAAATTCAAAGTTTCATTTATGATCCGCTGAGCATTCAAATAATAGTTCCTGACACATACTCCGTAAATGAAATATCTTCTTTTGTCATTTTCTTACTATTCATTTTTTCCTGCCTGCGCATCCATATTACTAAGACATGAACTGCTATACTGAACAAAAGTGTTATACAGATCTGTCAGCGTACAGACATTTGGGCCGGCTTCAAGTGAAATCCAGGACAACGTGTGCAGTCAGAATTTTACAGACTATCCCTAGAGGAGCCATGTCTGTCTCCTTTTCTAGATGGATGCGTCTTGCTACTGTCCGGGCAGGCTACATGGTTTGTGTTCAAAGTAAAGAGCAAGAAAAATTGCAGTTGGGAAATGTGAAATGTTACTAAAGGAGCCTATAAGCGTCCCCAGGCACTGTGAGGCGAGATCTGCAAACAGAAGCAACAGCAGAGTACAGGTTGTGGCATAGATCTTACAGTCACGGTAGGTATCGAACAATTGTTTAACTGTTATTGAATTTTCATTATACAGTATGTGTCCACTTTACATTTAAAATACAAATAAAATGGAGAAGTGAATATTAAATAGTAGTAAATAAGGGAATAATAAAAAAAAACAAAAAACACTTTATTGAGACATTTAAAATACAAATAAAATGGAGAAGTGAATATTAAATAGTAGTAAATAAGGGAATATTTAAAAAAAAAAAAAAACACTTTATTGAGACATTTAAAATACAAATAAAATGGAGAAGTGAATATTAAATAGTAGTAAATAAGGGAATATTTAAAAAAAAAAAAAAAAAAAACCACTTTATTGAGACATTTAAAAACATATACAGAGTGGTCACTATAAGATACAGAATATGTGAAATAGGAAGGGTTATATATGCTGTTCCAATTACTTAATGACAATATAAGGGCGACATAACAATATAATGAGCAACAACATTTAAATAATCAATGGAATGTCATATTTTAGGGCTAAAGATATGAGGGGTGACGATTTCTATGAACGATATGAATAATAATGATAACGTTATCGCTCATATCGTCTAGTGTGTATGCACTGAACGACCAACGATGCGCGCTCCCACGCGTCGTTAACGATATCCCCAGTCGGCTGAACATGCAGCTCAATCTGGGGATATCGTTAATGGTGCCATGCTGCCGAATTCAGTGTGGCGCACCCCCCCTCCCAACCCCGCTGTCGTTCGTCGTGGCCGAAATTGGTAAGTGTGTATACACTTACCAATGTCGGCACCGCCACCGTGTCCCACCGCAGACGATATCGCTGCATACACACATCGTCTAGTGTGTATGCGGCTTAAAGAAAAAGTGGAAGATGGGTGGGGAGTTAGAGAATCACATACCGACAATATCTAGTATATCTAATATATGATGTATATATAATATATATATTGTAATATATAATATATATAATATAATATCTAATATAAGGAAATAAAGCAATACATTTGTTTAAAATAATATATGAAACTCGCTTGTACTCACAGCTTTTAACATTGTTCTAATTGAACATACTGTACAGTAGCAAAATTATGGGATGCAGTCACCATGCAGGCAGGCAAAATGTAGACAATTATAGTGTCGACACCTAATATGTCGACATTGTTGAAATGTTGCCATATGCAAAAATGTTGACATGACCATATTGTTGACTTATGAAATGTTGACATTCTGCAGGGTGATTGTTTGGGTTAGGCTATGGGAAGGGTGGGTTAGAGTTAGGCTCTACGGCAGGGGTGCGGGACCTTTTTTCTGCCGAGGGATATTTTTGTTATATATAACATTATTCGCGGGCTTGGTGCAGACCACACCCCCTCCGTGTGATACTGGCCGGGAACACAATCGCTGGTGATTACAACAATCCTTACGTTGCTATGGGGAGCTGTAAGGGCAGCGGTGTGACCATCTGAAGCATCCTAAGGACGCTCCAGGTGGCAGTGATGCATAGATTCTGGCTGCAGAGGCAATTCTAGGCACCCTGCTAGCAAGATGAGGCTAGCAGAAAAAAGCTCAGAGGGCCAGACCAAATGATTCCGGGGGCCTTATACGGCCCCCAGGCCTGAGGTTCCCCATCCTTGCGTTACGGGGAAGGTTAGGAACTAAAGGGAGGGTTAGGCTTAGGCTGCCGGAGTGGAGGGTTATGATTAGGCACTAGGGGAAGGGTTAGGCTGCCGGAGGGGAGGGTTATGATTAGGCACTAGGAGAAGGGTTAGGCTGCCGGAGGGGAGGGTTATGATTAGGCACTAGGGGATGGGTTAGGCTGCCGGAAGGGAGGGTTATGATTAGGCACTAGGGGAAGGGTTAGGCTGCAGGAGTGGAGAGTTATGATTAGGCACTAGGGGAAGGCTTAGGCTGCCGGAGGGGAGTGTTATGATTAGGCACTAGGGGAAGGGTTAGGCTGCAGGAGTGGAGAGTTATGATTAGGCACTAGGGGAAGGCTTAGGCTGCCGGAGGGGAGTGTTAGGATTAGGCACTAGGGGAAGGGTTAGGCTGCCGGAGGGGAGTGTTATGATTAGGCACTAGGGGAAGGGTTAGGCTGCCGGAGGGGAGGGTTATGATTAGGCACTAGGGGAAGGGTTAGGCTGCCGGAGGGGAGTGTTATGATAGGCACTAGAGGAAGGGTTAGGCTGCCGGTGGGGAGAGTTATGATTAGGCACTAGGGGAAGGGTTAGGCTGCCGGAGTGGAGGGTTATGATTAGGCACTAGGGGAAGGGTTAGGCTGCCGGAGGGGAGTGTTATGATTAGGCACTAGGGGAAGGGTTAGGCTGCCGGAGGGGAGTGTTATGATTAGGCACTAGAGGAAGGGTTAGGCTGCCGGTGGGGAGAGTTATGATTAGGCACTAGGGGAAGGGTTAGGCTGCCGGAGTGGAGGGTTATGATTAGGCACTAGGGGGATGATTAGGGTTAGGCTGCCGGAGGGGAGGGGTATGATTAGGCACTAGAGGAAGGCTTAGGCTGCCGGTGGGGAGAGTTATGATTAAGCACTAGGGGAAGGGTTAGGCTGCCGGAGTGGAGGGTTATGATTAGGCACTAAGGGAAGGGTTAGGCTGCCGGAGGGGAGGGTTATGATTAGGCACTAGGGGAAGGTTAGGGTTAGGCTGCAGATGGGTAGGGTTAGAAGTTAGGGTTAGCATTAGGGTTAGGTGTGTTACTCTCTACTGGAACTGCTGAAGGATGAACCGGAAGTTATCGTGACATCACCTCAGGGCCTGGAAGACACTGCTGGAACTGCCGGACCCGCCTAACAAGGTAATTGAACGCTGGACCACCAGGAGCTTTTTGCCAACATTTCTAATCATGTTCACATGTAATCACTGTCGACATGGCGAAGCATGTTGACATGTCAAGCATGCTGCCATAATGAATGTCGACAAAATATACCACTTCCCAAAATTTGGTGCATGAAAACCATAAAATACATTGAGTAGATAAATGCAATGCAGCACGGCACATTTATCCCATACGTTGTTTGCATCAATCTTGCTCTATATCTTTTGCCGTAATAATTGTGTTGGTTTTTTTTTTGCCTAGCGATAAAACCGGTTTTACTATCTGTAACTAGAGAGAGAAATTCCATAATTATAATGTTTTAAGATGGGACATAGAAAGTCATTACCACGTGGATTCTCATAATCAGAAGGGAACAGTCCAGGTAATTACTACAGCAATGCAGATCACAATAGGGCCTATAAAACGCTTTGTACAGATGAATACTGGAGACTTTATTTGGGCCATAATGGAATAAAATTTAATTTATTTTTTTTTAACGCCGTCTGAGATCAACTTATACCAGCTATGATCATCAAACGACTTTGTTACGTGTCCTGTTTTTATTGTGTGAAGCAGAATCCGTTTGAGAGAGAGAGATGATCTTCCCGTCACAGTACAGAAGCTTACACCAAGCCTTCCACGGGGAACATGGGCTGATCAAAAGATTCTGGGTGATTAGCTGGGAAAGCTGAGAGGAGAGGCAATATTGAGTCATGCTTGTGCCGGCTTCTGTGGTTTGTGTTTTTTATTTCCATGGGGCCAGAAGTATAAGTAATTGCTGTACAAGTGCATGCGCACGTGTAACATGTGCACTTCAGAGAAGAGGAGAAAATAATAATTCTCACCGTGTCGCGAGATAAAAAAATCTGCAGCCGCCCTGTCCATATAGCCGCGCACATATCGCACTTTTCACTGGAATGTTTGCGCACTCTTATTATAGTATAGCATTGTAGGCCTGTCCATATGCACTCTGGGCTCGATTCAGACCCGCTCGCAAGATGCGTTCGCACGCAGCCTTCAGCTGCTAATATACAGTGCATCCGGAAAGTATTCACAGTGCTTAACTTTTTTCCACATTTTGTTATGTTACAGCCTTATTCCAAAATGGAATAAATACATTTTTGTCCTCAAAATTCTACACACAATACCCCATAATTATAACGTGTAAAAATTTTTTTGAGGTTTTTGCAAATTTAATAATAAAAATAAAATAAAATAAATAAATTAAATCACAAGTACATAAGTATTCACAACCTTTGCTCAATACTTTGTTGATGTACCTTTGGCAGCAATTACAGCCTCAAGTCTTTTTGAATATGATGCCACAAGCTTGGCACACCTATCTTTGGGCAGTTTCGTCCATTCCTCTTTGCAGCACCTCTCAAGCTCCATCAGGTTGGATGGCAAGTGTCGGCGCACAGCCATTTTCAGATCTCTCCAGAGATGTTCAGTCGATTCAAGTCTGGGCTCTGGCTGGGCCACTCAAGGACATTCACAGAGTTGTCCTGAAGACACTCCTTTGATATCTTGGCTGTGTGCTTAGGATTGTTGTCCTACTGAAAGATGAACAGTCGCCCCAGTCTGAGGTCAAGAGCGCTCTGGAGCAGGTTTTCATCCAGGATGTCTCTATACATTGCTGCATTCATCTTTTGCTCTATCCTGACTAGTCTTCCAGTTCCTGCCGGACAGCATGATGCTGCCACCACCATGCTTCACTGTAGGGATGGTATTGGCCTGGTGATGAGCAGTGCCTGGTTTCCTCCAAACATAATGCCTGGCATTCACGCCAAAGAGTTCAATCTTATCAGACCAAATAATTTTTATCATGGTCTGAGAGTCCTTCAGGTGCATTTTGTCCAACTCCAGACGGGCTGCCATGTGCTTTTTACTAATGAGTGTCTTCCATCTGGCCACTCTACCATACTGGCCTGATTAGTGAACTGCTGCAGAGATGTTTGTCCTTCTGGAAGGTTCTCCTCTCTCCACAGAGGAATGCTGTAGATCTGACAGAGTGACCATCAGGTTCTTGGTCACCTTCTCCCCTGATCGCTCAGTTTAGATGGACGGCCAACTCTAGGAAGAGTCCTGGTGGTTCCAAACTTCTTCCATTTACGGATGATGGAGGCCACTGTGCTCATTGGGACCTTCAAAGCAGCAGATATTTTTCTGTACCCTTCCCCAGATTTGTGCCTCGAGACAATCCTGTCTCGGACGTCTACAGACAATTCCCTGGACTTCATGCTTGGTTTGTGCTCTGACATGCACTGTCATGTGTGGTACCTTATATAGACAGGTGTATGCCTTTCAAAATCATGTCCAATCAACTGAATTTACCACAGGTAGACTCCAATTAAGCTGTAGGAACATAGTCATGGATGATCAGTGGAAACAGGATGCACCTGAGCTCAATTTTGAGCTTCTTGGCAAAGGCTGTGAATACTTATGTACATGTGATTTTTTAGTTTTTTTTTTTTTTATTAAATTTGCAAAAATCTCAAAACAACTTTTTACACGTTTTCATTATGGGGTATTGTGTATAGAATTTTGAGGACAAAAATTAATTTATTCTATTTTGGAATGAGGCTGAAATATAACAAAATGTGGAAAAAGTGAAGCGCTGTGAATACTTTCCGGATGCACTGTATGCAAAAGCTGCGATCGCATGGTAAGACATTAGTACGCCCACTATGTCTTAGCGTGCGATCGCGGGCTGTATGTAAGATGCCCCTAGCTAGTCATATGCGGCCCACTTTCCCTTAGTACCACATGTCATCTCCAGGTAGTGTATGCGATATCAGTAACATCGAGTACCATCGGACTTGCTCGCAGCACTTGTGATTGACCAAACCCTGCCGCAAGCACTGCAATCGCTGCAGAGTGAAATACAGCAGGTGACGTGCACAATGCTGCTCCATGTTAATTATGCACGCCCCTGAAACGTCGTTAGAATGCACAGGCACGCCTGCGTTCGCACAGCCACACCCCCCGTTTACATCTACCTCCCCCTGTCACCACCCACAAAGGGCTCATCCTGTCACTCAATCTTGCGAGCCATCTGAGCTTAACGTGCGATCGCTTCCCGATCACAGCAACTGGTTCACGCACGCGCACTGCGTCTTATACACATGCGCAGATAGCGAAAATCGACCAGCTGCGTGTGAACGCAGCCTAGCGAGCGGGTCTGAATCGTGCCCTCTGTCCCCTCTGTATACCCCTAGTTCAGAAGATAGGACAAAAGCCTCATATCAAACAAGGGTGGCCATAGATATAATGGTAGCAATAAAACAAAGTTAATGATATCGGGGGCACAAATATTTTCATTTTTGTCATATCAAAGCTAATGGAACACACCACAGCTTGATATATTACTTTAAATTTATTTTTATTACCAGTTTATAATTAATAGTATAGCGTCGGCATATTCGGTTGCACCTAACACCTTTAATTACCTTAAGGCCCCCATACACGGGGCGATAAAGCAGGCGATCCGACCGATTGGTGTGATTTGCCTGCTATATCGCACCGTGTATGGCCCTGATGTCGGGCCGAGCGCGCTCCCGTGGGGTCGTGCATCGCACCCCCTGATCTTTCTGCAGGACCAAGTGATCAGGGGATGCCATGTGCGATCCCATGGATTGCTATGCGGGTGAGGGAGGGTGGAGCCGGTGTATCGGGTGGTCGGCCACTCGATCGCACGGTATGTGCGGATGCCCTATATGTGGGATGACGGATCCCCTCTTGCCTTGCACGGTGCCATCGCACCGTGTATGGAGGCCTTTAGATGCCGTCTGTTCTGTAATGTTTTATTATACATACTATTGTTAGCATTATTAATAATTATAATAATAGTAACAATAATAATAATAATATGCTGAATAAGGGAATCTTATATTCACATTACAATCCAATGTTCTGCACTCTACTATTTTAGGCTGCTGGGTGTCTATGGGCTCTGCTGTGGACTGCTTCTGCCTGGCTGATTGTACCATGTGACTGTCCAGCCTCCATGTTATATGGTGTATGTGAGCCCATGTGGCAGCAGCTGGAGTATGTGGGGGGCTCCCAGCCCTGATGTCTGTTACCCCAGTGACTCCCAGCACCTGCACTGGTTATACTGGTCCCAGCCTGTGCTGTCTGGCATCACTCTGTGACTGGTGACAGCACTGATAATGTGCCTGTGATTATATAATGGGGGGATACTGAGTGCAGCTGCCTGAGAGCCTGCACAGGTCCTACCAGGTGCAATCAGAGCAGAGTAATAACCTGAATGCAGTCACATACAGCCTCTGACATCATACAGTATATATATATAGATAATTTTAGACTGTCACAGATGCCTGATACAAGTGTTAGAGCATGGAGAGAGCAGCTATATATATATATAATATATATATCTGTGCCTAACTATATATATATATATGTGTGTGTGTGTGATACAAGTGTTAGAGCATGGAGAGAGCAGCAATGTATGTGTATATATATATATATATACACATTATATATATCTTTGCCTAACTAATATATATATATGTGTGTGTGTGTCTGATATGCATGAAAGGGAGGGGTCACACTAAGTAGAAAAAGAAGGAGGATTTAACCCCCTATTGTACCTCAGCACACTGAATAATACCTGCAACAATAACCTCTCATTCCACGCTTTTCACATCACCTATTATGTTTGTTTATTATTCAGATATTTTAACCTCTCATTCCACACTTAATGATTACTCACACACAGCTATACTTTACACTGCACTGTCACTCTTTTTCCATTTTCGTGTGATGCCCTGGGGGGGTCCTGGGCTGGACGTTTTTTTGGGGTGCACTGCGCCCCGACGTGAACCCCTTAGTGTTAGGGACTGCTGGTAACAGAGAAGCCGTGACGTGGCCCAGCAGCCTCCCATGTATTTGCAAATGCATGCAACTAATATCTCTGAATTTCTATGACCATATAGTCTTCATATATTGTTGCAGGTATTATTCAGTGTGCTGAGGTACAATAGGGGGTTAAATCCTCCTTCTTTTTCTACTTAGTGTGACCCCTCCCTTTCATGCACCTGATTAGTACTGCTAGATTGATTGAGCAGCTGCCATTTTTGTTTGTTTGGAGAATCAGGATGTGCTGCAGGTATCCCGGAGATGCACCGTTACATGTCTATACATTAATTTATCAAATCTGAATAAGCAACTTCACTCTTCTGAGGTACAGGATAGGCCCGTATTCAATTTGAGGCAAAAAGCCATTTTCGCGTGTTTTTGGCGGAAACTTTTCGCCGATGACGTCATTTTTGCCTGTTTTGGTTTTACTCCGTATTCAATTTGAAAAGTTTCGCCTATGAATAGCAGGCGGAAAAAAGTGCAGATTTGGGGTTTTGGGGTGCAACATTGCGGGAACCCCCGTGCAACCTTCAGACAGTCCCCCAAAGGTAAACTGTGTATATTTAAAAAAAAAAAAAAAAACTTAAGGACACCCCAAAAAATCACTTTGAATTTGGGGGCAAAAAAAAAATGTCGGGGGACAAATTTTAAAACTAGCGAACTTGACTCTGGGGGGGTCCCCAAGTATGCCCCAGGTGTTTTTTTTATTGCAGGGGCTTGCGGCAGGTGGATTTTTCACGATTTTTTCAACTTAACTTTAGCAACTTTTAAATATGCTGACCCCCATTTCCAAGTACCCCAAATTTGCTGGGATAAGTTATTTTCTGCAAAAAATACTCCTGAATACTATTCTGCACCACGTATACAAAAACGCTATTTAGCAGCTATTGAGCCCGTTTAAAAATACCAAATACCTTCAGCAAGCCAAATCGGGGGTTACCATAGTGAACCCCCATGTCAGAGCATCTTTTGGGGGGTGTCAGGCTGATTTCCCCAAATCTGACATGACTTTCCGCTTGTTTAAGTTTTGCTGGGTGCCGTTTTCGCGTCCTTTGAAATTGAATACGGCGAAAAGCCGGCGCGCGGGCGGAAAGTGTTTTCTCCAAAAACACGCGATGTAGGCGGAAAGTCCGGCAGGCGAAAAGTGCGGGACTTTTCGCCTCAAATTGAATACGGGCCACAGTTGAAATCCAGAACAACCTCTCATTGATTTACCATTGCTCAACACCAACCATATAAAACAATAAAGTGTTTGTTTATTGTGCTTTATTGAATGAGGTTACAGTTATCAATATAAATCAGCTAAAAGCAGCATGCATTCTGATACAAAAAAAATTGTGCGTTTTCTACGTTTATTAACAATGAGCGATACATTATTATTATTATCCTTTATTTATATGGCGCCACAAAGGTTCCACAGCACCTTACACAGTACATAAATGAGCACACAAGAAAACAGTTAATAGTAATACAAAACAATGCAGGACAAGGACATGGTTTATAAACATAGCTTATAGCTGCATAACACAAGCAGCAGGACATGAGCAACCAGGTGTTAGGTGTCATTGTGGGGAGTTAGGAGTAAATTATACTATAACTAGGGGGAGGAGAAGCACGTGAGGGATGAGGGCCCTGCCCGTGAGAGCTTACATCCTAAAGGGGAGGGGCAGACAGACAGGGGCGACACAGATGGGGTAGATAGTGAGGAAGGAGCATGGAGCAGTGGGTTAGGATATGTACTGCGTATGTGTGTGTTTAAGATGACCTGATGTTATGTCAAGATTAAGTCCTTCATACATCTATCCCTATAACAGAAAATAGATTTTGTTTATGTGTTATTCACATGAGAGATATATATAATAAAGTTGTAGCACTTTAATTATTGTGTGTTACATTTTAGCATTTATATACATCCTGATAAAAAATGGATATATTATGGGACTGTCCCGCCATCCTAATACAGTAGTGAGTACTTTAATCCCAGCTGCTGGATGCTATGCCATGCTCCAGTGAGCATGGCATAGCATCTAAAATATTACATGTATAAACATGTAATTAGCATGCTTTATTTGCATGAATTGCTAAAAAACTACCTGTGAATGACAGAAAACTTGGAAACTACATTCCATAGAGCAGCCATCTATACAGTGTGAGAGGTGCAGGCGTTTTAGGAGGTAATGCAGAAGCCAAGTATAAGGAATGCACTGTTTGGTGAAGGCTACAGTACCTACCAGTTATGAGGAAATGCACTGTGTGGTAAAGAGGGCACACTATGTGCCAGATATGATAAAATGCACTGTGTGGTAAAGAGGGCACACTATGTGCCAGATATGATAAAATGCACTGTGTGGTAAAGAGGGCACACTATGTGCCAGATATGATAAAATGCACTGTGTGGTAAAGAGAGCACAGTATGTACCAGATATGATAAAATGCACTGTGTGGTAAAGAGGGCACAGTATGTACCAGATATGAGGAAATGCACTGTGTGGTAAACAGGGCACAGTATGTACCAGATATGAGGAAATGCACTGTGTGGTAAAGAGGGCACACTATGCACCAGTTATGAGGAAATGCACTGTGTGGTAAAGAGGGCACAGTATGTACCAGATATGAGGAAATGCACTGTGGTAAAGAGAGCACCCTATGTACCAGATATGATAAAATGCACTGTGGGATGAAGGGTACAGTATGTACCAGATATGATAAAATGCACTACGGGATGAAGGGTACAGTATGTACCAGATATGATAAAATGCACTACGGGATGAAGGGTACAGTATGTACCAATTATGAGGAAATGCACTGTGTGGTAAAGAGGGCACAGTATGTACCAGTTATGAGGAAATGCACTGTGTGGTAAAGAGGGCACAGTATGTACCAGTTATGAGGAAATGCACTGTGTGGTAAAGAGGGCACAGTATGTACGAGTTATGAGGAAATGCACTGTGTGGTAAAGAGGGCACAGTATGTACCAGATATGAGGAAATGCACTGTGTGGTAAAGAGGGCACAGTATGTACCAGATATGAGGAAATGCACTGTGTGGTAAAGAGGGCACACTATGTACCAGATATGATAAAATGCACTGTGTGGTAAAGAGGGCACACTATGCACCAGTTATGAGGAAATGAACTGTGTGGTAAAGAGGGCACAGTATGTACCAGATATGAGGAAATGCACTGCGGGATGAAGGGTACAGTGTGTACCAGTTATGAGGAAATGCACTGTGTGGTAAAAAGGGCACACTATGTACCAGTTATGAGGAAATGCACTGTGTGGTAAAGAGGGCACAGTATGTACCAGATATGATAAAATGCACTGCGGGATGAAGGGTACAGTATGTACCAATTATGAGGAAATGCACTGTGTGGTAAAGAGGGCACAGTATGTACCAGATATGATAAAATGCACTGTGTGATAAAGAGGGCACAGTATGTACCAGTTATGGGGAAATGCACTGTGTGGTAAAGAGGGCACAGTATGTACCAGATATGAGGAAATGCACTGTGTGGTAAAGAGAGCACAGTATGTACGAGTTATGAGGAAATGCACTGTGTGGTAAAGAGGGCACAGTATGTACCAGATATGAGGAAATGCACTGTGTGGTAAAGAGGGCACAGTATGTACCAGATATGAGGAAATGCACTGCGGGATGAAGGGTACACTATGTACCAGTTATGAGGAAATGCACTGTGTGGTAAAGAGGGCACAGTATGTACCAGTTATGAGGAAATGCACTGTGTGGTAAAGAGGGCACACTATGTACCAGATATGATAAAATGCACTGTGTGGTAAAGAGGGCACACTGTGTACCAGATATGATAAAATGCACTGTGTGGTAAAGAGGGCACACTATGTACCAGATATGAGGAAATGCACTGTGTGGTAAAGAGAGCACAGTATGTACGAGTTATGAGGAAGTGCACTGTGTGGTAAAGAGGGCACAGTATGTACCAGATATGAGGAAATGCACTGCGGGATGAAGGGTACACTATGTACCAGTTATGAGGAAATGCACTGTGTGGTAAAGAGGGCACAGTATGTACCAGATATGAGGAAATGCACTGCGGGATGAAGGGTACACTATGTACCAGTTATGAGGAAATGCACTGTGGTAAAGAGGGCACAGTATGTACCAGATATGATAAAGTGCACTGTGGGATGAAGGGTACAGTGTGTACCAGATATGAGGAAATGCACTGTGTGGTAAAGAGGGCACACTATGTACCAGTTATGAGGAAATGCACTGTGTGGTAAAGAGGGCACAGTATGTACCAGATATGATAAAGTGCACTGTGGGATGAAGGGTACAGTGTGTACCAGATATGATAAAATGCACTGTGTGGTAAAGTGAGCACACTATGTACCAGATATGATAAAATGCACTGTGGTATGAAGGGTACAGTATGTACCAGATATGATAAAATGCACTGTGTGGTAAAGAGGGCACACTATGTACCAGATATGATAAAATGCACTGTGTGGTAAAGAGGGCACAGTATGTACCAGTTATGAGGAAATGCACTGTGTGGTAAAGAGGGCACAGTATGTACCAGATATGAGGAAATGCACTGCGGGATGAAGGGTACACTATGTACCAGTTATGAGGAAATGCACTGTGTGGTAAAGAGGGCACAGTATGTACCAGATATGATAAAATGCACTGTGTGGTAAAGAGGGCACACTATGTACCAGATATGATAAAATGCACTGTGTGGTAAAGAGGGCACACTATGCACAAGTTATGAGGAAATGCACTGTGTGGTAAAGAGGGCACAGTATGTACCAGATATGAGGAAATGCACTGCGGGATGAAGGGTACAGTATGTACCAGTTATGAGGAAATGCACTGTGTGGTAAAGAGGGCACAGTATGTACCAGATATGAGGAAATGCACTGTGTGGTAAAGAGGGCACAGTATGTACCAGATATGAGGAAATGCACTGTGTGGTAAAGAGAGCACAGTATGTACCAGTTATGAGAAAATGCACTGCGGGATGAAGGGTACAGTATGTACCAGTTATGAGGAAATGCACTGTGTGGTAAAGAGGGCACAGTATGTACCAGATATGATAAAGTGCACTGTGGGATGAAGGGTACAGTGTGTACCAGATATGATAAAATGCACTGTGTGGTAAAGAGAGCACAGTATGTACCAGATATAATAAAGTGCACTGTGGGATGAAGGGTACAGTATGTACCAGTTATGAGGAAATGCACTGTGTGGTAAAGAGGGCACAGTATGTACCAGATATGATAAAATGCACTGTGTGGTAAAGAGGGCACAGTATGTACCAGATATGATAAAATGCAATGCGGGATGAAGGGTACAGTGTGTACCAGTTATGAGGAAATGCACTGTATGGTAAAGAGGGCACAGTATGTACCAGATATGAGGAAATACACTGTGTGGTAAAGAGGGCACACTATGCACAGGTTATGAGGAAATGCACTGTGTGGTAAAGAGGGCACAGTATGTACCAGATATGAGGAAATACACTGTGTGGTAAAAAGGGCACAGTATGTACCTGATATGAGGAAATGCACTGTGTGGTAAAGATGGCACAGTATGTACCAGATATGAGGAAATGCTCTGTGTGGTAAAGAGAGCACACTATGTACCAGATATGATAAAATGCACTGTGGGATGAAGGGTACAGTATGTACCAGATATGATAAAATGCACTGTGTGGTAAAGAGGGCACAGTATGTACCAGATATGATAAAATGCACTGTGTGGTAAAGAGGGCACAGTATGTACCAGATATGAGGAAATGCACTGTGTGGTAAAGAGAGCACAGTATGTACCAGTTATGAGGAAATGCACTGTGTGGTAAAGAGGGCACAGTATGTACCAGATATGATAAAGTGCACTGTGGGATGAAGGGTACAGTGTGTACCAGTTATGAGGAAATGCACTGCGTGGTAAAGAGGGCACACTATGCACCTGTTATGAGGAAATGCACTGCGTGGTAAAGAGGGCACACTAGTATGCACCAGTTATGAGGAAATGCACTGTGTGGTAAAGAGGGCACACTATGTACCAGATATGATAAAATGCACTGCGGGATGAAGGGTACAGTATGTACCAGTTATGAGGAAATGCACTGTGGTAAAGAGGGCACAGTATGTACCAGATATGATAAAATGCACTGCGAGATGAAGGGTACAGTATGTACCAGATAAGAGGAAATGCACTGTGTGGTAAAGAGGGCACACTAGTATGCACCAGTTATGAGGAAATGCACTGTGTGGTAAAGAGGGCACACTATGTACCAGATATGCTAAAATGCACTGTGTGGTAAAGAGGGCACACTATGTACCAGATATGATAAAATGCACTGCGGGATGAAGGGTACAGTGTGTACCAGTTATGAGGAAATGCACTGTGTGGTAAAGAGGGCACACTATGTACCAGATATGATAAAATGCACTGTGTGGTAAAGAGGGCACACTATGCACAAGTTATGAGGAAATGCACTGTGTGGTAAAGAGGGCACAGTATGTACCAGTTATGAGGAAATGCACTGTGTGGTAAAGAGGGCACACTATGTACCAGTTATGAGGAAATGCTCTGTGTAGTAAAGAGGGCACACTATGCACAAGTTATGAGGAAATGCACTGTGTGGTAAAGAGGGCACAGTATGTACCAGATATGAGGAAATGCACTGCGGGATGAAGGGTACAGTATGTACCAGTTATGAGGAAATGCACTGTGTGGTAAAGAGGGCACAGTATGTACCAGATATGAGGAAATGCACTGTGAGGTAAAGAGGGCACAGTATGTACCAGATATGAGGAAATGCACTGTGTGGTAAAGAGAGCACAGTATGTACCAGTTATGAGGAAATGCACTGCGGGATGAAGGGTACAGTATGTACCAGTTATGAGGAAATGCACTGTGTGGTAAAGAGGGCACAGTATGTACCAGATATGATAAAGTGCACTGTGTGGTAAAGAGAGCACAGTATGTACCAGTTATGAGGAAATGCACTGTGTGGTAAAGAGGGCACAGTATGTACCAGATATGAGGAAATGCACTGTGTGGTAAAGAGAGCACAGTATGTACGAGTTATGAGGAAATGCACTGTGTGGTAAAGAGGGCACAGTATGTACCAGATATGAGGAAATGCACTGTGTGGTAAAGAGGGCACAGTATGTACCAGATATGAGGAAATGCACTGCGGGATGAAGGGTACACTATGTACCAGTTATGAGGAAATGCACTGTGTGTTCAAGAGTGCACAGTATGTACCAGATATGAGGAAATGCACTGCGGGATGAAGGGTACACTATGTACCAGTTATGAGGAAATGCACTGTGTGGTAAAGAGGGCACAGTATGTACCAGATATGATAAAGTGCACTGTGGGATGAAGGGTACAGTGTGTACCAGATATGATAAAATGCACTGTGTGGTAAAGAGAGCACCATATGTACCAGATATGATAGAATGCACTGTGGGATGAAGGGTACAGTATGTACCAGATATGAGGAAATGCACTGTGTGGTAAAGAGGGCACACTATGTACCAGTTATGTGGAAATGCACTGTGTGGTAAAGAGGGCACACTATGTACCAGATATGATAAAATGCACTGTGTGGTAAAGAGGGCACAGTATGTACCAGATATGAGGAAATGCACTGTGTGGTAAAGAGGGCACACTATGTACCAATTATGAGGAAATGCACTGTGTGGTAAAGAGGGCACACTATGTACCAGATATGATAAAATGCACTGTGTGGTAAAGAGGGCACAGTATGTACCAGATATGAGGAAATGCACTGTGTGGTAAAGAGGGCACGGTATGTACCAGTTATGAGGAAATGCACTGTGTGGTAAAGAGAGCACAGTATGTACGAGTTATGAGGAAATGCACTGTGTGGTAAAGAGGGCACAGTATGTACCAGATATGAGGAAATGCACTGTGTGGTAAAGAGGGCACACTATGTACCAGATATGATAAAATGCACTGTGTGGTAAAGAGGGCACACTATGCACCAGTTATGATAAAATGCACTGTGTGGTAAAGAGGGCACAGTATGTACCAGATATGAGGAAATGCACTGCGGGATGAAGTGTACAGTGTGTACCAGTTATGAGGAAATGCACTGTGTGGTAAAGAGGGCACACTATGTACCAGTTATGAGGAAATGCTCTGTGTGGTAAAGAGGGCACAGTATGTACCAGATATGATAAAATGCACTGCGGGATGAAGGGTACAGTATGTACCAATTATGAGGAAATGCACTGTGTGGTAAAGAGGGTACAGTATGTACCAGATATGATAAAATGCACTGTGTGGTAAAGAGGGCACAGTATGTACCAGTTATGAGGAAATGCACTGTGTGGTAAAGAGGGCACAGTATGTACCAGATATGAGGAAATGCACTGTGTGGTAAAGAGAGCACAGTATGTACGAGTTATGAGGAAGTGCACTGTGTGGTAAAGAGGGCACAGTATGTACCAGATATGAGGAAATGCACTGCGGGATGAAGGGTACACTATGTAGTTATGAGGAAATGCACTGTGTGGTAAAGAGGGCACAGTATGTACCAGTTATGAGGAAATGCACTGTGGTAAAGAGGGCACAGTATGTACCAGATATGATAAAGTGCACTGTGGGATGAAGGGTACAGTGTGTACCAGATATGAGGAAATGCACTGTGTGGTAAAGAGGGCACACTATGTACCAGTTATGAGGAAATGCACTGTGTGGTAAAGAGGGCACAGTATGTACCAGATATGATAAAGTGCACTGTGGGATGAAGGGTACAGTGTGTACCAGATATGATAAAATGCACTGTGTGGTAAAGAGAGCACACTATGTACCAGATATGATAAAATGCACTGTGGTATGAAGGGTACAGTATGTACCAGATATGATAAAATGCACTGTGTGGTAAAGAGGGCACACTATGTACCAGATATGATAAAATGCACTGTGTGGTAAAGAGGGCACACTGTGTACCAGATATGATAAAATGCACTGTGTGGTAAAGAGGGCACACTATGTACCAGATATGATAAAATGCACTGCGGGATGAAGGGTACAGTGTGTACCAGTTATGAGGAAATGCACTGTGTGGTAAAGGGCACTATGTACCAGATATGATAAAATGCACTGTGTGGTAAAGAGGGCACACTATGCAAAAGTTATGAGGAAATGCACTGTGTGGTAAAGAGGGCACAGTATGTACCAGATATGAGGAAATGCACTGCGGGATGAAGGGTACAGTATGTACCAGTTATGAGGAAATGCACTGTGTGGTAAAGAGGGCACAGTATGTACCAGATATGATAAAATGCACTGTGTGGTAAAGAGGGCACACTATGTACCAGATATGATAAAATGCACTGTGTGGTAAAGAGGGCACACTATGCACAAGTTATGAGGAAATGCACTGTGTGGTAAAGAGGGCACAGTATGTACCAGATATGAGGAAATGCACTGCGGGATGAAGGGTACAGTATGTACCAGTTATGAGGAAATGCACTGTGTGGTAAAGAGGGCACAGTATGTACCAGATATGAGGAAATGCACTGTGTGGTAAAGAGGGCACAGTATGTACCAGATATGAGGAAATGCACTGTGTGGTAAAGAGAGCACAGTATGTACCAGTTATGAGGAAATGCACTGCGGGATGAAGGGTACAGTATGTACCAGTTATGAGGAAATGCACTGTGTGGTAAAGAGGGCACAGTATGTACCAGATATGATAAAGTGCACTGTGGGATGAAGGGTACAGTGTGTACCAGATATGATAAAATGCACTGTGTGGTAAAGAGAGCACAGTATGTACCAGATATAATAAAGTGCACTGTGGGATGAAGGGTACAGTATGTACCAGTTATGAGGAAATGCACTGTGTGGTAAAGAGGGCACAGTATGTACCAGATATGATAAAATGCACTGTGTGGTAAAGAGGGCACAGTATGTACCAGATATGATAAAATGCACTGCGGGATGAAGGGTACAGTGTGTACCAGTTATGAGGAAATGCACTGTATGGTAAAGAGGGCACACTATGTACCAGATATGATAAAATGCACTGTGTGGTAAAGAGGGCACACTATGCACAGGTTATGAGGAAATGCACTGTGTGGTAAAGAGGGCACAGTATGTACCAGATATGAGGAAATACACTGTGTGGTAAAAAGGGCACAGTATGTACCTGATATGAGGAAATGCACTGTGTGGTAAAGATGGCACAGTATGTACCAGATATGAGGAAATGCTCTGTGTGGTAAAGAGAGCACACTATGTACCAGATATGATAAAATGCACTGTGGGATGAAGGGTACAGTATGTACCAATTATGAGGAAATGCACTGTGTGGTAAAGAGGGCACAGTATGTACCAGATATGATAAAATGCACTGTGTGGTAAAGAGGGCACAGTATGTACCAGTTATGAGGAAATGCACTGTGTGGTAAAGAGGGCACAGTATGTACGAGTTATGAGGAAATGCACTGTGTGGTAAAGAGGGCACAGTATGTACCAGATATGAGGAAATGCACTGTGTGGTAAAGAGGGCACAGTATGTACCAGATATGAGGAAATGCACTGTGTGGTAAAGAGGGCACACTATGTACCAGATATGATAAAATGCACTGTGTGGTAAAGAGGGCACACTATGCACCAGTTATGAGGAAATGAACTGTGTGGTAAAGAGGGCACAGTATGTACCAGATATGAGGAAATGCACTGCGGGATGAAGGGTACAGTGTGTACCAGTTATGAGGAAATGCACTGTGGTAAAAAGGGCACACTATGTACCAGTTATGAGGAAATGCACTGTGTGGTAAAGAGGGCACAGTATGTACCAGATATGATAAAATGCACTGCGGGATGAAGGGTACAGTATGTACCAATTATGAGGAAATGCACTGTGTGGTAAAGAGGGCACAGTATGTACCAGATATGATAAAATGCACTGTGTGATAAAGAGGGCACAGTATGTACCAGTTATGGGGAAATGCACTGTGTGGTAAAGAGGGCACAGTATGTACCAGATATGAGGAAATGCACTGTGTGGTAAAGAGAGCACAGTATGTACGAGTTATGAGGAAATGCACTGTGTGGTAAAGAGGGCACAGTATGTACCAGATATGAGGAAATGCACTGTGTGGTAAAGAGGGCACAGTATGTACCAGATATGAGGAAATGCACTGCGGGATGAAGGGTACACTATGTACCAGTTATGAGGAAATGCACTGTGTGGTAAAGAGGGCACAGTATGTACCAGTTATGAGGAAATGCACTGTGTGGTAAAGAGGGCACACTATGTACCAGATATGATAAAATGCACTGTGTGGTAAAGAGGGCACACTGTGTACCAGATATGATAAAATGCACTGTGTGGTAAAGAGGGCACACTATGTACCAGATATGAGGAAATGCACTGTGTGGTAAAGAGAGCACAGTATGTACGAGTTATGAGGAAGTGCACTGTGTGGTAAAGAGGGCACAGTATGTACCAGATATGAGGAAATGCACTGCGGGATGAAGGGTACACTATGTACCAGTTATGAGGAAATGCACTGTGTGGTAAAGAGGGCACAGTATGTACCAGATATGAGGAAATGCACTGCGGGATGAAGGGTACACTATGTACCAGTTATGAGGAAATGCACTGTGGTAAAGAGGGCACAGTATGTACCAGATATGATAAAGTGCACTGTGGGATGAAGGGTACAGTGTGTACCAGATATGAGGAAATGCACTGTGTGGTAAAGAGGGCACACTATGTACCAGTTATGAGGAAATGCACTGTGTGGTAAAGAGGGCACAGTATGTACCAGATATGATAAAGTGCACTGTGGGATGAAGGGTACAGTGTGTACCAGATATGATAAAATGCACTGTGTGGTAAAGTGAGCACACTATGTACCAGATATGATAAAATGCACTGTGGTATGAAGGGTACAGTATGTACCAGATATGATAAAATGCACTGTGTGGTAAAGAGGGCACACTATGTACCAGATATGATAAAATGCACTGTGTGGTAAAGAGGGCACAGTATGTACCAGTTATGAGGAAATGCACTGTGTGGTAAAGAGGGCACAGTATGTACCAGATATGAGGAAATGCACTGCGGGATGAAGGGTACACTATGTACCAGTTATGAGGAAATGCACTGTGTGGTAAAGAGGGCACAGTATGTACCAGATATGATAAAATGCACTGTGTGGTAAAGAGGGCACACTATGTACCAGATATGATAAAATGCACTGTGTGGTAAAGAGGGCACACTATGCACAAGTTATGAGGAAATGCACTGTGTGGTAAAGAGGGCACAGTATGTACCAGATATGAGGAAATGCACTGCGGGATGAAGGGTACAGTATGTACCAGTTATGAGGAAATGCACTGTGTGGTAAAGAGGGCACAGTATGTACCAGATATGAGGAAATGCACTGTGTGGTAAAGAGGGCACAGTATGTACCAGATATGAGGAAATGCACTGTGTGGTAAAGAGAGCACAGTATGTACCAGTTATGAGAAAATGCACTGCGGGATGAAGGGTACAGTATGTACCAGTTATGAGGAAATGCACTGTGTGGTAAAGAGGGCACAGTATGTACCAGATATGATAAAGTGCACTGTGGGATGAAGGGTACAGTGTGTACCAGATATGATAAAATGCACTGTGTGGTAAAGAGAGCACAGTATGTACCAGATATAATAAAGTGCACTGTGGGATGAAGGGTACAGTATGTACCAGTTATGAGGAAATGCACTGTGTGGTAAAGAGGGCACAGTATGTACCAGATATGATAAAATGCACTGTGTGGTAAAGAGGGCACAGTATGTACCAGATATGATAAAATGCAATGCGGGATGAAGGGTACAGTGTGTACCAGTTATGAGGAAATGCACTGGATGGTAAAGAGGGCACAGTATGTACCAGATATGAGGAAATACACTGTGTGGTAAAGAGGGCACACTATGCACAGGTTATGAGGAAATGCACTGTGTGGTAAAGAGGGCACAGTATGTACCAGATATGAGGAAATACACTGTGTGGTAAAAAGGGCACAGTATGTACCTGATATGAGGAAATGCACTGTGTGGTAAAGATGGCACAGTATGTACCAGATATGAGGAAATGCTCTGTGTGGTAAAGAGAGCACACTATGTACCAGATATGATAAAATGCACTGTGGGATGAAGGGTACAGTATGTACCAGATATGATAAAATGCACTGTGTGGTAAAGAGGGCACAGTATGTACCAGATATGATAAAATGCACTGTGTGGTAAAGAGGGCACAGTATGTACCAGATATGAGGAAATGCACTGTGTGGTAAAGAGAGCACAGTATGTACCAGTTATGAGGAAATGCACTGTGTGGTAAAGAGGGCACAGTATGTACCAGATATGATAAAGTGCACTGTGGGATGAAGGGTACAGTGTGTACCAGTTATGAGGAAATGCACTGCGTGGTAAAGAGGGCACACTATGCACCTGTTATGAGGAAATGCACTGCGTGGTAAAGAGGGCACACTAGTATGCACCAGTTATGAGGAAATGCACTGTGTGGTAAAGAGGGCACACTATGTACCAGATATGATAAAATGCACTGCGGGATGAAGGGTACAGTATGTACCAGTTATGAGGAAATGCACTGTGGTAAAGAGGGCACAGTATGTACCAGATATGATAAAATGCACTGCGAGATGAAGGGTACAGTATGTACCAGATAAGAGGAAATGCACTGTGTGGTAAAGAGGGCACACTAGTATGCACCAGTTATGAGGAAATGCACTGTGTGGTAAAGAGGGCACACTATGTACCAGATATGCTAAAATGCACTGTGTGGTAAAGAGGGCACACTATGTACCAGATATGATAAAATGCACTGCGGGATGAAGGGTACAGTGTGTACCAGTTATGAGGAAATGCACTGTGTGGTAAAGAGGGCACACTATGTACCAGATATGATAAAATGCACTGTGTGGTAAAGAGGGCACACTATGCACAAGTTATGAGGAAATGCACTGTGTGGTAAAGAGGGCACAGTATGTACCAGTTATGAGGAAATGCACTGTGTGGTAAAGAGGGCACACTATGTACCAGTTATGAGGAAATGCTCTGTGTAGTAAAGAGGGCACACTATGCACAAGTTATGAGGAAATGCACTGTGTGGTAAAGAGGGCACAGTATGTACCAGATATGAGGAAATGCACTGCGGGATGAAGGGTACAGTATGTACCAGTTATGAGGAAATGCACTGTGTGGTAAAGAGGGCACAGTATGTACCAGATATGAGGAAATGCACTGTGAGGTAAAGAGGGCACAGTATGTACCAGATATGAGGAAATGCACTGTGTGGTAAAGAGAGCACAGTATGTACCAGTTATGAGGAAATGCACTGCGGGATGAAGGGTACAGTATGTACCAGTTATGAGGAAATGCACTGTGTGGTAAAGAGGGCACAGTATGTACCAGATATGATAAAGTGCACTGTGTGGTAAAGAGAGCACAGTATGTACCAGTTATGAGGAAATGCACTGTGTGGTAAAGAGGGCACAGTATGTACCAGATATGAGGAAATGCACTGTGTGGTAAAGAGAGCACAGTATGTACGAGTTATGAGGAAATGCACTGTGTGGTAAAGAGGGCACAGTATGTACCAGATATGAGGAAATGCACTGTGTGGTAAAGAGGGCACAGTATGTACCAGATATGAGGAAATGCACTGCGGGATGAAGGGTACACTATGTACCAGTTATGAGGAAATGCACTGTGTGTTCAAGAGTGCACAGTATGTACCAGATATGAGGAAATGCACTGCGGGATGAAGGGTACACTATGTACCAGTTATGAGGAAATGCACTGTGTGGTAAAGAGGGCACAGTATGTACCAGATATGATAAAGTGCACTGTGGGATGAAGGGTACAGTGTGTACCAGATATGATAAAATGCACTGTGTGGTAAAGAGAGCACCATATGTACCAGATATGATAAAATGCACTGTGGGATGAAGGGTACAGTATGTACCAGATATGAGGAAATGCACTGTGTGGTAAAGAGGGCACACTATGTACCAGTTATGTGGAAATGCACTGTGTGGTAAAGAGGGCACACTATGTACCAGATATGATAAAATGCACTGTGTGGTAAAGAGGGCACAGTATGTACCAGATATGAGGAAATGCACTGTGTGGTAAAGAGGGCACACTATGTACCAATTATGAGGAAATGCACTGTGTGGTAAAGAGGGCACACTATGTACCAGATATGATAAAATGCACTGTGTGGTAAAGAGGGCACAGTATGTACCAGATATGAGGAAATGCACTGTGTGGTAAAGAGGGCACGGTATGTACCAGTTATGAGGAAATGCACTGTGTGGTAAAGAGAGCACAGTATGTACGAGTTATGAGGAAATGCACTGTGTGGTAAAGAGGGCACAGTATGTACCAGATATGAGGAAATACACTGTGTGGTAAAGAGGGCACACTATGTACCAGATATGATAAAATGCACTGTGTGGTAAAGAGGGCACACTATGCACCAGTTATGATAAAATGCACTGTGTGGTAAAGAGGGCACAGTATGTACCAGATATGAGGAAATGCACTGCGGGATGAAGTGTACAGTGTGTACCAGTTATGAGGAAATGCACTGTGTGGTAAAGAGGGCACACTATGTACCAGTTATGAGGAAATGCTCTGTGTGGTAAAGAGGGCACAGTATGTACCAGATATGATAAAATGCACTGCGGGATGAAGGGTACAGTATGTACCAATTATGAGGAAATGCACTGTGTGGTAAAGAGGGTACAGTATGTACCAGATATGATAAAATGCACTGTGTGGTAAAGAGGGCACAGTATGTACCAGTTATGAGGAAATGCACTGTGTGGTAAAGAGGGCACAGTATGTACCAGATATGAGGAAATGCACTGTGTGGTAAAGAGAACACAGTATGTACGAGTTATGAGGAAGTGCACTGTGTGGTAAAGAGGGCACAGTATGTACCAGATATGAGGAAATGCACTGCGGGATGAAGGGTACACTATGTAGTTATGAGGAAATGCACTGTGTGGTAAAGAGGGCACAGTATGTACCAGATATGAGGAAATGCACTGCGGGATGAAGGGTACACTATGTACCAGTTATGAGGAAATGCACTGTGGTAAAGAGGGCACAGTATGTACCAGATATGATAAAGTGCACTGTGGGATGAAGGGTACAGTGTGTACCAGATATGAGGAAATGCACTGTGTGGTAAAGAGGGCACACTATGTACCAGTTATGAGGAAATGCACTGTGTGGTAAAGAGGGCACAGTATGTACCAGATATGATAAAGTGCACTGTGGGATGAAGGGTACAGTGTGTACCAGATATGATAAAATGCACTGTGTGGTAAAGAGAGCACACTATGTACCAGATATGATAAAATGCACTGTGGTATGAAGGGTACAGTATGTACCAGATATGATAAAATGCACTGTGTGGTAAAGAGGGCACACTATGTACCAGATATGATAAAATGCACTGTGTGGTAAAGAGGGCACACTGTGTACCAGATATGATAAAATGCACTGTGTGGTAAAGAGGGCACACTATGTACCAGATATGATAAAATGCACTGCGGGATGAAGGGTACAGTGTGTACCAGTTATGAGGAAATGCACTGTGTGGTAAAGGGCACTATGTACCAGATATGATAAAATGCACTGTGTGGTAAAGAGGGCACACTATGCAAAAGTTATGAGGAAATGCACTGTGTGGTAAAGAGGGCACAGTATGTACCAGATATGAGGAAATGCACTGCGGGATGAAGGGTACAGTATGTACCAGTTATGAGGAAATGCACTGTGTGGTAAAGAGGGCACAGTATGTACCAGATATGATAAAATGCACTGTTTGGTAAAGAGGGCACACTATGTACCAGATATGATAAAATGCACTGTGTGGTAAAGAGGGCACACTATGCACAAGTTATGAGGAAATGCACTGTGTGGTAAAGAGGGCACAGTATGTACCAGATATGAGGAAATGCACTGCGGGATGAAGGGTACAGTATGTACCAGTTATGAGGAAATGCACTGTGTGGTAAAGAGGGCACAGTATGTACCAGATATGAGGAAATGCACTGTGTGGTAAAGAGGGCACAGTATGTACCAGATATGAGGAAATGCACTGTGTGGTAAAGAGAGCACAGTATGTACCAGTTATGAGGAAATGCACTGCGGGATGAAGGGTACAGTATGTACCAGTTATGAGGAAATGCACTGTGTGGTAAAGAGGGCACAGTATGTACCAGATATGATAAAGTGCACTGTGGGATGAAGGGTACAGTGTGTACCAGATATGATAAAATGCACTGTGTGGTAAAGAGAGCACAGTATGTACCAGATATAATAAAGTGCACTGTGGGATGAAGGGTACAGTATGTACCAGTTATGAGGAAATGCACTGTGTGGTAAAGAGGGCACAGTATGTACCAGATATGATAAAATGCACTGTGTGGTAAAGAGGGCACAGTATGTACCAGATATGATAAAATGCACTGCGGGATGAAGGGTACAGTGTGTACCAGTTATGAGGAAATGCACTGTATGGTAAAGAGGGCACACTATGTACCAGATATGATAAAATGCACTGTGTGGTAAAGAGGGCACACTATGCACAGGTTATGAGGAAATGCACTGTGTGGTAAAGAGGGCACAGTATGTACCAGATATGAGGAAATACACTGTGTGGTAAAAAGGGCACAGTATGTACCTGATATGAGGAAATGCACTGTGTGGTAAAGATGGCACAGTATGTACCAGATATGAGGAAATGCTCTGTGTGGTAAAGAGAGCACACTATGTACCAGATATGATAAAATGCACTGTGGGATGAAGGGTACAGTATGTACCAGATATGATAAAATGCACTGTGTGGTAAAGAGGGCACAGTATGTACCAGATATGATAAAATGCACTGTGTGGTAAAGAGGGCACAGTATGTACCAGATATGAGGAAATGCACTGTGTGGTAAAGAGAGCACAGTATGTACCAGTTATGAGGAAATGCACTGTGTGGTAAAGAGGGCACAGTATGTACCAGATATGATAAAGTGCACTGTGGGATGAAGGGTACAGTGTGTACCAGTTATGAGGAAATGCACTGTGTGGTAAAGAGGGCACACTATGCACCTGTTATGAGGAAATGCACTGCGTGGTAAAGAGGGCACACTAGTATGCACCAGTTATGAGGAAATGCACTGTGTGGTAAAGAGGGCACACTATGTACCAGATATGATAAAATGCACTGCGGGATGAAGGGTACAGTATGTACCAGTTATGAGGAAATGCACTGTGGTAAAGAGGGCACAGTATGTACCAGATATGATAAAATGCACTGCGAAATGAAGGGTACAGTATGTACCAGATAAGAGGAAATGCACTGTGTGGTAAAGAGGGCACACTAGTATGCACCAGTTATGAGGAAATGCACTGTGTGGTAAAGAGGGCACACTATGTACCTGATATGCTAAAATGCACTGTGTGGTAAAGAGGGCACACTATGTACCAGATATGATAAAATGCACTGCGGGATGAAGGGTACAGTGTGTACCAGTTATGAGGAAATGCACTGTGTGGTAAAGAGGGCACACTATGTACCAGATATGATAAAATGCACTGTGTGGTAAAGAGGGCACACTATGCACAAGTTATGAGGAAATGCACTGTGTGGTAAAGAGGGCACAGTATGTACCAGTTATGAGGAAATGCACTGTGTGGTAAAGAGGGCACACTATGTACCAGTTATGAGGAAATGCTCTGTGTAGTAAAGAGGGCACACTATGCACAAGTTATGAGGAAATGCACTGTGTGGTAAAGAGGGCACAGTATGTACCAGATATGAGGAAATGCACTGCGGGATGAAGGGTACAGTATGTACCAGTTATGAGGAAATGCACTGTGTGGTAAAGAGGGCACAGTATGTACCAGATATGAGGAAATGCACTGTGAGGTAAAGAGGGCACAGTATGTACCAGATATGAGGAAATGCACTGTGTGGTAAAGAGAGCACAGTATGTACCAGTTATGAGGAAATGCACTGCGGGATGAAGGGTACAGTATGTACCTGTTATGAGGAAATGCACTGTGTGGTAAAGAGGGCACAGTATGTACCAGATATGATAAAGTGCACTGTGGGATGAAGGGTACAGTGTGTACCAGATATGATAAAATGCACTGTGTGGTAAAGAGAGCACAGTATGTACCAGATATAATAAAGTGCACTGTGGGATGAAGGGTACAGTGTGTACCAGATATGATAAAATGCACTGTGTGGTAAAGAGGGCACAGTATGTACCAGTTATGAGGAAATGCACTGTGTGGTAAAGAGGGCACAGTATGTACCAGATATGAGGAAATGCACTGTGTGGTAAAGAGAGCACAGTATGTACGAGTTATGAGGAAATGCACTGTGTGGTAAAGAGGGCACAGTATGTACCAGATATGAGGAAATGCACTGTGTGGTAAAGAGGGCACAGTATGTACCAGATATGAGGAAATGCACTGCGGGATGAAGGGTACACTATGTACCAGTTATGAGGAAATGCACTGTGTGTTAAAGAGTGCACAGTATGTACCAGATATGAGGAAATGCACTGCGGGATGAAGGGTACACTATGTACCAGTTATGAGGAAATGCACTGTGTGGTAAAGAGGGCACAGTATGTACCAGATATGATAAAGTGCACTGTGGGATGAAGGGTACAGTGTGTACCAGATATGATAAAATGCACTGTGTGGTAAAGAGAGCACCATATGTACCAGATATGATAAAATGCACTGTGGGATGAAGGGTACAGTATGTACCAGATATGAGGAAATGCACTGTGTGGTAAAGAGGGCACACTATGTACCAGTTATGTGGAAATGCACTGTGTGGTAAAGAGGGCACACTATGTACCAGATATGATAAAATGCACTGTGTGGTAAAGAGGGCACAGTATGTACCAGATATGAGGAAATGCACTGTGTGGTAAAGAGGGCACACTATGTACCAATTATGAGGAAATGCACTGTGTGGTAAAGAGGGCACACTATGTACCAGATATGATAAAATGCACTGTGTGGTAAAGAGGGCACAGTATGTACCAGATATGAGGAAATGCACTGTGTGGTAAAGAGGGCACAGTATGTACCAGTTATGAGGAAATGCACTGTGTGGTAAAGAGAGCACAGTATGTACGAGTTATGAGGAAATGCACTGTGTGGTAAAGAGGGCACAGTATGTACCAGATATGAGGAAATGCACTGTGTGGTAAAGAGGGCACACTATGTACCAGATATGATAAAATGCACTGTGTGGTAAAGAGGGCACACTATGCACCAGTTATGAGGAAATGCACTGTGTGGTAAAGAGGGCACAGTATGTACCAGATATGAGGAAATGCACTGCGGGATGAAGGGTACAGTGTGTACCAGTTATGAGGAAATGCACTGTGTGGTAAAGAGGGCACACTATGTACCAGTTATGAGGAAATGCTCTGTGTGGTAAAGAGGGCACAGTATGTACCAGATATGATAAAATGCACTGCGGGATGAAGGGTACAGTATGTACCAATTATGAGGAAATGCACTGTGTGGTAAAGAGGGCACAGTATGTACCAGATATGATAAAATGCACTGTGTGGTAAAGAGGGCACAGTATGTACCAGTTATGAGGAAATGCACTGTGTGGTAAAGAGGGCACAGTATGTACAAGATATGAGGAAATGCACTGTGTGGTAAAGAGAGCACAGTATGTACGAGTTATGAGGAAGTGCACTGTGTGGTAAAGAGGGCACAGTATGTACCAGATATGAGGAAATGCACTGCGGGATGAAGGGTACACTATGTAGTTATGAGGAAATGCACTGTGTGGTAAAGAGGGCACAGTATGTACCAGATATGAGGAAATGCACTGCGGGATGAAGGGTACACTATGTACCAGTTATGAGGAAATGCACTGTGGTAAAGAGGGCACAGTATGTACCAGATATGATAAAGTGCACTGTGGGATGAAGGGTACAGTGTGTACCAGATATGAGGAAATGCACTGTGTGGTAAAGAGGGCACACTATGTACCAGTTATGAGGAAATGCACTGTGTGGTAAAGAGGGCACAGTATGTACCAGATATGATAAAGTGCACTGTGGGATGAAGGGTACAGTGTGTACCAGATATGATAAAATGCACTGTGTGGTAAAGAGAGCACACTATGTACCAGATATGATAAAATGCACTGTGGTATGAAGGGTACAGTATGTACCAGATATGATAAAATGCACTGTGTGGTAAAGAGGGCACACTATGTACCAGATATGATAAAATGCACTGTGTGGTAAAGAGGGCACACTGTGTACCAGATATGATAAAATGCACTGTGTGGTAAAGAGGGCACACTATGTACCAGATATGATAAAATGCACTGCGGGATGAAGGGTACAGTGTGTACCAGTTATGAGGAAATGCACTGTGTGGTAAAGAGGGCACTATGTACCAGATATGATAAAATGCACTGTGTGGTAAAGAGGGCACACTATGCAAAAGTTATGAGGAAATGCACTGTGTGGTAAAGAGGGCACAGTATGTACCAGATATGAGGAAATGCACTGCGGGATGAAGGGTACAGTATGTACCAGTTATGAGGAAATGCACTGTGTGGTAAAGAGGGCACAGTATGTACCAGATATGATAAAATGCACTGTGTGGTAAAGAGGGCACACTATGTACCAGATATGATAAAATGCACTGTGTGGTAAAGAGGGCACACTATGCACAAGTTATGAGGAAATGCACTGTGTGGTAAAGAGGGCACAGTATGTACCAGATATGAGGAAATGCACTGCGGGATGAAGGGTACAGTATGTACCAGTTATGAGGAAATGCACTGTGTGGTAAAGAGGGCACAGTATGTACCAGATATGAGGAAATGCACTGTGTGGTAAAGAGGGCACAGTATGTACCAGATATGAGGAAATGCACTGTGTGGTAAAGAGAGCACAGTATGTACCAGTTATGAGGAAATGCACTGCGGGATGAAGGGTACAGTGTGTACCAGATATGAGGAAATGCACTGTATGGTAAAGAGAACACAGTATGTACCAGATATAATAAAGTGCACTGTGGGATGAAGGGTACAGTATGTACCAGTTATGAGGAAATGCACTGTGTGGTAAAGAGGGCACAGTATGTACCAGATATGATAAAATGCACTGTGTGGTAAAGAGGGCACAGTATGTACCAGATATGATAAAATGCACTGCGGGATGAAGGGTACAGTGTGTACCAGTTATGAGGAAATGCACTGTATGGTAAAGAGGGCACACTATGTACCAGATATGATAAAATGCACTGTGTGGTAAAGAGGGCACACTATGCACAGGTTATGAGGAAATGCACTGTGTGGTAAAGAGGGCACAGTATGTACCAGATATGAGGAAATACACTGTGTGGTAAAAAGGGCACAGTATGTACCTGATATGAGGAAATGCACTGTGTGGTAAAGATGGCACAGTATGTACCAGATATGAGGAAATGCTCTGTGTGGTAAAGAGAGCACACTATGTACCAGATATGATAAAATGCACTGTGGGATGAAGGGTACAGTATGTACCAGATATGATAAAATGCACTGTGTGGTAAAGAAGGCACAGTATGTACCAGATATGATAAAATGCACTGTGTGGTAAAGAGGGCACAGTATGTACCAGATATGAGGAAATGCACTGTGTGGTAAAGAGAGCACAGTATGTACCAGTTATGAGGAAATGCACTGTGTGGTAAAGAGGGCACAGTATGTACCAGATATGATAAAGTGCACTGTGGGATGAAGGGTACAGTGTGTACCAGTTATGAGGAAATGCACTGTGTGGTAAAGAGGGCACACTATGCACCTGTTATGAGGAAATGCACTGTGTGGTAAAGAGGGCACACTATGTACCAGATATGATAAAATGCACTGCGGGATGAAGGGTACAGTATGTACCAGTTATGAGGAAATGCACTGTGGTAAAGAGGGCACAGTATGTACCAGATATGATAAAATGCACTGCGAGATGAAGGGTACAGTATGTACCAGATAAGAGGAAATGCACTGTGTGGTAAAGAGGGCACACTAGTATGCACCAGTTATGAGGAAATGCACTGTGTGGTAAAGAGGGCACACTATGTACCAGATATGCTAAAATGCACTGTGTGGTAAAGAGGGCACACTATGTACCAGATATGATAAAATGCACTGCGGGATGAAGGGTACAGTGTGTACCAGTTATGAGGAAATGCACTGTGTGGTAAAGAGGGCACACTATGTACCAGATATGATAAAATGCACTGTGTGGTAAAGAGGGCACACTATGCACAAGTTATGAGGAAATGCACTGTGTGGTAAAGAGGGCACAGTATGTACCAGATATGAGGAAATGCACTGTGTGGTAAAGAGGGCACAGTATGTACCAGATATGAGGAAATGCACTGTGTGGTAAAGAGGGCACAGTTTGTACCAGATATGAGGAAATGCACTGCGGGATGAAGGGTACAGTATGTACCAGTTATGAGGAAATGCACTGTGTGGTAAAGAGGGCACAGTATGTACCAGTTATGTGGAAATGCACTGTGTGGTAAAGAGGGCACAGTATGTACCATATATGATAAAATACACTGTGTGGTAAAGAGAGCACACTATGTACCAGATATGATAAAATACACTGTGTGGTAAAGAGAGCACCCTATGTACCAGATATGATAAAATGCACTGTGTGGTAAAGAGGGCACACTATGCACAAGTTATGAGGAAATGCACTGTGTGGTAAAGAGAGGCACAGTATGTACCAGTTATGAGGAAATGCACTGTGTGGTAAAGAGGGCACACTATGTACCAGATATGAGGAAATGCACTGCGGGATGAAGGGTATAGTATGTACCAGTTATGAGGAAATGCACTGTGTGGTAACGAGGGCACAGTATGTACCAGATATGAGGAAATGCACTGTGTGGTAAAGAGGGCACAGTATGTACCAGATATGAGGAAATGCACTGTGTGGTAAAGAGGGCACAGTATGTACCAGATATGAGGAAATGCACTGTGTGGTAAAGAGAGCACAGTATGTACCAATTATGAGGAAATGCACTGTGTGGTAAAGAGGGCACAATATGTACCAGATATGATAAAGTGCACTGTAGGATGAAGGGTACAGTGTGTACCAGTTATGAGGAAATGCACTGTGTGGTAAAGAGGGCACACTATGTACCAGATATGATAAAATGCACTGCGGGATGAAGGGTACAGTATGTACCAGTTATGAGGAAATGCACTGTGGTAAAGAGGGCACAGTATGTACCAGATATGATAAAATGCACTGCGGGATGAGGGGTACAGTATGTACCAGATATGAGGAAATGCACTGTGTGGTAAAGAGGGCACACTATGCACCAGTTATGAGGAAATGCACTGTGTGGTAAAGAGGGCACACTAGTATGCACCAGTTATGAGGAAATGCACTGTGTGGTAAAGAGGGCACATTATGTACCAGATATGATAAAATGCACTGTGTGGTAAAGAGGGCACACTATGTACCAGATATGATAAAATGCACTGTGTGGTAAAGAGGGCACAGTGTGTACCAGATATGATAAAATGCACTGTGGGATGAAGGGTACAGTATGTACCAGATATGATAAAATGCACTGTGTGGTAAAGAGGGCACACTATGCAAAAGTTATGAGGAAATGCACTGTGTGGTAAAGAGGGCACAGTATGTACCAGATATGAGGAAATGCACTGCGGGATGAAGGGTACAGTATGTACCAGTTATGAGGAAATGCACTGTGTGGTAAAGAGGGCACAGTATGTACCAGATATGATAAAATGCACTGTGTGGTAAAGAGGGCACACTATGTACCAGATATGATAAAATGCACTGTGTGGTAAAGAGGGCACACTATGCACAAGTTATGAGGAAATGCACTGTGTGGTAAAGAGGGTACAGTATGTACCAGATATGAGGAAATGCACTGCGGGATGAAGGGTACAGTATGTACCAGTTATGAGGAAATGCACTGTGTGGTAAAGAGGGCACAGTATGTACCAGATATGAGGAAATGCACTGTGTGGTAAAGAGGGCACAGTATGTACCAGATATGATAAAATACACTGTGTGGTAAAGAGAGCACAGTATGTACCAGATATAATAAAGTGCACTGTGGGATGAAGGGTACAGTATGTACCAGTTATGAGGAAATGCACTGTGTGGTAAAGAGGGCACATTATGTACCAGATATGATAAAATGCACTGTGTGGTAAAGAGGGCACAGTATGTACCAGATATAATAAAGTGCACTGTGGGATGAAGGGTACAGTATGTACCAGTTATGAGGAAATGCACTGTGTGGTAAAGAGGGCACAGTATGTACCAGATATGATAAAATGCACTGCGGGATGAAGGGTACAGTGTGTACCAGTTATGAGGAAATGCACTGTATGGTAAAGAGGGCACACTATGTACCAGATATGATAAAATGCACTGTGTGGTAAAGAGGGCACACTATGCACAGGTTATGAGGAAATGCACTGTGTGGTAAAGAGGGCACAGTATGTACCAGATATTAGGAAATACACTGTGTGGTAAAGAGGGCACAGTATGTACCTGATATGAGGAAATGCACTGTGTGGTAAAGATGGCACAGTATGTACCAGATATGAGGAAATGCTCTGTGTGGTAAAGAGAGCACACTATGTACCAGATATGATAAAATGCACTGTGGGATGAAGGGTACAGTATGTACCAGATATGATAAAATGCACTGTGTGGTAAAGAGGGCACAGTATGTACCAGATATGATAAAATGCACTGTGTGGTAAAGAGGGCACAGTATGTACCAGATATGAGGAAATGCACTGTGTGGTAAAGAGAGCACAGTATGTACCAGTTATGAGGAAATGCACTGTGTGGTAAAGAGGGCACAGTATGTACCAGATATGATAAAATGCACTGTGGGATGAAGGGTACAGTGTGTACCAGTTATGAGGAAATGCACTGTGTGGTAAAGAGGGCACACTATGCACCTGTTATGAGGAAATGCACTGCGTGGTAAAGAGGGCACACTAGTATGCACCAGTTATGAGGAAATGCACTGTGTGGTAAAGAGGGCACACTATGTACCAGATATGATAAAATGCACTGCGGGATGAAGGGTACAGTATGTACCAGTTATGAGAAAATGCACTGTGGTAAAGAGGGCACAGTATGTACCAGATATGATAAAATGCACTGCGAGATGAAGGGTACAGTATGTACCAGATATGAGAAAATGCACTGTGTGGTAAAGAGGGCACACTAGTATGCACCAGTTATGAGGAAATGCACTGTGTGGTAAAGAGGGCACACTATGTACCAGATATGCTAAAATGCACTGTGTGGTAAAGAGGGCACACTATGTACCAGATATGATAAAATGCACTGCGGGATGAAGGGTACAGTGTGTACCAGTTATGAGGAAATGCACTGTGTGGTAAAGAGGGCACACTATGTACCAGTTATGAGGAAATGCTCTGTGTGGTAAAGAGGGCACAGTATGTACCAGATATGATAAAATGCACTGCGGGATGAAGGGTACAGTATGTACCAATTATGAGGAAATGCACTGTGTGGTAAAGAGGGCACAGTATGTACCAGATATGATAAAATGCACTGTGTGGTAAAGAGGGCACAGTATGTACCAGTTATGAGGAAATGCACTGTGTGGTAAAGAGGGCACAGTATGTACAAGATATGAGGAAATGCACTGTGTGGTAAAGAGAGCACAGTATGTACGAGTTATGAGGAAGTGCACTGTGTGGTAAAGAGGGCACAGTATGTACCAGATATGAGGAAATGCACTGCGGGATGAAGGGTACACTATGTAGTTATGAGGAAATGCACTGTGTGGTAAAGAGGGCACAGTATGTACCAGATATGAGGAAATGCACTGCGGGATGAAGGGTACACTATGTACCAGTTATGAGGAAATGCACTGTGGTAAAGAGGGCACAGTATGTACCAGATATGATAAAGTGCACTGTGGGATGAAGGGTACAGTGTGTACCAGATATGAGGAAATGCACTGTGTGGTAAAGAGGGCACACTATGTACCAGTTATGAGGAAATGCACTGTGTGGTAAAGAGGGCACAGTATGTACCAGATATGATAAAGTGCACTGTGGGATGAAGGGTACAGTGTGTACCAGATATGATAAAATGCACTGTGTGGTAAAGAGAGCACACTATGTACCAGATATGATAAAATGCACTGTGGTATGAAGGGTACAGTATGTACCAGATATGATAAAATGCACTGTGTGGTAAAGAGGGCACACTATGTACCAGATATGATAAAATGCACTGTGTGGTAAAGAGGGCACACTGTGTACCAGATATGATAAAATGCACTGTGTGGTAAAGAGGGCACACTATGTACCAGATATGATAAAATGCACTGCGGGATGAAGGGTACAGTGTGTACCAGTTATGAGGAAATGCACTGTGTGGTAAAGAGGGCACTATGTACCAGATATGATAAAATGCACTGTGTGGTAAAGAGGGCACACTATGCAAAAGTTATGAGGAAATGCACTGTGTGGTAAAGAGGGCACAGTATGTACCAGATATGAGGAAATGCACTGCGGGATGAAGGGTACAGTATGTACCAGTTATGAGGAAATGCACTGTGTGGTAAAGAGGGCACAGTATGTACCAGATATGATAAAATGCACTGTGTGGTAAAGAGGGCACACTATGTACCAGATATGATAAAATGCACTGTGTGGTAAAGAGGGCACACTATGCACAAGTTATGAGGAAATGCACTGTGTGGTAAAGAGGGCACAGTATGTACCAGATATGAGGAAATGCACTGCGGGATGAAGGGTACAGTATGTACCAGTTATGAGGAAATGCACTGTGTGGTAAAGAGGGCACAGTATGTACCAGATATGAGGAAATGCACTGTGTGGTAAAGAGGGCACAGTATGTACCAGATATGAGGAAATGCACTGTGTGGTAAAGAGAGCACAGTATGTACCAGTTATGAGGAAATGCACTGCGGGATGAAGGGTACAGTGTGTACCAGATATGAGGAAATGCACTGTATGGTAAAGAGAACACAGTATGTACCAGATATAATAAAGTGCACTGTGGGATGAAGGGTACAGTATGTACCAGTTATGAGGAAATGCACTGTGTGGTAAAGAGGGCACAGTATGTACCAGATATGATAAAATGCACTGTGTGGTAAAGAGGGCACAGTATGTACCAGATATGATAAAATGCACTGCGGGATGAAGGGTACAGTGTGTACCAGTTATGAGGAAATGCACTGTATGGTAAAGAGGGCACACTATGTACCAGATATGATAAAATGCACTGTGTGGTAAAGAGGGCACACTATGCACAGGTTATGAGGAAATGCACTGTGTGGTAAAGAGGGCACAGTATGTACCAGATATGAGGAAATACACTGTGTGGTAAAAAGGGCACAGTATGTACCTGATATGAGGAAATGCACTGTGTGGTAAAGATGGCACAGTATGTACCAGATATGAGGAAATGCTCTGTGTGGTAAAGAGAGCACACTATGTACCAGATATGATAAAATGCACTGTGGGATGAAGGGTACAGTATGTACCAGATATGATAAAATGCACTGTGTGGTAAAGAAGGCACAGTATGTACCAGATATGATAAAATGCACTGTGTGGTAAAGAGGGCACAGTATGTACCAGATATGAGGAAATGCACTGTGTGGTAAAGAGAGCACAGTATGTACCAGTTATGAGGAAATGCACTGTGTGGTAAAGAGGGCACAGTATGTACCAGATATGATAAAGTGCACTGTGGGATGAAGGGTACAGTGTGTACCAGTTATGAGGAAATGCACTGTGTGGTAAAGAGGGCACACTATGCACCTGTTATGAGGAAATGCACTGTGTGGTAAAGAGGGCACACTATGTACCAGATATGATAAAATGCACTGCGGGATGAAGGGTACAGTATGTACCAGTTATGAGGAAATGCACTGTGGTAAAGAGGGCACAGTATGTACCAGATATGATAAAATGCACTGCGAGATGAAGGGTACAGTATGTACCAGATAAGAGGAAATGCACTGTGTGGTAAAGAGGGCACACTAGTATGCACCAGTTATGAGGAAATGCACTGTGTGGTAAAGAGGGCACACTATGTACCAGATATGCTAAAATGCACTGTGTGGTAAAGAGGGCACACTATGTACCAGATATGATAAAATGCACTGCGGGATGAAGGGTACAGTGTGTACCAGTTATGAGGAAATGCACTGTGTGGTAAAGAGGGCACACTATGTACCAGATATGATAAAATGCACTGTGTGGTAAAGAGGGCACACTATGCACAAGTTATGAGGAAATGCACTGTGTGGTAAAGAGGGCACAGTATGTACCAGATATGAGGAAATGCACTGTGTGGTAAAGAGGGCACAGTATGTACCAGATATGAGGAAATGCACTGTGTGGTAAAGAGGGCACAGTTTGTACCAGATATGAGGAAATGCACTGCGGGATGAAGGGTACAGTATGTACCAGTTATGAGGAAATGCACTGTGTGGTAAAGAGGGCACAGTATGTACCAGTTATGTGGAAATGCACTGTGTGGTAAAGAGGGCACAGTATGTACCATATATGATAAAATACACTGTGTGGTAAAGAGAGCACACTATGTACCAGATATGATAAAATACACTGTGTGGTAAAGAGAGCACCCTATGTACCAGATATGATAAAATGCACTGTGTGGTAAAGAGGGCACACTATGCACAAGTTATGAGGAAATGCACTGTGTGGTAAAGAGAGGCACAGTATGTACCAGTTATGAGGAAATGCACTGTGTGGTAAAGAGGGCACACTATGTACCAGATATGAGGAAATGCACTGCGGGATGAAGGGTATAGTATGTACCAGTTATGAGGAAATGCACTGTGTGGTAACGAGGGCACAGTATGTACCAGATATGAGGAAATGCACTGTGTGGTAAAGAGGGCACAGTATGTACCAGATATGAGGAAATGCACTGTGTGGTAAAGAGGGCACAGTATGTACCAGATATGAGGAAATGCACTGTGTGGTAAAGAGAGCACAGTATGTACCAATTATGAGGAAATGCACTGTGTGGTAAAGAGGGCACAATATGTACCAGATATGATAAAGTGCACTGTAGGATGAAGGGTACAGTGTGTACCAGTTATGAGGAAATGCACTGTGTGGTAAAGAGGGCACACTATGTACCAGATATGATAAAATGCACTGCGGGATGAAGGGTACAGTATGTACCAGTTATGAGGAAATGCACTGTGGTAAAGAGGGCACAGTATGTACCAGATATGATAAAATGCACTGCGGGATGAGGGGTACAGTATGTACCAGATATGAGGAAATGCACTGTGTGGTAAAGAGGGCACACTATGCACCAGTTATGAGGAAATGCACTGTGTGGTAAAGAGGGCACACTAGTATGCACCAGTTATGAGGAAATGCACTGTGTGGTAAAGAGGGCACATTATGTACCAGATATGATAAAATGCACTGTGTGGTAAAGAGGGCACACTATGTACCAGATATGATAAAATGCACTGTGTGGTAAAGAGGGCACAGTGTGTACCAGATATGATAAAATGCACTGTGGGATGAAGGGTACAGTATGTACCAGATATGATAAAATGCACTGTGTGGTAAAGAGGGCACACTATGCAAAAGTTATTGAGGAAATGCACTGTGTGGTAAAGAGGGCACAGTATGTACCAGATATGAGGAAATGCACTGCGGGATGAAGGGTACAGTATGTACCAGTTATGAGGAAATGCACTGTGTGGTAAAGAGGGCACAGTATGTACCAGATATGATAAAATGCACTGTGTGGTAAAGAGGGCACACTATGTACCAGATATGATAAAATGCAGTGTGTGGTAAAGAGGGCACACTATGCACAAGTTATGAGGAAATGCACTGTGTGGTAAAGAGGGTACAGTATGTACCAGATATGAGGAAATGCACTGCGGGATGAAGGGTACAGTATGTACCAGTTATGAGGAAATGCACTGTGTGGTAAAGAGGGCACAGTATGTACCAGATATGAGGAAATGCACTGTGTGGTAAAGAGGGCACAGTATGTACCAGATATGATAAAATACACTGTGTGGTAAAGAGAGCACAGTATGTACCAGATATAATAAAGTGCACTGTGGGATGAAGGGTACAGTATGTACCAGTTATGAGGAAATGCACTGTGTGGTAAAGAGGGCACATTATGTACCAGATATGATAAAATGCACTGTGTGGTAAAGAGGGCACAGTATGTACCAGATATAATAAAGTGCACTGTGGGATGAAGGGTACAGTATGTACCAGTTATGAGGAAATGCACTGTGTGGTAAAGAGGGCACAGTATGTACCAGATATGATAAAATGCACTGCGGGATGAAGGGTACAGTGTGTACCAGTTATGAGGAAATGCACTGTATGGTAAAGAGGGCACACTATGTACCAGATATGATAAAATGCACTGTGTGGTAAAGAGGGCACACTATGCACAGGTTATGAGGAAATGCACTGTGTGGTAAAGAGGGCACAGTATGTACCAGATATTAGGAAATACACTGTTTGGTAAAGAGGGCACAGTATGTACCTGATATGAGGAAATGCACTGTGTGGTAAAGATGGCACAGTATGTACCAGATATGAGGAAATGCTCTGTGTGGTAAAGAGAGCACACTATGTACCAGATATGATAAAATGCACTGTGGGATGAAGGGTACAGTATGTACCAGATATGATAAAATGCACTGTGTGGTAAAGAGGGCACAGTATGTACCAGATATGATAAAATGCACTGTGTGGTAAAGAGGGCACAGTATGTACCAGATATGAGGAAATGCACTGTGTGGTAAAGAGAGCACAGTATGTACCAGTTATGAGGAAATGCACTGTGTGGTAAAGAGGGCACAGTATGTACCAGATATGATAAAATGCACTGTGGGATGAAGGGTACAGTGTGTACCAGTTATGAGGAAATGCACTGTGTGGTAAAGAGGGCACACTATGCACCTGTTATGAGGAAATGCACTGCGTGGTAAAGAGGGCACACTAGTATGCACCAGTTATGAGGAAATGCACTGTGTGGTAAAGAGGGCACACTATGTACCAGATATGATAAAATGCACTGCGGGATGAAGGGTACAGTATGTACCAGTTATGAGAAAATGCACTGTGGTAAAGAGGGCACAGTATGTACCAGATATGATAAAATGCACTGCGAGATGAAGGGTACAGTATGTACCAGATATGAGAAAATGCACTGTGTGGTAAAGAGGGCACACTAGTATGCACCAGTTATGAGGAAATGCACTGTGTGGTAAAGAGGGCACACTATGTACCAGATATGCTAAAATGCACTGTGTGGTAAAGAGGGCACACTATGTACCAGATATGATAAAATGCACTGCGGGATGAAGGGTACAGTGTGTACCAGTTATGAGGAAATGCACTGTGTGGTAAAGAGGGCACACTATGTACCAGATATGATAAAATGCACTGTGTGGTAAAGAGGGCACACTATGCACAAGTTTTGAGGAAATGCACTGTGTGGTAAAGAGGGCACAGTATGTACCAGATATGAGGAAATGCACTGCGGGATGAAGGGTACAGTATGTACCAGTTATGAGGAAATGCACTGTGTTGTAAAGAGGGCACAGTATGTACCAGATTTGAGGAAATGCACTGTGTGGTAAAGAGGGCACAGTATGTACCAGATATGAGGAAATGCACTGTGTGGTAAAGAGGGCACAGTTTGTACCAGATATGAGGAAATGCACTGCGGGATGAAGGGTACAGTATGTACCAGTTATGAGGAAATGCACTGTGTGGTAAAGAGGGCACAGTATGTACCAGTTATGTGGAAATGCACTGTGTGGTAAAGAGGGCACAGTATGTACCATATATGATAAAATACACTGTGTGGTAAAGAGAGCACACTATGTACCAGATATGATAAAATACACTGTGTGGCAAAGAGAGCACCCTATGTACCAGATGTGATAAAATGCACTGCGGGATGAAGGGTACAGTGTGTACCAGTTATGAGGAAATGCACTGTGTGGTAAAGAGGGCACACTATGTACCAGATATGATAAAATGCACTGTGTGGTAAAGAGGGCACACTATGCACAAGTTATGAGGAAATGCACTGTGTGGTAAAGAGAGGCACAGTATGTACCAGTTATGAGGAAATGCACTGTGTGGTAAAGAGAGGCACAGTATGTACCAGTTATGAGGAAATGCACTGTGTGGTAAAGAGGGCACACTATGTACCAGATATGAGGAAATGCACTGCGGGATGAAGGGTATAGTATGTACCAGTTATGAGGAAATGCACTGTGTGGTAACGAGGGCACAGTATGTACCAGATATGAGGAAATGCACTGTGTGGTAAAGAGGGCACAGTATGTACCAGATATGAGGAAATGCACTGTGTGGTAAAGAGGGCACAGTATGTACCAGATATGAGGAAATGCACTGTGTGGTAAAGAGAGCACAGTATGTACCAGTTATGAGGAAATGCACTGTGTGGTAAAGAGGGCACAATATGTACCAGATATGATAAAGTGCACTGTGGGATGAAGGGTACAGTGTGTACCAGTTATGAGGAATTGCACTGTGTGGTAAAGAGGGCACACTATGTACCAGATATGATAAAATGCACTGCGGGATGAAGGGTACAGTATGTACCAGTTATGAGGAAATGCACTGTGGTAAAGAGGGCACAGTATGTACCAGATATGATAAAATGCACTGCGGGATGAGGGGTACAGTATGTACCAGATATGAGGAAATGCACTGTGTGGTAAAGAGGGCACACTATGCACCAGTTATGAGGAAATGCACTGTGTGGTAAAGAGGGCACACTAGTATGCACCAGTTATGAGGAAATGCACTGTGTGGTAAAGAGGGCACATTATGTACCAGATATGATAAAATGCACTGTGTGGTAAAGAGGGCACACTATGTACCAGATATGATAAAATGCACTGTGTGGTAAAGAGGGCACAGTGTGTACCAGATATGATAAAATGCACTGTGGGATGAAGGGTACAGTATGTACCAGATATGATAAAATGCATTGTGTGGTAAAGAGGGCACACTATGTACCAAATATGATAAAATGCACTGTGTGGTAAAGAGGGCACAGTATGTACCAGATATGATAAAATGCACTGTGTGGTGAAGGGTGCAGTATGTACCAGTTATGAGGAACTGCACTGTGTGGTAAAGAGGGCACAGTATGTACCAGATATGATAAAATGCACTGCGGGATGAAAGGTACAGTATGTTCCAGATATGATAAAATGCACTGTGTGTTAAAGAGGGCACAGTATGTACCAGATATGATAAAATGCACTGCGGGATAAGGGGTACAGTATGTACCAGTTATGGTAGAATTCATTGTGTGGTGAAGGGTACAGTGTGTACTGTACCTGCTTTAGTCAGACTTGCTCCTCAATATGTAAGAGGCTCATACTTCACTTCATCTGATCTGATAATGTCTCCAGTACACTGTAAGACATTCACTTATGTTTCTAGAAACAGTATCAGGGAGAACTAGAACCTTTATATTGAACAATGCAAGGGAAAATGTCAATGTGCTGGCGTCTCTTCCTTGTGGCAATCAGTGCGCGAGAGGAGAGCAGGTGAAAGAGGACGTGATTAGCTGGGGGAGAAGCAGAGTGATGGGATGTGGCAATAGCGAAATAAAGAGCTGTATTGGGGACAGGGTAACAAGATAAGGGCAGGGTATGATATTGCAACAAAGGGATTACACTTACCCACTTTTCCCATGGGGCACCTAATGTCTCTACCATGGTTATACTCTTATGTGTTTGGCTGATGACGGAAGAGAGACCTATATGTGTCTGTCCATCAGTTATATTCTCTCACATCATCTGTAAAGTCATCAAACCTGCCAAGTACAGTATATACCATCTGTCACATTTGTCTTGTGTGTTGTGACTACATCCGTGGCCTCTCCTATACTTGTCAGGTGTCAGTAGATAGAGAAATTACAGCTTGTAGTTTGCGCTGCTATGCAGTACATTAATTGTGTGCTCCGTAATTATTTCTAGATTAGGGGTCACTATTTAGAATGGGTGCACAAATTAGATCCAAAATGTTTTCTTAACAATTTACTGTTAACTGTTATGATACACCTGGATGAATCTTTAAGAGACCCTTAGGGTTACTTTGGCCAGATGAATTGGTTGGGTGTCCTCGATGTGTAGATGGTTGAGTGCAGCAATACTAGCCGTACACGGTAGAGACCGGGGACCCAAAAGCTAGCACTGAGTGCTGGCGGAGACCCAGACCAGGGAGGCAGAGTCTAACACGCCGGCGGTTTTCGCCAGGGACCCTCGCAAGAAAGTTTGGACTTTGCGGCGTCAGATGGGCAGGTCGCGACCCCTGGCTTGGTCACTCAGTACTAGCGTGGAAACAGGAAATAATACAGGCACGGTGTAATGGCAAAACCAGCAATGCAGGATACGAATCAGGGTTGTAGCAGGCCAGCTATTCAGGAGTCTAGCTGGAAGATGGCAAAACCAGCAATGAAGGATATGAATCTGGATTGTAGCAGGCCAGCCACTCAGTATGCAGGCACTGGAACCAACAGGACCACTTGCAGGTAGAGGAATACAGGCACCAGGAACATGGACCGGAGGCTCACACTGCAAGCATAAGCTATGACCGGCAGGCAGCGCCGTATCTGGATGGCAGTGCGCCCTGTGCAGCACTGCCGCCCCTCTCGCTCCCCTCCTCCCCCTGAGCGCTTACCTTTTCATCTAGGTGGTGGAGGGCGGGCAGGAACCTTGCCGGCGTTCTTGGTGCACTGTGCACCACTGCAGGTTGTCTGTTCCTGCAGACCTTCTGATCCGGAAAGAGTGCGGCCGGTGACCTGGCAGGATTCCCCACTGTGCTGAGGCATCGGCCGCACCACCCTCCCTATGGCCCTGCCGGCAGGGTCTGGCAGGGCTGACTGAAATATAAAGGAGAGAGGAACCAATACAGAGGCCAGCCCCAGACAAGCCCCAAATCGTAATGAATGTTGTGCAGCTGAAGCACTGCATGTCTCCAAATCTAGCTCCTGACAGCCCACAACTCCCTGCTGCCGCCAGGCATCCTGTTGCCTAGCGACCAGCGGGGAGCCTCCGACCGGAAGTGACAGGACGTCCCGGTCTTCTAGCAACAACTGGGACTTGCAGCAGAGACGAGCCTCGGTGGCTCGTAACATTAAGAGATGTTAGTACACAGGTCATGCACTGAATGTACATATCATAGAAGTAATAACATTGCGTGCTTCGCAAATAAAGTGCTAATAATGCGCCAAAATCTGTGCCATATAATTGGTTAGTTTTAAACTGTACAGAGGTTTTTATCTTCATTTTGGACAAACTCATTTGCTCCATTGATCCAATAATCTGCAGTCCCATAATTATCGACTGAGAAAGACCATCTTTACTGAGAACCTTTGCTGTCTCTGGGCCTGATTCAGACCCGCTCGCAAGCGGGTCGATGGCTGCCCAGTGCGCATGCGCGAGACCCGGTTAGCGATGGGCAATCCGTCGCTCCGGGTATTGTACCAAAGGGCGGCGTGCTGTCGATGTTGAGTGACAGCACGCCCCCTTTGGTGGGCGGGGCGGGGGTGTGACTGCCAAGACGGAGGCGTTCCCATGGGAACTGCTGGTACCCTCCTGTGCTGCAGATTGTGTCTCTTCTACACCCACATAATGCTTGTGCAACACTGGCTGAGAATCTACTTCCTCCGTCTTCGAGACCCTCTGATGGTGGCATCCAGTCTTCCTTTCTGCCTTTACTGACATTGGGTTCATCATCTGGCTTGAAATGGAGAGACATGCTTTCCCTACAATCCCTAAACCTCCTGCTCTATCACAGATAAATATAAAGTAAAATATAAAATGAACCTGAATATATTAAAATGTAAATTACTTCACATACTAATACTGTAAACTAGTTTCTGTAGACATAAGAAATATAATAACTTGCTGCAAAAAGAACATTTCTAATAATTACATAACACTAAAAAAAGTGCTAAATTTATATTATTAATAATAATAAAAATAAAGGTTACAAAAGTTGAGTGACAAGGAAAAAATTACTAACACTATACTGTATTAACAGCTTAATTTTAAGTACATTTAATAGTGAAACATTATTATAAACAAACAATAATACCTCTTTTCCACCAAAAACCCAGGTGCGACCTGGGTTTTCCGAAATGGTTATAACCCAGGTCAGATGCCGTTTACGCAGCACCATCGATCTGGGTTATTCTCGGGTCAGCCCCGTTCACACTGAACCTGGGTCTGCCCTGCTAAACTTATGAGGTCATAAAAAGTGGGAGGTGACTGCTCCACAACCACCAATCAGCTCATTTTAGGCATGACCCAGGTCAGATAACCTGTGTTGCGCCGTTTACACTGCACCATTACCCAGGTGCATCCTGGGTCCGACCCTGGTAGCTACATGGGTTGGATTGCTGGGTCACTTTACCCGGATTATTTTTCAGGGACCCTTTGCTGCGACCCGGGTAGACCCAGCAAATGGGTATACTGTAATTAGGAATAAGTACACATGTCTGTGATGGGAAATCTGTCTGAAAATGTTTCCCTTTTCCATAGATTTTTGGTCTCATCAAATTGATGTATTAGGATATAAGTTCACATCAAACATCGTATCTTAGAAATAAATTAGCAAATAATGGGACTTGATAAAATGGGATGTGTGTTAATGTAAATCGGTAAATGTGAGTGAACTCATTAGCAAAATCAGTGTAATATAGGAAAAAGGTCATTATTAGAGGTGTGTTATGGACTATGTATAATTAAGATGACGTCGGATGGGGAGTGATGCAAAAAAATACATTTGTTCTAATCAGATGTAAGTGGAGCATCAGGAATTGAATTAGAGTAATCTGCGGTGCAGGGATAGAAAAGTGTATAAGCCAGATTGCTGATGAAAATAAGATTTGTAGGTGTGCTGGTGATATGTGTATATTTGTGTCCTAATAAGCATGTGAAACAACAGATTGTACCCAGCGCTAAGTAAATTAGGGAAGTTCAGGTAACTCTGCAGCTGTAAAATAAGAGGTATTGCTAAGCTCACATCAAACTGAAAAAAAGCAAAGTAACTGCGCTGGTATACCAATGTTGGGACAGCAAATAATCTTAGTAGTTAATTATATATTAGTAATATTATTTAAGTAAATATGCATAAAAATAAAAAGCATTTAAAATTATATTAAAAACGACAACAACAAGAATACATTAATATAATAGTACAGTGTCACAGTGATTTTGCATGTACAAAATAAATCTCAACATCTGGTACTAAGGTGTAGACATAAAAAAAAGCAATCTCAAATATATCTCAATATACCAAACCATTGCTACGGAGCTGATCAGGTTCTTAGGGGTCTATTTACTAAGCAGTGTTAGGAGACAGAGTGAAAAGTGATAAGGTACAAGCCAATCAGCTCCTAACTGCCATCTCACAGGCTGTGTTTGAAAAATGACAGTTGGGAGCTGATTGGCTGGCGCCTTATGACTTTTCACTCTGTCTCCTAACGCTGCTTAGCAAATAGACCCCTTAGATTGGTAGATGCAGGTTCAATAATTGCAATGGTTAATCCCGAGTATAAAGTGTCGCTAGTGACTCTGTAGGGTAACAAGCCATGTTTCTCGTTAGGCTAATTTCAAACTAATTGGTATAGTACAGCTATGGCCAAAAGTTTTGAAAATGACACAAGAATTGGTTTTCACAAAGTCTGCTGCCTCAGTTTTTATGATGGCAATTTGCATATACTCCAGAATGTCATGAAGAGTGATCAGATGAATTGCAATTACGGTAATTGCAAAGTCTCTCTTTACCATGACAATGTACTTAGGACCCGATTCAGACCCGCTCGCTAGATGCGTTCTTAGTCAGCTGCTAAAGTATGCAAAACCCACGATCGCACGGCAAGACATTAGTACGCCCACTATGTATGTATTTAAGATGCCCACCAGCCTGTATTAAGACCCCCACGTTCCCTTTATAACACACGTCATCTCCAGGAAGTGTATGCAACAATCGGTAACATCGAGTACCATCGAACCCATACGCAGCACTTGCAGTTGACCATACCCTACCGCAAGCACTGCAAACGCTGCAGTGTGTAACACAGCCAGGTGACGTGTACTATGACACTGCGCCTTAATTATGCACGTCCCTGAAACTGCGTTTTGACGCTCAGGCGCGCCTCCGTTCGCACCACCACACCCCTGTTTTCTTCGATCTCCCCTTGTCACCACCCACAAATGGCTCGTCCTGTCACTCATTCTAGCGAGGAGTCTGTGTTCAACGTGCGATCGCTTCCCGATCGCAGTGACTAGTTATCGCACGCGCACTGCGTCTTATGCGCAAAATGCGAAAATCGTCCAGCTACGTGTGAACGCAGCCTAGCGAAAGGGTCTGAATCGGGCCCTTAATCCCAAAAACAACATTTCCACTGCATTTCAGCCCTGCCATCATGTCAGTGATTCTCTCGTTAACATAGGTGAGAGTGTTATCGAGGACAAGGCTGGAGATCACTCTGTCATGGTGATTAAGTTAGAATAACAGACTGAAAGCTTTAAAAGGAGGGTGGAGCTTGAAATAATTGTTCTTCCTCTGTTAACCATGGTTACCTGCAAGGAAACATAATAGTAATACTTAATTGTCATTAACATCACAAGTGATGTTAACGAAAAAACTGAGCAGCACTATACCGCATAGTAAAACAGGCAGAAGTCACACTACTATTAAAATAATTTAAAAGGAAAACATCATAACAGCATTAATCGATCAGAATTTTTTCAGTTATTTAACATACACACTGCAGTTGGGAAAAAACTATTGTGCAACTGTTTTGTGCGAGAGCGCACAGCTCTAAGAGGCCTGTTAGAAGACAATTTCTCTAAAAGAGCATGGTTTGGATGGCTGGGATGCGCCAAAAATGGATCTAGATTTTTTCAAGAGCATTTTTTCATATATCTCCTTAGTGCATGGTAGCACAACTCCAATAATGCTACTAGCCACCCCAACCACCCGATCCAACGCCCTACGTTCAGCCGCAGTACAGTTCCCATGCCAAACAACAAACCCATAAGTCAGGTTACTTTCCACAAAACTACTATAGAATTTTAAAAGGGTCCCCATACTCACACAGGCCAATCTTAAGCGACTCAGAAAAAAACAGGCGTTGATGTGCCTTCTTAGCCAAAAAGGCTGAATTCAAAGACCAACATTCAACACCAACTCCTTAAGACTGGATTTCCCCAGCTTGACCACCTGAGGTCTATCGGATAGAAAGTTTACCAACCATCTACAAGTAGTTAAATTTAAACCCAGCCCAAACAGCTTAGCAATCAGCACTAGGTACAATAGTTAGATAACCGCGCATCTCGTTTCCTGATCCAGCACTGAGTGCCGCCACTTGGTAAATATATCTGCTCTGGCTCAAATTTGATTTTTTGTTTGGAGGGCACCTGCATTTATTTGTTTTGTGCACAGTGAAGAGTGCTGCCTTATAGCTTATCCTAGTCGTTACACTCTCCACACAGCAATTTATATACCCTATAACCATACACGTAAAAATTTCCAAATCTACCGAGCCGTTTACCACAGATTCCTCTAAAAGGAAATCCCAATTTATAAATTTCAAGCTGTCTTGCAAACGTTCAACAGCCATATCAGGCCAAACCTGAACACTTTTCCTACGCCTAACAATAGGTACATATGTAGGTACCAAAAAAAGAGACACATGGTCGGACTTCCCTATGTGGGCACGTAAAACAGTCTCGTATCCAAGCTTAAAGTTTGTATAAACTTGATCCAGGACATTTCCGCCACAAGTCGGCACCTATATATTCTTATAGAATTTAGGTAACACAGATTTTAAGTCCACCCCATTAAAGTCCCCACAACAAACACCCGTTCCACATACACCGATAGCAGTTTGGTCACGGCGTTCTATAATAAGGCCAAAGCACAGCCCCTATTTGGTTGTGGGGGATATAAATGGCCAGTATTATAACTGCCGTAAATTCTCTAGGCAGATGGAATGGCCTACATTTCAACAAAATATACTCCACCACCTCCGAGCAAAAAGACAGCATCCGAGCACCACTGTTTATTAATGTAGATGCAGAGACCACCACCTCTTCACTTGCCAGAGTCCAAGGACCTATCTGCCCTAAATAAAGTCATATTATCCAGTCAAACTGCCATATCAGGTATCCTGCTATGCAGCCATGGCTCTGTAAAAATAAAAATGGAACAGATCCTCATAAAACATTTATTTGCCACTTCCGCTTGTATAGCATCCAACTTATTGGGCAAGGACTGCACATTGGCCAAAAACAGACTTTGCAGTGGGAGGGGGAGTGCAGGGGGCACAATATCAGTCTTACCCTCACACCAGCTCTCTTTCCCCTCTTCTGCCGTCTAAGCCTACGCAGATAGCGTTTCCAGCGCCAACCTAACCAGCCATGCTCCAGATATTAGTTCTGATCATGGCCATTACCGTCCTGGCCATGTCCACGGCCTTTACCATGGTTATGCTCCTTCCCCACACCACCCAAAGCAGCTGACAGCAGGGGATCAACGAGTGTCTCACCCGGTACCTGGGTTGCCCAATCTGGCAAATCCTCCTCATGACCTGGTAAAGCTGGTCCTTCTTCACCACCAGCCGCCGGCTCCGACAGCGTCCCGCTGGCCCGTTGATCCTCCAAGTACTCCAGGCCCGACTGGACATGCTACCTCTCCTCCAGGCACAGAACTAGTGACGCTGCCATCAGCCGCCGCAGCAACAGCCACGGTGGCAGCTACGCTTTCAGCAGCAGACGTGACTCCAGAGGCCCGCACACTAGCGCCAGTTTCAGAGACGCCGGGTCCAGCTGGTTCCACAACCTGCCGCCTCCACACATCACTACTGCCTTCTCCATTCCCCAGGTACAGCAGCGCTTCACAGGGGTATGCCAGTCTCAGAGCACCCAAGGAAAATAATAACATAAGTAGCCAGCCTGTAGTATGATGCAGAGAGCACTGTCTAGCCGCTGCTTCCTTGCGCGTAAGGGTAAAGGGTATGCAGCAAGGCTATGACATGTGCAGCCATCATTGCTTTGCACAAAAAGGGCTTCACAGGCAAGTTAATTGCTAGTAAGATTGCCCCTAAATCAACCATTTATCAGATCATCAAGAACTTCAAGGAGAGAGGTTCAACAGTTGTTAAGAAGGCTTCTGGGCGCCCAAGAATGTCCAGCAAGCACCAGGACCGTCTCCTAAAGTTGATTCAGCTGTGGGATCGGGGCACCACCAGTGCAGAACTTGCTCAGGAATGGCAGCAGGCAGGTGTGAGTGCATCTTCACGCACAGTGAAGTGAAGACTTTTGTTTGTTCATAATTTTTAACAATGACTGTAGGTATGGTGGCCATGTGACAGCCTATTTATTAAAGTATATGTAATATGTAAGCAAAATATAACCTCACAAAAAGGTCAACAGGCCTAATACAACACAAGGAGGATGGGCCCAAACCCCAGCCCAACCCCATAACAATTCAAAAGGGGCAGCCAGCTGCCACTCCCCCTTTCCGGGACACATCTAAAGGATGATCACCAACTGCCTATCCCATCCCTTCACACAATAAGGTGCAGCCCTTTCATTCCCCTGTGGGAGAAAGGAAGCTCACCTGGACCGGTGGTGCCCCCACAGGGCTCTTCCCCTTAAAATGCCTAACTGAATGCACTATCTGCGCCTCAGGGAATTCCAACCCATTTACCCCACAGCTGGCTGTCCCTCCCACCACAACCAACGCCACCATACCTTAAGTAAAGCTAACCTAAAACAGCTGAAAACTAAGTACCAAAAGAAAGACCCCCTTCTAACCAGAATTGTCATCACCAACAGCTGGCCCAACATCTAAAGCCCTAATAGCCAGAACTAAATCATTAATAAAAACGAGCATCCCTGCCTTATTGTGGTGACACCAACTGTAAAAAAATTTATATCCAGGAATGTAATCCCGGAATGGTCAACCACAAGCCCCCTAACCGCAGGAAGAGCCCTCCTAACAACTAAATTGACCCTATGCTTAGCTGCCTCGATGGCGGGCAGGCTTATGGCCCCTTGTCAATTCAACCGAGGGAGTATCCATGACCAGCCCAGTCAGCAGAAGGAAAGCCTTCCCACCAACCGGACCATCTCCTCCGTATAGTGACCCTCAAGTCCAAGGAAGTCCTGAACGTCATGTCATTTCCCCCGAGATGTACAAACAACAAACACATATCTACAGATTGTCTGCCAAAATACATCCTAAAAGGTCTCCCAGCACATTCCCCCAGCATTGGAAAAACTGCAATTCAGGATGTAGTGTGTAGACGACCACCCCAGGAGACTGCCACACCTAAAAGAAATAGGTATGACCTACTGTTTGACCCATATGAAGGAAGCATCTGCCCACAGGCCTAAAATAAATACAAACAATTAAGAGCAATCGTTAAAACCAGCAAAACAAAAAAACAACAGTACTTAGCAGAGATAAAAAAAAAGAAAGCAACACATCACCAATGCATGTAAATTACATTTTAAGTAAATGTACCAGCTAAAGGGTGGGGGGAAGGGTGGTGTGTGAATGTGTAAGTCCTGACTTGTCAAGAGGCAGAAACATAAAAACTTTTCCAGGTGGGTATAAAACTCGGGGCTTAAGTCACCCAGCAGGAAACAAAAGTTAATCAAGACCCCCATCAAAGATGGGAAGTAGCTAATCCCAAATCAGGAGTGAAGAACTAGATCAAAACCTAATATATCTGCGATATACATTAGACTTCCATCTTCCCAAAACCCCAATGTCAGCAATCAACCGCCTGCCGCTACCACAGATGGAGCAGCCCAAATCAGAAATGATTGTGTTCCAAAATCGCCCGGCAAAAAACCCAGAGACAGGATGCAGCGCTACAAGATCCACCCAAATTGCTATCTGGTTGCTGGGGACCCATCAGGATGCATCAACCACGCTCCAGATCATCGGACAAATATTTTTGTCGGAGCAATGGTACAGAGTAACTCAACTGCCCCTACCCGTCTGATTGGTATTAGACTGCTGCACCCTGCAAAGCATAGATTCCAGGCTAAGTATATGTTTCCGTAACAGAGGAGGGTCTGAGCTCCTATATGCCGTTACCCACTTGCACACCTGGAATGCCCCTCCAAACGCAATGAAAAATGCCAGCCCAAACAAAAAAGCATCATAAGGCGATGTGCAAACTGAACAAACTAATGCCACCAAACGCCGTACTAACGATCCATTGATGGGCCAGCGCAAATCTGGGGGGACTGGATTCACCCTGGCCCATCCTTTCAAAACCCGAGAAAGAAAACAGGATTTTGTAAAATTCCCTCTTCCTTGCAACCGCAGAAAAAATTATGGCCCTCATTCAGAGCCGCTCGTTAACAGCAGTACGCACGTTGCGTTCCGATGTTGAGAAAGCGCGCATGCGTCGGTGTAACACTGCGCATGTGCGTACGGCATATTGCGAGTTTTTTTGTCTCGTTCGTCAAATTGCGTACAGGAAGTGACATGTCAAATGTGATTGACAGAACAGGGTGTTTTTGGGCATTGACGGGGTGGAGATGGAAAAACGCAGGCGTGGCGAGGCATTTTTTGGGCGTACATACATTATCTGATGCGAACGTCAAATGTGTTCGTACCAAGTCATACGTCACTGGATGATCCTCTTTCCGTTCAAACTGCTCGCACAGCTTGGGGTCTGGATTACTCAACCACATTGGCGATGGCCTTCTCCTCCGTCCCGGCCCTCCACGATGTTGCATCGATTAATCACTGCTTGTCAGAAAAACAATCAGTTTTGTATTGAAAACCAGCTTGTAATGTGTTTGGAAATCAGTTTTTTTGGTTAGCACAAAACCGTACGCAGGTGGAAATCATAGCTGCTAATTTCAGGTTTACACAATCAATTCGCGTACATTTGTTGGTCTTTTTTTTGGGGCTGATATTTGTTTTTTGTGCTATTGTAACAATAATGTCATCATGTTTGTGTGTATTTTTCCAATTTGAATTTGTCGGGCGAATTTGCATCCTTATGTAAATTTTAAAGTGTTCCTTAAAGTGCCCTTTTTTTTTTATTCAACTTTTAATTTTTTGGGTGCTCGTTTTTGCCTTGTGGGCCAGGATTAAATGTAAACCATTTCTAAAATAATGTCAGAATACAATGTCGAACATTTTTTCACAATTTATTGGAAATTAAAATCAATTTCTGGCACATTTTTGGCCCAAACATTTTTGGCAGTGTTATTCCTAACAAAAATATAATTTGTCCAAACATAAAAGGTATGGAAACTTCAATCAAAAATGTAAAAACAATTCACAAGAAAGGAGAGGGAAGTTTTGGCCAGAAAGGAATATGGGGAAGCACAGAAGGAGTGTGGGAAAAGTAGCCAGTGCTGTCAACGTTTTTCCCCCGTTTGGCTGGGGGAGGGAGGGCGCCAGACCGGGTCCGGGATGTCATCGGGCTGGCCTGTCCAGAGGCAGATGTTGTGGCCTCTGGACTAGGCACAGGGCTAGGCACATTTGGAGGATTGGCTGATGTTGTGCCAGAGGTGGAGGATCCTGATGTTCCGGCAGGAAGGGAGGTCGGCTCCACCATGTGTTGGCGAACGAGCTGCTCCAGGGCATTGGCGATGCGGATGTTGGCCCTGGTATTTTCCGCCAGGGCCTGACCAATGGTCACGTTGGCCGCAGCATTTTGCTCCAGGGCCTCAGCCACCCGTACCAGACTGGCGTCCATCCTCTGCAGAATCTCCGTTTGGAAATCCGATTTAAAATTGAGTTCTGTGAGGAGGGACACTGCCTGCGAGGGGGATTGCCCTGGACTGGCTTCTGCAGGGTCCTCAGCCGGATGTAATGGTTCCTCCCCTGCAGAGCCAGCAGAAATTCTGCGGCCAAGGCTCCCCTCTGGAGCAGACTCATCCGCCTGTGTTTCTGTTTGAAAAATGAGAAAAGACTCACATTAGAATCTACATATTGGCACAATAACATTTCAGAGTTGGTGACATCACAATATTTACCTGGGACAACATGAGGAGCCGCAAAGTCTGGCATGTCCGTATCCATGTTTGACACGCCAAACACCTCCACAGCCTGCACACACCCCTGTGCCAGCTCTTCTAAATCATTCAACTGCAATGACAGGGGTGGGACCCCCACCTGTCCCCCTTGCATGCCTAGCCCTGTCCGCCATTTTTTGTTTCAGGCGATATTTGAAGTCGCTCCATCTGTGGGTGAAAAAGGAACCATTATTCTGGGTTTTTTTTTTGGTTTTAAGGGGGTCAAGTTTTTACTTACCGCCGTTTGACATCCCGGGCTAGACGGACATAATCACCCACCCTATTGACAGCACTGGCTATCTCCTCCCACATTTTCTACTTCTGGCTTACGCCCATATTCCTGTCTGCCTGTGGCAGGATGTCCACACACTTCTGAACCAAAACCTCCATCTCCTTTCTTGTGAATTGTGGCTGCCTTTTCTTTTTCCCTGCTTTGGCCGGAATACTGGGCCTAGCAGCCTCTTCCATGTCATCCTCCTCACCTATTTGTTTAAACGTTGAGAAATTTAAGCTTGACAACTTGCACTATATTATGTTTCAAAATAATCCTTGTTTGGAAATGCATGAAATACTTACCGGCAGACTGTTGGCCATTGTTTCCCTGGTCTGTAGCCATTTCTTATCTCCCAACAAGAAATACACCAGAACGTTTTTTTTTGGTCGTGACGTATTTATACATGCGTCCTTATTTTTCGTCCGCATCATTCATTGTGCGTTCCTATGATCCCTCCTTAATTTGTGCGGGAAAATAAACACTATTTATGACTTGGGGCGTCTCGAGTCGAGGTGGCGGTTGTTGGTTGTTGGAGGTTACGTTGGTGGGAGTGGATTGTTGGCGGGATTTGTATTTGGCGTTGTTTGGAGTGGTTTTTGGTTTGTCTTTTTGGAGTTTTATTTTTCGTTCGCTTTTTTTGCTGTGGTTGTTTTTTGGTAAGTTTTTGCCCGTCTTACTTTTGTTCACTTTGTGTCTCCTTCTTTTTGTGAAGTTTGGCTCTTTAATTTCTTTAAAAATCTCCTTTGTTAGGTTTCTTTTGGCTCTGCCCCAACGACCTTTTTATCCGGTGACTTATATATCCTCTATTGGTAAGTTTATATTTTCCCGTGTTTATTAAATGGTCATGTTTTTTATAACGCAACTTTGTTTGACCTTACACTTTTAAACTTTGGTTTTGTGATTCCGAAATGTATTAACTAATTAGCTTTTTTTTAACTGCGTATTTTTTGCCTTGTATTTGCGAATTAATTAGCGCATTTTTATCTGCGTATTTTTTGCCTTGTATTTGCGAATTAATTCGCGCATTTTTTTTCTGCATAATTTTGCCTTGTTTTTGCGAATTAATTAGCGCTTTTTTATCTGCGTAATTTTGTACCGTGAAATTGGTTGTGATTTCCCTTTAGCAATTTTTTAAAACATTTGGGCCCAAATTGAGGTAGTCTGCGCACTGTCGTTTTGCTTTTTGCCCAAATGTGTGTTTCGACCCTTTTCTGTTTTGTCTTGCACCCAATTTAGATTCCTAAATGTCCACCCGAAATTGTTGCATTGTTTATTTGTTAATATTTATAGGTTTGGAAAATCATGACAATACCCCGGCATGTAACCATCATTGAATTGTATCGTCAAGCTAAGTAATTTTTCATTTATTTTTGAGCCAAAAAACCTTACATTCAATTCTTGCAATTTCAGGTTGATCTTGGTCGGATTGTTCTGGCCATGCTCCCGGAATCCGACCAACCTCAATCTCGTCCCAGGCGTAGGCATCGTAGGCGTGCAAGGCCCCAGATATATCGAACATGTGTCACCCTTTTTGGAATGCCCGATGATGAGGTGTTAAGACGCTACCGTCTTCCGCCCCAAATCAGCATAGACACTCTCTCATTAATAGAGAGTGATCTTGAGCGGCAAATTGACAGTCCTACAGCAATACCACCACTTGCGCAATTTATGGCAGTGTTACATTTCTGTGCCTCAGGATCGTTTCAAACAACGGTGGGAATAGTGGCGGGAATCTCACAATCCTCCTTTTCCCGGATCCTGAGGGCAGTGATGGAGGCCCTTTTCAAGCACCTCCATCATTTTATTCAAATGCCTTTGGATATGGGTGCCCTTAGTGTGGCCAAGGCCAATTTTTACCAAATAGCTGGCTTCCCACACATCATAGGGGTTGTGGATGGTACTCACATACCACTTCAGCCTCCAGCACGGCTGGAGGCCATATTTCGCAACCGGAAACACTATCACTCCCTGAATGTAATGGTGGTATGTGATGCCTCCCTCCAGATCCTGTCCCTGAATGCAAAATTACCCGGAAGTGCACATGACTCATTCGTCATCCGGCAATCAGGGATATGGCACAAATTAAACAACCTACAAGCTGGTGATGCGTGGCTTCTGGGTAAGTGGAGACCTTTAGTACATAACAATGTTAAGCTTGATACACAGTGATCCTGATGTTGTCACTTCTTTTTCACAGGAGACAGTGGCTACCCTTGCACGCCCTGGCTGCTCACTCCTTATTTGGCTCCCACACCAGGGCCACAAAGTAATTTTAATGCCGCACTTACAGCCACCAGGCAAGTGGTGGAGCGCTGTATCGGCCTTTTAAAAGGCCGATTCAGATGCCTCCACCGCTCTGGTGGCGAGCTCATGTATTTGCCGGATATGGTTTCGAAAATTGTGGTCCTGTGTGGGATATTTCACAACATCGCCATAAGGAGTGGTGTCCCAATGCAGCCAGAGGATGCCTTGCCTGAGGATGGCCCCCGTGAGGTTGGTCGGAGGTCTGTATGTGGGGGGGCCATACGCAATGATTTGGTGGCCAGATATTTTAGGTAATTATTAGCCAAAAAAATGTTTTTAGACACAATGTGGTAAGGATTTTTGGAGACCATTTAATTAATTTGTTTTTTGTTTCCCATCTTCTGTTTGATTTCATAATCTTTGGGACTCAAACGATGACTACTTCCTGCTACCCAAAAAAAACCTTCATGGGGACACATTGGATATATATTCTGGAACCAATATTGCAACGCCACATTTGTGGAATCATGTTGGCATGCTCATTCGTCAACCAGTTCTTGATTTTTCATTTCTTTTGTCATATGGTGTTTGATGGGTTGTATTTTTTGTTTTCACTGTGTGTATTGTTTGTGAGTCAACACTTTGGTTTTTTAGTTATGTTGTGAATAGATGTTTTGAGAGTGTAATTTTGCAAATTTTATTGACCATTACAAGCAAGTGTAACCAGGTTCACCCACGTTAAAATTTATTAAGGGTTAATCCTGTAATGACGCAATTTGATCTAAATTTAAATATGCTTTCTGGGTCAAAACCAACACCAAAATTAATTCTGTACAACCAGTAGGCTTTGTAAGCTCGGCCTAAGCAGGTTGCCCCCCAAATTGGAACATGTAAAATGTAGTAATATATAAATTGTCACACACAAAAAAAGGCCAAGCAGATTGATACTGTTAGGTGTTTCATGTGCCTGTTTCCCTAAAAAATACAACACACAATCTTAGTGACATTAATTGCAAATACTTGCTGGAAGAGTCTACTTATGTCAGTGTAAACAATCTAAGATTTGGAGACAAGGAATGAGACAGAACGTTAAGTTTACATTTTTAATTAATACAACTATTTAAAAAAATAAATTAGGGACGCAGGATGACAGACATATGGGTCAAGGACCACCAGCAGCCTGATGACGTAGCCCCGCATCCTTTCGACGCATCTGGCTAGGTCCGCCAAACGCCTCTGGTCCTCTGTGGGTTAGAAAAGTGTGGGGCTTAATACATAATTAATGAAACCCAATGAAAAAACAAGCCAAACCAAGCTATCCAAAAATGACAATATTGTGACCAAAAGCACATTTAACCAAAAAAATCCAAGGACCCAAAAATGGACACCCAAAAAATTGCACCAAAAAACATCAGATTTTGACAGGTGGGATATGTGTATGGGGAAATCAGCAGTAAAAGGTAAAGACAAACAGAAAATTACACCAAATTGTGACAACCCAAAAAAAGTAAAAGGCACAGACACAGGATTAGATACAAACATTTAAAAAAAAAAAAAAAAAGGCAAACATACCGTTCAAAATCACGCCCGGTCCAGAAGCAACTCCCTCGTCCTCCTCGGAGGTGCCAACATTCCCCAACGAGGTGGGAGGGGTGATTTGGGATTCAGGGGAGGGGGTGGTTGGAGGGGAGGGGGAATTGGGATGGAGGGGAAGGAGCCCCGACACATGTTCCACAGGGTCTGTGCAGGCTGGGGAGGAGGGGGAAATTATGGAATTTTGGGGTGTGGATGTTTGGCTGGGGGTTGGGGAGAGGGGCCGAGAGCGCCGTCTTTGACGGCGATGACGCCGTAGTCTTCGCTCTGCCCCTAAAAGATGGGAAACAAATTGTGGTTATTTTCGACCCTGACCTTGTTAAACGCTAATTTCTGACACCACAAATATGTAAACATGCACATGCAGATATGAGTACAAAGAATAAATAGGACATACATGAAAACATGCACATGCAGATATGAGTACAAAGAATAAATAGGCCATACATGAAAACATGCACATGCAGATATGAGTACAAAGAATAAATAGGACATACATGAAAACATGCACATGCAGATATGAGTACAAAGAATAAATAGGACATACATGAAAACATGCACATGCAGATATGAGTACAAAGAATAAATAGGACATACATGAAAACATGCACATGCAGATATGAGTACAAAGAATAAATAGGCCATACATGAAAACATGCACATGCAGATATGAGTACAAAGAATAAATAGGCCATACATGAAAACATGCACATGCAGATATGAGTACAAAGAATAAATAGGCCATACATGAAAACATGCACATGCAGATATGAGTACAAAGAATAAATAGGCCATACATGAAAACATGCACATGCAGATATTAGTACAAAGAATAAATAGGACATACATGAAAACATGCACATGCAGTTAGGGCCACAAAGATAAACATGAAAACCACAGTCAAAAAAACTTACTTTCCGCGATCTGCATGCGAAAGCATGCCAGCAAGCGGGGCATCCGTCGTTGCAGGTCGGACCACCTGCGCTCCAGCTGGCCGTTCTGGCGGCGTGAGCCGAAGGAACGCAGGCGGCCACGTACCTCCGCATATGCGGAACGCTTTTCCCTATTGGTGATGGGGGGAGGCTGGCTGGTGATCCGCCTGTCCATCACCTCGGTTAACACCATTAGCTCGCGCCTGGTGAATGCCGAGGCTCTCATGATGGCAATGGTGTATTTTATAAAAAACTATTTTAATAAAGACCCGAAAATAAATTTGATTGGCTAATGTATTTGGGTAATTAACAGGACAAATTCTATTGGTTAGTGTATGAGTCGTGTTCGACAGGGCCACAAATCTTTTGCGAGTTATGATAGGCTTGATGCAGTGACATGCGTAAGCTAATTTAAATAAAGAAATGAACCCAGTAAAATATGCGTGGTTAAAAACAAAGAAAACAAATGTTTAATTGGCTCAAACATGTATTTTGACAAATAACAGCGAATGTTTAAGCCGTACGTATTCTGCGGGTAAACACAAACACGGACAAGAGTAAAGTTTATTGCATTGCCAAAAAAAAAAAAAGACGAGCAATTAAGATAATTGATATATTGATTGGCATGATACGATTGAGGGAGGTAGGCAGAATAATGGAGCAGGTAATCGGAATCTGACAGGCCCACTTCTGGGTTGAACTTGTGCGTGCGTTCCCTGCAAGCCACATTGGGGATGTACACTCGCTATTTGGCACGCTCGTTAGTTAGAGGAGGGGTCGGTAGAGTTTGGGGAGGATGTTTAGATGCGTTCGAAATTACGAGCGAGTGCTTGAATTAACATATTTCTGTACGTACGCCGAACGTACGAACGCCCACTTGCGTCCGGGTCTGAATGAGGGCCTATATTCCCACCAGAACTATCCCCATAGCAGATCTCGAATGATCCTGAACATAGCAACGTAAAATAAAGACAATAATCAAATCACTCTGATGCTTAACCTTGATTGACCTGCCTATCAGCGAATCGCTCCCATTCACGCTATGCCGTTGTGTAAGATCGGAATGTTGAAGTGGCCAAAGACCTCCGAGCTAGGCCCCCCAAGTTGGCCGGCTAACCTGCCAGACAACAGAAAGGCACTGCTCACCGACAAACTCAGCCTGCGGGGCCAGAACGCAAAATCTCACCCAATTGAAACGAGAGAGAGTGCCAGCGATGCCATTTTCCACCCCAGGTACATGTGGCTAATGCTGCAAACAACAAAGTACAATCTGCGACAGAAGTGCAAGGAACCCCCATGCCCGTTGCTTATTAACTGCGTGAACCATCCCCAGATTGTCACACCAAAAAATTACCTTCTTGTTCTTCAGCTGCCCTCCTCACAGCTCCAAAGCCACCATAATGGGGAAAAGCTCCAACAAAAGCAAATTCCCTGTCAAACCTACAATGACCCACTCATCACAGCGCACCACTACCCTTGCCAGTAAGCCCGAAAACCTGATGAACCGGCCGCATCTGTGAACAACTGAAGAACCACATTGTCCATGGAACCAGAAACCCAAATTCGAAGCCCATTGAAATGTGACAAAAAACTCTTCCCAAATCCCGACATGTCTCAGCCTAAAGGGAAGAGATGGACACGTATGGGACAAGGAGAGCAAGATTGGGGATTCAGGGTCTGTAATAACCAATGTTCCAGATAGGAATTCTCTTCTTGTCTTATTGTTTCTTTTTAAACTGTAACCAGAAACTAATTTACTCACAGCTCCAGGTTGCTGCTATGGAATCTGTGGAAGCTCCTTCTCGGGTCTGGTCCGGGATCTGTTTGCTGTACCCGCTGAAGGTAAAGCACATCCTTTCACCCATCACACTGTAGTGTCGGGAGTGCGGTGCTGAGGTCAACTTCTGTACCACAGCTTGCAGGACAGGACTGTGGGCCTGATTCAGACCCGCTCGCCAGCGCTGAGCGCTCGAAAGCGGGTCGATGTTGGCCCAGTGCGCATGCGCACGAGGGAGCCGGCTCCAGCCAAGCCGTCGCTCCGGGTCTCGCTACAAAGGGGGCGTGCTGTCGATGGTGAGTGACAGCACGCCCCCTTTGGTGGGCATGCCAGGGGCGTGGCTGCCCAGACGGAGGCGTTCCCATGGGAACGCCTACCGTCTGGGGGAGTGCTCTCGGCTCTGATAGAGCCGAAAGCACTCCAGGGCTTGCGGCAATGAGACCCTACCAAAAGGGTCTCGTTGCAAGCCCGAGACCATCGCGTCCATCTTTTTGGCCGCTAGCTATAGCTGTGGGTGGTCACCCACAGCTATACGAGCGGCCAGGAGGCTGCTCAAAAAAAACAGAGGGACGGCCCTGATTCAGAGCGAGCACTCTGTCAGAGCGTCCAGCTCTGAATCAGGGCCTGTGTGTGCTGATTGGGCTAACTGTACAGCAGTGACCGCCGCCGTATCCATCAGTCCACGGAGGTGTGTTCTGCCGTATCTGGAGATGGACCTGAAACACTCACCTTCCGGCGGGAGTATCTATGTGGTGTGCACAGCGTGAAGTTCGGTCTTTCTTAGATGTTGACAAACTTTGTGAGAGCTACCTCAGGATCCCAGTGCTGTATGGTTCTGATGTGAATTGGAATAGTAGAGTGAAATTTGTATGTAGACGAACACGTTTTGTCCGTCACAGGCGGCCTTTTTTAAGGTAACTTATGTGTATGTAGTCTCTGTTTAAATAGTGCAGAAGGATACACTTTCCCTCTCCCATTGGAGGGTACTTCATCTTGCATCATAGGTAGTGAACTATGTTGATTGGGCCTTTAGAATTGTAAACAAAGGAGCCAATTGGTACGCTCTGAATCCAATCTTTCTCAGCTTAATGCTCGATAAAGATATTAGGGACAAGTGAAGGGAAACAGTGAGGTGGGAGTAGGGTATATACATAAATTTAATGATTAATCAATTTTTTCTTAATATGGTTGCATCTTTATATTTAGCAAATGGACTATTGGAGCATAATCATTACGTTACTTACTGTAGTCTTATAAGCAAAGTATATATGAACATATACCAGAATCATCTTTATTGGCCAAGTATACAGCCGTATAACCGGAAATTTCGATCTGGTTTACTGCATGCCAAGAGCTCACATAAATAACAATTCACAATCCAGTCATAAAATAATACATAAATAAAAAAACAAACAAACCTGTATGATTAATACTACCTATACTTGAGGTTCCTCATTAGTTTTACCCATCTTGAATGAGCCTTATTCTGTTTTTATATTCTTCTTATTGTTTTAATCAAATAGGAATTTAGTTAGAATTAATTTATTAAGGGTTTTACTGTCAGTCTCTTCTGGGTTGTACATTAGTGATTATGGTCTATCCCATAAATGTTCTGTTCTATGATCTAGTACAATAGTACATATGTTTCATGTAGTGAGGATTACGGACCATATAGTAAAAATTCTTTATTTATGAATTTCTTTGTTATTGTCTTGTTCTACCTGATTATTTCTATCAAATTGTGCATATCTATGTAAAAAAGCCAAAAAGACCGACTTTCAAGGTGTTGAACATTATTCCCTTACCTTTAGTCTGTTTTAATTGATACTGAAGAGTACCACAGAAATATTCCATATTACATACAGAGGATATGTACAGACATCTCTGTATATAGGTGGCCTCAAATATTCTCAAGTATTTTGCAGTCTGTTTCCATGTGGCATGTAATATAACGTATCTAACTGTCTATATAAGGCGGTAACTTTATGATGATGGCGTGGGTTATCTTTCTGATCCTATAGGATAGTTTGTATCTCCAGATCAATATTGAGTCCATTTGAAATCACAGTTTTCAACTTGAGGATCCATTTGATTTCTTCTTTGCTTAACATTTTACTGAAATCCCCTTCTTTCCAATTTTGATTTACTTGTTTCATGCCTACAGTATGGAGGATAGTTCTGTGGCATCTTAACTGTGTGCAACTTTAAAGTGCTGTGAAGTTCTTAAAAAGGCGGCAGAGTTTGTGGCTATGTTCCCAGGAATACCAATAATATGTGCCGGGGACTTCAATAACGTAATGAATGACGTTGTGGGATGGTGGGTACACTACCACACGTGTTCTGGACATATCCCATGGTTCAATCACTTTGGAACCAAGTATTTAATCTCATAACCCGGGTTTTGAAGATTTCTATAGATCCGGATCCTTTAATAGCTATGTTCCATATATATCGGGGTCCCATATCCAAAAATGATCGTTATGTTTTGGGACATATATTAATCTCTACAAAATTACTAATAGCTCAGCAGTGGAAATCTAATATTATTCCCAATATACAAGCTATTGAAAATAAAATTCAGGCCCATTACGAATTCGAAACGGCAGGGGCCAAATACTCGTCATCATTCTCTAAGCCCTTGGTCCGCTGGTTTGTATGGACCGAATACAGAAATCATAAAGGTGGACAGGATGACTGTGTGAATTAAACAATACAATAATATTTTCTAGATTTTATTTGATATAATTTACAATAAGGTTATATGGTAATATTGAGTATCGAGCTGAGTATGGAAAAGTTATTGGATAAGGAAGAGGTCACGACTAAGTGAATGTATGTTCCTCATATCAGTGCTATATTTTTGGTATTTGTATTTAAGAAGTTATACGGAGTCAAAGATATAATTATACTGTATGTACCTTTCTAAGTGGAGTCAGCTGTTTATGTAATTTAATTTTTTCCCCAATTTTTTTTTTTCTATTAGTTATTATTGTTTATTTTATTTCTATTGTTATTTTGTATTTTCTGTATGTTTTTATTATATATATAGCCAAAATTTCTCTTTGAAAATCAATAAAAATTGAATATTGAAAAAAAAAATAACGTAATGAATTTGTCATTAGACAGACATGTTGGCACGGGTCAGGCTGGTAGAGACCGGTGGACTGGGTTTGCGAACATGGTGAGTGAGATGGGCTTATTAGATGCATGGAGGCTTAGACACCCACACGACAGGCAATACTCATACTTCTCCTCTACTCACAGATCATTTTCTAGAATTGACCTGGCCCTAGTAACACCAAACATTATGCCGCGTATACATAGGATTCACTACCAAACTAGGGGCATCTCTGACCACTCCCCTATCTCACTGACCATTGATTTAGAAGGCCATAGAGGACAATTTATCTGGAAATTAAATCCGTTTTGGCTAACACGAATGGGTGCTGGTCTCGAACTGGAAGCTGCATGGTCAGAATTTTTTTATTTAAATAGTGAACCAGTTTTTCGTCCTAATTTGTGGGATACTTTTAAGGCATTCCTTAGAGGTACGTTGATACAGAGAGTAGCCAGCCTTAAATTGTTCTATAAAAAACAGCAGCTTGAATTGGAGACAATGTGTAGAACGCTGGAGCTGACTTACCTTTCTGATAACTCTGAATCTAACAGACAGGATTGGGTGGATGCGCAAAAGGCATGGACAAACTGCCTGGAGGATAAGGCAAACTTTAAAATGCTATTTTCCTCTCACCTCCAATATGCCTCAGGGGATAGACCTGGATCATATTTGGCCAAGTTAGCTAGAGGTGAGAGACCATCCATAAATGTAGCCTAAATCATTGACCACGATGGTGTGATATACAATAAGTTACCAGATATTGCAGAAGAATTTGTTAAATACTACCGGCAATTGTATAGTTCCCGTTTGTGTGATGGGGTACAGGATATTCGTAACTATTTGGCAGATATATCTCTTCCAAGACTTAGTCAAGACGACCGTGATTTATTATATTCCCCCATAACCATAGAGGAGATTGAGTTGGCCATTAACTCCTTCCCCACCAGAAAAGCCCCAGGGGTGGATGGGATCCCTCTCGAGTTGTATAAGAAACATAAAGCCTTCTATTTGCCCTGCCTGCTTAATCTTTTTAACCAAATATATGAATATAACAAGCTTCCGGATTCTATGTCAGAAGCTCTAATAATTGTTCTACCCAAGCCCGGTAAGGATGCCTCACGTACAGATTCATACAGGCCCATATCGTTATTACCCACTGATGTAAAGATAATAGCTAAAATTCTAACTACCAGACTCAACCAGGTTATACTACAACTGGTTCACCCAGATCAAACAGGCTTTATGCCTGGCAAATCAACTGCCATTAATCTCAGACGCCTGTTTACTCATTTGCAAATGCCTCGAGATGATGACTCAACATCTGTCATTATGTCTCTTGACGCCGATAAGGCATTTGACTCCGTGGAGTGGGAATACTTGTGGGAAACACTGGAGGGATTTGGAATTGGTCCGGGATATATAAAATGGGTTAAATTACTGTACTCAGCTCCAGTAGCAAGAGTTGCGGTAAATGGATTTGTCTCCTCCCAGTTTCCACTGTACCGGGGTACTAGGCAAGGCTGTCCCCTGTCACCTATTTTGTTCGCCCTTGCTATTGAACCACTGGCGTGCAAAATCAGAGTCTGCCATCATATAATAGGACTTACTGTGGGAACTAAAACAGATAAGATTGCGTTATACGCAGACGATATTTTACTGTTTATTTCAAAATATACAGTTTCCATGCCATATATTTTAAGTACTATAGATACTTTCGGTAGATACTCTGGTTTACGAATAAACTGGGACAAATCCTACGTACTTCCATTTGTAGATCCCTGCCCAACTGATTCAGTTTTACGACTCTCGCTACAATGGGTAAATTCTTTTAAATACCTTGGGATTTGGATTTCCAAAGATCCCTCGCGGTATCTGCCCCTTAATATCAACTCACAGCTGGAGTTTATTAAAACTCGAATCTCTGTTTGGGGCAAATTACCACTCACTATGACAAGCCGGGTTAACATAGTTAAAATGGTCTTGCAACCCAAACTACTGTATGTTCTACACCATTCCCCAATATATATTCCACAACGAATATTTAAACAGATTGATGGCCTGCTTTCCTCTTTAATTTGGTCTAGTGGGAGAGTTCGAATCAAAACTGACACATTGACTAGACTTAGAGATTCGGGAGGACTAACATAGCCCTCATTCAAATTATACTACTATGCCACACAACTGGCACACCTATGGGAGTGGTTCCAAGTATTACAGTCGAATTCAATGCTTAACTATATTATGGCCGGGAGCGGCACGGGTTTGTCTCCAGTTCAACTACTCCTTAGTGATAGTTTGATAATTGTTAGAATCCCCTTATTTAAACAAGCTGTAATGATTTGGAGAATGGCCTCGCGAATTCTAAAATTGGAGGGATTAGATGAGCTTTCTGAGTTACAAGTTGTGGAGGTATGGGGAAAATGGGGAGTGACATCTATAGGGCAATTATATCAAGAAGGATATCTGAAATCTTTTCAACAAATTCAGGACGCGTTTAAAGTCCCTGGGGAATACTTTTATAGATTCCTTCAACTCAGGCATGCACTTAATGCTCAATTCGGAAAGGCTCCTCTGCTTCTTCGAGACTCACTGCTTAAAATAACGATGAAGTCTATAGGTTCTCGCTGCCTGATTTCTATTTTATATAATAAATTATTAGATGGGCACCACGACTCAGACCTAGCACACATTAGACAAAAATGGGTAAACGATATTGGTGCACTCTCGGACGAGGCGTGCAAGAAGCCCTGGCCAGTCCACGCACTGCCACAGTATCTGCTCGATTTCAACAGATACAGTTGTTCATACTTCATAGAGTATATATGACACCTACTAGGTTACACACAATTGGGGGTAGGGCAAACACACAATGTCCTAAATATAACTCATCAGAGGGAAATTTTTGGCACCTTATATGGCAATGTCCAAAGGTAAACACTTTTTGGCATGAAGTATGTCGCATTATATCTGATACGGGTATACCAAGAGATGTCCTCACTCCGGTATCGTGTGTTCTAGCTAACATTGAAGATGATTCTATTGGTAAATACCCTAAAATATTTGTAAACAATATGTGCATGCTTGCTAAAGTGTGCATAGCGAGGGAATGGATGGCATCTTGCGGCCCGAGTATTAACGCGTGGCTATCACAAAGTCGTTTCCCACGAAAAATATGTATACATAGCCAGGAAATCGGAAAAAAAATACTTTAAAATTTTGTCTAACTGGCTTGAATCTTCATATGCTTGCCATGCCAATTAAAAGTCTGTTGGTGATTGCTTATTGAGTCCTGCTGGTACGTGTCAAATGTTTGAAATAATAAGTTGTTCTATACATGACGCCTAAGATAAGATTTGGCAAGATATCTATATTATTTGAGACTTGGTTGATTGTAATTAACTGTAAAAGACCATGTTTGTTCCCTTCAGAAAATGTGTTCTTTTAATATATATTTTGAGTTGATGATCTAAATATAATGTAATAAGAGATTATATATATATATATATATATATATATATATGTCCTCTTTGAAATGATATGCATACATTTATTGTGAGCCAACAAATTATACTATATTGTTCTATAACAATTCAGCACTGTTATTTTAATTTTATGTTTGTAACTGTTTATTAAAAAATCAATAAAAATGTATTGAATTAAAAAAAAAACTTTAAAGTGCTGTGAGACACTGTGTTCCTCAGAACATTTTGCAATATTCCTTCGGTGTTCATCTATCCTCTGTTTCAGTGGCCTAATTGTTTTTCCCATGTACTGTTTCTTGCATGGACAAGACATGAGGTAAATTACCGCTTTGGTCTCGCATGTAATTATCTCCTGAATTTTGTAGCTTGTATTCGATGAATTAGATGTCAATTTTACCGTGGGTCTTGTGGCTTTATATCTGGAGGTTCTGCAGTTCAGACATATTCCGCAACAGTAGAAGCCTTTGTTCTGTGTTTTGAGTAAAGATGTTTTTTTTGGAGGTAGATGATTTAATACCACATCTAAAACTAAAATTTTAAGAAAATATGAACGAAACAAAAGTTTTGGAGTGTGGAATTTGCCCCTTCAAGTCGGCCTAATGACTTTGAGGTATTTATTGACCTTCAGAAATGTATTAGAAAATTGACCTTAAAAAAGTTCTTTGATGAAAAAACCCCAGATATCACTGGGGAACCAGTCTCTATTTTTAAGAAGTCTAAATTTTTCCCTGCGCATAAAAAGGGTTGTTACATAGAGACATTTGAACGTTTAGTAAAAGAAGATTTGGACAGATTAGAACTAAAACCAATAAGTAAAATGAATCTCACGAAAAATGAAAGGGCAGCCATTAAACCATTGAAGGATAACCAACAGATAGTGATTAAACCCGCTGATAACGGGGGGAGTGTGGTTATCCTTGATGTAGACGATTGCAACTCAGAAATTATACACCAATTGGCTGATATTAGTACATACAAAAAATTACGTACTAACCCATCTAATGCTATTATTAAAAAACTAGAAAAAGATCATTGCTGAAAATACACAAGAATTCATCCGAATTGAGAATCCTTCTTTACCAGTATTACATGTGTTACCCAAGATTCACAAAAATATAGAGAAGCCCCCAGGACGCCCCATTGTGGCAGGTACCAACTCCATACTCTCCAATCTAGGTCTTTTTTTGAGGTGGTATTACAAAAATATCTGTTCCTGCTATTCTTTGTTTCAAATATTTATTTTTTTGGGTTACCTCCGTCCATTTACCCGGGAGTGGAGGAGATACCCTTTTAAGAAATAATAGACTCATAACAAATATAGAGAATTTTATTTGGATCTTACTTTTTTGTCTTTTTATGTTTTTGTATTTTGATCATTGTATTTTATCAATAAATCCATGGATTTTTTCATCTATCGATGGTATACACTTTTGGATTATTTCTATAAGGACATTATTTGTTTGTTTGAACCTTGGAGTAAAGAGTCCCCCCTAAAACAAAGAAACCTTGATGGGAACGTTTATACCTAGTCCTAGGTGAGTGTTTGTCCAAATGGGTTTCATATGAGAAACGTGTGAAAATCAATATCTAAACCGTGATATGATGCAAGAAAGATTGTGAACGTATTTTTCTGTTGGGAGGTGAGTCACAGACGGAAGACTCTAGACTATTCGAGGTGTTCCTGTACCCTGGGCATAATCTGTTGTGTATTCGTTCTTCCATTATTCAAGTGACATTCTTCACCCCGACAAGATCAATTATTAGAAGACCGCGCATTTCAATTACTCTATTTGTTGTTGTCTACATATGATTTGGAGGTGTGGTGCCCCTAAGAGTGGACTAAGCTGCGGTTTGTGGGGCGCTGGTTGCCTTTAACATCTTTTGTATTAACATCTTTCCTGAACACGACTCTGGGGCCTCCTGGTAGTTATTTGGCCAATGTTGCATCTTTAGATAGTATTGCCCAATGCTCACGTAGGGTGTGTTTAATGAGCCGTGCTGCAGAATTATATTCAGTAATAATGCATAAATGGAAGTTTGTGTTGGTATTCCTGTCCTCTTTTTTTCTTATTGTAGATAGATTAGAAGCTGCCCCCGGTCTTTTGTAAGGATCTCCTGAAAGGCTTCTTCTACTTTTTTCTTCTCGTTTTTTTTTTTTTCTGTAGAAACTTTTCTTTTAAAGTCTTGCCCTGTTGGATATAGTCCTCCACATTTGTGCAGTTTCTTCGTATTCTGGTGAATTGTCCTTTAGGTATATTATCCAAACAGGCTGGATAGTGTTCGCTAGTTCACGTCAACCTGTTTCCGATATGTCATTGTTTCCAACTTTTGATCTTTTATAAATATTTCCAGGTTTAGAAACACCACTTTTTCTTTTCTATAGGTAGGTTAAAGAAGGGCCGGTCGGTGGCCACCGGCCCCACTTGAAGTCAATGGGATTTTGCGCTCACTTTGGAGCCTCGCGGTTAGCGATCCAGGGGGTCTAAATTTAAGTGGCTGGTATCCCTGCCCAAGCCTTCTGCGCTTACACACCGAATGTGCGCCCTCCAACCCTTCGGGAACCGGTCGAAAAGTGCGCAAGACTTTACACGCTTCAATGCACCGGTTCCCGGTGGCCTAAAATTCAAGGGAGACCGGTGGCCCTGGGCAGAGAACCGTCTGACTTAGAATCTGTCAAAACTTAGTGCATTGAGCACTACTGGCCGCTGAGAACCGACCATTCAAAGTTGGGGCTCAAGCGGGCTTTTGGCGCCGGTGGCCCCGCAAAGTGGGTCGCTGTTCACCGGTCACAGGTTTGGTTCCTTGCGGGCTAGAGGGACGTGGGACCCCGCATTGGATAGCCCTGCGCCGGGCCTACCATCCACCCATTGGGACCTAAGCTCCCCAGGGCCGGGAACTGGGTGTTTTTTTTAGACCATACGCGCACTTGCCCATTGCTCGGAAAAAGTCAATGGCGAGGTGTTTAGACCCCAATGGTGGGGGGGGTAGGGGGTTAGGTACTCTGCTGAGCCATCCTGGTCGCTCTGCATTGCTTCCTCGAGCCATGGTAAACGCAAGACTTTGAAACGGGTGCAATCCGTACTTTCCGGTTGGTCTAAAATTTCAAGCCAGGCGGCGTTGGATAGGGAACCCTTGGACTTGGATTCCCTGAAAATCTGGTGAATTTAGCTTGTCAATCTGGTGAATTTAGCTTGTCAGGGGAACCGTGGGTGTTACGTCAAAGTCGGCGGTGACAAGTGGGATGCTCGCTCCATAGGCGCCCCGCTTTAAGTCAATGGGATTTTGCTCTCACTTTGGAGCCTCGCAGTTACCGATCCAGGGAGTATAAATTTAAGTGGCTAGTATTCCTGGATAGCCCCACTCTCCCTCTGCTTCCATACCGATTTTGATGAATTTAGCCCGTCGAGACTGAGCACCGGCCGGTTAAAGTCGGGCAACCGGCCCTGGGATTTTGCGCTCACTTTGGAGCCTTGTGGTTACCAATCCGGGGGGTCTAAATTTAAGCATGCCTGGATAGCCCCATCCCTTTTGTGCGTACACCCCAAATTGGGGCTTTCTGGACCCTCGGGAGCCGGGTGCGCGCCGCGCCCTTCGATGCACTTGTTTCCGGTGGCCTAAATTCACGGGACCAGTGGCTCTGGACAGAGAACCGTCTGACATAGAATCTGTAAAAAACTTTGTTAATTTAGCACTTCTGGGCGCTGAGAACCGACCGGTCAAAGTCAGGGCTCAAGCGGGCTTTGAGCTCCGGTGTCCCCACCAAGTGGATCGCGGTTCACGGTCACAGCTCCGGTTCCTCGTGGACCAGAGGGACATGGGACCCCGCATTGGATATTGAGACCTAAGCTTCCCTGGGTCGGGTACCGGGTGTTTTTTTGGACCGAATGCACCCTTGCTGATTGCTCTGAAAAAGTCAATGGCAAGGTGTTTTGACCCCAATGGTGGGGGGTTAGGTACCCTGTGAAGCCTGCGCAGTCGCTCTGCGCTGCTTCCTCGAGCTGCGATAAGTGCAAGACTTTGACCCGGGTCCAATCCGTACTTCCCGGGAGTCTAAAATTTCAAGCCGGGCGGCGTTGGATGGGGGAGCCTTGGACTTAGATTCCCTGAAAATCTGATGAATTTAGCATGTCGGGAACCATGGGTGTCCGGTCAAAGTCGGCGGGCCCACTTTATGTCAATGGGACTTTTTCCTCTCCTTCCCGGGCTCGCGGTTCTCGATCCCCGGGGTCTAAAATTAAATGTGGGGGCTCGTTGGATAACCCTGGTCCTCTCCACCAAATCTGGGGTCTCTTGATTGTCCGGGGCCCAGAGATATCAGGGGGTGAAAATCTTCGCCTATTAATGACACCTAAGAATCCGCCAGAGGAATTCCCCCAGACGTCACAGTGTCGTTGCTGCACGCCACCTTTAGCGGGGCGCCTAACGATTTTACCCGGGCTCCTTTAACCGGGGCCTGGCATAGAGGCTTTTTTCCCAACCTCATCGGGACTTCCGGTAATCCGCGCCCCGGGGTGGGGGTACACGGCTGGTATCCCTGGATAGCCCCATTTCTTCTACACTTACAGACTGAATTTGGCCCATCTGCACCCTCGGGAACCGGGCGCGCGCCGCGACCGACTTTGCGGGCTTCGATGGACTGTCCCGGTGGCCTAAACTCAAAGGACTGGTATCCCTGGTCAGAGAACTGTCTGACTTAGAATCTGTCAAAACTTAGTGCATTTGGCACTTCTGGGGTATGAGAACTGACCGGTCAAAGTCGGAGCTTAAGCGGGCCCCACAAATAGGGTTGTGGTTTATCGGCTCTAGCTCCGGTTCCTCGCAGGCTAGAGGGACGCGTTGGATAGCCCAGTGCCGTGCCTACCATCCACCCATTTGGACCTAAGCTCCCCTGGGCGGGAACCGGGTGGTTTTTTGGACCGAACGCGCGCTTGCCCATTGCAAGGAAAAAGTAAATGGCGAGGTGTTTAGACCCCAATGGTGGTGGGTCGGGGTAAGGGGATAGGTACCCTGTGGAGCCATTCCAGTCGCTCTGCGCCGCTTGCTGGAGCGCGCTGGTAAACGCAGACTTTGGCCCGGGTGCAATCCGTACTTCCTGGGGTTCCTGAGGTTCCCAACAAACTGTATGGCCCACTGCCTGTAGCGTGTAAAAACACGCTGTAGCACATATTTTGCACAGAGAATGACATGGGGAGCAGGGCACAGGGGTCGGAGGGGAGAGTACATAGGGGAGCAAGCAGAAGGGCTACAGAGATGGAGAGAGGGTAAGAGGGGGCACAGGAGAGCAGAAGTGGAACAAACATGGGGAAAGGGGAACGGGGCACAGAGGTGGAAGGGAAGACTACACAGAAGAGCAGACGGAGTACATACATGGGGAAAGAGGAACCGGGGGTACAGGTGGTGGGCAGAGTACACAGGAGAGCAGAAGGGGTACAGACATGGGTAACGGGGAAACAGGAGTGGGAGGGCAGAGTAGCATTTAATAAGGATCATAATCTATTTCTAAATCAGTACAGACCAAAATAGATTGATCTATGTCAAACATCAAACAGGTCACTCCAAGTTGTTTTATTAGCGTAAGTGTTTGTGCGGCAATCCATAGTTATACCCCGAAACATGCATCAGTGTGTGATTAAAAGGGCCCTCAGTGTAAAACGCAAAATAAAGTATTTGTTTCAAAGTGATTTCCACCTGTTATCGCCATGATGCGATGTTCGGCCATCCTTTCCCCGGCAATAACACCCTGTGATAAATCAGAGTTCTGGTGGGCCGCTGTAACAGAACAGCGCTGTGTACTTGAGCCCCCAGCCACAAATTACCAGCAAGTCCCCTCCGCACCTGTCTCTCCCGTTGAGGATTCATGGAGTACAGTGGGAGATGGGCCCCAGGAACACACCTCACTCAGGACACCCGGAGATTCACTAACTACCTTATGCAGATCTAATTGTGCAGAAGTGAGGTGGAACGCACAGGCGGCGGCGTTTGGGCGAAAGGCCGCCGGCAGTGATTGGGTGCTGTGGCCGCTGTGTGTGCGCTGGAGCAGCCAGTCACTGCAGGCAGCATCTTCCCTACTGCTCTGCGGTGCACGTATTCAACAGTGCTGGATACCCAGGGACACCCTGTGCTGCGGCTAATCCCTTAAGGTGCCTACACACTTGGCGATGTGCTCACGATCCGACATTGTGTCCGATTTCCCCTTGAACTCTCCCCCGGCAGCTCCCTGGCAGTCGTGGGCACGATTTGGTGTTAAAAAACTGTCCAATGTGACAACCGATCTATCGTGCCTCCTAACTATTCCCGTACATCGTGACTGAGATTGTCAGATCTGCCCTACAGCACGGCAGATCTGAAGATGTGATGTACGACCTGCAGGGAGGCGAATCGGCATCGTGAGTGGACACTCGTGATTTGGGCGTATTTGACACGATTTGTTGTCACGATGCATCGCAATCGGGCAAATCGTGTAAAAAATCGCCAAGTGTGTAGGCACCTTAACAGGTTGTCAGAGACTGTCCACAGCACAGCGCGTCCCCAGGGATACGGACCCTTTTTAAAAGTGAGTGCCTTTAAAGCTGTTGCAAGGCATGCTGGAATATGTAGTTTAACAGCAGGTGGAGGTCCGATTATTGCACACCCGTGTCCTAGAGGCCTACAAATATAAAAGCATTGTTTAATGACTTATGCTTGAATTATGACAAACTTTTGGATACTTTAACCATTTAAAAAAAAATGTAAACTGTTGAATTTAGTATGTAATGTGAATTAATCTCTTTAATTGTTAAACAGTTCATTACTATATATATTCAGATACAACAAAATACCTAAAGACACTTATTAAAGGCCCACACAAAAATTAATTTTACCAAGATGTTTTTAATTAACAATTCATTATTATTTAGAAACAGAACTGTTTAGTTTTTTAAAAACTTTAACAATTAGGCAAGACGCTCTGGCTCCCAGGGAACGGCACCTTCAGCGTTGAAATATGCAAGGTACCGCTCCCTGACGTCCTTTGCCCGTGCTGTGCCAACTTATGGAAGTGAAGGGCGACTCACTGAGGGCCAGTTGTGAACCACAGGTTCAGTATAATTTGCAGAGGGCAAGCTCATTTGCCTTTGAGTGTTGCGCACCAATAAATTAAGTAGAACACACGATGCGAGGACCACTCAATTGATCTTATCAATCCTCAGGTTGATTGGCGTGTGGTAGACTCTAAAGCGATTGCTGAGGATCCCAAAAGCATTTTCGACCGTCCTTCGTGATCGGGACAGCCGGTAATTAAATACACGTCTTTCTGTCGTCAATGTCCATTGGGCATAATGTTTTAATACATGTTCATGTAAGGCAAATGCCTCATCGGCTACAAAGACATATGTGAAACCATGAGCACATTCATCTGCCGTTGGGAGATTTAGGTTCTTCTTTACCATCCTTTCGTAAAAAGATCCCCCGTCAGAGGCACGACCATTCATCCCAACGTCCACAAATATAATCTCATAGTTGGCCGAAACTATTGCCATAAGGACTATGCTAAAATAGCCCTTGTAATTGAAGTACAAGGAGCCACTGTTGCTGGGTTGGGTTATCCTCACGTTTGCCGTCAATGGCACCACCGCAGTTAGGAAAGTTCCATATCCGTTTGACTTCAGTAGCGATGCTCTGCCAATCAGCGACAGTAGAAGGAAACTGAAATTAGAAAAATAAATAAGGTTTTAGAAAATGGATTACACACTTGTAGTTTTAAATACTGTACACCATCACATGTAAGGACTAATTAAACTGGGTGGTCAGATACTGATCCTAATACAACGGTGTATATTTATTATCAGATAAAGCCGCATCAGCAAACGTTATGTGCGCTGATATGGCTTCACCATCATGTATGATTGTGGTGTTTGTTTGTAATTGCCAGAGGCACTCACCCCTATGGCGCTCCCCGCTCGAGACCTCACAATATCAGCTTAGTGCTGATGCGCTGTATCTCAGTCCAGGCCGCCTACACTAACCATGCATGTGATCTTGCAAGTATTGCGAGATACCTGCGTGAAGACCTGGAGACAGCAGACGGCGCTGCAAGGACAGCGTTGTCCTGCAGTTTAATGACGTATGCTTAAATTATGACAAACTTTTGGATACTTTAACCATTTAAAAGCAAATTGAAACTGTTGAATTTAGAATGTAATGTGAATTAATCTCTTTAATGGTTAAACAGTTCTTTACTATATATATATTCGGATACAACAAAATACCTAAAGATACTTGTTAAAGGCCCACACAAAAATTCATTTTACCAAGATGTTTTTAATTAACAATCCCTTATTTAGAAACAGAACTGTTTAGTTTTTTAAAAACTTTAACAATTAGGCAAGACGCTCTGCTTGCCAGGGAACGGCACCTTCAGCGTTGAAATATGCAAGGTACCGCTCCCTGACTTCCTTTGCCCCTGCTGTGCCAACTTATGGAAGTGAAGGGCGACTCACTAAAGGCCAGTTGTGAACCACAGGTTCAGTATAATTTGCAGAGGGCAAACACATTTGCCTTTGAGTGCTGCGCACCAATAAATTATGTAGAACACATGATGCGAGGACCACTCAATTGATCTTATCAATCCTCAGGTTGATTGGCGTGTGGTAGACGCTAAAGCGATTGCTAAGGGTCCCAAAAGCATTTTCGACTGTCCTTCGTGATCGGGACAGCCGGTAATTAAATACACGCCTTTCTGCCGTCAATGTCCGTTGGGCATAAGGTTTTACTATATGTTCATGTAAGGCAAACGCCTCATCGGCTACAAAGACATATTTCAAACCATGAGCACATTCATCTGCCCTTGGGAGATTTAGGGTCTTCTTTACCATCCTTTCGTGAAAAGATCCCTTTCAGAGGCGCGACCATTCTTCCCAACGTCCACAAATATAATCTCATAGTTGGCCGAAACTATTGCCATAAGGACTATGCTAAAATAGCCCTTGTAATTGAAGTACAAGGAGCCACTGTTGCTGGGTTGGGTTATCCTCACGTTTGCCGTCAATGGCACCACCGCAGTTAGGAAAGTTCCATATCCGTTTGACTTCAGTAGCGATGCTCTGGCGATGCTCTGCTGTGGGGGTAGGGCGTCACCGTGTCCATAGCAACAGCTACAGTGACCTGAATGGTCAATACATAGGTCAGACTATCGGCAATGCTATCTTGTAGCTAGCAGCGCCGATAACGCACTGCGCATAGTTCCCTTATAGTTTACCAGCCAGGCCACCATTAATACATAGGGGAGAAGCGGTGTCAGTGCACTTAATGCACACTGATAACGCTTCTGCCGGTTCATACATCTGCCCCAATGTCACATACAATGTCTCATTGCATGCAATTATCAAAGTGCATAATGTGCAAATTTATCTTACCTTTAAATGCTCAGACTTGAGGGCTTGGTATATGGCCTTACTCATCTCGGGGATGATGACGCCCAAAGCCTGTGGTGAAATTAAGGACCCAAATTTAAGGTCAGCCAAGGATCTTCCAGTAGCTAAAAACAGCAAGGTAGCCACCAGCCTCTCCTCAGCCGATATCGCCCTCCTCATGTTGGTATCCTGTTTCTGGATAACAGGGGTCACAAGCCGCAGCAACTCCTGAAACATCACCTCGTCCATCCGCAAGAAACTCCTGTAGTCGTCCGGATTATTCCCATGAATTTCCATCAACAGAGGCATTATGGGACATGGTATCCCTCCGCAGCAGCCACTCCTTTGTCCAACAAGAGCGAGGCCTTCTCCTCCTCTCGGCCTCTCCCTCTCAGACAAGATCACGACTCCTGCGTAGGCCACCATCATTCGCTGACGATTGGGTTCCATGTCACAGTAGCACAATAGACACACTTTGTTGAAGGCGAGCCAAAAACAAACTAGAGCAAATTAGCAATGCAACGTTGTTTAGCAGGTGTAAACCAAACCAAACTAGCCACAGAGCAAGAAATGTAAAGTCTTTAAATGGCCCCCATCTTTTTATTCCCTCATGGTAGCCCCTCCCACCATATCACACATATCTGCACAGTATACACCCCTCAAGAACACTTGGACCAATCATTGGCATTGAAATTCTCCATCATTTGAACACTGTCAGATATCGTTCATCGTTAATGAAAATCGTTCATGATCGTTGGTCAAATCGTTCATCGTTATAGTTCATAAGAAAAATCGTTCAACGATATCGATCGTCTGACAATACTTTGTATTACTATTGTTCTGGTTCACTTTTCTGAATCATCCTGAAGCAAATTGCTAGGCTCAAAACTCCAAAGGCACTAAGATTTTTAATAGTTTAATTAATGGCATTATGAATTCTGGTTTGCTTCATAGATATCTGTCCAAGGGTTTCGTTAATGCTAGACAAAAGGTCAATTTGTTTTTTAGTGAAAAGATTTTGCTGCTCATCATTATTGTAATCAGACATAAGAGAATTTAACGTTTTCTGAATGTTTACTAATAGGAAAACCTATGCATGACACGTTCTTCAATACAACTATTTTGTTGATTACTAGTTTCAAGTGAACTAAAATTTAAATTTTCATCTATGGGTGTGGAACCATTAATTACTTTTAACGTAATAGTTTCTTCATCAGAGTTTTTAGTCATCTCATATATTTCTCGATCAGGATTCCTGGCTTAAGTTTCACTATGTGGGTTGTCTAGTAAATGTATTTCAGGGGTTGAGATAACACTTTCAGGTACTTGGTCTACATATACGGTTAGAGCTTTGAACAGATCTTGTAAGTCTGTGGATATGATTTAAAAAAATTACATTATCATGTGTAATTCTGAAAATATATGTTTTAGAAATATTAACAAATTAAAAATAATTAAAAAATAAAATAATAGTTTTTCAATGGAGAGGCAATTATTGCTGATAGCATATGGTTATTTCCTTTGTCTCACAATGTTGCTATTTCAATAATCGAGCTACAGGTTGAGTCTCCCATATCCAAAATGCTTGGATAACGGAATATTCCGTATTTTGGAATAATTGCATATCATAATGATATATCTTGGGAATATGATCCAAATATACACACACAATGCATTTATGTGTTAAATACACCTTATGCACACAGCCTGCAGGTAATTGTATACAATATATTTAATAATTTTGTGGTTCAAACAAAGTTTGTGTGCATACATGAAATTCATTTATGTTTCATATACACCTTATACACACAGCCTAAAGGTGATTTTATACTATATTCTTAATAATTTGTGCCTTAGACAAAGTTTGTGTACATTGAACCATCAAAAATCAAAGGTTTCATTATCTCAGTCATGCCAAAATAATTCCGTATTTCGTAATATTCCGTATTTCGGAATATTTGGATATGGGAGACTCAACCTGTATTAACAATCGATAATAAAGGAGGAATGATTGGTTGGGTGAGTTCTAACCCACTAGTAAAACTTAAGCTGGGTACACATTTCTACAAATAGTGGCTGATTGGGTAAAACTCACCCGATCAGCGGGTGCAGTATGTATCCTGCTTGATCCCTTATGAACCACATGTCAGCCACATACACACTGTGCAGACAGAGCACAGTGTATACAAGCTTCTATGGGGTCTGATGGTCGGCCCAATAAATATTACACAGCACTTGAAAATCGACTAGCCAATCCGGGTCATTGCAGAAGCGTTATAAGTCATTTATCGGCTAATGTTCCTCTATCGGGTCAGCGTACACACCTATACAATCCTTCAGACGATCTGTCATTATTGAAATAACGGGCTGACTAATGTATAGGTGTGTAGCCAGCTTTAGCCTTAGCTGGCAAGTGTATTCAAATAATTTAGATGAGGAAATACATTTCCCTTAATCTTTACATTTCACATAACATTTTTCATCTAATTTGCAAATACATTTATTCAAAGTTGTATTGCCAGGAAAGATTGAATATCCTGGATTTACGTTCAAGATGCCTCACAACCATGGGCACCATTGTGCTGCTGTATTTAAGTGTTTAGTCAGGCACAATAGTGGGGCGAAGCAGATATGGGACAGCTCAGCTTGTACTCAGCTATCATGCATCTCAGCCAGGTTTTATTTGTACAGTTGTTGTTCAGCCCTAGCTATCATAAACATTGAATTGTCAAAAAAAGAAAAAAGAAAAGTTTGTCTTAACATGTGGCGCACATGACAATTTAAATTATTATAAAATATATGAATCTTTATTAGGTATGCATTAAAAAATTGGTGCAAATGACACCAATATCAGCGAAATATCAGTTAAAAAAAACCAAGTGATATAATGTGAGGATAGTGAAAAAGTGTTCGTGAAAAAAATGTTGTTTTTATTTTTAATAAAAAATGCCCCGCCGTGTGTCTCAATTTATTAATACCTGTTATTATAGTATGTAATAATATTAAATGATGATATAATCACAGTATAAGGGATTCAGGAATGTCCACGTGTTGCAAGAGATATATTGCCATACCAGTATAGGGATCTCCCTGGATGAAGGGGGTACCCTTCTACCCAATGATATCACATATATTGAGTGTCACAAAAATGCCTATTTATTTGTACGTTATTTTAGTAAATGATATCTATTGATATTAATAACTCATCATTGGATTAGTACACACACATACAATTTCAAATGATTACTAGATCAGATTATATATTTCCCTATAGGGTAGCTATTATGTAATATCTGGTCCGATAATTTAAATGGGGAGATAATGAAGGAAGCTCCTATTCAGTTTTATATTCATTTATATATTCCCCATATATTAATGGTATATTATGATGAATAAATCATACATATATGACATCCGTTATAATCCCCACACACAAATGCATAAGGTAATTGTTCTAGATAAATTCTGATAATTTGGGGATTATCTGTATTATATTGTCTAATCATTCCCCCAAAAACGCAAATGCATGAGATGGTTATTTATAAAATAGATTTCAGTAGTATAAAAATTCCTCTGTAACTGATATAACATTAGTTACATAAGTAACGATACATGTGTGCATAAATTGCAACACTGTTACTGGTTAGACAACTGGTAAATTGGCTAAACTCTCTCACACATACACGTCCTGACACAATGCAGGCTTCTGTGATTAAACCAAGGTATTAGCATATTACATGTATTCATATTATCATTGCTTATTTTAGACAGGGAGCACACACGGCGGGCGTGCCGACGCGCGTTTCGCTGAGTGCTTTTTCAAGGCAAGCCGATTGCGAGCATTACCCCAAACTTTATTCATGTGAACAGACCAATCAGATCAGTTTTTCGGTCACGTGACGATCGGGTCCAATCATATGCCCTCATACACTTTACACTACAAATTCCACATCTCATCCAATAGAATAGTCAGTTACTTATCCGGAGATGGAGGGTGTGTTGTGAATAGCCAATCGGCTTCCCTTCATTCACAAATATGTCTCTACGTCAGCGTCTGGTGTAGTATTATACATCGGAGTTGGAAGATATGTTTCATAACCGTACTTCTCCGTTTTTAATTGACTTAGTGGAAAAATACATTTTAGAAGTAAGGCATACATCTGATATTATTTAATAACGGGTGCTTAGTATATAGTTGTCCTCTCATTAATAATAAACATATTACTTTAAAATAAAAAGAGGGGAATGAAATGGACAAAGATAATCTATATTCCACAATGGAAATGTTGGTGTATCAAATGCAGGAGTTACGTTGGTGATTAATCGATTTAATACTGATATTATAATTGGTGAAAAACTAATTCATGGTGTATCCTCCTAAAATTGTTAAATAATTATAAACAAAAATAAATAAAAATTCTTATTAGATATCTAATTGAATCTTATCCCAATATTAGGATAAGTAAGTAAATGTGAAATAAAAATGTGAGTATAGTGTGATCAAGATAAGCGTAAGGGCAAGTCTTAGTGAAATATTAGTTTAATAAAATACTGTAGTTAAACCTGTGATGTTAAAAGTGACAATGTGACAAATATTAGAAAATTATGTTCTTAGTGCCTACATGTAACAAATAGTGAAAAAAAAAATATATAATATAAATAATAAATAAAAAAGAAAAAGAGAAATCTAAAAAATAAAAAAGATGTGGAATGTGTTTGTGAATAGGTGGCACAAAAATATTCATTCATAAACGAAAGTAAATATAAATAATACAAAATAATATGTAGAGTGAGGAGTGAACTAATTGTGCAAAATATATTTGTAAGTGTATACCTTGAGTCTGTGTAAATAAGAACATAAGAGTTATATATAAATTACATGAATAAATATCGTGCAATATGGTGTGAAGTTACTGAAAGGATCTTGAATTAGATTTATATAGGTCACTGGAAAACATCACCTATATTAATGGTATATATATCCAGTATACCCATATGTTCATAATGGTAGTGAAATTAAACTGTCAATTGGCAGTGTATGTTGTAATATTATCATTCCAATGATATACCAATATGTCTTCATATTCAGACACTACATGGTTTCTACCCTAATCAAGGATAAATATTAAAATTGTTTATCAGTCCTTTATTTATATATTATCTTGTAATTAACGACATTCACACATCCTCCCACATCCCGAAAACAACAGATCAGGTCATCAAGGGCCCAATCAAAAAGATTGTAAATATAGTCCGATTACGTTGTTAATATGGGACAGTTTTCATATCCCCTCTGATAAATAAATTATGTATCAGGTTATATATGCCCCACTATCCAAAACAATCCACTCAGTCAGTATTGATATTTGTATATAATACAGTATATTCCAATATCAAATTAAAAACCACGAAAGTAGAGATTCATATTAAGTTATGGATATGTTATACTTTCACAACCTCTATGTCTCCAATTTTTCTTTTTATTAAGATGTTATTATCTTTCAAGGGAATGAGATATCCACAATTCTCATAATTAAGTAGTATATATGTATAATATTCAATTTTGAAATGATGTTCATTATCATATCCCTAATAAAGTTGAATTCAAAATCGATAAGGACTTAGCAGAGATATATATTATTCTTATCTCCATATATATTAAGGAGTTAGTTGGTAGCATAATATCGTCTCATTCCCTTAGAGAAAGGGTATGTAGATGTTCTTTTCATTGAGACCCTTGGGATATAAGCTGTTCATAAGGAAAATCATTTTGGTTTCTTCTTTCAAAAGTTCCTCATCCAGATTACCTCCTCTAATCCCCATCTGGATGTGTTTCATTCCAAATACTCTCAGGGTGTGGAAGTTACTCTGGTGATATTGAAAGAAGTGTCTGGCCACTGTTGTAAGAGGCTTGAACTTTGCAACATCTTGATTGGCATTTCGGATTGTTCCGTCATGCTCCAGTATCCTAACCTTTAATGGCCTTGATGTCTTGCCTATATACCTTTTTCCACAGGGACATTCCAGATGGTATATGGTCCCAACTGTGGTGCAGGAGATGTAACTTTGGATAATCCATTTTTTATTATATTTGTCAAAGAACCATTTGGTTGGTACCATATATTTACAAGCCTTGCAATGTCCACATCCAAAGGAACCTTTTTGTTGTATAATGGTTTGGTTCCTGTAGTTAAATGGCTATGTACTAATATATCCTTGAGATTGCGAGACCTTCTCCAACTTGTTTGTATTTTCTGTGGTAAGATTTGAGCCAAATCTGTGTCAGTTTGCAGAACTGACCAGTACTTCTGAAGGATATTATTGATTTCTTTCCAATGTACATTGAAAGTACCAATAAATCTGATTATATCCTCCTCCTGTGTTTTGGTTTTTGGTTTCAGCAAAGCTTCTCTTGGATATCTTGCAGTTTCCCTTATAGTCTTCCTCATTAGTCTTTTACTGTATCCCCGATTTTGAAGTCTTTCACTCAATTCTTGTTGTCTAATTGTAAATGATTGTGGGGTGGAACAGTTTCTTTTAGTCCGTAGTAATTCACCTTTCGGAATTGCACGAATGGTAGCAGGTAAGTGGGAGCTAGTTGGATGTAATATACTATTAGTGGCCGTATGTTTTCGAAACATGTCAGTATTAATTTGACCTCCTTCCTCAATCTGTATTGTTAGATCCAGAAAGTTGATCTCATGTTGACTCATAACATAGGTCAATTTTAAATTAAGATCATTAGTATTCAAGGTCAAGATAAATTCCTCCCACATTTCCTGATCACCATCCCATAATATGAAGATGTCATCGATGTACCTAAGGTACAGTAAAATTTTGTCAGTGTATTGATCATAACATTCTTGAAAAACCACCTCCTTCTCCCACCACCCCAGGTCGAGGTTGGCATAGGTGGGGGCACAGGCTGTCCCCATTGCCATCCCTCTAACCTGGAGGTAGTGGCGCTCATTGCATACAAAGTAGTTCTTAGTTAGAACAAAGTTTAATAAGGTGATCAGAAATTCGTTGAAATCACTTGATATTCCCATATCAAGGAAATATTTGACTGCTTGAACACCATTTTGATGGTTTATGCTGGTGTATAGGCTCTCCACATCACAAGATATTAACCAGACTTCTGGACCTACGCAAAGATTTTGGAATTTATTAAGTATATCCATCGTATCTCTCACATACGATGGTAAAGATAATACATGTTTGCGTAAGTATTGGTCCACGAAGATGCTTGCTTTTTCCGTTAGGTTGCCTACTCCTGAGATGATGGGCCTCCCAGGTGGAGTCCTCTCATTTTTGTGTACCTTAGGTAGAAGGTACAGAGTGGATGTTTTTGGTTTATTAACCTGCAGGAAGTCAAAATCACATTTTTTTATAATACCATTTTTGAAAGCTGTAGTGATTAAGTTGTTATATTGTATTAAATAATTTGATGTTGGATTGAATATAAGTTGTTTATAACAACTAGTATCCTTTAATTGTTTATCCAGTTCTTCAATGTATTGTTGTTTGGACCAGAGGACATTATTGCCCCCTTTATCTGAGGGCTTTATTATCACATCCTGCCATTTGGATATCTGTTCTAATGCTAATCTTTCATTTTTTGTGATATTATCCTTATAGATCTTTTTCTGGGAAAATAATTTATCCAAATCTTTTGAAACCAGTTCTTGGTACACCTGTATAGCAGGACAGATTTTATTGTCCGGAAAGAAATTGGATTTTTTCTTTATTTTAGTTCCATCAAATGGTGTCTGCATGGGTGAATGTATAGGTTCAACATCATTTTCCAATTCTTCTAACATGCGTAATGCTAGTTGATCCTCTTATTGTAATGTATTACTATCGTAGTTAGATATTTGATATTGTTCCTTCCTTAAACTCTGATTCAAAAAAAATTTTTTTAGGAGGATTTTCCTAGTGAAAAGGTTCAAATCCTTCTCACATTCAAATCGATTTAAATCTTGGGTGGGAGAGAAGGAAAGTCCTTTACTTAAAATCGATATTTGGTCATCACTAAGAGTTCTTTCAGTCAAATTGATAATTTTAAGGGAGTCATTGTTTATGTTGTTAATCCTCATTTCCAATATCTGCGTTGCTCCCTCGGTTCTTCCCTCCAATCTAGTGATTCCCTTTTTCTCCTTCCTCCTCCTTGTCTTCCACCATCCATTTCTGTATTGGATCTTACAGTATTCGTGATTTGTCCTAAAAAATCCCTTTTATAATTTCTGATGAAGGGCATATTACTCACATTCTCACCCTCAGAAGAATCCACTTCTGATGTCGAATAGTTGAAGGAGTTGGTAGTTCTTTTTTTGGTTGTGTTTGTGTGTTCCATTTATATATTCTATTCAATGCATAATCTTCCTGATCCCGTTGAAACTTTCTACGTTTCCTAGTTTTTTTTAAATAACTGAACATCGGAACCACCATTGGAAACATCGTGACCATAGCGACGTTCAATTAGAGACCGCATACAGGAACCAGGTATGTTAGGGGGGAGGTTAAACTTACTTTTCCCCAGCGGCTGCTCAGTTTTGCAGGCGCTGGGTAGGGAGTCCTGCTTTGCTGACCGATCAGCAGGGATCGGCAGACAGAGGGGGAGAGGGTGCTGGCAAGCAGAGGGACCGGGAAGATTTTCTTCCTGCAGCCGCCCTCATGTTTATCTGTCTGGACGAAATTTTACGTCCAGTACAGATAAAGAACTAGCTGGTGTGGACAGAAAATTACGTCCATGCCAGGCAAGTGGTTAATCAATCTTTTATAGCTGGAATAACATTACATGCAAAGTAGGCTGGTAATATGCGGTAATAAATTTAGGATCCCCCTGTGAACTTGGTACAATCCTCAGCTTAATATATGGATCTAGTCATGTGGTATATCAGTTCCTGTTTCCCAGAGCGCAAGGAGCATCGTTTTGGAGACAGAAGAGCCTGAGCCTTGTGAACTCTTCAGTATTATAGAAAAGTTAATTTTTTTTACCCTAATTTGTATTATTAGCTTATTGGCATTTAAATCATAATTTTTTTTTCAAAAGAAATTGAGCCCTTTCAGCAGACAGGGCTGCAATATGTATTTTCTGCTTGTGTGGAGGAGAGCAAGTTTGATTTTATTGCAGCTCCAGAATCCCATTGTTCCTGATGAAGCCAATGCGGATGTGCATGATGCCACTCCTGCTGCGGCAGCATCTTGTTGCGATCCCCAGGCAACGTCTTTACCGTGAAAGAGGCACTTGCTTGATGGGGTTACAGAGGATCATGTGATAAAGTTTTATCGCCTATCCTCCTGCAATATACAGGAGGATTTGAAACTCATCGTCCCCACTAACCGTGCAGTCCCCGGTACTGCTCGGTACCCTTCATTTTCTTGCGTCAGGCACTTTTCAGCCGACGTTAGCCCTAGTTGCAGGGTTTGCACAGTTGTCCTTTTCACAGTTTTTGAAACATGTCCTCCTTGCTAGGCGAAAGCATGTGGCTGAATTTATGACTATCCCAAAGTCAGATGCTGAGTGGCTGTCCGTGAAATCCGTTTTTCTACAGTGGGTCGATTGCCAAATGTTTTGTGTGCAATTGATTGATTGCACCCACATTGCAATCAAAGCCCCACGTAGAACGGAAGAGTTGTTTCGGTATCAAAAACACTTTCATTCTCTAAATGTTCAAATGATCTGTGATGCTAATATAGGGGTCATGAATGGGATGCCAGGGTCATCACAAGATTCCTATGTTTTACAGAAGTCCAGTATCTCCGGCAAATTTGAACAGCATCTGATGCCACATGGCTGGCTGATTGGTAAGTTGTTGTTTTTTTATTCATGACAAATTAAATCCAATAGTAAATATACCCATTTATATAATTATTTCTATATTTAGGAGATTCGGGATATGGAAGTCAATGCTGACACCATTTTCAGATCCGGATACCCCAGCAGAACATAGGATCCAGGCAGCGCACATCGGGACCCGTGGTGTTATAAAGCATTCCTTTGGTCTTATTAAGACCCGGTTTAGATGTTTAGACAGAACTGGGGGTGCGCTGCCATATTTTCCTTCCAAAGTTTGCAATATATTTATTGCTTGCACAGTTTTGCACAATATTTGCCATGCAAATCGATTGGAAGCAGAAATTGATGCAGAGATTTCCCTGGATGTGGACCTGTCTCCTGCTGTTGATGATGTTGATGATTTTGGGAGAAGCACGAAATGAGAAATAATCAGCAATTTCTTTTCATGTAAGTAATATGACATAGGTGTAAATGTGTCTTTTATATTAATAATGCTCATGTAACTGAAGGATAGGTATAAACTTTCAAAATAATAATTTTTTTATTTTTATTTATATTAAAGCGTTTGCGTTAACTGATTTCCCCCTGAATTAAATCCCCTTCTTTACAAGTCTTCCTCACCAGTGAAAGACTTTCCCGGGCGAAACGATTACTGCACATTTGCATAGTGTGCGCTAATTTGTTAGTTCAGGGTCTGCCGAGTAATTATAGATCTATATATATCGCAAGCCACTTTGGATAGACCCTTTAGTCAATGTAACATCCAGGGGCGGAACTACCGGGGCCCGCCGCAATATAGGGGTCCACACTGCCTGGCGCCATTTGCAAATGACAGGCTGCAGTGCAGCTGCTTGCCAGGCAATCAAGGCTGTGACTGACCCGGCCGGCAGCTACACGCAGAGAAGACCAGGGCACAGTGCAGTGCACTACTGGGTAATAAATCCCAGTAGTGTCTACAGTGGGGTCAGAGGAGCATGTGCTGAGCTCTGATTGGAGGAGCCCATCACATGCTCCTCTGACCTGGAGTTTAGCAGCAGCAGTGCAGCCCCCTGGGTGTGACTCATTGTGAGGCTGTGACTGCTGCGCTGCCGGATGCCTGAGGATGCTGCTGCTGGTGAGTACACTGTGTGGGCACTAAGTGGCATAATGTGTGGGGACTACAGTGTAGCATATTGTGTGGGGACTACAGTGTAGCATAATGTGTGGGCGTTACAGGTGGCATAATGTGTGAGCGCTACAAGGGGCATAATGTGTGGGCGCTACAGGGGGCATAATGTGTGGAGACTACAGTGTAGCATATTGTGTGGGCACTAGAGATGGCATAATGTGTGGGCACTACAGGTGTCATAATGCGGGGGGGGATTACAGTGTGATATAATATGTCGGGCACCCACTGTATCTGCCTGTCACCTCTTCCTTTTACCCTCTCCCTGTCACCCACTGCCTGTCACCTCTCCGTGTCACCCTCTCCCTCATTCACTGCTTTTCCCTGTCACTACTGCCTCTTTCCTGTCACCCACTGCCTGCTATCTCTTCCTGTCGCCCACTGTTTCTCCCTATCACCCTCTCCTTGTCACCTTCTTGCCTCTCTTTGTCTACCTCTTGCCTCACCCTGTCACCCTCTACCTCTCTCTGTCACCCACTGCACTTTGAACTTGGAGGAGGGGGGCCCAAGGCAAATTTTTGCACATGGGCCCACCGCTCACAACTTCCGACACTGGTAACACCATTGTGAGATGATGTAAACTACTGATGCCAAACTCCTTAAAGTTCTGCTTTTTGGAGATTATTATATAGGTGTCAGATTGCAGAGGTCCTTCATAATAATGGGTATTGAATATTGTTAATTAGCATCTGGGTGTAGATATATCTTAAGTTTCAAAGTTGATTGTTTAAATTATGCAGAAAATGTAGTTTACGCATGTTTGGTTAAAAAATACACAGGACCCTGACTAATAAACTTTTTTTTATTTTTTTATTTAACTTTAGGACCCTGTTTTATTTTATTCTACATGGCTGGTTTTGAAGTTATGGCATTTGTTAAAGTTTTGCAAGTTTCCAGTTTGGATTTTAACGTTATTAGGATAAGTACAGTAAATTTTTTGTCAATGTTTAACTATTTATAATTTTACTATTCGTTTAGGTGTGTTTTTATATTTTCATACTTTTCTTCTCTCTGTTTAACTCATTTCTTTTTCTTTAGTTTTTTTTCTATCATCCAATCTTGTTCCAGTTGCAAGTTAAGACAAGTGTAAAATTTTTCAGATTTAAAAGTACATTTTATGTTATTCTTTTATAAATTTAACAATTTCTGAAAAGTTTATATTTATCTCTAGAGATTTGCAGGGTTCGGTTTTACTCGATTTACTCTGTTCTTTCCCCCAAAATTATCACAAGATCGGATTAGTTTCGGATTTTTTTATTGGCTATCCAAAACACATGATAGCCGATAGCCAATAAAATGCAGTTTTTGAGATCCGAATAAATCCGAACCCGCACCTCTCTATTTATTTCCCAAATTAAAACACTTTCTTCTTCACACTCACTGACATTTGTCTTTTCTATGACCTCTGTCTAATCTTTGTTCTATTTGTTTTGTCATGTTATCTCTGGTAGGGATGCAGTCAGCTTACCGCCGGACTAAATACCGACGGCTAAAACCCTATAGGCGTCTAAATCCTGACACCTAGCAATATCCAGACGACTACATCCCGACTAGCCACCATCCCGAGCGAAGTTTAGGGTGGAACAGTAGGACTTAGCTGTGGGGGGGGGTTAGGTTTAGGCACCACAGGGGGGACTTAGGGTTAGGCACCACCCCGGGAGTCTTAGGGTTGGGGACCACTAAAGGAGGAAGAAGAGAGGGTTAGGGTACGTACGAGCCCCGTTCGGCATTTTCTCCCTTCTGTCTTTCAGTGTCGTATTTAGTCAGGCAGTATAAGATCCACTAGCAATGCATACTGATTCCCTCTAGTATTAGCTCTTTATCATTCTCTTAAATAGGATTGGTAAGTAAAAATTTTCAATATAGTTTTTTTTTTTTCCCAATTAAAACCCAGGTAATTGTATATCCTTACTCTTTTCTTTCTAATTAATTTGTTAAGATGTGATGTTTTCAGATATCTTTCTCTCTCTTCTTGTTTTTTTTTCTTTTACTTACTATTACTAGTATTTACTTACTCGTGTGTTTTCTCTGTCAATTTTTGAGTATTGGGTGAGGTTTATAGTGTCGTTCTGTCACTCTCTCTCTCCCCCACTGAATAGTCTTTCTCAATGATGTGTTTCATATAAGACTTTTTATTGACCTTCGGTGAATTCCACAAAACATCTACCGCACTCCTCCATACACCGCAAGGAATCTAGTCAAGGGAGTGGATGAGGCTTACAAAGACCCTTTTTGACCATGGTAGGTGTAACCCATTGCACTTTGACCACCTTCTAGTAGCTTTGCGTATCATACGTCTCACTTATCTGTCTTCTTCCATCTTATGCTCCCTATGACACCATTTTTTTTTCTCTGTCTCTCTTGCCCTGAACGATGGGCCTTGTGTATTAATCTTACTTTAATTTTTTTACAGCTGGTTGTTTGGGACCCCACAAAGAGGCTTAGCCCCAGTGCCTGAAGACTGATTGGGCATGGATGCAGAGGGGCGATGTGCCAGACAATACTAGTAATAACCCAGGAAATTATAAAATCCTGCATGCAAGTGAAAGTCATGTCGCTCTATTGTATCTCCTATCATCTCTAACTATCCACTATATTAGCAGCTATAAATGTTTGTAATTTAAAATTTTCTCTACCGGCCTCTTTCCATCACTACTTATCAGTAAATACTTACCTAGACTACTAAAAAAATGTTACCAGTGGACCCATAAGCATACTTTAAAAGCTTATACCTTATTATTCAAGTAATAACCGCCACGCACACTACAGGTCTTTACAATCTTTTAAGCTGTCGTTGTGGTTAATTTAAGCTTGCCCATTTAACAAAGTGGAAATGCACTGGCTTTCCTGCGTTGCGCCAAACAACCCCCGTGACTAAACAGTAATGGCTCTTCCTGTTAATATCTCTTCAAAGGATGTGCATTGTGCTTACAATATTCGGGTTGCTGTGAGCGGTTAGTTAACGCGCACTGTGGCATACTCATGAACAAACTTGTGTTCCTCTTATAGTTCTTACAATCCATATTGAATTAAGTCCTTGTGATAGGAATCCAAATTATTTAATTGCGACTGCAACATTGACAAAATTATGCTAACCTTTGAATATTGTAATGAGCATAAAAAATAATCAGAAAGTATTTATGTACAACAAACTGCATTCCTAAAAATCTTCAACGTTTTACATTCCCATTGCATGATAATACGTAAACCTTGTTTTAAGAAGTATTATTATTTTTTTCTTTTTTACAGACCATTTTCACATAACTGAGACCATCAATCATATGAAAAACAGTGTTTCTATGCATGAATCAGTATGTTTTTAACTGTTCTGTAGGTACAATAAAAAATGTAAAAATGTGCATAATTTGTATGTTATATTACTATGTTATTCTAAATCGTATAATAACATGTGAATGATATATAATTCTCATAAAATACATGGAATGCATTTTTTATTTCAATGAAATTAAGATAATATACAAAAAGTAACACAATTATATGGTTGGTATCCATTGGTATGCAGCTTTAAATAATATAATCAGAATAATTTATTTGTCTAACTCATTATAATAAAATACACATATCAAATGAAATTGTAATCACTTTGACATTTTTTTGTGGAAAGTATTTTTGCATATTGTTACTTTTCACAGTGTACCTTTTTTTAGTTTTCAAATTATTATTTAATCTCAATAAAACAATGAACACTAATAAATGTATTTTTTTTTTAAAGCTAGCCACTGGTAACATTTGCCTCCATTTCTTGTTCTCTCTCCGGCAGTAATCTTCGTCAAGCAACGGATGTTTCATAATTATATGATTCTTGTGTTATAGAGGCTGTTAAGGTTATGCCACTGGCCATTTCCTGACTTGGTGGGAGGTTTGGTTTTACAGAGGAGAATATATCTGTTTGGCCTTGTTTATTTAATCCGGCTGCTGGGGTACGTAGATAAATTGAAACCTCATGATGTGGCTGGAAGGGAGTAGTGTGTGCTGTTTGATTAAATAATGATGATGTGAAGTCTGGAAAAATATTAGTGACCTGACTAATTCGGCGTGAAACCATGTCTTCAATCAGAACTTTAATACCATTTGACACACTTAACAGAGCTGCAGATTGAGCTTGTTGTTGGATGTACATTCTTTACTTTGTGTATGATATACATGCAAGATTTTGATTTAACCTACACGGTGCTTCCATAATTTCACGATGTTGTTTCTCCATGAAATCTTTAGTAGAATTGTGGTGTTTCTCTAGCATCTGGCTTAGCTTTGAAATGTCGTTAACAAGCTTTTTTCGATCTTTGGACATAACTTTTATGTCAACAATGGCTTGTGTTATTTCTTACCAACTGTTCTCGACAAGCTTTCTATGTTCCTCCTGTCTGCCATTCATACCTTTTGCAATCTCACTACAGGTTGAGTCTCCCATATCCAAATATTCCGAAATACGGAATATTCCGAAATACGGAATATTTTTAGCATGACTGAGAAAGTGAAAACTTTGCTTTCTGATGGTTCAATGTACACAAACTTTGTTTAAAGCACAAAATAATTAAAATATAGTATAAAATAACCTTCAGGCTGTGTGTATAAGGTGTCTATGAAACATAAATGAATTTTATGTAAGTACACAAACTTTTTTTGATATACAATATTTTTCATAATTTTGTGTCAAATGACCTGCATGCTGTGGGGTTTCTGTCTGTCATACATTTTAACATGTGCAGCAAGAGGGATTAAAATAGGAGAAGGGAGAGAGCCTCACCAAGTGGGCCCCTACCTGGTATGTTTAACTTGTTTGGGCATCACGTTGGCCCAGACTAAATAGTAGTATACACTTAGCAGATTTCTTTTTAGTGAGAAGATGTCCCCTCTCTGGCCAGAGTTTTCCTGCCATCCTTGGCTCCAACTGTCCACAGCCAGGGTCTTTCACACTAATTAACTTGCACAATGGCATGCTTCAAAAGTCTACAGCCTATGCATCATGCAACTTCTCCCTAATTAGTGCCCTGAAAGGCAGATGCTTAGCTTCCCTTTATAACTTAAAATGTCCCTGCCTCAGTGCCACACCGATGATTCCTACATTGGTCATGTTTTAGTGATTACCTGCAGAATTCTATAGAACACAGGCTAAAAGACTGCCATGTTTGTGAACCCAGGTTAGGCAAAATACACCCCCATCCTGGATGAAAGCTACTGAAGATGCCCCTCTATTTGCAATTCCTTATCAGTATAATTTTTGAGGTGAAGCACCTTAAACACCGATCCCCCACACCTTATAAGTTGTTCTCTCTTGGACAATTTTTTTTTTATTTAGTCAGGCGAATATAAGGCCCTGACTGTGGCCTTATAATTAATAAAAAAAGTATATAAATGATATATATAAATTGATCCAAGAGAACTTCATGATGATATTATGTAGTACTATAGATTCATTCTTTACTCATGTATGTATTTTGGATAAATACTAATCATAAAAATAAAAAAACTTTTTTTAAAAATGAAAAATATATATTTGTGTTATTTTTAAATAACCTTTACGCTTCTGTCCACGTTTTACATGGGTAATAAAAGAACTTGATTTCTCAGTGTCGTGTCTTGTGGGTGCTTTAGGAATACCAACTTTGTTCAAATATGAGACTGCCTGGTCGGGATGTATTTTCAATAGCTGTGAATATAGAGCACTAAGAAAAAAAAAGATTTCATTGTCAAACCATTATCTAGATAAATATAGCTATATTGTGAAGATTATCCTTTAGACAGCCTTGCATTTCCATAGAAACAGCTTCTACATGAATACTGTATACATTATTGTGATCTTTAATATCACATTGTGCAAAACTAATATTCACAATAGAAAAATAACAGGGTGAGAATTATTTTAAAGAAAATTTAAAAACCAGAAATTTTGCATGTTGATTGACACTCTACTGTTCTTGTTTTCAAAAAACCCTGTTACAATCATTGCCAGGTCTGATAAATAACTCGCTTGTAACACTAGGCACAAGAGTCTCATCGTGCATTACAATTTCCTGACTTCTTGAATTTCCAGATAAATTGGCTTTGTGTGTTCCACCTATGTGACTGATTGATGTGTCTTTGGAAGATTTAGACACTGATAACAGATGAGACAAATTTACTTGTATACATTATTACAATTAAAATATTTAACAATAAAATAATCTTAAACATGACATACTTGAAGATGAATGTGCCAATTTGACCTGATGAGGATTATTTACCTTATCTGAAATAAGAAACAAATATATAGAAAAAAATCATTAAATTGTGTTGAACCAATATAATTGCTGTTGAAGTCTTCCTTTTATCAGGTGTTCCATTGTTGCATATAGTAATACAGTCCAATCCAGTATACTTACGAATTTGTCATTTTATTAATTCATTAAATAAATAGATCTAGCCCTTTTAACTGGGAGAACATGTCTCAGGGTTAATGCAGCAATCAACAACCATTGACATTGTTACAGAGTATTTATACTTTATTACAATCTTCAGGTACTACGCCCCCTGTACACCCACTGAAATCATCAGATAGACAAAGTGGCCGCTTGTTCGCTCTGAGCGATGTTCGCACAACTGCGCATGCACAAACCAGTCATTGCGGTCGGAAATCGTACGCTCGCAAAACAGCGAGGGGCTGCTAATTTGATTGACATAATGTACCATTTGTGGGTGGTAACAGGGGAAGGTGCTTGAAAACGGGTGAGTGGAGATCCAAACGCAGGCGTGCCTAACGGTCAAAAGGGCGTTTAATGGGAGTGCATAATTAGTAAAGGAGCGTCATCGACCACGTCACTTGGCTGTCTTTTAGCCTGAACTGCTCGCAGTGATAGCCGGAAGAAAATCCTACCACAAGCACTGCGAGCAGTTCAGATGCCTTTCGATGTACCCGATTAATCTAATAAATACCGGAGATGACGTGTGATGCGAACGGCTAAGGGGCGTCTTTACAAAATAGCGAGCGCATTTTTCGTTTGATCGCTCAGACATAGAGGCGTCAACAAACCGCAAGAAGCGAGCGCTCAATTTAAATAGCCGGCCTCTTTTTTGGAACGAATGTCCGCAAATAGCGTCCGGCTCTGAATCAGGCCCAAAGTTTGCTCTTATGGTTTCTTCATGTGCTTGCCCGTTAAAGAGAAAAAGATTCCTTTATGAGATGATCATGATCTGCATTTCTATATTTGGTGCAACTTTTTCACTAAATTTCTCTCGGACCTGACTATACATAAATGGACAAGCTCTTGTACACACTTTAAGATAAACTGTTTTCCTTGGGAGTGGCTTTAAAGACATCTCACTAATTTCTTAATTTAAATGGCTGTGCAAAAGCCATATTCATTATACAGCATATGTAAATATGGAATTATGTAATTATGTTTCTTGTAAATTAGTCTTACACATATAACACAATGGACCTTCATTTTTAACCAATAAAATATTACTACAAAAGCAACAGGAGGGAGAGGTGGGAAATATTAAAATTTAAAAAAAAGATTTCCATCTATCACATCCTTAATTAAGATGGTAACATATTATTTTTTTTAATATATAACACATCATCACATTAGCTATATGCCAAATTTTAACGTAAAATGCACGAACCAAAAACAGAATGTATCTGAAAACTAATCACATGACTGATAGATCATGAAAGTGCTCTAAGGGATGCTGTTCATCTGCAGTCACATTTTCTCAAAGTTTAAATGAACACTGTTGGTTGACAGTTCCAAAGATACACAACTCCTGCACTACAGTATTTAACCATTGTAGGCCATATTGTACTGCATGAAAAGCAAGCTGATAACATTATATACAAGTCATAATTTTGTTCATGTTCTTCGTTCAGTGTGGTTACATGTAGAAACATCATAATTTAGCAAACATTATATGTAAATCGGAACAACCTGTGGTACTCAAGGATTCACATCAGGTATCTGAGATAGCAGATGTGGTCTAAGCTGAAAAACTTTTTATTAAAAGTATATTCAATAAATCACTTAAAAAATGTTATTTAAAATTGCATCAAAATTTTTCAAATACCGACATCATGTGTATCCAAGGTCATTGAATCATTTATTTTGAAATCTCAATAAAAATTCACAACATTGTATCATAATTCCAAAAATATTTATCAAATCTTTAATAAATAATTATTATAAAAATTTCACTTTAAAAAATTTGACCCCACATGTCCGTAAAAGGTACTTCTGTATGTGTCTTTTTTGATTGTGGCCTTCTGCTGACAACTAAGATGAAAAATTAAATATTTTTAGCCAATTAAACTTTTTAGTCTACGAATAAAGAAAAAAATATTGAAAAACACCTTGACAGACACTGGGTTCAGAAGTGTCAATTGAGCCTTCAACACCCTCCACTAAAGCAGGTGACAGACGAGCTTTCAAGTTTTCTTCCCATGAATTTAAATACATTTTTAGTTCTGGACCACCACCGGTTCAGTTCCTCTGTGATGTTTGGCTAATTTTCCCATTTTTTTTAGTAGTTGTTTTGCAATCACGATAACGCTTTTTACAATTATCGACTGTCCTTATTTGCACAGCTACAGTGCTGCATTGGTCATGCCATATAGCATTTTTTCGTTTGGATGATGTGCACTGGGCCCTCGATCCGAGGAAAACTTCATAATTTTCAAGAACTCTTGTAACTAAAATATAATTTTCTTTTTCAGAAAATCGGATGTTTCTGCCCAGTACTTGATCCCTCCTCTGGATCTGAGTCTTCAAGATTTTCACCAACTTCAGCAGTAGATCGTTGACTGCTCTTTCCTCTTCTAGAAGCTAAAATAAATAAATAAATATGCCATCTTCATTTAGCATAATACATTGCAGCCAAGCCTATACACAATCATGCTGTACAATAGCATCCAGTTACCATAAAAACCCAGAATAAGACATGCATTGCCTATGCCCCAGGCACTCACTGGCATTGTTGCATGGCAGCATGTGAATTGGTTTGCCTGCCACTGTGCCACACACAAGAAGAAAGGATGCTGCAATGACCTTGCCCGTGAATAAAAAAAACCTATATTATCTTACAACAAAAATATTCATTTTATTAACACCGTGCTTTGCAGCCTAGCCTTTACACAATCATGCTGTACAATAGCATCCAGGTACCATAAAAACCCAGAATAAGACATGCATTGGCTGTGCCCCAGACAATCAATGGTATTGTTGCATGGCAGCATGTGAATGCTGCCATGTAAGACTACCCGCCACTGTGTCACACACAAAAATAAAAAGGATGCAATAACCTTGCCCGTGAAAAAAAAATAGATTAGGTTACAACAGAATTATTTATGACAACACCGTGATTTGCAGCCGACCTTATAAACAATCATACTTTACAATAGCATATAGGTACCAAAACATTCCAAGGCAGCCAAATAACACTGCCACTGTGCTAAACACACACATTTACATTAATATTAAACTAATTTGAAGCTCTACATTACAGCCAATCCAAAGTATTTGCAAATGATTACAAACAGACTGATTTGCTGGTGAATAATAACCAAAAATAAGAACATACCCAACAGGAAAACATATGAGTACAGTACCATACCTTAAAGCAAAAATAACTAAACCTGTTCTTACAGGTGAGATTTACTTACCAGCAGCCAGGAATTTCTTCTAATTTTTTTTCTGGGGATCAGGAGGTGGAGGTCTATATTCTTCCTCTCCATCACAATTAGGAAATGAGGAATTATCTTCATCATATAACTAATAATTGAGATTCTCTGTGCTAATTAGAGTATAAAGAAGATTAAACTGAAATAAATCACAATACGTTTTTCCAAAAATAAAAGGAAATTTAATATCCTAAAAAAAACAATATGACCGGTCACATAATAAATATCACATATAAGACAATGATAATGTCTACAAAAATTGTATAGATATAAAACAGATAAATCAATGTTATACTACAATATATATTGAAAGCTAAAGGAGGTGGATCCTAAAAAACATGGTATTACCAGTATAAAAATTTGTAGTGTGTGATACTCAAGGATTGTAATTCACATCAATTGATGCAAAATATTTGGAGTCCCGTAGCTAGTTCAATAGAACTCAATCAAAAGTTCTGTGGAGTTCTGTTGGAAAATCCGTAATAGCAATGCTGGCTCTGAAGTATGAATCATACGGTGTGCACACAATATATATATGTGGACAAAAGGAGACAAAGGGAGGCACTTCTCCAAACGGAGGTACCAGGCATCAAGTATCTGTCAAATAAATGCAGTCCTGTAACTCACATGTTGTGCCCAGCCTCAACCTTAATCGCAACAGTGTATCAGCTGTGCAGTGTATCTATGTCTCCAAGGTTCCACGACTGTCAGGTATACACGATCCTGTGGATCTCCTGATATACCCAGCTTCCACTTAAACAGCAGTAGCGCGTCCAGCCGTGATTGAAAGCATCTGAATCTCCGGGGCTCCACAGCAAGCGACAAGTGTTCAACGAGTATACACAATAGGTCCAATAGTAAGCTCTGACGCGTTTTGCACTGCAGTACGGGGGCTTTATCTTCATCATGCAACACTCTTTTTGCAGAGGACATTTTAGTGGGTGTATGGTGTATGGGCTTGTAAAAAAAAAAAGCTTCCACAATAAGAAGTACAAACCAAACTGTACCGATGTCACACCCTAATAAAAATTGTTTACCAGCTTATCCTTATATAGTGATGCGTGTGTGCGAATATATATCCAGGCAACAAAGTAGATACATTACCCGCCGTTCACCTCAAACAATGAAATATGCATAATTTTGCCACCAAGACTGTTAATTGGATAACGTGATTTTCTCCTTTACAATTCGTGGCAATTAGTGCGTATTTCATAGCAAAGTGTGCGAATGTGTACGCTGACACAGATTTGCGGCTAATTGGATTGCTCCCTATAAATATTATTTTATATTATGTAAATATTAATGTATCAATTATTTCCACCTATTGCTCTTTATATCAACTTTGGCAGAGTTCATACACATATATTTATATATATATATGTATCTGAAGCACATCTGATCTGAAGATATATCTGCCTACTGAGCAGTGCTCTCTGCATACACACTGCTAGACCACTCATGAGTGTTGTCACGACTGAGCAGGAATTTACGTGCGCACGCCCAGTTGCGGTGTAAATCACCACTGGTTTGTGCAGTGAGTTTACGGGCGGTGGACACACCACAAAGGACCAATATATGATTAGATAAATAGGTCTTTGAAAGTGTTGTACTAATGACTCGATATGTCTTTGCACGACGTTCACAGACATTTCAGGGGAACACACTGGCCAATAGATCAGCAATATATTGGCCCATCATTTCAGCCAACGATATTTCGACCAGTGTGTATCCACCATTAGATTAGGGCTTTTTGCTGTAGCTATTAGGATTTTCTAAAATTAATTCAAAATGAAAAAAAAAATTATATGCTTGACCACGGCCCCTAGATTACTCTTGCTGTCTGTACCCCACGTCAGCCTTCACAGGCTTAGGTTTTAGTTCATATTATCAACTAATTCTTCCTGCCATTCCAGACTTTAAGATGGGTGAGGTAGTCAAAGGCATGGCACATTTGGCCATATGGCTCGATTTTTGGAAAGGTGTATGTGGACACATCTGTACTACTGAATACCATACTGTAGAAGTGGGGCCAATCACTGTCACATGGTACAGTATTTGCATGTTCGCACAACCAATCTTTAATAATATTGCAGAAGCTCGTTGAATGGGACGCAAATCAGTACACATACAGTATTGAATGGTACAGTGTAATTGGCATGTTATTATGACGGTATAACCGATATATTAACGAGACGCATGCACAGCTTTCAATGAGATGGGATGAATTATTATTCACTAATGGTGGAGTTATGTGTTTACATGTACTAGTGTAATATTTTTGAAGTTGATACAGAGACTATTAGTCCTGGATAGATTTATAATATTAATTGTAATAATTATAATTCTTTTAAGAAACCCTCTAACTTTTACCCGCTACAATATCGGGATCGTTTATTGAGAGTTTTTATAGTACAACTATGGAAGACTTCAGAAGTCTTATGTAAAAAAAACAGAAAACGCCAATTTGACGGACAATTTGACTACGTTAGAGAGAATTTAGTCAGCAGAATCTGATCATCAAGCAAGCCAATAAAGGCGGTGGGTTGGTAATACAAAACACTGAAGACTATATTAAAGAACCCTTTAGAAAGCTAGGGAATCAGTCTTTTTATTCTAGACTTTTGCAAGACCCGACCAATGGTTACAGGACGGAACTTGGAGATCAACTTGATGATGCTATGTCTTGTAGCGTGATATCCAGAGATCACTCCTATTTATTATCATTTGCCCAAAATTCAGAAAACACTCACTAATCCATGTGGGCGTCCTATAATTTCAGGCATTGGGTCCCTCACTAGTAATCTTTCTTTTTTTGTTGACACTCACCTACAGAAGTACGTGGTGTCCTTACCTTCGTATATTAAGGATACGACACTTTTTGAATCTTGTGAATACAATAAAATGGAAAGACTCATACCATCTATTCACTTGTGATTTCGAATCGTTATATACGAATATACCACACGAATTAGGCCTTCTTGCCATTAATAACTATTTAGATGATGATCCTATAGTGACTAAAGCATCACGTCATTTTATTTTAGACAGTATCAGGTTCATTTTAGAACACAATTATTTTTCTTTTGACTCACGATTTTTTCTTCAGACACGGGGGACGGCCATGGGGAACGGGTTCGCCCTGCGTTTTGCAAACCTATACATGGGTAGATTTGAGGGTCACTATGTGTGGGGGAGCACATTTGTGGCGAACCTGGTCCTCTATGGCAGATACATCGATGATTTTTTTTTTGTTTGGGATGTGGATTCCGATTCTATTGATTCGTTCACTAAACACCTTAACACTAATACGTTTGGGTTGAAATTCACTAGTACGTTTAGTTCAACATCACTTAATTTTCTGGATATCACGCTAACAGTAGTAGACGATCAGGTTATGACCTCTAATTATACTAAACCAGTAGACTGTGGAAATTAATTAAATTATGCAAGTGGACATTATCATCCTTGGAAGAATAATGTTCCTAAAAGCCAATTCCTCCGTATTAGGAGGAATTGTTCCACATTAGAAACATTCCAAGTTCAAGCCCATGGACTGTATGACACCTTCCTCAAACAAGGATATCCACACAGTCTGCTGTATAAAGTATTACAGGAGGTCACTGATATAGATAAAACTTCAATACTCTCTGATAGATCAAAACATTCAAAATCAATTACAGACCAAGAAAATAAGAAAGAAGCAATATCTTTTATTACACATTATAATACATCAGCTTATGCTATCAAAAAGATAATTAAAAAAAATACTTAACTTTTAAAAGCAGATAGGATTCTTAAGGTGCCCATACGCATACCGATCTACCCACGATCAGCCGATGTGTACGATTTCCCTTGAAACTCTCCCCGGCAGCTCAGCACACAATCTCCACACGATTTGCACACGATTTGGTGCCCGATCTTCAAACGATCTCTCCTGCAGTCAGACTTTTTACAGTGCATCGTGTCCTAGATTGTCAGATCTGATCTGCCCTACTGCATGGCAGATCTGAAGATGCGATGTGCGACCAGCGGGGACGCGCATCGTGATCGGGAGAGGGGACTCACGATTTCCTCACGATTTGGCCATATTTTACATGATCTGTCGTTCCAATGTGTCTAAATCTGCCAGATCGTGTAAAATATCGCTATGTGTGTGGGCACCATTAGTTCTGTCCTAGATAATCAACAGAGAGTTGTCTTTAGAAAGCTTTCTAACCTTAAACAACATTTAGCCCCCAGTTTGTTCCAGGGACAATCGAGAGACCCTGTTACCAGTATGATCCCCTGGTTACCCCCCAAACTACTTGGATTTTTCAAGTGTAACGGGACAAGATGTATCACTTGCAGATTTTCCAAAAATAAAGCGACAGAAATAGTTTCTTTTCATAATAAGAAAAAATTACTCAATACTCAATGGTACCAGAACTCACAGTCTATCTAGGCATGTGGCTTATTGTCACAAAGGGGATCTAGAGGGTCTCCCAGTTTTAGCCTTGGAACATATCCCAAACACACCAAGAGGAGGTGATAGGGTTCGTAGGTTATGTAGAAGAGAAGCCTTCTGGATTTTCCAGTTGGAGACTGATGCCCTTCGGTCTAAATGATATGGTTGAATTAAATCATCTTTAAATTCATTTACATTTAATCCCTTTATGCATGATACATCATATCCTTAGTAGACTAGTTAGTGACACTTTGGTTCCCCATCGGTCTCATTCCGGTCCTCTATAGACAGTTTCATCATATTATGTATCTCATAAATGCTTTTCTTTTAGTCCTACCCATCTACACCTTTCTTCTAGTATTGATATTATTCTTGGGTATTAGTGTGGTATATTTCCATTCGGTGATTATGTCATGTCTAATAGGTCATGTCCATTATGTGTCTGACTATAGTGATGAGTATGTAGGGAGAGTGGTATCCATCCTGCCATACACATATCTGAGTTATATGTGAAAGGTTAGGCATGGCAATGACCATACCCATAGGTCCATTTAAACTTTATACACCAATATGATAATCATCATTTTTTTATTTACATTAGTTATCTATATGTATTTCTAGTTAATTAATCTAATTGATATATATATATATATATCATTTTTTCTTTTTACTCATTTTACTATGAATAAAGTATTAATGTGTCATAATATCACTTTTTCGTTTGGTAACATTATCATTAATGATATTAATGTTATTATATTATTTTTATTTGTTATGTCTCTGTTATTGTAGGTTTATATATTTTTTACACATATAGTTTTATACCTATGATCGTTTGATAATGACAACTATATTTCAACCTATATGAGAATAAAACCACTATGATTATCTGCTAATTGATTGGTGATTATACATAATTTAAATCCTGTAGTTTTAGGTGTCCATTTTATATATTCTAATAAGTATGAATCTTACTCATATATTGTTGTTTCTTACTTTGTAATAATTAGTTTAGTTCTCTCAATGTCTTATCTATCCCAGTGACTAATATGAGCTGACAAGTTAATTGATTCTAATTAATTAATGTTACTATTTATCATATTACTGATCAGTAGAAATAGAGATGTCCTTTAGACACTAGCTACCTCTTATGAAACAGCCTTTCCTATTGGCCAAGAAATGCGTCAGGTGTTTCCTCTGAATCCCGGACATAGACATCACCCGATTGGCTGCACGACTCTTCCCAGCTGGCTCCATTGCTCCGGTGAGCACACAGACAGACATGCTGTTATACTCCAGTTTCCGGGACACACATCCACGGAGTTGATACTCGTACCTCCGTCCCTGGCCTCCCTTGTGCTGCTTGGACTGGAGTGGGCAGCAGGCAGCGCACTTCCTTCCCTGGACGGCGGTTTGTTTACAGCACTTCAGCCTCGAGAAGCAGGACAGACACCACCTAGCTATTCTGCCTGGACGCCGGCATACAGCTTGTTATATAGGTGGTAAGATTCTACCATTACCTGAACTTTACATGAGGCTCCCACTGCCATTACTGCCCTGAGCCATTATCTATTTTATGCTGGAATGACATTATGCATGCAAGCCTTTTGCTCACTAACAGCCTGACTTACTAATGCTCCTTTAAGCTCAATGTGGAATGCATGAGATGCCTTGCAACTAACCATATGCTTACAACAGCTGTTTGATGCATGCTGCTTTCTGCTATCTCATATGTTGATTCATTCCTTGGAGGATTTTAGGTGTTTTACTTTATTCTGGGATTCATGAATTTATACTGCCATTTTATGACTATATTTGATAGTTTTTTACTACGTTATGTTTATCATCAGTGATTATTAAATTATTTACCTCTGTCTAGCACTCTCCATTTTTTACTTGTGTAATATTTTGAAAGGAAGACACATTTTTATTATCATTATTATGCTTCCCTCACTGCGCCCGCCCTAATGGCAGCGGGCGGGTGGAGCGCACAAGGATTCAGTAGATGGATGTGAAATCCTTCTTGGCCTAGTGGTAGAGTGGTGGTTTTACATTGCCATGATCAAATCTCACCTCAGACCAATATTATTTCGTAATCATTACTTTAGATTCATTCCTCTATATATTTCTTTATAAAGTACAGTGGTGGATCCATCCGCACTAATCGCGTTTGAGACGCATACACAAGTGTTGGGGTTCAGGGACTCAAATGCTACCTCAGTTTTAAATAAGACCACATGATTTCCTGTTCAATAATGTTGCAATAGTGTATTGAAGGCATTACATTGCTCCACATCTCCCCCGCACCCTGCAATGACACACCCATACAGTTGTGGGGTGCAGGAGGGCGAGTGTCGGGTTTCAGATGCACTTTCAGCGTCAGGGCCAGACGCACGCACAACTTTCACTGAGATGGGATGATTAATGGTGGGGTATTGAAAGCACTACATTGCTCCACAAATGCCTCGCACCCTGCAATGACACACAGACATACTGTACTTTAGCTAGCTGTACTGACAACCGCTGTAACACTGAGCGTCGTGCGTGCATCCTATACTCCTGTAACATGGCTGCCAGACGAAGGCAAATCACCTCTGGTGAGCTCCTGATCCTGGTGAAATGGAGGGACGGACCTCTCTTCAATAACCGGAAGAAGAAGCTCGCCTACAGGAGGGCAAGGAGGGAGATCCTGGCCACACTGGGCCAGGACCGAGGCGTCCGAGTGCTACAAAGGCGCTGGTCGGATCTGGTACGCAGAGACGCCCGGCGGCTAAAGAGGCTCGGAAGGCGCCTCCTGTCGGGCTTTATTTACATTTTTCAAATTGTTTTGTGGCGAAATGACATTGTGTTCTCTTTTCACAGTTGCAGAAACGGAAGAAGAGGAAGAGCCAGCACAGGCCCAGGAGGCCGCTGCCAACCCCAGCCGCCCTTCCAGGCCTCGTAAGTACTGTACACTACATTATTGGCTATAAGAATATGGCCAATAATGTATTTACTATAAGATTGCACAGAGGGAGGAAAATGATGTAATAAAGCTATTTCAGGTAGGTGAGGTAGAGTCTCTGCCGTAACTTGAGATATGAGGTAAAAAATTGCGATCCACAAGGGTTGGATTATCGGCCAGCTCCAAAAATACATGTAATAAGGAACCCACCATTCCACAATTTCTCCAGCACATCTTGGAAGAAGTAGGATAGAATTTATGCAATCTGGGCCTGATTCAGACCCGCTCACAAGCGGGTCGATGGTGGCCCGGAGCCGGCTCTGTCGTGTGCATGCGCGAGACCCGGATAGCGACGGGCAAACCGTCGCTCCGGGTCTCGCTCCAAAGGGGGCGTGCTGTCGATGTTGAGTGCCAGCACGCCCCCTTTGGTGGGCGGGCTGGGGGAGTGGCTGCCCAAATGGAGGCGTTCCCATGTGAACGCCTCCGTTTGGGGGCAGCCCCACTGACATCACTGTTAAAGCCGAAATCTCTCTGGGGCTTGCGGCCACGAGACCCTACTACAAGGGTCTCGTCGCAAGCCCGATGGTCTCCTGTGAGTGGTGAGTGGTCACCCACAGCTATGCGAGCGGCCAGGAGGCCGTTCTAAAAAAAAAATAGCCCGGCCCTGATTCAGAGCGAGCGCTCTGTCAGAGCGTCCGGCTCTGAATCAGGGCCTCTGTCTGCTGTGAGATATGTACTGTGAATAATCTTGAATAACATTTCACAGTGATTGATAAATTTAGACATATGAAAAATATTTTTAAACAGCAGTTCCCAATCATCATCAGACAATGAGATGTGAAGATCTACTTCCCATTTGGGAAAAATGTACTATACCACAGAGACACTCAACAGAAAATGTAGACATCATGTAGGGTGGGGGAGACGATAACGGCTGGGAATTATTAGTACTAGAAGAAACCCAATGACGGATATGCAAATATTTGTAAAATTCTTTACCAGGAATAGAGTAAAGGACGCATTGTCAGGATGGTCACACATTGTCAGGATGGTCACGCATTGTCAGGATACACTGGGTGCGCCAGTATGTCAAATCTAAGCCTGGGATCAACTTAGATACTGCTAATACAGAAATATTGACCAAAGGTAGTGAGAAATTCCCAAGAAGCCTGATCAATTTATCCCATACTTTAAGAGAGTCAGATACGCTAATACCCCTTTAACATCGCAAAAACGGGTTGAACCCGGGTCAGGGCCTTTCACATCGCCTTAATAACCCAGGTTAGTCCCGGGTTATTGCAGATTTGGTGCCTTTTAACTCAACCCAGGTTACCCCCATGTTAAAACAGTGTGATGTAATTTTTAAAGGATTTTGTTGGCTCACAATTATGATGACGTTTTCAGTAAAGGAGGGGCTGGGGATTGCTTGCAGTGCAGCAATCATGGCCGACAGAGCACATGTCACAGCACAGAGTCCTGCATTTATGATCGTTTCTGCTGTACTGCTGGTGGATTCAGCCTGTGAGAGGTTATTAGAGCTTCTCACCTTCTGCAGCTTTGTTCCAATCCCAAGGAGGGTGCAGGTTTTGGCTGAAAGTGATAATTTGCGGAGACAGTATCTGCGGAGGAGGAGATCCCTCATAACTGCTTCGGTGATAACTATCTTGAACCTCCACCTCTCTTCCGACCGAAGATTGTGGTCTAGAGAACGGCAGCATGGGCAAGCGTTCATGCAAAGTGTACTTAATTTTGAGGATGTCCAGTGGAAGTCACACTTCAGAATGTCGCGGCCGACCTTCCAGTACCTCTTGAATCTACTGACCCCAGCACTTTCTAGGCAGACCACTAACTTCCAGACACCCATGGAGCTAAGCAGGAGGCTAGCTTTTGCCTTGTGGTGGTACGCTACTCCGGGTGAATATCGCACCCTGTCGTGTCTCTTTGGTGTGGGCATATCGACAGTGTGTAACATTGTTTATCAGGTCACACGGGCACTGGTGCAAAGTCTATACCATCGATTTATTTGTCTTCCCCAAGGACAGCGTTTACAAGACACAATAAATGGTTTTGTGGCCCGCTGCTATCCACAGTGCGCAGGTGCAATTGATGGTACCCACATTCCTGTAATTGCTCCTAGCGAAAACCATGCAGACGATTACAACAGAAAAGGATGGCACTCCATTGTTGTACAGGATGTGGTGGATCATAGATATTGGTAAGACTGTTCTGTCCATTTTTTATTTATTATTTTAGTTTGGCAGCCCCTTTCTTAAAACTAATTTTTGTTTTCCCCCAGCTTCACAGATGTCTTTATAGGGAGGACAAGCAAGGTGGCTGGCTTTTCCCAAGAGAGGTAAGTCAATATTAATTAATCTTTTTTATAATAGCAGGCCCTGTTTTTCATGCGTATATTTTTGTAACCTGTCATCATGAGCATTTATACAGCGGTTAATGTATCCTAAAGAATGTGATTCAGTGATCACTGCACACAAATATTCCATACCTGCAAACTGCAACACCCCTACTGTGCCCACCAGTCTGCCCCTCATGGACGATTCTGGTCCTATTCTGAATGCAATTTTTCTCTTTTTAAAATAGAAATCTAAAACAGATGGAAGTACCGGTCCATATAATTGGTGATGCAGCCTACCCTTTAAGAAGATGGTTGATGAAGGGCTTCACGCAACACGTCCAGCTGTTCCACAATCAAATTAGGTACACTCACACCCTAAGCTCTGCAAGAATGGTTGTGGAAAATGCTTGAAAGGACGTTGGCGTTGTCTTTTGAAGCGTAATGATGTCAACCTTTTGATTATGCCTAACATTGTGGCTACATGCTGTATCCTACATAATTATGTGAGTTTCGGAAGGAGGAATTCCTACCAGAGTGGGCAGTAGAGGACTCCGGATGTGTCTATCCTGCACTTGGTCCTGAGGCCTATTTGGGTGACCATACTGCAAGTGCAGAACAAATTAGGGCTTCAATAATAGCCAACCTTTCATCTTTGTTGCTTTAAATGTTTTTTTTTTTTATAGTATTCAAAAATTAGAACGTGTTTGTTGACATTAAACTGCCCATGTACAACAGCTAAAACCGAATAGACGTGTGTTACACTTTGTTTTTGGATTACATGTTACATTTTTAAAGGTAAACAAAAGAATTATTTGCAATAAACATAGCAAATATAATGTCAAATATTTTTTCAAGTAAAAAGTAATGTGTAATATATTATCAAGAAAGCAAACAAATATAAGTAAAATTAATAGATGAAGGCAAATTATGAAAAAGTGGTTCATTGGGATTTTCCGGCCTTTCTGAAGGAGGAGGTTGGGGATGAGCATACCTGTATGGGGCTGGGTAAGGTGCAGGGTTATACTGGGGATAAGAGTGACCGTATTGGTGAGGCAGATGATGTGGGGGCCCTGAGCGTTGGAAATTCCTGGCTCTCCCTCTGGCGCTCACGAGCATCTCTGTGGAATTGCTCCAGAAAATTGTTCTGCATATTTTGGATCGCCTGCATGTTACGCTCCATGCGAGCATCTTCCCTGGCTGCCTAAGTTGCATCCATTTTGTCAAGTTTTTCCAGCAGAACACTCGTCATGGCCTTGGCTGCATGCTCAGTTTTATTTGGCCTCCTCCTCCTCCTTGGCGGTACAGTATATACTGTGGGCACAAGAGATAGAAATAATTTGTTCAAAATGAGATTTGCAGTGAGGATATACAAAACAGCAGTGATGTTAGATGTTAGTGATGTTTGTGGTATCCTCCCACCTACACACTGCATACACTCTGCAACATTTATCATTTTTAAAATTATGATTATTGTTTTTTTTTTTTTTAATTTACAATTTCGAATGAGTTTTGATAAGGGATAAGCAGAAAAAGTAAGCAGGGAAGTCACTGCCTCCCCTGCCTTTAATTTTTTACCGTTAAAAATATATCAATGTGACTTACATGATCCTCGTAAAGGCTGGGTTGTGGTTGTTGCATCCTCACTGGTTGAAGGTTGTGCCTCAACAGCCACCTGTGTTGTAGGCGAGATATCAGCTTCTACAATCGGTGGATCAGCCGCTATGGGTGTAGGGTTATCCCCAAACAATGATGGTGACTGTGGCGGAGATGACCGTCCCTCTGGGGTCACTACAGCAGGCAGGGGTTCGGCAGCACAGACCTGGCTAGTTTCAGCTGCAGCCAGACTAGATGACAATGTCACAGGTCTGCTTAATGCAGTATGACCAAATGCATTGGCACACAGCTCAAAGAACTTCCAGTCCATGCGGGCAGCACCACTGCGATTTCTATTGTGGTCGTTCACCTTATGAAATTGCTTTTTTCAGTGCCTTCAGCTTATTGACGACCTGCTGTTGGTTCCTGATGAATCCAGATGCAGCCAACATTTTGCTGATGTTGCGATAAGTTGTCGCATCCTTGGCAGTGCGAGTTATCTGTTTACATATTTCTTCCTCACCCCTGATCCGTAGAAACTCCATCACTCCAGTTTGCTATGATTCCTCAGAAGTGAAAGTAAAGTGCAGTATAGTACACTGTACTGTCTGTATATAGCTTATTAATAGCTGCCTTTTCCCTAAAGTGTGCAGTGCAGGACAGTAATGTAAATACAGAGACATGTGCTCTGTGTGCAGGCTGGTCAGCTGACTGGAAAAAGCCAATCAGCACTATATTCTCAGACCCGGGTCGAATATCCCGGGTCTGTACCATTTAAGAGCTGAATAACCCAGGTCCGACTCGTGTTTAACTCTCCTTTTAACCCGGGTTGAAATACCGGTTAGGTCGACCCAGGTTATTCATTTTGGTGCATTTAAAAATCTCGTCAATCCGGGAATAACCCGGGTTATTTTGGCGATGTGAAAGGGGTATGAGTAAACTAGAGGCCCAAGGGGATCTTTGAACTGGTCTGGATCATAGAAGATCTTGCAAAGGAAAAGGATTGCAAATAAAACTTTCAATGTTCACTCATGGTTTAGGAGAGAAGGGAGAAAGCCAATCCTGTACTTGGGTCATGAGACATGCATATTGGTAAAATTCTAAATTCGGGGCAGCCAACCCACCTCTGGATTTAGAACGAGAGAGATGAACTCTAGACAATCTGGGTCTTTTACCCCTCCACACAAAACTAGAGATAATAGCATAAAATTTGGAGAAGAGATGAGTGGGGACTATATAGGGGATTGCTCGAAAAAAGGTCTAACATTTTGGGCAATAACCTCATTTTAACTGATGAAATGCGACCTAGCCATGAAATTTCATAATTCATCCATGACTTAGTGAGACTAGAAAACTTGATAAAGAGGACGATAGTTACATTCTATGGTATCATGAAGGGTCGCAGGAATCTGGATACCAAGATATTTAAGACTAGAATTTTGCCAAGAATATGGAAATTGGGATTGAAGCGCAAGTAGGGAGGGTTGATCGAAACCGTAGGCCAAAGCCTCTGTTTTGTTGGTGTTTAACTTATAATTTGAAACAGCCAAATAACTGTGTAGAATATCATGGAGGGTGGGGAAGGAAAGAGGAGGGTTAGTGACAAATAAAAGAACATTGTCAACAAACAGGCATATCTTATGATGAAGAGAACCAATAGGTATACCAGTAATTGAAGAGGAAGATCTAATTTTTTCCTCCAAGGGCTCTATTGCAAGGGCATATATTAAAGGGGAAAGTGGACACCCCTGACGGGTACTATTATATATATCAGAAGTCCTAGAAAGAAATCCATTGCTAAAGATACAGGCAGAGGGATTATGATACAATGTGAGTATAGCTCTAAGGAATTGACCAGTAAAGCCAAATCTGGCAAGCTCCTCAGATATATATAACCAGTGGAGTCTATCAGAGGCCTTCTCTGCGTCCAAAGAAAGCAAAACCATGGGAGAGACGGATTAGATTCATGGACCTCTAGAATATTGAACACCCGTCTAGTGTTATCAGGGGCTTGTCTACCCAGGATAAAACCAACCTGATCATAAGAGATCAGACGAGGGAGAATAGGATTCAATCTATTTGCTATTAGCTTTGTATATAACTTGAGGTCAGTGATTAGGAGAGCAATTGGTAAATAGTTCTGGCACATAGTAGGGTCCCTGCCAGGCTTGGGGATCGTGATGATGTGGGCCTCCAGCATTTCCCTGGGAAATGAATTATTTGTGGTAGATTTATAAAGATCAACTAGGAGGTGGACGAGGTCAGTCTAAAAAGTTGTATAGAAACAGCTAGTGAAGCCATCTGGACCCGGAGCCTTATCTTTTTTAAGAGACTTAACAGCCGTAGAAATCTCATCAGAGGTCCACGGGGAGCATAAGGCATTGGCTTCATCAGGAGGCAGAGAGGGAAGATTGATTGAGTCTTATGGAGCGTACACACGGTCAGATTTGTCAGACTTGTCAGATTTGTCAGATGAACGACTGAACGATTAAACGATTTGAACGATTTGGACGATTTGACCAAAGTTTTGAACGATTTGAACGATTGAACGATTTTTGACTGCATTAAAATGAATGGAATCGTCCAAGTCTGACTGCAAACCCATCAGATGTCAGATATCGTTATCTGACAAACGGGAACGCGCATCGTTGATCGTCCATCGTTCAGGCATGTCAGATATGAACGATTTTCCTTCAGATATGAACGACTGAACGATTTTTAAATCGTTATCGTCCATATCTGAAGAAAAAATCTCATCGTGTGTATGCACCATAAGAAGGAATTTATAGTGTCTTCATTGGGTTGTGGGACAGTGGGGTTGTGTTTAAGACAACTGCTCATAATACAGTCAGGTGCATAAATATTGGGACATTGACAGAATTTTCATATTTTGGCCTCTATTCACCACCACAATGGCTTTGAAATGAAACAAACAAGATGTGCTTTAACTGCAGACTTTCAGATTTAATTTGAGGGTAATTACATCCAAATCAGTTGAACGGTGTAGGAATTACAACGGTTTCTATATGTGCCTCCCACTTTTTAAGGGGCCAAAAGTAATGGGACAAACTAAACAATCCTAAATCTAACTTTCACTATTTAATACTTTGTTGCAAATCCTTTGCAGGCAATTACAGCCTGAAGTGTGTAAAGCATAGATATCACCAGATGCTGGGTTTCATCCCCGGTGATGCTCTGCCAGGCCTCTACTGCAAATGTCTTCAGTTCCTGCTTGTTCTTAGGGCATTTTCCCTTCAGTTTTGTCTCCATCCATGCATGCTCAATCGGATTCAGGTCAGGGGATTGACTTGGCCATTGCATAACATTCCACTTTTTAGCCTTAAAAAACTCTTTGGTTGCTTTTGCAGTATGCTTCGGGTCATTGTCCATCTGCACTGTGAAGCGCCGTCCAATGAGTTCTGAAGAATTTGACTGAATATGAGCATATAATATTGCCCAAAACACTTCAGAATTCATTCTGCTGCTTTTGTCAGCAGTCACATCATCAATAAATACAAGGGAACCAGTTCCATTGGCAGCCATACATGCCCACACCATGACACTACCACCGCCATGCTTCACTGATGAGGTGGTATGTTTTGAATCATGAGCAGTTCCTTCCTTCTCCATACTCTTCTCTTCCCATCACTCTGGTACAAGTTGATCTTTGTCTCATCTGTCCATAGGATTTTGTTCCATAACTGTAATGGCTTTTTTAGATGTTGTTTGGCAAACTCTAATCTGGTCTTCCTGTTATTGTGGCTCACCAATGGTTTACATCTTGTGGTGAACCCTCTATATTCACTCTTGTGAAGTCTTCTCTTGATTGTTGACTTTGACACATATACACCTACCTCCTGGATAGTGTTCTTGATTTGGCCAACTGTTGTGAAGGGGTTTTTCTTCACCAGGGAAATAATTCTTCTGTCATCCACCACAGTTGTTTTCCATGGTCTTCCGGGTCTTTTGGTGTTGCTGAGCTCTCCGGTGCGTTCTTTCTTTTTAAGAATGTTCCAAACAGTTGATTTGGCCACACCTAATGTTTTTGCTATCTCTCTGATGGGTTTGTTTTGATTTTTCAGCCTAATGATGGCTTGCTTCACTGATAGTGACAGCTCTTTGGATCTCATATTGAGAGTCGACAGCAACTGATTCCAAATGCGAATGTCACACCTAGAATCAACTCCAGACATTTTACCTGCTTAATTGATAATGAAATAACGAGGGAATAGCCCACACCTGTCCATGAAATAGCTTTTGAGTTGATAGTCCCATTACTTTTGGCCCCTTAAAAAGTGGGAGGCACATATAGAAACCGTTGTAATTCCTACACCGTTCACCCGATTTGGATGTAATTACCCTCAAATTAAATCTGAAAGTCTGCAGGTAAAGCACATCTTGTATGTTTCATTTCAAAACCATTGTGGTGGTGAATAGAGGCCAAAATATGAAAATTCTGTCAATGTCCCAATATTTATGCACCTCACTGTAGGTAGCAAAGCGATCCGCTATATCCTTAGGATTAGATAATAGGGACTTATCTGGTCCAAGTATGTCTTTAATTCTGTTTTTAGCATTCTTTCCACTGAGCTTATGTGCGAGGAGTTTGCCTGCTCTATTACCAAGAGTATAACATTTTTGGTTAAGCTTAGCAATTGCATGTTGCACATGAAAGGAAAGAGCATTTAATTGTCTACAGGCCTCAACCAAGGCCTTCTGGAGGGCTTCATCATTATTTTATACTTTTTATAAAAAAAAAAAAAAAAAGTAGTTACTTTTATGACTTTAGTTTTTTTATGTAAGGTTGTTAAACATTAAAATGCAAATACCATTATTACTATTTAGTTTATTACTCAAGAATCCCTTTATTAATGGTTTAAATAAAAAGCAAATGCACAATAAAATTAAATTATGTAATATATAGAAACAACCTGCAATTCCAAAACTAAAAAAAGCAATTTTTAAAAAAATGTATACTTTTTTAAGAACAGTTTTCCTTTTAGAAATTAAAGACAGTACAATACACTTACCTTTTTTTCTTAAATTTCCTTAGAATCAATGTCCTTTAATAACATGGTTTTTTTTTTAGTTTTTGCGCTTCCACAACTTTATCTTTTTTTTGTTTTAAAAGTTTTTTTTTATTTAATCACATTTAATTGTCATACTTTTACTTATGGTGACATATATTTCATATATTGTTTAAGAAAAAATTTATTTGACCTTTATCAATTAAACAAATTAAATAATTGCCTAAAGAAGTAAGCCCAGATGATGGCAATTATCAATGCCTTTTGGAATCCCCATGACTGCATTAGGTGAAAATTTTTCTTGTAGCTTCAATTCCCAATCACCACCATTTTTTTTAATGAAAATTCATTATGAACATTTTTTTCTTTACAGCTTACAGTCTGAATATTGCTGTAAACCTACATCTCAGTTTACAGCACACTTTAGCTGACTGGGGTCACAGACCAGAATCCCAGCTGACCGGAGGAGAGAACTCACCGAACACCAGGCAGGTAAGTGCAAGCAGAAGGGGAGAATTGTGCTAGACAGCGCATGCTGGAAATACTCTCAGTGTATTTTTTGCAAAAGATACAGTGAGAAGTTTACAGTGAGGATTCTCACGGACAGAGCTATACCGCAAGCTCTGTACCTGCTTGCGATATTTGATACAACCTTGTTATGTATTCAATCATCGCATTGCGATATTGGGGGAATTATCACAGCGGATTGTGATAAATATTTCCCTTGATCTCTCTCCCGCAGCCACCGGCTCGGAAACAGACACTGGGCCTGATTCAGAGCCGGACGCTCTGACAGAGCGCTCGCTCTGAATCAGGGCCGGCCCTCTGGTTTTTTAGAGCGGCCTCCTGGCCGCTCGCATAGCTGTGGGTGACCACCCACAGCTATAGCGAGCGGCCAGAAAGATGGTCAAGACCATCGCGACCATCGGGCTTGCGACGAGATCCTTGTGGTAGGGTCTTGTTGCCGCAAGCCCCAGAGTGCTTTCGGCTCTAACAGAGCCGAAAGCACTCCCACTGACATCAATTGTGATTTCAGTGGGGCCGGTCCCGCCTCCGTCTGGGCAGCCACGCCCCCGGCCCGCCCACCAAAAGGGGCGTGCTGTCACGCAAACATCGACAGCACGCCCCCTTTGATACGAGACCCGGAGCGACGGATTGCCCGTCGCTATCCGGGTCTCGCGCATGCACACAGGCTCCGTCGTGCGCATGCGCACTTGGACACCATCGACCCGCTTGCGAGCGCATACTGCTCGCGAGCGGGTCTGAATCAGGCCCACTGTGCGCTTGCACAGTGACAGTTTCCTAAAAAGCAGTCTTTCACAAATTTGCCATGAAGGCTGTCTCTGCAAGTTCCCCTATGAACGAGGTAGAGAAATTTTCAATAAAATTGAAATGATTCACTGCAATATGGATACTTAATAAATGCAGCATTTCAGCAATTATCAATACAGTGGGGACTAAGGGCCTCATTTAGACCCGCTCGCAAGCGCTATGCGTTCGCCAGCGGGTCAGTGGTGGGGCACTGCACACGCGCAACCCCCGGAGCGAGTAAAAAATTCACTCGCTCAGGGGCTCGCTACAAACGGGGAGGCTGTCGATGTTGATCGACAGCTCGCCCCGTTTTGTAGGCGGGTCGGGGGTGGCTGGCCAAACGGAGGCGTTCCCGAAGGAACGCCTGCCATTTGTGGGCGGTCCTACTGACATCACTCGTGATGTCAGTAGTGAGCTTCCGGCTCTATTAGAGCAGGAAGCTCACTGGGGCTTGCGGCAGATGAGACCCTACCACAAGAGTCTCGTCGCAAGCCCGATGGTCGCGACCATCACCTGGCCGCTCGCAAAAGCTGTGGGTGTTCACCCACAGCTTAGTGAGCGGCCAGGGGGCCGGTTTTCCAAAAAAAAGCGGCCGCCCTGATTCAGAACGAGCAATTGCTTTTTGCGAGCGGCTCTGAATCAGGGCCTAAGTGTTTCAAAGCAAATAAACGTGTGTATATAAAAAGGATCTACACAATAGGGAGCATGGATGTATGCCACAAAAAATATTTTTTAAACTATTAAATACCCATTATCATCATGACAAGATAAGGTTAATTCATGACAACTCTATTGACTTCTGAGTTACCATATGCAAACAACAGAACGACAACTCTGGCAGCCAATAACATGAAGCAGACAGCAAAACCATAACCAGAGGCAGCATTGATAAAAACACTAACAAAAAAAGAGGGCCCATATAATACAAGACTAGCGTAGTGAATGGCTGCATGTTCGTGACTGTTGACGGGCAGGAATTAGGCATTGCAGGGCTGCAAACAAAAGTTTAGGGAGAGCACAAACTGGGTTTCACTGTAATATATCAAGGTGCAAAGCTAGGACCACCGGAGGTGCAAAGCTAGGACCACTGGAGGTGCAAAGCTAGGACCACCGGAGGTGCAAAGCTAGGACCACCGGAGGTGCAAAGCTAGGACCACTGGAGGTGCAAAGCTAGGACCACTGGAGGGCTGTCTGCCATTGCTGGGCCCCACTCACCTCTTGCCCCAGTACCTGCCAAACTCCCTCCTGCTACAACAACTCTCACGTGCTAGCAAACGACACACAACATAGTACAAGTCTGTCCTAACAGAAAACTACCTGTGAAACCAATGCTGACACAGGAATTCAGACAGACGACACAATACACACAGCACTGCCGTGGTGCCTGCAGCCTGCACAACACGGCGTCCCAAAACCCTACTGCGCATGTCAGAATAAAAAACGCGCACAGATTACTTGAGAGGGGGAGCGAAAGAACACCGCAACACACATCAGTGACCGCATTCACTGCTTCCAAAAAGTACAATTGGCGAAAATAATGCAATGAGCAAAAAAAAGAAATCAACCCCCAGAAAAAGTTGAAAATAACATAAAATTAAAATAGTGCATCCCGCTCTGAGGGCCTAATTCAGACCCGCTCGCGAGCGCTGAGTGCTCGCAAGCGGTTCGATGTTGGACCAGTGCGCATGAGGGAGCCGGCTCCGTCGTGCGCATGTGCGAGACCCGTTTAACGACGGGCAAGCCGTCGCTATGGGTCTCGCACCAAAAGGGGCGTGCTGTCAATGGTGAGTGACAGCACGCCCCCTTTGGTGGGCGTGCCGGGAACGCCTACCGTCTGGGGCCGGCCCCACTGACATCACAAGTGATGTCAGTGGGAGTGCTTTTGGCTCTGATAGATGGTCTTGACAATCGCGACCATCTTCCTGGCCGCTCGCTATAGCTGTGGGTGGTCATCCACAGCTATGCGAGTGGCCAGGAGGCCGGTCTAAAAACTAAGAGGGACGGCCCTGATTCAGAGCGAGCGCTCTGTCAGAGCGTCCGGCTCTGAATCAGGGCCTGAGTGAGGAAGACAGGAGATGGAGAAGTGCGCCATTCACTTGAGGAGGAGAGAGAGTCTGACAGACTGGAGAGCGTAGGGAAAGTCTGAGTGACTTGTTTTAGAGGAGAAGAGAAGGCAGCCACACTGCCAGCGGTAGTGCAGGAAAGTGCAAAGTAAAATAAAACAACACTTCACCTTTAGTCACTATAGTGTCATACTGTGATTTAAAAAAAATATATAAATGCCCCCACCCAAAAGTTATTTGTGAATCTACTTTAACAGGAAAGGTGACGAGCAACAGACAGCTCTTTGTAGATATTGCGGCAAGCGCATTAAAACAAGTGCCACCTTGTACTGCAGAGACTCCTGCCCCAGGTTCCCCTACAGTGCCACCTTGTACTGCAGAGACTCCTGCCCCAGGTTCCCCTACAGTGACACCTTGTACTGCAGAGACTCCTGCCCCAGGTTCCCCTACAGTGCCACCTTGTACTGCAGAGACTCCTGCCCCAGGTTCCCCTACAGTGCCACCTTGTACTGCAGAGACTCCTGCCCCAGGTTCCCCTACAAGAAAATAGAGACAGGTGGACACACCGGAACCACAAGTGTCAGATGCAGAAGATGGCGCTTGCTGACACAGGGCATGATTCAGCAAGTTTTGCAGTTGCTAATACACACGCCATCGGCCGATTGTTGCGCATGTGTCGCATTGCGCTTGTGCGAACCAGCCACTGCAATCAGTGACTAAGTAGACCCATCGCAGAGAAGTGCCTTTTGAGGGTGGTAACGGGGGGGGGGGGGGCCAGTCAGGCGAACGCTTGCGTGCCAGTGCGTTTCAATGCCGTTGCAGGGGCGTGCATAAATTATCCACTGCAATGCCCTATGCAGCCTGATAACGTGCGTGGAAGTTACCAGTTTCTGAATAAGGTCAGGGCTTGTGCAAGTGTGTGTGATAGTACATTTGTATATCTGTGTGCGACTGAGGGCCTGATTCAGCAAGGATATGTATATATATATATATATACGCAATTGGCCGAATGTTGCGTACTGCTTAGGCGTATGCATCGCAGTGAGCGTGTGCAAACTAGGCATTGCGATCGCAGTAATTACGCAGTCCCAATGCAGAGTGATTGACAGGAAGTGCCGTTTGTGGGTGGTGATCGGGGAGTGGGTGGTCGGGGTAACGCAGGCGTGCCAGTGCGTTTGAACGCCGTTGCAGGGGTAAGGTCAGAGCCTGTGTAAGTGTGCGTGAGACTGCGACGGTACTCCATGTTACCGATGGTTTTGCAGTCTTGCTAAACATTCCGGATGTGTGTAAGGTAAGGTGGGCTGCCTTATGTTGTGCAGAGATTGCATTGCGATCGCAATGGATTAGCATATCATCGCAGTGAGACTGCGTGCGTAATCGCTATTGCATTCGCAGCTGCGTTCCTTGCTGAATCTGCCCCATAGAACAAGAACAGCCTGAGTCACAGGTACCCCGGCTCCCATCCCACATGAGGCAAGATACAATCATTGTTGGCTTCCCAAAAAATAGAATCTTCTAAAGATGGTGGAACTTATAGTACCATACTAACCCAGGGTGCTGCTTACATGATCTACAAGGACAGACAGCCATTCAATATTGTGGAACATGTTGGCTTCAAATGTGTCTTGAAGATTGTGGCTCTCCAGTATGAACCTTTGACTCGGAAAACGATGAAATAACATATCACAGGAGAATATAGTGACCTAAGCAAAATGATTAGGGAAAATCTAGCTAACAAAACTGTACTCATACAACGTATATTCGGACAGATAACCAAATGCAAAGTTTCCTCAGTCTTACAGTCCATTATTACCATGAGGAGGATGATCAATGGCACCCTTGGGGTCTTACCCCTCAGGAAAGACCATACAGGAGATAACCTGGTTAATAAGCTCCTAGAATTGTGCAGTGAGTGGGGTTAAAGGCCACAAACAGAGGATGTAACAGCTATAGTAACAGGTAAGCAGTGGAAATGGCATTTGGGGAATTAAAGCACATTCTCTGCTAGGTGTATACTTTTAGTGGTGGAAAAATATCTCACATTTGATTATTGCGCAACCATTATTGGTAAAACCAAAAATAATTGTGACTTGGTTTAAGCAGAGTGCTGTGGCCCGTGATGAGCTAAGAACGTTGGAGGACAAGAAGATGAACAATCCGTTTCCACGCGGTGGAACTCTACATACTATAGGGCTGATTCTGAATCAAATGTAGCCGCGCCCATGTCGGTGTCTATTGCCGGTCCCCTTCTGCAACATCATGCAAATGCTGCTACACCGTCCTTCCCTGGTGTACCATCCATGTGTCCCAACGTACATGGACTTAGATGCCCACCTAGAATCAGGCCAAAAAAGTGACTCCGAACCAGGCCATATATGTCTGAGCAGCTGTTAGAGATTAGATCTCACTTTAATAAAATCATCAATAGGCATTCCAGTGCCCCTCCATTGTTAAATCCCTCTGAATTAGAAGATGTCCATGAAATAATTGACATATTAGAGACATTTGAAGCGGTAACAAAACTGATTTGTCGGGAACACTGTGACTAGTAGCAATGGGGATACCCGTCCCTTCCATAATTCTCACTACATTGGAGAAACGTAAGCCAAGCGTGGAAACTCCAAAGGCCGATCTTAAGCCAGCAGTTGCTGGCAGTGTTACACCAACGCTTCCAGGAAATGTACTTTAGAGATGCTACTGCTATGGCAAAACACGTTACTTACGCAACAAAACTGTACGAGAAAGTACAAAGGCTCCAGCTCCTCGACTTATAATGAAGGTAAGATGACTCCTTTTATAAACAAATTAACAATATACAGTATATATATTACAATTATTATAAACAATGTTCTCTATTTCAGATGTACAGTCATCACCGAGCATTTAAGGGCCAGATACAATTATGTGATGAAGACACCGGAATAGGTCCCAATGGCTTCTGCTCATTAATTGCAGAAGGCTGGTTCTGCTCACAGACTTCTGTAGTGTGCACACAAATGCGCAATGCGAGCTGCCAATGCTGCTAAATGAATCTGGCCCTAAAAGTCTCTTCAATTACCCTGATAAAGTCATTAAAAAAAACCTGTAAACGACATCAGGAGTCACTGTCTTACGGTACACTATGCCATAGGAACTTTCCCCCTCTCCCCTAGATTGTAAGCTCCTAGGAGCAGTGTCCTCCCCACTGTCTCACAGCCCTCTTTAGCACTTCTATGACAGCCTTCACCTTCCCAGCTGTACGGTGTATGGAGAATTGTGCTGCTAATTGTTACTTGCGCTCTGTTTATATTTTGGTTACTGTATTGTAATGTAATGTTCTGTGTACGCTTTACTTTATGTACGGCGCTGCGGACCTCTTGTGGCGCCCTATAAATAAAATGTAATAATAATATTTAGGTAAGCTTTATTCTTGTAAAATGTGGCTAGATTTCTAACAAAAAGATCTTGGCATAATATACATTTTATTGTTATCTATCAATTTCTTCATGATTTACTAGTTTATATTTTTTTAATATGATCTGAAACATACTAATGTCATGTCATGTGCCAACTCCCATCATATTGGTTTTTGTGTATCGTAGAGGAGAAAAGAAGGAATATTTTATGTTAGAGCAAAAGATGCTTTGCAGGTTGTCATGGAAATCGTACAAGTTTATAGACTTATTCACTTTTTTGTTGTAGCAAAATTGTGAAAAAGTATATGAATTGTTTGTTCTATGACCCTTGCCTCGTACTTAATAAAGCAATAGGTGATATTTATGATGACCTGATGTTTTTTAGAACAGTATCTAAGGATAATGAATTTATTATTTAGATTGCAGGTGCCAACTTACTCATGATTTCATTATCTTGTTCCAGGTGCTCCGCCAGAGGATAATCGTTTAGACCCCTGGAGGCTGACGGAACCAACAGACCCAAATCTGCCAAAAATGACGAGGACAATATTTATTAACTGTGACCACTTCAGTTCTGACATATCGGCTGTTCTCTAAGGCTGGCCAAATAAAGAGTAAAACTAGAAATAGAATAAAGGGGAAGCTATTTTCAATTATGGAAAAGGGGATCGGGGAGAGGAACTTCTGCACTAGTTGATTTATATTTGAATATTTAATATGCAAGACCCCTTATCAAAAATGTTTAAACCAATTATATTTACTAGTATGATAGTAGGGGGTGCTGCCGAGGACAAGTAACTAACTATTGGACAAAAAAGAGAAAGAAAAGAATGTCCTCTTTGTTGGCGCACTTGTGAATGAGAATAAAATATAACTTTTAGTACCAATTATAAAATCACAAAAAACTTACATACAGTGAAATATGAAGACAACATTGAAAATGTGAATTAAAATTAAATTAAATAAAGTAACGTCTCGTGTCTCTGTTCTCATCTAAATGTTAATTATATATCAGTGGGTCATGAAACATCCACCCAAAAAAGGGGACAGCAAATCAACCTATATTTCGACGCTGTCTTCTAATGACATAGAAATAAACAGAGTTGGATCTAAGGAATAACAAGTGATTTGGATGGTATTTACTGGAAGCTACAAAAATATCCAGTTAGTGACAATTCATCCTTGTGTGAACAATGTAGCAAATTATTCCTTGCACTTGTAATAACGATCACATTAGATAGCACTGTTTGTCCTAATACACGCTGTAATAGACTGGTGTTGGTGAGAATACTTGGAGTACAGTAGCAGATTCCTTAAAGTAAATGGATTCTGCTTGTCTTCTATACAAACTTATCATTTGTCTATATGTGCAACAAATGATATTAGACAGCTCAATGAATTGTGGCTGAATAAGGGTACTCTGAATAACTCGGACAAAAAGACAAGTACTAAATGGAACTGATGTAGCAATTTATTGTCCGTGAAATAAATAAGGATACATAAAATAGAACACTATATAATATAACAGCTACTGAGATGTCAATGTGGATAATATTGATGCCTGTATAAAGTTGAGCACACCACATTGACAAGCTGGATAGGGAGATAATATCAGCATTGAGTAGTGTTACAATATGTTTAATATGATGCAGCTTGTACTCGCAGTAATATAGTAAGTCCTGCAGGAATGGAACTGAATACGTTAGGTATTTGTATGGTCATTACCTAAATGCCGGTAGAATAATACGGTTCCACTGACAATTAGAGAAACATGTTGCATCCAGGTAATTTAGGCACACTTCCCCAATAGATTAAAGGGTGGCAGATAATATCACAATCAAATGGTATTGCGATGTATTACTTGTAATGCGGCTCGCATAGGTAACTATATAATCAATGCCACGAGGTTGGCAAGATTAAATCCATTTAGTATTTTTAATTGTTAAGAAAAACACCTAAATGTCAGTGGTGCTGAGTGATCCTGTAATCAGTGCAATATATGCAGGTTGCATATGGATAGTTTAACACGCAACCCTCTATTAAACTTATTAGTAAGAAATGGTCACTCCGTCAGATCCCTTCACAATACACCTATTAATTTACAGCTCACATAAGTAATGCTATTATTTGTCTGCTCTCTCCTTGATTATAGCAGGCATTGGTATGTTACTGAAGGTGAATCACTTAAATCTGTTGGGTAATAAACCCCAGTGGACTCAGTAGTGCAGAGTGTTTGATTATCCTGTGGGTAATATATTCGCATTCATTTATAATACAGACATAGTTCAGACCCACTCTAATCAGTACTTAGACACTGCGTAATAAGTTTGGGTGGAGGTATATGACCTAATTTACAATCACGATATCATACTTAGAGAACACAACGCTGAGTAGTGAAAACTACTCCAGGTACCGACGTACGTTTCACACTAAAGTTTTTTCAAGGCAACCCGAGCTTGCCGTAGAGCTGCTTGATATTCAAAAAGGACAGCCTATCATAAGCGCCCTCAGAGTCACATGTTCAAATAAACCAATAATGGGTGTTTAAATGGATAATCTGAAAACCTAGGTTTAAATGTCACGTGGTAGTATCCTCCAGTCACGCAACTGAAATGGATCAGAAAGAAGAGAGAAGAGAGAGATATTTTATTACGTATCAAGTAATTGATTAAGTTGAAGAATAGATAGGTAATAAGAAGATATCCAGTCTGAAAAATGATATATAAACCCAAATAAAAGAAAGATACTTATCCATTACTAACCCTGTGTTTAAACAAAATTATTTAGATTCTCCAGATATATATAAAGTATGAAGTGTGAATGTCTACATGGATCTAAGTCGATTAGGTAAAATAGTGTAATAGAATACATGATGTTACAAATTCCTTAAAGTTATATGATACCTACATAATTAATTAAAATAATAATAATGTCATATCAGTATAATAAAATAATAAATATTATAATAATAAAAAGAGAAAAGAAATAAAATGAAAAATGAATAAAGTGGTACAATAAAGAAACCTAAGATCGAGATTAAAAATTTACTCCAATGAAAAAGTGATATGGTGTGATATGTGTGATAAAAGTGAATATAAAAAGTGCATGAAAAGTGACAATGAGATATATAAGTGATGCTCAAATAAATGCAAAAAAATTATAGTATACTAAGTAATGGAAGTTATCAAATACGTGATAAGTGTGTGGGATCAATCCCAAGTCCTATTTAGCCAGTGCAGGAAATTGATATTATTAAACAGCCAAATGTGTGTAGACATGTGAATTAAAAATTCATGAGTACGAAAATGATAAGAAAAGAACAAACGGTTAATGTGAGAGTGATCATGGGTGTATGAAATGATAAGTAACAAATAGATAATCTATGATTCAATGGAACTGGTGGAAATATAATAATTTATTGATTTCAATAATCAGAAACCGCTGTAATCGATCGTAAAAGTAACTAATTACACTTATTCACGGTTACATTAGCCTATTTCTAATACTGAATCGACCTAGATCCACATGTAGTTAATTTAGGAGAAACACCACCTAAAAGATATTACCCATAATGGGGTAAAAAAATTTGGGGGTAAAATTTTTTTTTTATTATTAATTATCAAGAATAAGATGATTTGTTATTACTTTATCAAGAACAGGGAACTATAGCCCAGATGTTTTGGGCATGGTAATTAATTATTAATGGTTAATTGAGTGATAAAGATAGAGATTAGAATAGAAAATATGTTAGAAATATTGAAAATCAATATATGCACAAATAAAGTTAAAAGAGTGAACAATTTTCTGATGAAACTTAATATCAAAGATACTAGAGATTGAAACACGGGACATAAAGATTTTTATATATATGTGAATACCATCTTATTCAATGAAATTAGAAATAATGTTGATAAGTTTGTCCAATCATGTACTTTGTGACTAAAAGTACATTTGGATCGATTACTGATATCTATTTATAAGAAAGGTAGATAACTATTATGTTCATTGAGACCAAAGGGATAACTGCTCTTCATTAAAAAAATCATTTTAGTTTCGAATTTCAAGAGTTCATTGTCTAGATCTCCACCCATCATGCCTAATTGGATCTGCTTCATACCGAAAGCAAGTAGGCCATTATGGAATTGTAGAAAATGTTTACCCACAGGAGTAAGGGTTTTAAATTTAGCTCTGTCATTACTGGCATTTTTGATGCTATTGACATGCTCTAGTATTCTAACCTTTAAAGGTCTGATCGTTTTGCCAATATAAAGCTTGTCACATGGACATTTTAGAAGATACACCACTCCAACGGAGTTACAATTAATGTAATTCTTTATGTTCCATTTTTTTCCTGAATTTGTCATAGTAAAATTTAGTTGGAATCATAAATTGACATGCCTTACAGTTTCTGCAACTAAAAGAGCCATTAAGAGGATAAATAAATTTTTTGAAGGGACTTAAATGGCTCCGAACCAACAGGTCCTTGAGATTTTTTGAGCGTCTCCAGCTGGTTTGAACTTTATTGGGGAGTATGGAGGCTAGATCCTGATCAGTGAAGAGGACAGGCCAATGTTTTTGTAGGATCGAATTAATGTCCTGCCATTTGCTGTTAAAAGTTCCCACATATCTTACAGGTTCTTCCTTCTTGATTTTAATTTTAGGGACAAGTAAAGATTCTCAATGATAGGACTTGACATTGTGCCTGGTTCTTCTAATCAATCGATTGCTGTATCCCCTCTGGATTAGTCTCTCACATAGTTGAATCTCTCTTTCCTGATAAATACGCTCTTCAGAGCAATTTTTTTGGTCCTTAACATTTCCCCTTTAGGTATACTTTTCAACGTTGCTGGTAAATGGGAGCTTTTAAAGTGCAGAATACTGTTTGTGGCAGTTGGTTTTCTATATATGTCAGTAGAGATATGGCCATCTTCCATAATTTGGATGGTCAGATACAAAAAGTGTACTGAACATTGGCTGACCTCCCCTGTTAGTCTCAAATTGAGACAATTGTTGTTAAGTTTGTCTATAAATTCCTCCAGCAGTTCTTTCTCACCATCCCAAAGTACCAATATATCATCTATATACCGCAGGTATATAAGAATATGATCAGTGTATTTCTCGTGATCCTCCATGAAGACATGTTCTCTTTCCCACCATCTCAGGTAGAGGCCAGCATAGGTAGGAGCACACGCTGTACCCATAGCTGTGCCTCTAACCTGGAGGTAGAATTTATCTTCACACGTAAACAAGTTTTTTGTCAATACAAATTCCAATAATACAAGTAAAAAGGATTTGAGTTCATGATCCCTACTCATATCAAGGAAATACTTGGCAGCTCTCATCCCATTCTCCTGGTGTATACTGGTGTAGAGACTTTCTACATCATAAGTGGCTATCCAAGTTCCTGGGGTAACTGTTAGATCATGGAGTTTGTTCAATACATCCATGGTATCTTTTACATAGGAGGGTAACGCAAGAACATACTGTCTCAGATATTCGTCTACAAATATGCTGGCTTTTTCGGTAAGGCTACCTTTTCCATATACGATGGGGTGACCTGGAGGAATCCGATCATTTTTATGAATCTTAGGCAGTAAATATAGTGTCGGCACTTTGGGACTGTCTACTTTCAAAAATTCATAATCTTTTTTGGATATAATTCCATTGGTCACGGCATGAGATAGTAAATTTTTATATTTCTTAAGATAATCTTGAGTAGGATTCAATGTGAGTCTTTTGTAGCACTGAGTTTCATTTAACTGTTTGTGTAGTTCATTAACATACAAGGTCCTAGGCCATAGTACCACATTACCTCCTTTGTCGGAGGGTTTTATTATGGTATCGTGCCAATTAGATATTTGATACAGTGCTAAACGTTCCTCATTTGTAAGATTATCCGCAGTATTAAGAGTGTTGTTTTCTAAAAAAAGTCTATCAAAATCTTTGGATACCAGGTCCAAGAAGACCTTTACAGGTGGACATATTTTCAGGTCTGGAAAAAAGACTGATTTTGGCTTAAGTGCAGTTTGATCAAAGGGTCTTAAGTCTTGTGACTGAGTATTCATTTCACCTGATTCAAGGTCTTCCAAAAAGTCTAATCATTTGTATATCATCGTCTGAAAATTCAACAGTGGAAGAATGGAAATCATCTGGTGATCTGTACTCTTGATTATGACAAAAAAAAATTTTAAGCAAGATCTTTCTGATAAACAGCTGGAGATCTTTCTCACAATCAAACCTATCTGGGGTTTGAACCGGGGAAAAAGAGAGGCCCTTGGATAGTAAGGACACTTGATCATTTGTAAGAGATCTATCTGTTAAATTAATGACCTTGAGACATTTAGAGTTGGGATCAGTTATTTCCTGTGCCTCCGTAGCTCCCTTGGTTCCTCCTGCCAACCTCTGATGTCTCTCTTTCTTCTTCCCCCTCCTCTTACCCCTTCTGATCTTAAATTTCCTATTCCCAGGCTGTTCCTGATTTTCAGAATGATCCTTTTTACAAATGTAGACGAGAGAATTTAAGAACCAACTTAAAATAGCTCTGGACTTGGGCCTGCCCCCCCCCCCATATCCAGATCTTTTTTTCCACTGTTCTCCCACATTGGATTGTTATTTCTCTCTGTGTTGCGAGGCCCATATTAATCTAGCTTGATACGATATAATCGTATGCTATAATGCATAAAAATACGGCCACAGTTTCAGTATATATACAGTGTTCGACATCTTAGTCTTTTTGGCGAAATCATTCATGTGCCCACAAAGAAGTGACCCCCATATGTTTTAAGTTAGTCTGAGCCCAAAGAAAATTAGCACTTTTTTATCCAGCAAGATTAAGAATTTTTTAGGGTAAAGATTTTAAAGATGTCACAACTGCTGAGGAAGGTGCAGCTTTCCTGGAGGAGGCCATGAAGAGCTCGGCTACTCCCACCTGGTGACCTTATTGATACCATTTATAATTCACTGATTTTTTCTAGTTAGTCCTATATTATAGCCCTAAAAACCTTAAGGTGCGTACACACTAGACAATATTTTACACGATTCGCCCGATTTCGATGCATCGGAACAACAAAACGTCTAAAATATGTCCAAATCGTGAGTCTCCACTCATGATGCCGATGCTTGTACCCGCGGGTCGCACAATGCATCTTTAGATCTTGCCTACTGCAGGTAAGATTTGCCAATCTCATACACGATTTTGTGCAGATAGATAGATATCGTGCAGATTGATCTTTAGTCAGATTGGACACTTTTAGCACCATATCGTGTCCTGGAGAGCCTGGGAGCTGCCGGGGAGAGTTCAAGGGAAATCGCTCATGAAATCGCATCCTGAGCACATCGTCTAGTGTGTAGGCACCTTTATAGTTTTGCTAATTTTGAGCTCATTTACCTTCATGCAAATTGCTTTTCCTCTTTATTTACTTAAGTGAATGGGGGGTTCCTTTCCTCACCTTATGTCATACTGCAACGTAGTTGTGTGCATTGTTGCTGTTGATGTCTAGTTTTCTTACACAGATATGCTCTGGGGGAGATTTCTCTTTTTCTGTTTTTTTTCCCTCCTTTTTTTCCTCTTTCTTCCCAAACCCCAGATCCTCCCTCTTCTCCGTACCACCATGCTGTATTGGTACCATCCAATATGCTTGTTATCGTTCATACCATAATGTGGTTTATCCAGGACATCAATTCTCCGGCGAAACAATGTAAAATGATCTCATATCTGATTCTAAAACATGTGGATATATACTTTTTGCAAGAAATGCATTTGACAGACTGAACACGTTAAGCTGTCAAACCTTAGGCGACCAGTTGCTTTTACCTAGTATACAGATGTGTCCTCTTGCTTCTCTGCTGCCTACGCTGCAAATCGCGTCACACATGGTGCGAGGTGTGCGCCTTCGAGCGGATATGTTCACACCGGCGAGTCCATAGGATTGCATGGTGCAATCGCAGTGTGCGCCATAGCTTATGCGGGTAATCACATGGCGCGATGTGTGCGCTTGTTTGTAGCGCGATCGTCAAGGATGTAAGAGGACACATCTGTAATTCTATATCTCGCGGTATAGCCATTTTAATACCAAGATACATTCCTATCACTATTATTCAGCAGATATCTGATCCTGGAGGCCGATAAGTATTACTTACAGCTGAACTACACAGTATTCCTGTTACTTTCTGTATTGTCTATGCACCCGCTGTTTGTGACAAGTCCTTCGTCATCTCATTTGTAGTCCTACTTTTCCACTTATCTTCACTTTCCGCTAACATTGGGAGGTGATTTTACTCTCATTGCCTCGCACTATATGGATAGACAATCTGTCACCTCTACACAAAGTTAGTGAGTGTAATTCATATAGGCGTTCACAAAAAATAATGAATGGTACGTCCCTTTACACTGACTTGATAAATTATATCTCAGATATATAATCTTCAATACTGTTCCATTGATGACAACTAACAATAGGTCACTCCACACAAATACAGTTCTAGAAAAGTCTTCAATTCTTCTCCTTCTTAGGGAGCATTACTCCCAAGATGCAAAGAATAGAGAGGAATATGATTAGCGTAAAACCGTTTTAATAGGACAAATTTATGGAATGACTAAGTGCATATAAAAGTGCATATAGTTTGGGATAAAGATGGTAACAACCGGGCACTCCACCGTCTGGAATATTGGTTTCTGTCCTAGTCCTTGGTAGGATGAAGCTACAGTTCCTCTGCCAACATGTTTTGACGATCTTGTGGTCTTTTTCAAGGTGAGGAGTATGTGCTGCTTCCTGGGATTTAAACCAGGTCCAACCAATCAAATGATGTAATGCTAATAATAGACAATCGATCCCAATGTGTGTTTAAAACATTACATGATATAAACTATAGTCAATCTGCATTTTAATCAGCCTTAAAGTGCTTAAAAACGAGGTTGTATATTTTCTAACTGCTGATGTTTTTAGCATTTAATACTCTGTGATGTCACATGCCCGCCCTCTCCTTATTTCATTGGCTCCCTCGGCAGTCCATCATATCCAGGTCCTCTATTGAAGTTCCCGCCATTTTCTCTTGACTGGAGGTGTGTGCCGCAATTTTCTATGTCCAATCCGGCAGCTCGCTAATCTCCGATCCCCGGGTGACGTCATTTCCGCTCAGACGTCGTGACATCTGTATGGGCAGACGTCACATTTGCCCAAATTAATCCTGGAAGTGCTATCGGGTCTATCTTAATTCATTTGTTGCTAGGGGTTTATTTAATGCGGCGGCAATATGTGATCTTCCCGGACTTCAGCCACGTTTATGACGGTTGTCATGGTGTAATGATAATGCTTTCTATTTCTACACATCTCTCTCTGTGTGCAGTCTATAGCTCCCATCATGTTAGGGAATTTAGCAATGATTTCTTTACTTCAATCCATTCCAAATTATTTTATGAATAATCTATATACTTATTAACATGCCTTAGTATTAACTGGATTACTGTACTAATTGACATAAAACCCGCCGCTTAGTAAATGTAGCCCTAAGACGTAAATGACATAACGATTTTAAAGCAAAATGCTTTACGTTGTTCAATATTAGACAACATCCTGTAGTATTACTTTTAATGTCTCCCTGCAACTATGTTATATAGATTGTAAAAAAAAGTGACATAATAGATAAACACATTGTAATTACGGGAGTGCTCCGGCCACTTTTCGTGTTTTGGATCTGGATCTTTCTTCGTGTTTTGGATCTGGATTGGTTTTGCCAAAACCACCCTTCCGTGTTTTGGGTTCTGGGTTTTGTGTTTTGGATCTGTATTTTTTTTTTAAAAAAGCATAAAAACAGCTAAAATCACAGAATTTGTGGGTTTTTCTGCTTCTATTTAATTATTAACCTCAATAACCTTAATTTCCACTCATTTCTAGTCTATTCTGAACACCTCACAATAGTGTTTTTATGTCCAAAAGGTTGCACCGAGGTAGTTGGATGACTATGCTAAGAGATACGAGTGGGCGGCACCAACACGTGGCCCATCTAGGAGTGACACTGCAGTGGCAGACAGGATGGCAGTTTGTAAAACTAGGCCCCAAACAGAACATAATGCAAAGAAAAAAAAGAGGTGCAAGATGGAATTGTGCAGGACATGCACACTTTAACAAACAAATCAATTCAGCGCCAGGGTCTGCCACACGACTGTGGCTGAAATTATTGGTTCGTTTGGGTTCCCACAAAACAAGCTGGCAATTAATCTGTCCCTGCACAAACTGGCTCTATGCAGGCAAGATCCTGACTAAGGAGGAAATTGACGAGGAGCGAGTTGACGGTGTGGTTTGCAGGCGCTTGGATACAACAGGACAACGGGATTTAGGTGTCCCTGGACTGCTTACGGTCTTAGCCAAAGTTTCTGAACTTGACAGTAACTTTTTATGAACGCGCTACAGGTGCCGTATAAGGGAGGATGTTCCTAGGTGGTTAACGTCCCTACCCCTACTTATTTCACCTTTACATATGGTACATATGGCAAGACAGTTGTTGTCCGGATTTGGATAGAAATATTGCCAGACCAAAGAGGTGGAATGTTTGGTCTTCTGCCCAGGCCGTGATGGGCTTTTTCATCCCACGGACAACAACTGTCTCCCCCGGAGCCTGATTTAAACAAACCACATCACCATCAGAATCCTCCTCGCCAACTTCCTCCTCAGCGCCAGCTACACCAGTATCCTCATCCTGTTGTACTTCAACAGTGACATCTTCAATGTGCATATCAGCAAGTGGACTGTGGGTGCTCCTTTCAGCACTTGCAGGGGGCGTGCAAATGGTGGAAAGAGCCACCTCTTCCCGTCCAGTGCTGGGAAGGTCAGGCATCGCAACCGCCACCACACTTGGACTCTCCTTGGGGATTTGTGATATCTTCTTAGAACGCACAGTTCCTCGCTGTGCTTTTGCCAGCTTAACTTGTTTGATTTTTTTAGCGGGAGGAGGGCTTCCATCGTCATGTGAAGCTGAACCACTAGTCATGAACATAGGGAAAGACCTTAGCCGTTCCTTGCCACTCCGTGTCGTAAATGGCATATTGGCAAGTTTACGTTTCTCTTCAGATGATTTAAATGTTTTTTTTTAAGGTCATTTTCCTTAACTTTGTCATTTGGGATTGTATGTGCCCTCTACTATGACATTGGGCATCGGCCTTGGCAGACGACGTTGATGGCATGTTATCGTCTATGTCATGACTAGTGGCAGCAGCTTCAGCACTAGGAGGAAGTGGTTCTTGATCTTTCCCTATTTTATTTTATCGGAGAAAGTTTGGTCCTCCATTTATGTTATATTGATATATACGTGCGGCTAAGGCGCACACAAACACAGAAAATAATTTTTTATTTTTGTTGGAGACTAGTGCACTTTGTGGGTTACACCACCCTTTAAGAAATGAGCCAGCCGCTCTCTTTACTTATGGGACACAGGCGCACGCTTGGCGCTGCTCCTTTGTTGATGCACGTGCAGCTACAGCCACACAAATCACAAAGACAGAAAAAAAAAGAATTTTTTATTCTTTGTGGAGCGCACTTTGAGGGTTACACCACCCTTTAACAGGCAGACGCACGCTTGGCGCTGCTGCTTGGAGGATGCACGTACAGTGCAGACAATTCACAAACAGAAGAAAATATTTTATTTTTGTTGGAGTGTACTTTGGGGGTTACACCACTTTTTAACAGACAGACGCACGCTTGTCGCTGCTGCTTTGAGGATGCAGGTGCAGCTACAGCCCACACAATTCACAAAGACAGAAAAAAAAAGAATTTTTTATTCTTTGTGGAGCGCACTTTGAGGGTTACACCACCCTTTAACAGGCAGACGCACGCTTGGCGCTGCTGCTTTGAGGATGCACGTACAGTGCAGACAATTCACAAACAGAAGAAAATATTTTATTTTTGTTGGAGTGTACTTTGGGGGTTACACCACTTTTTAACAGACAGACGCACGCTTGTCGCTGCTGCTTTGAGGATGCAGGTGCAGCTACAGCCCACACAATTCACAAAGACAGAAAAAAAAGGAGAATTTGTAATTTTTTGTGGAGCGCACTTTGTGGGTTACACCACCCTTTAACGGACAAGCCAGCCGGCCCTTTACTTATGGGACACAGGCGCACGCTTGGCGCTGCTCCTTTGTTGATGCACGTGCAGCCACAGTGCACACAATTCACAAACACAGAAAATATTTTTTTATTTGGTTTGGAGTGCACTTTGGGGGTTACAGCACCTTTTAACGGTCAAGCCAGCCGGCCCTTTACCTATGACACAGGCGCACGCTTGGCGCTACTTTGTTGATGCATGTGCGGCTACTGTGCACACAATTCACCAAAAAATATATATTTTTATTTTTTTTGGAGTGCACTTTGGGGGTTACAGCACCCTCTAACGGTCAAGCCAGCCGGCCCTTTACTTATGGGACACAGGCGCACGCTTGGCGCTGCTCCTTTGTTGATGCACGTGCAGCCACAGTGCACACAATTCACAAACACAAAAAAATATATATATTTTTTTTTTTTGGAGTGCACTTTGGGGGTTACAACACCCTTTAACGGTCAAGCCAGCCAGCCCTTTACTTATGACACAGGCGCACGCTTGCCACTACTTTGTTGATGCACGTGCGGCTACTGCGCACACGATTCACAAACACAAAAAAATATATTTTTTTATTTTTTTGGAGTGCACTTTGGGGGTTACAGCACCCTTTAACGGTCAAGCCAGCCGGCCCTTTACCTATGACACAGGCGCACGCTTGGCGCTTCTTTGTTGATGCACGTGCGGCTACTGCACACACAATTCACATACACAAAAAAAATATTTATTTTTTTTGCACTTGGGGGGAGCAGCCCTGATGGACAGAGCACCCCCTGGACAACACTACAGCACCCCTTTAGGACTGGGACACTGCACAGGACTTTGGAGTGGACACAGCCCCTATGGACAACTGACTGCACAACACAGTCCAGCCAGCCCCTATGGAGTTTGGAGGAGTGGACACAGCCCCTATGGACAACAGCAGCACAACACAGCCAGCCCCTATGGACTTTGGAGGAGTGGACACAGCCCCTATGGACAACAGCAGCACAACACTACACTGCACTACACAGCCCTAACTCCCACCCCCCCTCTTCACTGTCCACAGCCGAGTGAGAAATGGCGCCGACGCAGGTACCTTATATAGAATCCAAAACCCGCAAGACCCGGAAGGCGGGATGATGACGTTTTGCCTCAATTTCAGATCTGAGTCAGGCGGGAAAAGTCGAGCCTGACTTTGGATCGGCCTCGGCTCGGGGGGGTTCGGATTTCAGAAATCCGAACCCACTCACCCCTAATTGTAATATATTAAACAGATTTTACAATGCTATTTTCAATTATAAGAAATAAACTTTATTGTAGTATAACAATCTCAACTATATGTACAAATAATCTCGCTATAGCTTTACTTCCTAGTAAAGTTCCATCATCTTCCAGGCTCTGGATGATTTCAATGCTCAATTTCCATAGATACTGTACGTTATATGTTGTGAAATATACAACTAACAGTAAAGATTTGGCATACTATAGCTGGACAGGACTGCAGACTTCCTGAATCAACTTTTCAAAATGGCAAAAGTCCTTTCAATAACTTTTTTTTTTTTAAATCTGAGTTATCAGCCATGATCGCACCCTATAACCTGCATCTCTTAAAATTAAAAAAAAAAAATGTATTTCCCACTTTTGTCTCTGATCATATACAAAAAATACAGTATGTAACATTTGATGTAACATTTGGAGACAAATTATTTTTCCAGCAGCTTACAGCAAATAAAAAATTCTTCATGCTACATATCGTGAAAATATAATATTTATTGGCAATAAGTATCATTAATCATTAATTCATGGGCTCTGAAAATAAATCATGGCTGCAAAGAAAAATAAAGTGTTCAATTATGCTAACATTTTACTTTATGATTTGTGTCACGGCAAAGGCATTGCGCGCGCGCGGTTTTCAGATCTCTCATGCGTGAGTGAAACTTACCAAAAAGTTGTAGCCTACAGGCTATACAATGGCTATCAAACTAAGACATTAGCTGTCAGGAGGCAAGGTTCACTTCAGTATGCTTTTTTTGGCTTTTACTACATTCTGTATTTTCAAAGTCTCTATAGAAGTGTATGGCTACTGCATTTGCAATTGATACCAGAGGTCCTAAACTAGATATTGAAGATATCTGATGCGGTACCCTTTTAATACATACTTTTTTTGATACATACTTAATGTGCAAATAGTCTAAAAACAGCTGCCTTTGCAAGATTGACCTCAAAGGTATCTTGGTACATCATCCTCATAATTTCATTATCTAAATGTTAATTGTGCCTACTGACCAACCAACCATCCCCCTCTAAGTCTGGACTCCTCAAAAATCTCTGGGCCTGATTCAGACCCAGTCGCAAGCACTGAACGCTCGCAACCGGGTTGATGGCGGCCCACAGTGCATGCGCACGACGGAGCCAGCTCCGTTGTGCGCATGCGCGAGACCCGGCTAGCGACGGGCAATCGGGTCTCGCACCAAAGGGGGCTAGCTGTCGATGTTGAATGACAGCTTGCCCCCTTTGGTGGGCGGGCCGGGGGGGTGGCTGCCCAAACGGAGATGTTCCTGAGGGAACGCTTACCGTTTGGGGCGGCCCCACTGACATCACGAGCGATGTAAGTGGATAGCTTCCGGCTCTGTACCATCGTCATGGCCGCTCGCTATAGCTGTGGGTGGTTACCCACAGCTATGCGAGCGGCCAGGAGGCCGCTCCAAAAAAAAAAAAAATGCCCTGTTTCAGAGCGAGCGCTCTTTCAGAGCGTCCGGCTCTGAATCAGGGCCATTGTACAGTGTTTGAAAATATACGAATGTTTGCCACTCATTCACAGTACATGGGTAATACAGGTTGAGTCTCCCATATCCAAAATGCTTGGGACCAGGGGTATTTTGGATAACGGAATATTCCGTATTTTGGAATAATTGCATATCATAATGAAATATCTTGGGAATGGGACCCCAATATACACACAGAATGCAGAATGCATTTATGTGTTATATGCACCTTATACACACAGCCTGAAGGTCATTTTATACAATATTTTCAATAATTTTGTGGCTCAAGCAAAGTTTGTGTACATACATGAAATAAATTTATGTTTCATTTACACCCTATACACACAGCCTGAAGGTAATTTTATACCATATTTTTAATAATTTGTGCCTTAGACAAAGTTTGTGTACATTGAACCATCAAAAATCAAAGGTTTTATTATCTCAGTCATGCCAAAATTATTCCGTAATTCGGAATATTTGGATATGGGAGACTCAACCTGTAGTAATTATATATTCTTGCACATGTCTAAGAATAGTATTAATTGCTACTGTACTGAAATGGGAAAATGTTGGTTCAACCTCCAACAGGAGCGGCAGTTGGTTGAGATGAACCAGAGGTTAAGCAACGTAGTGTTGCTAGAAGTATAGCAGGGACAGCTTTTCATCTCTCCGACGTTGGATCTAGTTTCTCCTTAATTAGCTCATGAAGTGATAGAATTGCACTTGGTGGCAATTTGTTCATACATATTATTTCTTCTCCTCATCCATCCATAGTTGTCCTTATTCAAAATACTGTACTCGAGGCTTCCTGAATATAATTCGTCTACCAAATATTCTTTCACATCAAAACATCATTTTGCTAATTGTGTGCTGACCTCATCTATGCCATGTGCAATTAGCAGTGGCCAATAAACAAAGAGAAAATACAAATTAGACCAGTATTAGCAATTATTGATTTATTTATTATTTATTTATCGCTGTAATATTAATTTCAATTATATATAAAAAAAAAATGTCCACACAATGTAAGTTATCCTAATGATGAATTTCTTACGACATCGATGGAACATAGCGATTACTTAATTGTCATATCAGTAAATCATATCAGGAAAAAAACCAAAGGCAATAAATCAAAGTCTTACCAATTGGATTGGCCTCCTGACATAGATGAACATTGTGGCAGTTAATAATGCAATATCCAAATTATTGTGGAAAAATGAAATGGCATCTAACGATCATTCTAATTGTTCTGTATAAAAAGATCCATTTAAATATTAAATATATTTTTTCATGAAATGTGAAGTCATGAAATATCTTCTAAAAAAAGGGCTATGTATAGGGGATGAGAATGTACACAGGGCAGGGTCTGCACTGTACAGAGGTATAAATGTGTCTGTTTGTACTGCGGCTTGAGTCAGGTGAATTAGCCCCTCTCCATGCGCTAGGTCCCAGGCAACTCAGACGCACCAAGCATCTTCACCCAAAATGTGCGCCTTACTCGCATAAGTAATAGAACTAGTAGTGACCTAACTGCGTTGCCAGCGTACTATAACCACTAAGGTGTGTGACATTTGCACATCTAAGTGCGACTGAGGCCCGTATTCAATTTGAGGCGAAAAGGCGGAATCCGCAGAAAAGTTTCGCCGATAACATCATTTCGCCAGGCGGAAAAGAATCGCCGTATTCAATTTGAAAGACTTTCCGCCTAGGCGGAAAGTCAATGCTATGTAATAGGCGGATAAGTTTCGCCTATGAATAGCAGGCGGAAAAAAGTGCAAAGTAATTGGGGTTTTAGGGTGCAATGTTGCGGGAGTCCCCATGCAGCGTTCAGACAGTCCCCCAAAAGTAAACTGCATCAAATATTTTTTTAAGAACACCCCAAAAAAATCACTTTGAAGTTGGGGGCGATTAAAAAATTTTGGGGACAAAGTTAAAAACTAGCGATCTTTTTTCATTGCAGGTGCTGGCGGCAGGTGGATTTTTCACAATTTTATTAACTTCACTTTAGCAACTTTTAAATATGCTGGCCCCCATTTTCAGGTACCCCAAATATGCTGGGATAAGTTATACTCCTGAATACTATTCTGTATCACGTATTGAAAAACGCTATTTAGCAGCTATTGAGCCCGTTTGAAAACACCAAATACCTTCAGCATGCCAAATTGGGGGGTACCATAGGAAACCCCCATGTCACAGCATCTTTTGGGGGGTGTCAGGCTGATTTACCCATAACTGACAGATCTTTCCGCTTGTTTAAGTTTCGCCAGGTCCCGTTTTTGCGTACTTTCAAATTGAATACGGGCATAAGCGGGTCCGCTCAAACTGAATACGGCTCTTATGGAGCGTACACACGGTCAGATTTGTCAGACTTGTCAGATTTGTCAGATGAACGATTGAACGATTAAACGATTTGAACGATTTGAACGATTTTACCAAAGTTTTGAACGATTGAACGATTTTTGACTGCATTAAAATGAATGGAATCGTCCAAGTCTGACTGCAAACACATCAGATATCAGAAATCGTTATCTGACCATCGGGAACGCGCATCGTTGATCGTCCATCGTTCAGGCATGTCAGATATGAACGATTTTCCTTCAGATATGAACGACTGAACGATTTTTAAATCGTTATCGTTCATATCTGAAGGAAAAATCTGATCGTGTGTATGCACCATTAGTCTGAATGTGTGTATAAAGGTCTCCGATGTGCGCAGCTGCTTTTCCTCATGCCGAGTTCCGTTGTGCTTCACCTGTGACTTTGTACATGTATGGTGTAAAACCAATTCCTGTGCAGTTAAAGTTGCAGACTAACGTCTCTAGTACATAGCGAGCGGCATCTCTAGTACACAGCGAGCGGCGTCTGTAGTACACAGCGAGCGGCTCTTCACCGATTCTGTAATGTGACTAAGATGCAAAATTTACAGAAAAATAATGGACGCCACTCCTTCCCTTTTGGAGCGTCTCAGTCACGCCGGGCGTCTTACACCGTATTGCGTAAAGATGCCCAGTGTATGAGGACACGACTATATGTTTGCATACAATAAACAACAGTAATGACATATTGGGTATAGCTGTGCATATTTCTTTGGGTTTTTCTTAAGCATGGTGGGGTTTATATACCTTCAGAAGGAGTAACTCCCTGTTTCCTCTCCTCCAACAGGAAGCAAGGAAAATGCCTCAATTTATATATTAAATCTTAAACTAACTAACTCTGATGGACGGTATCCCCTAGATAACCCCCAGCACAATAAATTGTACCTGCACCAATACATGAAAACTATATTGTCGAAGCCGGATGATTGGCTGAGACAGAATCTGTTAAAATTAAAATCTGCACAACGCCATTTTGCGAATGGCAACAAGACGCCATTTTGCGAATGGCCGCCCAGCGCCATTTTAGCGAATCTCACACATTATATGTACATACGGCGATGCAATTTTTTAGCGTTATGCGATTCCCACACAATAGAAAAATTTTAAAAGTTCTCATTATATAAATACATACATTTACTAAAATAATATGAACAACCCTGCAAAACACGTACCACGGTGTACTCCACAAACACGTAGTTGCACAAAAACTAACTAGCGTCTTTTCTTAATATCCTTACACTTTGCACACTTACATAGGAAGGTTACCTAGCATTAAGGTTAATATCTGAGGTTTTATTCATTATTAATTATGTAATAAAGTGACTGTATTTAAGATCTCAGGTTTAGTACATTTTAGGCAGACCGTGTTTGTTGCCATTCTGAACCACTGTTTATTTGCAGATTTCTGGTTCCATCGGCAAGGAAATCGCAACATGCGTCTGGGAATTATGGATCATAGAGAGATAGGCATTGAAATGTACTCTGTTCATGTAATGTAATGCAGCCAGTTTAGACTTGTTATTTTGCAGGAAAATGGACACAAAGAGCTGTTGGAGGCTGGACTGTGATCTTACGAACTGACCTATGAACTGTACTGTAACGGAAAAACCAGGAAGAAGAACCAATGGGATTAAGCCAAATTGTTCTATTGTATTGCCTATCTCTGTAAGGGTATTTCCAGTAGTTTGCTTGTTCTTTCTTCTGACAGAGGCTTCAACTTTGATGCCGGAAATCTGGATCCAGAGCGCCTACGTACGTATCGACTGTACCTAACTATCTGCTTTTTGGTGAATAATATCTTTTTGTGCTTTGGAAACACAATCAAAGTCTGAAGAGTAATTATTTCTTGTGCGACTTACAACGCTAAACTGCAACATTTTAGAGTGTATAGACAGGAAGGAATCGATAGTTGGGGGCTCGTAGAGTGGGATCACGCTGCCAGTCACACGGTAACACACGATTATGGATCTCTCAGCAAAGGGTGGAGGCGCCATACGCAGGAAAGAACGCATTGTGCCTTCGATACCTGCTACCACTTTGTTGCTGAGAGACCACTATCTGTTATTGTGTGAGTTCAAGGAGCGCTGATTAGAATCCAGGGACAAGGGAGGAAAAAGTTTGTTTTCCTCTATTGATAAAATTTCATGTTAAAAGGGGAAGTCGCACAATAGCGTAAGGGTAATAATACGTTTTGTGTAGTGGTCGCATTATTGTGTATGCGACTAGTTGCACAATAGCGTATACGTATTTCCTGTATTGCTGCCGCTTGTTTAAACAAAGCCGTTGAGATTGCATTGTGATATTGATAGTGTGATAACATTGTTGTAAGTACCTTAGTCGGTGCTGCCATAGTCTGGGAAAACGTGTATTTTTCTGCGCAGGAAAAGGGTGTGTAACAGTGAACGTGTGTTGGTAGGGGTAACATGTTCCCTAGCTAGGGGTATCATGGGACCCTTAGGTGCTAGGCGCCTGGTGTCGGCCTAGTGGCTCAGTAGTATATACCGCAGTCTATACACATAAGCAGGTGTAGTTGTTGTTTTGTGTTAGGTATTGGCTCTAAGTGTGATCGCAGCATCCAGTAATCAGTTAGGGTTATTGGGCATTGTGATTGAACTCCACAGTTGTGGCATATTGTGAACTGAGTTGTGGTGGACGAAATCACTGAAAAGGGTAAGTGTTATTGGAATGCCTAAGTGCTAGCAGTGCAAAGTACTCGAAAAGGTATTAGGTGTGTGGAAGCAGCCTGGTTATTCTTCCATAGGTGTGTGGGTGCATCCTGTTAATATCGTCCACAGGTAAGTGAAAGTAGCCTTGACATTCTTTCACCGATTTAAATCTCTATTGAAAAGTTTAGTGTTATTTTCCCAAGATGGGAGCCAAGCAAACGGTAGAGATGTTAGATGATGTGCTGCTTTTGGAAGCGCCGATCGGGTCGGCACGGCATATTATGCATACTAATGCTTATGCAACTAGGTACTGTGATGTATGGTTTAAAATGACGAGAAAAAAACCTGCCTTCCCAGCGTTGCTGTTGCTTCGTTTCCAATCTCCTAATCATAAAGGAGGTATCTCTTGGTGGTATCAGTGTCAGATAAGAATAAATAAAAAGGGGAAATTACCATGCCAGATCAAATGGGAGAGAGATTTAGCTGTAGATCTTTCTGAAGATGATTGGAATATTATTTTTTGTTCTGGTTTTACAGTATCCAAATGTATTAATCATTCAGAAATGTATTACAAGCTACTTCAGAGAGCATATTTTACACCTGAGAGGCAACATAAAATCTGTCCCTCTGCCTCCCAATATTGTTGGCGAAACTGTGGCTTGGTTGGAGACATTCTCCATGTTTTCTGGTCATGTCCCCTGCTTCGACCCCTATGGAATGCGGTGTTTTCCATGATAAGTAATATAGTTGGAACAACCATTCCTGCGGAGCCCCTAACTGCTTTATTTCATTTTTATCCTGGGACATTATCCTGTGGTGAGAGATACATCATGGGACATATTTTAATAGCTACGAAGGCTGCAATTGCTCAGGGGTGGAAGTCTGCTAACTTGCCCAACATCACAATGATAGAAAACAAGGGCCCTCATTCAGAGCCGCTCGTTAGCGGCAGTACGCTCGTTCCGAGCGATGTTTGCACATCTGCGCATGCGTACGGTTTTTAGTACGCATGCGCGAACCAGTCAGTGCGGCCGAAAATCGTTGGTACGCAATATAGCGAGGGCCTGCTATTTTGAGTGACAGAATGAGGCGTATGTGGGTGGTAACAGGAGAAGGTGTTTGAAAATGGGGAGTGGAGATCCAAACGCAGGCGTGCTTAAAGGTCAAAACGGGCGTTTTATGGGTGTGCATATTTAAAACAGCAGCGTCATTGACCACGTCACTGGGTTATTTTATAGCCAGAACTGCTCGCAAATTTGTGGTAGCAAACACCAACCACAAGAATAGCGAGCAGTTCATACGCTGGTCGATGTACTCGATTAATCTAATAAATAGCGGACATGACGTAGGATGCGAGCGGCCAGGGGGCGTTTTTAACAAATAAACGAGCGTATGTTTTGCTCGCTCGTTCAGACTTAGAGGTGTGAACAGACTGCAATGTGCGTACGGATCAATTGAATAGCCACCCCTTGTTTTTAAACGAGCGACCACAAATAGCGAACGGCTCTGAATCAGGCCCAAGGTTCATAAGCACTTTGTTTTTGAAACATTGGATAGCAAATATTCCTCCTCTGCTAACTCCATCCATATGAAATGGTTTCAGTGGGGAGAATATAGGGAAAAACAAGGTCATTCCACTATTTATAGGGTTCCTGTTGATTTAGGTGTTCTCTGCTCACCTCATTCAGACTCGGGGTAGTTCTACTCATCATTCCTTTAGTATCCTGTTTCTAATTACTTTTATGTGTATTAAAAGTTCTCTTTTTTGTCTATGAATCAAATGTTTGTAAGCTGACCAATGATATTTTGTTTTGTTTTGTGCTATGCGATATGTCTGGCTTCCCCCTTTTCCCCTTTTTTTCATTCTGTATCCTCATTTATTTTTCTATACTAAATTTTCAATAAAAACTATTATGGAAAAAAAAAAAATGACGAGAAAGAGTGTGAAACCGTTTCCCAGAATTGGCAGCTTTGATAAGGAGGTTTTGAACAATGTCCGAGATAGCATCTGTATGGTGCACTCTCGAATGAAAAAGATAAAGTATAACGATTGTTTAAAGTTATGGCAGCACGAGGGGGATACGTGGCTTAAGGGTGTGCACGCAACGCAAACCAGTGTCGCGCGCACGATGCAGGGGAGTGCGCATGCAGCGCTAAACAGTGTTGCGTATGCGCTGCTAAATAGCACGCACAGCAAGGTAGCGTTGCGGAAGTTAATGTCTGTAGTACACGCGCACCACCACCGCCCTATGCGGATGGGGGTGGAGGTACAGTCGTTGTAAAAACTCATAAAAATGTAACTTGTAACCTGTACCCTCTCTTGAGCAATCACAAGGAAAATGTTTATGATGCGGATGATGAACCTGTTGTTATGTCTGCCATTTCCCATGCCGTACAAATGTTAGATGTTCCATTACAACGAGCACAGGAGGTGGCCCCATCCTCATCAGTGGTAGTACAGGAAGTGTTAACATCCGCTGTACCTGTAAGTTGTTAATCCTGTACGTAGCAGTAATAGACTAAATCCCCAGCCAGGTAACAAAGTTAAAGGTAACAGTGTGGCTGGTCTCCATCCCATCCGGACAATAACTGTTCCCAATGCGAATCCGGATGCGAATGGTGTGGTGCCCACAAGGGATGTAGTGATGCATTGTCCTTGGACAAGAGCTGAGCTAAATTCCATAATGACCGACTTTCCTGACCCTAAGAAGGAATTAGCAAAATGCCAAAGATTTGTGAAAAATTTGGGTAATGCTCACGAGCCAACCAATAAAGATTGGCGAGTGGTGTTAAGGGCGTGTCTTCCACACAATACCGACGTGAAAAAATTTATCACGGATTGCGTATTGGAGGGAGATGCTCCCTTAACAGACGAGGATAACCAAGGTAACATTACCCGCATAATAACTCAATTGGGTGTATATTTTCCGGTAGTAGTTAACTGGAGTAAAATTTTCACCATAAGACAAAAAGAGAGTGAATCTGCAGAAGATTACTGTACCCGAGCTCTGCAGACTGTCACCCAGTACACTGGGATAGAAGATATTAAAGATAGCACTCACCATAGGGAAATGGTCATCATGGTACTTATGGATGGTCTTAAAGACCCGAGTCCAGACCTCTCTACCTGGCTGGAGGGGAGTTACTGTAGACACTCTCAGGGAGTCTGCTATTGAGCACGATAAAAACATCCTGAAGAAGAGAGAGACCAGAGCGAGAAGCTAATGGCTGTTAGCATTCAAGCTCTTGAAGGAATGAATATACATACCATCACAGCCACCAGACACACATGCACCTGCACGCTCTCACCAATCCCGCACCACCACAAACACAGCCTTACCCTACTTCTCACACTCAACCACAAAGCCAATACTACCCTCAGCCACCATACTACCCTCAAAATTCATACCCACACTCACAATCTTTCTCTACCGCCCAACCTACACAACAACCTTTTCCCCCACTCCACTCACGAAGGTGTTTTAACTGCAACCAAGTGGGACATGTAAGTAGGAACTGTAAGGTGAAGAGGGTAGGACCCCTTATCCAGGGAGTACCTAGATATCCATATAAGGCATATATGCAGAATGCGGGGAATTCTCCATAGTCACCTGCTCCAATTGTGGCCTTAAATGCTGTATTGGAGAGTGAGAGTCAACGATAGGGGTCAGGTCATACCTGTAGTCTACAGCTACTCAGGTTAACTGGAAGTACTAGGGAAGAACCGGTGATGATGGTTGATGTAGCTGGTATTATTCTGGAAACTCGGAGACAGTGTGAAGGTCAATCGTTGATTATTGTATGTGTGAGTTTTGTCGGTCCGTAGTCAATGAGAGATGCATCCAACGGTGCCAGCCTAAGTATAACCAGTGTTGGGGTGGGTATCCTTTAGAGGATTATCATACTATGGTGGGCAAAGTTTTAAACCAGACTGACTGTTGGGTGTGTTCTCATGTGCCTCAGGGACAGCATAATGTAGGGCTAGTGCCGTTCCCATTAAATGTCTCTGAGGCCTTAGAACTGCAAAGAGGGGATGCACTGGATGGAAAATTTCTTAAATCCAAACCACCTCATTTTAAACTCCACCAGTACCAAGTAGATAAATCACTTTTATGTTTGAACATCACCAACTTCAATAAACCAGGAAGTTGGGAGGTGACGGGGAATAACCAGACGATGACCTTCTCACTAAGAGCTGATAGTGAACCTATAAATCTGGAACTCTTACGCACAATTAGACTAGGTGGAAGACACTTCCGGTATAAATATACACCAAGTTCCACCAAAGAAATGGTTTGTGGGGTACCAGAAGGGTATTGTGCCAAGGTATTACGACCAGAAACTTGAATGAGTCAAATGGGAGAACCTGAAATAGGATCACTTGCTAGGGAAATGTGTGTGACGATAATGAGGTTTACTATCCCTTATGTTCTCCCCGATGATGTGTATTTTATATGTGGTAGAAAAGCGTATAAGTGGCTCTCTCTGAGTTCCGAAGGTTTGTGTTATCTGGGAAGAGTACTCCCAGAGGTTATGACCCTTACACATGGTGAAATGCTTGGTATTCATAAAAACACACCATCAACATATCTTCACACACAGTATGAACATAGAGACAAAAGAAATATGATACCTGGTGATGTACATAAAGCCACACAATTGATTAGTGAAACAACTGGCTTTCAAGTTTTAGTCGCATTGGATCCCACCAGGATCGCTCGGGGTAAACTAAATTTTATATATATCGGATCTTGCTAAATTAATAGATAATATCACCAAGATATATGATGACATGTTTAGGTATACAGGTAGGGAGTTACAAGCTTATAAGAAAGAACTTGTGCAACATAGACTAGTGTTAAATTATTTAACAGCTGTCACTGGAGGTATTGTGTAACTTTGGCCACCCAATTTGGTGTAAAGTGTTGCACATATATTACAAATGATACCAGTGACCCCAAGGAGGTGATAGACCAGAAGATGGACGAAATTCTGCAGCTGAAATGGGAGTTTCGGAAGAACCATAATGCTTCAATGGCTGAAGTAGAGGTGAAGGTAGAGGAATGGGGTTCATGGTTGAACCCAGTGAAATGGTTCTCAGGTCTAGGAGAGTGGGTCCAGGAAATGATTGCGAGCATAGGTAAACTCCTGATCCTCATACTGGTTGTCATCATAGTAATTGGCTTATGTGCCAGGTGTGTTCCTACTGTGTTGAAATGTGGAAATGTAATACTAAGGTAAATCAAAGGAATGAAATTATGATGGTGGTCAGTAGCAACAATATGAATACTGAGGTAAATCTAGGACTACATTACAACCCTGAACTAGAATGTACCATCAGATGGTGTATAGATTTCATGTATTGTTGCAGGTACAATTTAGTGTGCTGGGGGATATCTAGGGGCTACTCCCCTTTCTGTTTTTCAGTCTTTAAAATAGGTATTCCTTTTCTGTGATGGGCCCTTTTCTATCATATTTATCTGGAAGTTTATCCATAGCTCCTTTTGTTTTATCAGAAAGATCACCTTTAAGTTTCTGGTTATAGTATCTCATCTTCACATTTCATTTTATCCATCACTACAACAGCACCTAACTTTTCTGCTGGTTTAATAACAAGGGGCCTGATTCAGACCCACTCGCGAGCGGCTGTACGCTCGCAAGTGGGTCGATGGTCTGCACTGAGCATGCGCACGACGGAGGGAGCTCCGTCGTGCGCATGCGCCAGACACGACGAGCGAAGGACTTTCCTTCGCTCGTTGTGTCCGATCAAAGGGGGCGTGCTGTCAATGTTGATTGACAGCACGCCCCCTTTGGTGGGCGTGCCGGGGGCGTGCCTCCCTGACGGGGGCGTTCCCACGGGAACGCCTCCCGTCAGAAGCCGGCCCACTGACATCACTAGTGATGTCAGTGGGAGTGATTTTGGCTCTGATAGAGCCAAAATCACTCCGGAGCTTGCAGTTGAAAACCTCAACCGCAGGCTCCGGCTCGCAATTTCGATGGTCACGACCATCGCGGCCATCAAAATGCACGCTCGTATAGCCTGTGGGTGGTGACCCACAGCTATACGAGCGTCCAGGAGGACGCTCCATGAAAAAGGAGCCCGGCCCTCATGCAGAGCGTGCGCTCTGCTCAGAGCGTACGGCTCTGAATGAGGGCCAAGGTCTTTAAATCTTGAACTACTTTAGGAAAAGTGTCTGTAAATGGACCTTTTTAGTGGATTAAAAACTAAATTGTGACTCTTAGTTATCATTATTTGTAGGGTCTGTGCCTTCTTTTACATTTTTTGGCAAAGAATTTCTTGATTGTGACCTTCCCGAATGAACTTCTGAACATCAATATACATTTGAAATGGATCCTTATTTTGGGTGGGATTAACCTTTCTCTAGGATCTTCTTTTCATCTTCTTTCAAGGCTCTTTAAACTTTGAGTAGCATTATTAACTGTATCATACTGTTGATGATATTCTTTAGACGTAGATGGCTGTGGGTTTTGTATGTTCTTAGGTTGTCTGTTACTACCCACCCCACCCCGTCTCCCTCTTTTCTTGGTTTTCTTAGGAATAAGTAAAAATCTTCTGGACGTTCCTTCATGGTCTCGCCCAGTTATTTTGATTTCAGTGTTGGCATCTATGTCTTGAAAACTTTGATATCTATTCCTCAAAGGTAATTTTCATTCCCATCCCTGGTTGTTCCTTTAATAATGGTACCAGATTTTTTTCAGGTTTTTGCCATCCTCCCTGAAATTCATGTTGTCTGTTCCATGTGTAAATTTTCTTTCATACGGATATTTCTTTCTCTTCCATTTACTATAATAGTCTCTAACCCTTTCTGGTCGATGTAGTTCGTCTCTGTATTTCCTTTATGTTCAGATCTCCATGTTTTATCTGTTGGTATACCTTCCTTGTTCTCTTTTTGTTGCTTTTTAGCAGTTTTAGTCGAGTGGAGTAGATTTTGATCCGAGAAGTATTTTCTGTTTTTTCTTAATTTAGTTTTGCTGTATTTTTCTGTATCTTTATCTCTTTTAAAATCATACAGTCTTCATCCTCCTGAAATGGTTTTACTCATATCTGAAGTCCTTCTGTTTAATTGTTAATGTTCCTACGTTTTTTTCGTCTTTCTCTTAGTATCCTATCCATCAAGGCAAATGAACATGTCCGTAATATGCTGTTCCTGTCATGATTCAAGTGGTGTTTTCCCTGTGTGATCATACTGTACTTGCAGAAAACAATACTTTGATAAAGGTGAATTAGTAAGATGTATTGTCATACAGGGTGGTGCAATATTTAAGCAGGCAGATAAGGAAACAGGTAACAATGGCCCTCATTCAGAGCCGCTCGCAATTAGTGCTCGCTCGTTCATAAAAAGGGGGTGGCTATTCAAATGAACCGTTCGCTCTTTGCGGTCTGTTGCCGCCTCCATGTCTGAATGAGCGAGCAAAACATACGCTCGTTTATTTGATAAAAACGCCCCCTGGCCGCTCGCATCATACGTCATGTCCGCTATTTATTAGATTAATCGAGTACATCGAACAGCGTATGAACTGCTTGCTATTCTTGTGGTTGGTTCTTCCAACCACAATATTGCGAGCAGTTCTGACTATAAAATAACCCAGTGACGTGGTCAATGACGCTGCTGTATTAATTATGCACACCCATAAAACGCCCACTTTGACCTTTAAGCACGCCTGCGTACTGATCTCCACTCCCCGTTTTCAAGCACCTTCCCCTGTTACCACCCACATACGCCTCATTCTGTCACTCAAAATAGCAGGCATTCGCTATATAGCGTACAAACGATTTTCGACCGCACTGACTGGATCGCGCATGCGTACTAAAAACCGTACGCATGCGCAGATGTGCAAATATCGTTCGGAACCAGCGTACTGCCGCTTACGAGCGGCTCTGAATGAGGGCCAATGTTCACAGGGATTTCTGAGTAGCTGGCATGCAATGATAATACAGTCCAGGATAATGCAGCAAATAGAAACAGAAACTTAGGATGAGGACGACAATAAATTGAAGTGTTGACTGAAATGTCCAGAATATACTGTAAGTGCAGATACACTGGGAACTTGATAAACCAGAAAGCACAGGTGAGAAAAAGGGGTAAATTTACTAATATGGGAGTTCTATTAAGAAGTGCTGTTGCCCATAGCAACCAATCAGATTCTACTTCTCATTTATCTAGCACCTTCTAGAAGATAATACTTGGAATCTGATTGGTTGCTATGGGCAACATCACTTCTTAATAGAACTCCCATCTTAGTAAATTTACCCCCAAATGATTGGGGAACTGATCTAGATTGCTGCAGAGCAGTGCAGAGCATTAGGAAGGCACTAGTAGTTCTAAAGAATATGCCTCAGCAAACACACTGGAAAGCAATACCAACACAGTCCCGGATAGTAAGTGCAGTCTGTTAAGCAGGTAAAACAAGGTCCCATTAGACAGATACTTAATACACTAGATATACAGAGTGGTTACAAGAAGCCGATAGCAACAACTGGACAAGTCCTGGATAGCTGGAAGGCTGAGCTCTGGTGAAGCAGATTAATGTCCCGGACAACTTACATGAGAAGCAAGGGGATATTGGGTTTCAGGGACCAGGATCTGGAGACAGCAGGAAACACAAGGAATACTAGCAGGAAGCATGATCTGGAGTGCAGACTCTGAGTCTTGACTTGATGAACTTGAGGCACCAGGGAAGAGAGCGACACCCCAGGCAGGGAAGAGAAACTGCACGAGCCGTGACTTCCATTCTTCTAAGAATCTTGATGTAGTGTCATTAAAAGATGGTAACTTATTCATTTTCAAGCCTTTAGGTATTAGTTGCTCTGCTTGGTACTTTTCAAGCCTGGCTAATTCCCACCAAATGTTGGTTTCCTTAAGCAGCCAATTCTCGAGTCTCTTCATGGCTGATTCCAAGTTATCATCGTGTAGTTTCAGAATTTTAATACATTCATCAAATCTTTGACAATAAATTTTCTAAGTGTGAGATCATTGTCTATAGGTGCAGCTTAAAATGGTCCTAGGTGATGAATTACAGTAATAGAACAGAAAACTAAATGATGAACTACTTCTCTTGTGTCTATTCCGTATAGGGTGTCTCAGATACCCCTGGGTCCTATCACCCAAAAAGGACCAAAAGAAATACAGACAGCAAAAGAAAGTGGGGGTACTGGAGTGGTGCCCACACTAAAGCATGTATTTAAAATGTAGTATACTATATTGGCAATACTGTATGTAGAAATACAGTGTATTATAACACAATTACCCTGAAAAAGGAGATATTCTTTGTCAAATGTTTGAAAAAAATATGAACATTTATTCCATTAAATACAAGAAACATAAAATGACCCTTTAGACAAAAGAAACATTATAAACAATAATGGATCACGATAATTATCCTATATATAGTGATATATGACACCAAACAGTAGAGAAATAAACATACCAAGTAGGCATGCAATGGGATCCCTTGGCCACTGGACCTTGGGGACTTCCGGAAATCATTCAAGAGGATGGATAGAACACGTCCCAATGCATAGAAGTCCTTCTCCGGTGTTCTCCTTCCTCCTGTGTACCACCTTCACCTCCAACGCATTTCAACCTGACAGAGGGTCTTTTTCAAGGCATTGTAGCTCGTGGCATGATCGGGTTTATATACCTTCAGAGGGAGTGACTCCCTGTTTCCTCTCTTCCAGTAGGAAGTATGGAAAATATCACAAATTACGTATTAAATATTACGCTAACTAGGTCTGATGAGCGGCTTATACATATAAAAATATATGTATGCTAAAATCTGAACTCAACAATGGGCGAAAAAGCTTAGAATCATATATTCTGAATTGATTGCCGGACTAAAAAGTGTACGTTACCTCTGGTTTCATCAGCCGTTTATAAGTCCTCTCTCTGAGCCCCAATTCTGGTCTGCCACCATTATGCTGCCTCTGGGCTTCTCCTTCAGCAGATTTCCACTAGAAAGAGGTGATGAACGTCTCGGAAAGACCTTGCAATTCAAAAGCAAATGAAAATGTGGAAAAATTTAGAAAATTGTTTGAATTGATCTTCAACTTGGCATCGGAATGATAGCAGAAATGGTAAACATCTCCAAAGAAACTGTTAGACAAGTTTTGCATCAAGATCTTATGACAGAAGTTTGTGCTAAGACAGATCCAAGGCCTTTCACTGCTGAGCAAAAGAGAATTTGTACAGATATTTTAGAACAAATTCAAGTGGGTTCACATTTTTTAGATAAGGTTATTACCTGTGATGAATGGATCTTCCAGTACGATCCTGAGACAAAACGCCAGTCCATGCACTGGAAAACACCATCATAACCGAGAATGAACAAAGCACGTCAAAGCAAATCCAAATTCAAAGCCATGTTAATTGTTTTCTTTGATATCAAGGGTGTTATTTTGGAAGACTGGGTACCAGAAGGCGCAACAGTGAATCAACATTGCTGCAAAACTGTTCTAGCAACTTTGCAGAAAAGAATGAGAAGAAAGAGTTGTGGTAAAAATGGTTTCATCCTCCATCAGGACAACGCACCAGCCCACACAACTCTGTCTGTGATGTAGTTCTTGGCAGAGAAACGTATTGCAGTGCTAGGACACCCTCAATACTCGCCAGACCTAGCACGGTGTGACTTCTTTCTTTTCCCTAAAGTCAGATATGTACCCAAGGAAACCTGTTTTGTACGACCAGTTTTACACCTGCCGGTTTTGACCGTACGGCAAAAAAATGGACAAAACCGTCCGTTTTTTTGCCGGAAAAGAATGCCTTTCACATGCAATGGTTTTGACCGGTTTGTGATGTATTTTTTCCCCCTGAATTAATTAGACACGCAGCAGCAGCAGAAGCATTTCATAGTGTTTGATTGACGGAGCAACAGTCTGACATGGTTCGCAAACGTATTATTGCAATGTGGCTCTTATATCGCCGTCGGCGAGCACAGAAGCACAACCGTATATATTGGGTACACCCAATAAACTTACGGAGAGATGAACTGCGTACATTTGAGACACGATTCCAAGACCTACGAGCCGACGATAAATTCTTCAATTACTTCCGTATGTCGCTGTCATCTTTTGACGAATTACATAGACGGCTGAAACCCCACATTCAACATCACAACAAAATACGAATTTGTATTCAACCTGTTCAAATGTTAGCAGTAGCACTAAGGTAAGTAAATCTGAGATGTTTATATATAGAATTAGAATTGTTTCAATTTTCAAGGTAACGAAAACATGTACATACACGTATTGAGCACCTTTCAGCGCTTTAATTTTTAAATTATTAACATTTTAAATTTTGAAAGGTATAAACAGTTTGAAATTATATTGTATCTTAAACGGCAAGCCCTTGGCAATGGTCAAAATTAAATAGTGAGTGTGTAGCAGGTTGTGTGTGACTTCCGAGTGACTCTTCACATTTATTGTTTCAGGCAAACATTTACACCACCAAACTGACATGGGTTTGTTGTGCAAATGTTTGAACCTGTATATTTTCAAGTAATTTTGCACCAAAGACCCACACAACCAGCTACTTGCACGCTATTAATTTCACCCTATGATTGCCGTTTTACATTGGGTTCATTGAGGTTAAATCCCTGGAATTATAGGAAGAAGTAGACTGGGCTGGGGATGAACTTTCTAATGGGCAACTGTGTGGATTACTAATTGCAGACATTGGCCCATAATTTGTTAAATATTGAGAGGTAGGCTGTGTACCTTGTGTATGTTGACTGTGGGTATAAGGTTGAGGTTGGGGCATTGGTTGGTGCATTGTTTGAGGCATTGGTTGGGACATCATTTGGAACATTGGCATTGAATGATATGCTATTACGGGCTGCATGGCTCTTCGTTTTTGCTGGTATAGATTGGATATGACTTGTAGTACCCCCATTTGAACTTGTAGGATTTCTTCCTCTTCAAACTTTTCTAATGCCGCTAGTATCCCCTGAAAGAAAGACATGTGCCTATTTGGCTTTTCTTGTTCCAGGGCCTTTAACATTTTTAATTCGATTTAATCTGGTTTATGGTGACGTGCTTGACGGCGAAATCCACTTTGTGGTGACCGCCCTGCTGGTGATGCTGGAGTTGATGTTTCTGGTTCTGGCTCTTTTTCTAGATTGGTATTTTGGCTTAAGTTGTCTTCTGCAGAATTTTCTTCCAACACATCTTCCCTGAAATTTTCTTCCGTCTCTCTTGCTACGTATAATTTCTTCAAAAATTGAAGTTGATCACTATACACATATTTCTTCTGTTTGGAGCTCCCAGATCCCGATGTCTTCGCTTCTTGGATTTTTTCAAAAACTTGGCAAAGGAATCACGGATATAGTCACATATATCAAATATCAAATAATATTTGTATTTATTTTTTATTACAGATATCTAGCAAGTGAGTGCACTTTTACCGATCTGCACTATACATTCAGAATTGGCATTTCCACAGCAAGTATGATAATAAAAGAAGTGTGCCGTGCAATTTGGTCAATCATGCAATCAGAATGTCTGCCTACACCAGCAAAAGAACAGTGGCAATCGATTGCCATGGATTTTTGGTAAAAATGCCAATTTTCCACATTGCATAGGGGCAGCAGATGGTAAACATATCCGACTAATTTGTCCATCCAGAAGTGGTTCAATGTTCTTTAATTACAAAGATTTCTATTCTGTTGTATTAATGGCTATTGCGGACTCTAAATACAGCTTTATTTATGTCAATATTGGTAGTTTTGGAAAAGACTGCGACTCTGCAATTTGGAAAAGACGTGGACTGTGGACATCAATTGTTACCAACCCAAAACCGACTGCCGTATGAGGAATGTCTACCAGGAACAGAAAGTCCAAAAGTGCCATATGTGTTTGTTGGCGACAAAGCATTTGCACTTTATTATTATTATCCTTTATTTATATGGCGCCACAAAGGTTCCGCGGCGCCTTACACTGTACATAAATGAACACACAAGAAAAACAGTTAATAGTAATACAAAACAATACAGGACAAGGACATGGTTTATAAACATAGCTTATAGCTGCATAACACAAGCAGCAGGACATGAGCAACCAAATGTTGGGTGCCAATTAGGGAGTTAGGAGTAAATGAAACTAAGCACATGAGGGATGAGGGCCCTGCTCGTGAGAGCTTACATTCTTAAGGGGATGGGCAGACAGACAGGGGCTACACAGATGGGGTAGATAGTGAGGAAGGAGCATGGAGCAGTGGGTTAGGATATGTGCTGCGGAATGTGTGTGTATAAGATGACCTGATGTTATGTCAAAAGTCCTTCATTATTCTATCTCTATGACAGAAAATAGATTTTGTTTATGTGTTATTTATTTGAGAGATGTACAAAATAAAGCTGCATTTTAGCATCTAAATATGCAGCTATTATGGGACTGTCCCGACATCCTAATAGTGAATACTTTAGTCCCAGCTGCTGGGTGCTATGCCATGCTCCTGTGAGTGGGTGCATCTCATATGCTAGACCCACCCAAAAATGGGTGCAGCCATGCCCAACATCTTCATAAACATCTACTCCGGCCTTATGGTGGCCAAAACCTTTCTGAAGAAAAAAGAGTTTATAACAACCGCCTGAGTAGAGCCCGTAGGTATGTCAAATGTTCATTTGGCAATCTAACGAATAAGTGGCGGATTTTCCATCGCCCAATTAATGTAGATCCCGATTTTGCAGTTGACATTGTCAAGGCTTGTATCATTCTACATAATTTTGTACAGGATCCAGATGGAATACTAATTGAGGATACTACAACAATAAGAGGCTTGGAGGATGTACCACGAGAAGCCATAGTACAAGGAGGCTTATCCGCAAACAACGGCAGACAAATATTTACCAATTACTTTGTCACAGACATTGGAGCCGTGCCCTGGTAATTGTCAAAAATATGAATGTGTCAAGTATCTACAAAGTGCCACAAACATTTCTAAGTAATTTAAAATTACAACACACGTTCACATTACAGAAACGAAAGGAAAAGGGACACATTACATGGGGCAAGTCCTTCTAATATGTTTGAATATATTGTACATATTTGTGTGGCCTATATTTAGTTAAACGTGATGATGACTTGCCAGCAGAAGTAGGGCCTGCAACTTTAGAAATCATTGTGTTGTTGTGTTGTTCAATGGCAGTTGTTTGAGTTTATAGATAACGCAAGAGCAGGCATCTTCATACTCAAGGTTTTTAACACTACGCTAGTAACGCTACTGGCACAATACTGCATTGTGCAAATAGTTTGCTCAAAATGATGGTTGCAACTTAGGAGGAGGGGTGCAAACAAAAAGTCTGCTGCCAGTCTTAACAGCGAAATTAATTTTCTAGCTACGGAACAGACTTTCAAACCCAATTGAACATGACGCTGTATTGTGTTGTGTCCAAATTCAAATGAAAAAAACTTGTTTTGGATTGTCTTTTCAAAAATACATTAAAAAACAAAATAAGAATTATTATTTTTATTGAGAATTAAAAACCATTTTGCATAATGAAGACATAGGCGTCCACGAACATCTATCCTGTGTGCGCTACAAGTCGCGACAAACATAACGTGGGAGCTTCGTGTGACGTAGCGTATTTTTGGGGGACTTTTAACCTTCAAATGTGTTTGAATGACATAGTGATGCAAAAATGTATCAAAAGCAGCTTATGCTGATAACATTGATATGCAGTATGCCTATGTTGTGTGTGCGTCCGCAGGTGTATCTGCATGTGATACACTACGTTACAGACGCTGACACTGTAAAGTAGCGTTTCCCATGCAGATTCACACTACTAAAAAAAGACGCGCAACGATGCAATGACGTCTGCACGGAGGCTAGATTTATGATAACCCATCTGTACATACAGTATGTAAAACAGTGCTGCAGATATAAGTACTAATCATATATATCTTTATCCTTCTCTGTCAAGACATTAACATCTTTTAAGTCCATAAAAACCTCTTGCCACGCCTTTCTAGTGGCATTTCTATCCAGGGCCGGCTCCAGGGGTCAGAGTACCCTGTGCCGGCGACCGAATTTGGAGGCGTGGCATAATTACTATAGACCATGCCCCCTATGTGGCATTATTTAGAGGCTTGCCTGCATGGCACGCCTCCAAATAACGTCAGGCTGGGGGTAAAGCCCAGCACTCCGTCACTGGCTGGGCTTCCCCCAGCCCTCTCCTGTCCATTCACACTCTGGGGGTCCGGCACCGCCGCACAGCTGCGGCGGTGGGGGTCCCCAACCTCCCAATTAGACCATCCGCGGGCCACTTCGGCCCGCGGGTGGAGCAGCGGGACAGTACTGTCCCGCTGAAATCGGGATGCTGGGGAAGGGTCCGCCCTCTAGGGGTGGCACCCTTGTGCGACTGCACTGGTCGAACACTCATAGAGCCGGCCCTGTTCTATCTTTATAGATATCCTGGGATTTATCCCATAATACTGGCCTATTTTCAACTGAAGAGATGAGCATCTCAGTATCTATGTCTGTGCTTTCCATGCTGACAGTGTACCAGACTGGGCAAAGATGGAGTTGTGGGCGGGAAATAGCGTTAAAAACCCGGCCTGTGTGACATTTGACAGTGTGCAAGACTGCCTTGCTGAGACGGCACGGCCACGGCACGGCAGCCGTCCTGCACAGGAGATATTTCCGACTGTTGGACGGCGACCGTGCTGTAGCCGTGCCGTCTGAAAGGACCAGCTGATTCTCTGCATTTACTAGATTTCACACCCGGTTAAAAACTGGGCGGCTTTTTGCCGCCCGGCCAATACCGGCAAATGTGAAATAGCCCCATCAGTTACTGAGGTAAAGTAGAAATTGACGGAGCTGTTGAGACAGCTGACAGATAAAGAGCTACAGCGCGGCTCTGACCAATGGAAAATAAGAATGCAGCGCTGTGTGGAGGCAGACGGGGAGTACATAGAAGGAAAATAGAGTTAAAATGTACATATTTAACACATGATGTGGCACTGTAATAGGACTGACAGTCTAGTACACACTGTTTTACAACTTGAAGTGTTGAGCGGGACTGTAATAGGATTGGCAGTCTGGTGTGGCACTGTTATAGGTTTTGCACTGTACTATTGTGTGGCAATGTATATTGCACTGTAATACAACTGACAGCCTGGTGTTGCACTGTACTAGGACTGACAGGCTGTGGTACTGTAGTAAAATGACAGGCTGTGGCACTGTAGTAAAATGACAGGCTGTGGCACTGTAGTAAAATGACAGGCTGTGGCACTAGTAAAATGACAGGATGTGGCACTGTAGTAGGACTGACAGTCTGATGTGGCTCTGCAATAGAAATGACAGTATGGTGTGGCAGTGTAATAGGACTGGCAGACTGGTGTGGGACTGTAATAAGTCTGGCAGTATGGTGTGGCACTGTAATGAGACTGATAGTCTGGTGTAACACTAATATGACTGATAGTCTGAAGCAGCACTGTAATAGGACTGGCAGTTTGGTGTGGCAATGTATATTGCACTGTAATACAACTGACAGCCTGGTGTTGCACTGTACATGGCACTGTAGTAAAATGACAGGCTGTGGCACTGTAGTAGGACTGGCAGTCTGATGTGGCTCTGCAATAGAAGTGACAGTATGGTGTGGCACTGCAATAGGACTGGGAGTCTGGTGTAACACTATAATATGACTGATAGTCTGAAGCAGCACTGTAATAGGAACGGCAGTCTGGTGTTGTAATAGGACCGGCAGTCTGGTGTGGCACTGTAATATGACTGGCAGTCTGGTGTGGCACTGTAATAGGACCGGCAGTCTGGTGTGGTAATAGGACCGGCAGTCTGGTGTGGCACTGTATTAGGATGGCAGTCTGGTGTGGCACTGTAATAGGACCGGCAGTCTGGTGTTGTAATAGGACCGCCAGTCTGGTGTGGCACTGTAATAGGACTGGCAGTCTGGTGTGGCACTGTAATAGGACTTGCAGTCTGGTGTTGTAATAGGACTGGCAGTCTGGTGTGGCACTGTAATAGGACCGGCAGTCTGGTGTTTTAATAGGACTGGCAGTCTGGTGTGGCACTGTAATAGGACTGGCAGTCTGGTGTGGCACTGTAATAGGACCGGCAGTCTGGTGTTGTAATAAAACCAGCAGTCTGGTGTGGCACTGCAATAGGACCGGCAGTCTGGTGTGGCACTGTAATAGGACCGGCAGTCTGGTGTGGCACTGCAATAGGACCGGCAGTCTGGTGTGGCACTGCAATAGGACCGGCAGTCTGGTGTGGCACTGCAATAGGACCGCCAGTCTGGTGGGCACTGCAATAGGACCGGCAGTCTGGTGTGGCACTGTAATAGGACCAGCAGTCTGGTGTGGCACTGTAATAGGACCGCCAATCTGGTGTGGCACTGCAATAGGACCGGCAGTCTGGTGTGGCACTGTAATAGGACTGGCAGTCTGGTGTAGCACTGTAATAGGACGAGAAGGCAAGAAGAAGAAATTTATTGTCATGTGTGCTGCACTAAATAAACAAATGATTAAAATATATTTATTATATATAATTTAATGTCACAATTATATTTAAAAAGTGAAAATAGGTTAAAAATGAGAAGTAATGTGAAAGAGGTAGAAAATGTGATTAAAATATGCTGTGCATTCATACATCCACTCAATGTCTCCAATAAATTTGTTGTATTATATATGGTATCTCGTGTTTTAATAATCGTGACGCCTCTTAAAGTATCTCCAATAACAATATGTAATTAAAATAGCTTAAAAATATAGAACCTCTGTACCAGATGGTCAATTCGTAATATTTCTATCTTATTAACTTAGGTATTATCCAAATACATGTCAGTCACTGCTAAATTGCAATCTTGTACATGATCCTTATTAATGTGATACCAAAGGTTTTATACACATTAGAGAATTGCCATACATCAAATGGTGCATATACTGATCATAGTACAGTATGTTGGTGAATTAATATATAGAGGTCGATGTATCAGTATATTATAGTATATATGTTTTAATTAAATTGTGATTTGAACAGCACTGACTTTTAGATTTGGACACTTCATACAGAGTGTCTCTTGGATCTCTGGGCCTGATTCAGAGCCGGACGCTCTGAATCGGCATTTTTTTTTTAATGTTGCGGCCTCTTGGACGCTCGCATAGCTTTGGGTTACCACCCACAGATGATGATGGTCGCGATGGTCAAGACCATCGGGCTTGTGACGAGACCCTTGCGGTAGGTTCTCGTTGCCGCAAGCCCAAGAGTGCTTTTGGCTCTAACAGAGCCAAAAGCACTCCCACTGACATCATTTGTGATGTCAGTGGGGCGAGCCCCAGACGGTAGGCGTTCCCATGGGAACGCCTCCGTCTAGGCAGCAACGCCCCCGGCCCACCCACCAAAGGGGGCGTGCTGCCACTCATCATCGACAGCACGCCCCCTTTGGTACGAGACCCGGAGCGATGGCTTGGCCGTCGCTATCCGGGTCTCGCGCATGCGCACGACGGAGCCGGCTCCGTCGTGCGCATGCGCACTGGGCCTGAATCAGGCCCTCTGTTTCCCTGAGTACTTTGTCACCAGGTGGTACATATTCAAAGGTTATTTAGATTATATCTGTTATTACAAATCTTGAGTGATAAAAAATTATTATTGGGTGATTCCTCTCAATTTCCCGTCTAATCACAGTGAGTAATTAATTATGCTCTCAAAATATATTGTTCACATTTCCAGGTTGGATATATCCCTCTAGAGTAAAAAGTGGGTTCCCACATCCACCGACGATAATATTTCTTGTTTTAATGTAACAGTCAAATAATTTCCCGATCAAAGATAAGGGTGTTATGGGTAATGGAGATATGTACATTTTCTCTGGTTCGTGTAACTTTATTAGTGGAATCCACATATTTTACAATGCTATAATCTCTGGTTATTTATTCTGGGTGCTTCTAACTAGAGAGGCATACACCACACAGTAACAGTACACCACTGGATCCAACAGGCTTTTACAATCACAGGGTTAATTCACCATCCAGGCATATAAACAAATGTTTTTACCGACGCAGAATTTAGCTCAAGGCTTTATCAAGGCAAGCTGAATGCCCACCAGATCCGTTCTTTATACCCACGGGTTTCGTGATTAGCCAATGAAATATACCCAGATTTGCATTAGCCCATAGTCTAATGCCACGTCTATTATTATCGCCTTCATCATGTGATTGACAGGTTGGTTTGTGTATAGAGATCCTATGACCTCTATGTCAGAACCCTTATGGGAGTCCGGAATGTGTAGAGTCTTTGCGAGGCTTGGGTAATTGATTGCTGATTAGCGATGCCAGTATTGCGGACATTTCCCAATGTTAGTCTAACAGATAGAAAATGACATATCAACTCCCAGTGCTTAAACATTTTTGCCCATAATATGGGCATCCAGTCTATCTTATCAAACAGTTAATTTATTCATCACGGCGAGTTCGGTCACAGGATCAATGTTCATTGATGTGTATAGGGATATTTCAGGCATGTTTAATAGATTCTGTGCTCATGGATCCTTTCATATTGTCCAGGGATTATATTAATCTAGATAATAATTTTTTTAGCAATTACTATAGACTCATATTTTAAAACTTTTATTTGTAAATCACATAATCTTCTAGTGCATACTGTATGTAGTTTAATTAAAAATTCTCCTGCTCTTTGTCCATGTGATATGAATATTCCTGCTTCATATCAATTTAAGGTGATCATTGGTAATATCCAATGGAAAGTGTGCAGGTATTACATTTTATAAATGAGTGATATAAGGATTATGTTATTAAACATTTAATTTTCTTTTTATCACCAAATCCTGTTGGGCACCCTCTATTGGAAAAACCATACTATACACTCACAATATCCTCTACTAGAGTTATGCATAAAGGTTCTCTATAATCTTCAAAGTGCACCCTTTATTTGAATAACTATTATACAGTACTAAAATCATCTACTGGAGCTATACAGAAAATTAGGAAGGAGAGGGAGAGAGATGGCTAAAGATTTATAATTCATAATCATCCAAATGTGTCTAAAAATAAAATAACATATAAATGTAATTTCTTGAAAATGACATTGCCCCGGGGAACGTCCCCATCACTGGACCTCACCCAGGCTCCCAGCTGCCATTGCCTTCCTGCACGGGAATCCCTGACCGCTGGGTCGCTCGCCCGTTATAACACTGGGTCACTCACCCTACCAGCCACTACTGGAATACAGCCTCTATACCGGACGGCCCCGCTGCTGCACACGGAGGCGGGGGTGACAGGAGACGCTTACGCCATCTTGGAATCGGACGGTGAGAGTTTTCTTCCCGGCCACCATACTGTGAGCTGCCACCGAAATCCTGCAGCCCTCTCCTACCTCCAGTGACACCAGCGCTCCATTCGGATGCCCGATAACCACCGTAGCTGACTTTATATACTTACGGCCTAGTCCTCCTTCAGAAGCCCCGGCCTCGGTTTGGGAGCTCCGTGGACTGGAGCAGTCACGATTGCTGCTGAACGAAGCCGCGATCCCCCTGTGCCCTCCGGACTCTTGCAGACCGACTGGGACTCCAGGTGAGGCCACCCACATCCCCAAAGGGCCCCCAGACGCACCCGCCATGGGACCCGCGAATTGCGGGAGGCTGCCATCTTCCCGCAATTTCCCCTGGCCTGTGACCCCCACTGTAGCTGCCCTCCTCCCCAGCACTGACAGGGAATTCAAAACCCATCCAGGGGCACCTGTATTATCCCTATACCTGCATAAGGCCAGCCTGCGCCCCAGAACATACTTACATTATCTTACCTGTCCTGGCAGGCTCCCTCCTGCTGGATCTGGTCCTCCTCTGTCGAGCTGCTCTCCCCGCCTGCTGTGACTGGCGCACGGTCGCTGTCTACGTAGAGGCCCCTACAAATTACCAGCAGCTGGGCCCCTTGACGCTCCTGCAAACCCTCCTGTGCTGGAAATTCTTCCTGTCATCGGAGCGGCGCCCATTGCTCCAACCAGCAAGTCTGTTGTGCCACATTTCACCCATCGCCTTTTCTTGAGTTAAAAAATAAAACAAGGGACCCAGGTATTGAGGAGTTAAATAACCCTTATAGATACGATTCAGCTGAGTGAGGGAGTCACTCTCACCAAATGGCAATAGAAAACAAAACAGAAGCAGCCGTAGTATCTAGGGGTTATAAAATGGACACTCAGAACAGTACTAAAAGAGAATGTAACATTTATTGATAAAATAAGCACATGATTAATATCATAATGAACCCAATACATTGTTTCCAGCTTTTGTTTTTAATCATCTTACTTTGTTTCACTCAGAAAAGTTACTAATCAATGCAGCTGTTTGAAATGATTACATATACTGACACTATTCAAAGCCTTAAGAACTGAGAGAGTCATTCACCTTGAAAAAGACGTCAGGAGGACGTCAAAACGCGTAGATGCCTCTACATACCTTGCTCCTGTGAGCACTGAATGGTAGCACTTGCACTTCCTCCAGCAGCTTACAATGGACCCTGTTGATTTGGTTGTCATCACCTGTGAGCGACTTCATCCGTAGTTTTTTCTTGAGTTGGCTGTGTCCCCCTACCCTGCACACCCCTTCGGCTGCCCATAAATAAGACCTCTCAATCCGTTTTTGGTTTCTACTGAGAGATTGATATACAGTTTACATTCCCGCTCTGACGGTTGCAATATGTACTAACTGAATATCCCCTCCCACCCCTAATTAGTACACGTTGAGTTTTTTATTTACCCCCTTTTATATACCCCTATTCATAATGCCTAGAACGAAGAAACCCTCTGCAGGTGAAATCACACCATACCTCATGAAACAAAAACCTCTGTCTGACGCTAAAGATATCGTACCAGATTCAGCTCCTGACCACTCTAACTCAGAAATGGAAGAAGATGACCTTTCTCCTATTACTCGCAGAGACTTTTTTATACTGTTCAAAAAACTCAAAGATGTGAAAAAGTCTGTTGAGGCTCTTCATACCATGCAAACAGAAATTACCGCCTTTGGTTCCAGAACAGATCAACTAGAACGCAGAGTTGAGGAGGTGGTTACATTCCAACAATATTACGATGCCGACCTCACACAACTACGCCAAGATGTTGCTCAACTTCAAGACGGCCAAGAAGACCAAGATAACAGGGCCCGACGTAACAACATTCGCATCAGAGGTATACCTGAAGACGTCGAGCTCCCCCACCTTGAGCTCTATCTCAAAGGCCTCTTCATGCAACTTTCTCCCTCTACTTGGAAGACCACCTGCTCTTAGACCGAGCCCATCGCACGCTGAAACTGCGCTCTCAATCTTCTTCTCAACCTCGAGATGTTATTCTACGTATGCACTACTTTACAGCCAAGGAGATTGTAATGAGAGAGGTTCGCAAACTCCCTTCGATTACCTTTAGGGATGTTACTCTCCTGATCTTCCAAGATGTTTTCCCCTTGACTCTTGCTAAACGTAGGGACTTTAAGCCTCTTCGTCATCATAATATAAGATACCGTTGGGGTTACCCCTTTTGCATTCTAATATGGCATCGGAACCAACTACATGTTGCTCAGTCTCTCCCTGAAGCTCAATCTCTTCCAACCCTGGGCATACCCGAAGAACTTGTCCCTACATCCTCCGCCCCCCTCCCCCAAAGGTCTCGACAGACGACTCGACGCCCCCTCCATCAGAATGGTCTACTGTTCCTGCGTCTTCCAAGTCTTCCACTTTGATTCCTGAAACCTGAGACCCTCAGTTTGTCCCACTGAAGCAATATACACACACCCAGTGGTGTTTTTAAACAAGATTATTGAACTTTTGTTTTTGAACTATCAGTTAAGTTTTTTCTGAATCGTATGCATTGCCAGATATCAACGTTATTTTACTTTGAATATGCTATTTACTAGATCACATGTGTGATTGTCTTTTTAAAATTTGAATAAGAAGTACAGATTATAATTATATTTGTGCATTGACTTGAGTATATAATTAGTGTCCTTCAATCTTCTCGACTGCTTTTTTGATTTGCATATACATAAACTGCCATTTCTTTTAGTATCAAATATAATTTCTTTCTCTTAATTGTACATTTCATAAACATTTATATAAATATATTTACTGTGTAAATATATATATATATATAATATATATATATATATGTCAACAATTGTACAGACTCTACATGCTGCTTACATACAGTATGTCAGCAATAATTCACTCCAGGGGGGTCATCACGTCAGCTCCTGTCATTTTCCCAACATAGTCTGTAAAATAACAGGAGCTGATTGGTTGGTACTTTATCTCTCTCCACTTTATCTCTCTCCAAGGCTTAGTACATCTACCCCATAGTCTGAAACACATCAAGTGGACTACAGGATCCAGTCTCCCCTGGGCCGTCAGTATTTGCACCCTCACTGATAGGATCTTCCAGCTGTGCCTCATGTAACCGGGACAGTTTGTAATGTGCTTGTTTCCATCTTTACATGTGGTAGGAATCCTGCACAAAAGAGGGGAATATCCTGTATGTTGGCTTATTATACCATGTTTTAATGATTTTAAATACATGTGAGTGAGTTTTTGTGAATAAAATACCAGATCTTTAATTGCACAGTGTTGCACTATCGTATGTGCTTCTGGGGCCTACTAATCAATACTAGAAAAACGGTTTTAAGGACATTTTCCGTAATTACCGTTATGTTACTATTCATTAACACACTTAAGCGATATCACTGATGTCTCCTGGTTAAGTCCGCCTGCATTCATTTCCACACTCCCCATACATTAGTACATTAGTATGGGGATATGGAAATAATGCTATTCATCAACGGCGCATGCGCAGCACTGATTACCGCTGCGGTAAGGTAGTATAGACAGGGAAAACTATCTATTTACTGAAAAGCTGTCATCGCAAAAATGACAGCTTTTCAGAATAGATACTGATGGAGAGGAGGAATGATGAATTCCTCCGGTAATTAGGTAGAACATGCGACTTCTGAACCTAATTACCTTCATCGATTTTTTAGTTATGATGAATAGGCCCCTCTGTCTTTTATATGTATCCTTGTAATAAAGTAGAGAAGGTCTATTGCTCCTGACTGAAGTGGAATTATTGATATGCAGACACCAAAGGTTCCATAGTGTAAGGAGAATACCTATAGGGACTGTGGATACTTCTTCTGCAAAGGCTCCAGGAATCTATCATCACGCCTCCATTTTTTTTACCCTACACTTGGGGGTGTTTGAACTTGTTACCGGCCGTGTTATGTTTCTGTTTTTCTTGTTTCCTTTATATGTCCTCATGAATACGTGTTACTAGCAGGAGCGTCAGAGCGGAATCACTTTCATCTACTGGTTTCTCCTGCAGCTGTCACACAAGCGATGAGGAACTGACTGAATATTCTGTACTGTACATGACGCAGCCTTTTCCCGGCTGGTGGATATAAACGCTCTGCACTGCCGATGAGCTTCTTTCTGCTGCGAGAAAAGCTCTTTATGTGATTCCACTATTTCTAATATCCTTGTATATTCCGATCTATACCTGGGCTCAGTAGTGTTTGTGACGTTGTTAGATATGGTAGTACATAACACTTACTAGGTAAAAATAATAGTGGTACATTTACTAAAGTGAGAGTTTTTAGAAGTGAGTTTTAGAAGAGATGTTGCACTCTCTGATTACCACGTTTCCTAACACACCACAGTTAGTACATTAAAACACCTCAGTGCTTGAAAAGTATTACAATCGGAATAATCACCATAAGATATTTCAGATGCTGTAAGAGTCACAACTTGGCAGTATATATTGCGCAGATACATTTCTCACTCTTATCTCTCTCTTTGGGGCCCATTTATCATTGTATATTTGAGGTATAATCCCTGAGAAAAAACACCTGCTTTGGGGGGTTAAACACAAATATTTAGCATCCCCCGGATGTATGAAGGAGGTGCCGCAGAAGGTATCGCTCATACCTGCTGTGATCCCTCCATTCCCACAGGCTGCCGCATCTATGGGGATGCGATGCTACCAAATTTACCAACATCGCAACCCGGATATTGGCCCCTGCAGATAACGCCATCTGAAGATTGTGTTAGTTGCTGTAGCCTATGGGCTACACCGCACATAATTAGCCGGTGGAGGGTTCCTCCTCCCCGGCTATGGCTACCATTATTTGTGGAATACCTCTCCTGTATTACGCTGTTTTGAGTGTTTATGTGGATGTACACTCTTTTCACATTAATTTGAGCTGCACGGTTTTTTATCATGCACTATTTCAAAGGTTTTTATCATAGAAACAAACCAAGCAGCCAAGTTCATCCATGATCCTGCTGAGAAGGTGGAGCCCACCGGCGTTTTCCCCTGTATACCTGTGGGCCAGTCCGACCTTGTGTCTGCCGTTCCCTAACAGGGCTTTAATCATGCACAGGTGACTTGATCTACATTTCTGGGACTGTAATTATCCTACATGTTTCCACATATTGGGTTGTTGGGATGGCATGAGCCGGGTAGTAACAAGGTTGTGCGAGCAGTGCTGCCACTCAAGGCACAGGGTATAAGGAAACGGGCCCCTGCAGCCTAGAGAAGCCCCAGGCACTTAGTCGTGACATCATGATATCACATGTTCTAGGGCGATGCCCGCACAGGGTGGTTTATTGCCCTGCTACGCCCTTGGGCATACAGATGTTTTTTTTTCTTACTATTTCTTCACTTAGGCCAGAGCCCTTCTTGGTGCACCAGAGTCTATGCGACTCCAAGCGTTTCTCCTCAAATCTGCATCTTATTCGCATAATTAAAACAATTGGGGACGATAAAAATGCATTGCTAAATGACATAGAGCAATTTGATGTGCGACATCTTCAAATCTGTGTGCAAATGAGTTTAAATCTGTGTAAAAAGTTCTGATGCGAGCGGCCACGGCTTTTCTACATGCCAAGTTTCCGTTCATCTGCGACTTTGTATGCGTGTAAAACCAATTCCTGAGCAGGTAAGTCGCCACCTAACGTATCTGGTAGTCTTTTAGTTACATCTGCGATGCAACTAGGACGCAAACTACGGTACTCTACTCCTCTCAGAGTGTGTCAGTCTCCGCCGGGCTTCCTACGCCTTATGGCATACAGACAATCAGTAAGTGAGCGGACACATCTGTAAGGACTGCATTCGGGAGACACGATGACTTCCATATGCTACGCTTGTGTATGTGACACGAGGAATAAAAGTAAAATGCTGAAAAAATAAAATGCACCTTTATTCATACAGACATAACTATAAATCACCTTTACACATAGAGGGAGTTTGTAAAATAATAAAGCAGCTGTAAATCCTGATTGACAGATGCAACGAAGCCACGCCCCTTTTTTACCAAGTGTCTTGGAGTATCAAAATTGATCTGATTTATTGTTGCATTGTGTAAAACATTGTTGTATTGTGTAAAACATTGTGTATTGTGTAAAACATTGTTGTATTGTGTAAAACATTTTGTGTATTGTGTAAAACATTGTATTGTGTAAAATACTGTATATTGTGTAAAACATTGTTGTATTGTGTAAAACATTGTGTATTGTGTAAAACATTGTTGTATTGTGTAAAACATTGTGTATTGTGTAAAACATTGTTGTATTGTGTAAAACATTGTATATTGTGTAAAACATTGTTGTATTGTGTAAAACATTGTGTATTGTGTAAAACATTGTTGTATTGTGTAAAACATTGTATTGTGTAAAATATTGTATATTGTGTAAAACATTGTTGTATTGTGTAAAACATTGTTGTATTGTGTAAAACATTGTGTATTGTGTAAAACATTGTATTGTGTAAAATATTGTATATTGTGTAAAACATTGTTGTATTGTGTAAAACATTGTGTATTGTGTAAAACATTGTTGTATTGTGTAAAACATTGTGTATTGTGTAAAACATTGTGTATTGTGTAAAACATTGTTGTATTGTGTAAAACATTGTGTATTGTGTAAAACATTGTGTACTGTGTAAAACATTGTTGTATTGTGTAAAACATTGTTGTATTGTGTAAAACATTGTGTATTGTGTAAAACATTGTTGTATTGTGTAAAACATTGTGTATTGTGTAAAACATTGTTGTATTGTGTAAAACATTGTGTATTGTGTAAAACATTGTTGTACTGTGTAAAACATTGTTGTATTGTGTAAAACATTGTGTATTGTGTAAAACATTGTGTATTGTGTAAAACATTGTTGTATTGTGTAAAACATTGTTGTACTGTGTAAAACATTGTGTATTGTGTAAAACATTGTTGTATTGTGTAAAACATTGTGTATTGTGTAAAACATTGTTGTATTGTGTAAAACATTGTTATATTGTGTAAAACATTGTGTATTGTGTAAAACATTGTTGTATTGTGTAAAACATTGTGTATTGTGTAAAACATTGTTGTATTGTGTAAAACATTGTGTATTGTGTAAAACATTGTTGTATTGTGTAAAACATTGTGTATTGTGTAAAACATTGTTGTACTGTGTAAAACATTGTTGTATTGTGTAAAACATTGTGTATTGTGTAAAACATTGTTGTATTGTGTAAAACATTGTGTATTGTGTAAAACATTGTTGTATTGTGTAAAACATTGTGTATTGTGTAAAACATTGTTGTATTGTGTAAAACATTGTGTATTGTGTAAAACATTGTTGTATTGTGTAAAACATTGTGTATTGTGTAAAATATTGTTGTATTGTGTAAAACATAACGAAATCTGAAAAAAAGCTGTTTTTGTAAAAAAAAACGTCACCACAGTAAAAATTACTTACTGTCACTGTAAATTAACTTCATATCAAGTGGATAATTTAACAAGTGGTAACAAACCTCATATGTAGCCCGAGCCATGGAGCAATGGTGTAACAATATATGTAAACATGCATCTATTGTCCTGGTTCAATCATTTCGGCAACATTTACATTGCCATATACATTACAATTTATACATATATTTACATATATTGTCACATCATTGCTTGGGCTACACATTAATATGGGCTCTGAAGCTAAACGTATTAGCGCTCTGAGGTCTTAATTCCCCCGTGTTCATGTAAATTCCATGTAATCCTTAGTTCAATATTTCCTCTGCTGTCAGTCACTAGGGATGGAGGCTTCCACGTTGATTAGATGAACGGATTTGCTAGTTGACATGAGACACTGATGAGCTCAGTCCGGGGTGTGTTACATAATACCTGTCTGATGTAAATGTGCATGTGTGTATGTCAGAGGCGTGACACACATTTATTACACTGAAAGTGGCCTAAATCCAGAGACCGTACCTCAAACATGCTGAATGGCTGGGCCAGACCTCACTGCTACTGTATATTATGCAGCTATGCTCTGTACACGTACTGTGCCATAAATGGAAAACTAAGTGAAACCAGAACATTAATTCCTTTGGGTTAAGTGGCCAGATAATTATGTACGTCTGTAATAAATGTAAAACAAATATATATCTTTATACTTTATTAGGAGAGTAATATCAGGTTATCTCTTTCATAATGTGTGTTTTGTAGGAACCACGGAAAACAAACTTCTTTTTAGCAAACAAAATAGGATAACACCAACACAAAGCTTAGTATCCAACCTTCCAATAAACACATTGGCCCTCATTCAGAGGCGCTCGCAAAATGCGAGCGCTCGTTCTGAATTAGGGCGGCCGCTTCTCTTTTGAAGTGCGGCCTCCTGGTCGCTAGCTAAGCTGTGGGTTACCACCCACAGCTTTAGCAACCGACCAGGTTGATGGTCAAGACCATCGGGGCTTGCGACGAGACCCTAAGGTTGGGTCTCGGCAACCGCAAGCCCCAGGGAGCTTCCTGCTCTGATCGAGCAGAAAGCTCCCCACTGAGATCACTGCTGATGTCACTGCGGCCGCCCACAAAACGGCAGGCGTTCCGTTTGTGAAGAACGGGGCGAGCTGTAGTTCAACATCGACAGCCGCCCCTTTTGTAGTGAGCTCCGGAGAGAGAGAATTTCTCTCTCGCTCCGGGGCTTGCGCACGCGCAGTGCGGCTGCTGCGCGTGCGCAGGGCCTAAACATCAACCCACTTGCGAGCGCTCAGCTCTTGCGAGCGGGTCTGAATGAGGTCCATTGTGTACATAGTCACATATTCATTATGGTCATGGAACATTCACTCCGACCATGTGAAAGAGCTTTCATTTTAGAAATATGAAGGGGTTTAATATTTAAAGCAGCACTTGTCTTAAATGCGAAATACACCAGGCTTTGCGATTAATATTATTGTCGCTTTAAATTTTGAGGTCGAACCCACAGAGATGTGGCGGCTTGTAAATTGTCTTTGGGTTAGATATGTGCAGGCTTGAATTAGTTCAGATTTTCCCGCTAAATTCAGATTTTTTTTCCGGCCACTTTCGTCCATTTAAGATGTTGTTTGTACATGAAAGATAAAGTTTTGCCTCTTTCTGATATCCAATTTTTGGCTGGAAAAATCAGAATTTGGCTGGAAAATCCAAAGTAATCCGAACCTGTGCATCTCTACTTTGGGTTATTCTTTCTTCTGCAGAAGACGCAGGGGGGAGGTGATAGTGTGCTGAAAGACAACACGGTGAGGAGGTGATGGTGTGCTGAGAGACGAAGTGGGGGGGAAGCGATGGTATGCAGAAAACGCAGGTGGAGATGATAGTGTGCTGAAAGACGACGCGGTGGGGAGGTGATGGTGTGCTGAGAGATGAAACGGGCAGGAAGCGATGGTATGCAGAAGACGCAGGGGGAGGTGATAGTGTGCTGAAAGACAAGGCGGTGGGTAGGTGATGGTGTGTTGAGAGTTGAAGCTAGTGGGAGGTGATGGTCGCTACTTCCAGTGAATACTTGCTGTTGCAGCGTTCCAGGTTCCTCGCTCCTTTCTTCTAGTGAATCCACAGTGTGTGTACTCCGTACGTCATTCGAGTACAATCTCCTAAGTGTCATCCTCCTGTGTCAGTGCTGCGTCTGGAGCCACAGTGTATGTACTCCGTACGTCATCCGAGTACAATCTTCTAAGTGTCATCCTGCTGTGCCAGTTCTACGTCTGGAGCCACAGTGTGGGTACTCTGTACGTCATCCAAGTACTATCTCCTAGTGCCATGCTCCTGTACCAGCTCTGCGTCTGGATCCACAGTGTGTGTACTCAGTACGTCATCCGAGTACGGACTCCTAGTGCCTTTCTCCAGTACTTTCCCTGCGATTATGTTCCTCTGTTTCCCACTTGCGCCGGATACCTGACCAAAGGGCCGTGACCCAAATCCCAATTGGAGGGGTCACTGGTGAACACATCTCAGTAGGTTAGACTACGCGCCTTTGGTCAGGTCTAGCCAACATCCGGTACTTGTGGATGAGGAGGACATGTATCCAGGCCCCTCGCCTCCGGTTCTTCTCCCAACCTGGGACCCCGACTTCCAATCCTTCAGCACAAGATCTCCTTAGCCCAAACGTGACAGTACATATCGAATGTAAAGGAATGTTCTCAGAGTGACGAGAAATGTGAGGCGGGTCATGTTGTCACTTGCCACGCCACTTCATTATTTGACCACGCCCATTTTTTTGAGCAAATAGAATTTACTATGTGAGTGTGTGTGGGGGGCGTTCTACAATCAGCAACAATTGTGGCTACAGCAAGTTCATCCCCCCTGTGGGTACATGACCCCACTACCCTGCCGCTGACACTAAAGGGAACATCTGTTTATGACTGGACAATGTTTGCTCTGCCCACAACACACAGTCCCCTATTCATCCTCCTCCCCAAGGCATCACGCCATGCGATTAGCCATGGGTGCGTGCAACATGGCGCTTGCTGCATTCGCACTATGCAATCCTATGGAGTTGCAGGTCTGAATGCAGTGCGCGTACCCACTCGTAAATACGTGTCTCGCGCCATGCGTGGCGTGATTTGTCGCAAAAGCGGCAAAGATGCAAGAGGACACAGCTGTAACATATCTAATTTGTATTTTAGCCTCACCTCACTCACACATACTGGCCCTGATTCAGAGCCGCTCCCGAAAAGCGAACGCTCGCTCTGAATCAGGGTGGCTGCTTGTTTTTTTAGTTGTGGCCTCCTGGCCGCTCGCATAGCTGTGGGTTACCACCCACAGCTTATGCGAGCGGCCAGGTGATGGTCGCGATGGTCAAGACCATCGCGACCATCAGGCTTGCGACGAGACCCTTGCGGTAGGGTTTTGTTGCCGCAAGCCCGAGTGGACGTCCTGCTCTAATAGAGCAGGAAGTCCACCAACTGACATCACGAGTGATGTCAGTATGGCCGCCCACAAATGGCAGGCGTTCCTTCGGGAACGCCTCCGTTTGGCCAGCCACCTCCCCTCCCCGCCTATCAAACGGGGCGAGCTGTCGATCAACATCGCCAGCCGCCCCTTTTGGATCCGAGCGCCAGAGCGAGTGCTTTTTGCGCTCGCTCCGGGGCTCGCGCGGCGTGCACACTGCCTAACAATCGACCCGCTTGTGAGCGGGCCTGAATCAGGCCCACTGTCCCCATAGCCATACCTCACACAGACTCGCTACAGTCCTGTCAGCCCACCCCATGCCAGCACCATTATATTTATCAGTGACTGGTTACTTGGAACTGATAGTTACAATAACACGTGGGTAGAACAGAAATGACAATTTGGTGGCCCAATGGCCCTGATTCAGAGCCGGTCGCTATTTGCGCTCGCTCGTCCAGAAAATAGGGGTGGCTATTCAAATGAACCGTTCGCTGTTTGCGGTCTGTTCACGCCTCTAGGTCTGAACGAGCGAACAAAACTTGCGGTCGTTTTTTGGGAAACTACACCCCCTGTCCGCTCGCATCCTACGTCATGTCCGCTATTTATTAGATTAATCGAGTACATCGAACAGGGTATGAACTGCTCGCTATTCTTGTGGTTGGTTTTTGCTACCACAATTTTGCGAGCAGTTCTGGCTAAAAAAAAACCCAGTGACGTGGTCAATGACGCTGCTGTTTTAAATATGCACACCCATAAAACGCCCGTTTTGACCTTTAAGCACGCCTGCGATCGGATCTCCACTCCCCGTTTTCAAGCACCTTCCCCTGTTACCACCCACATACGCCTCATCCTGTCACTCAAATTATCAGGCATTCGCTATTTTGTGAGCACATGAATTTCGGCCGCACTGACTGGTTCGTGCATGCGTATTACGATCCGTACGCATGCGCAGTTGGGCAAACATCGCTCGGAGCGAACGAGCTGCCGCTTACGAGTGGCTCTGAATCAGGCCCAATGTTTTTATGGTGCCCATTGGCCAAAATAAATACTGTACCTAACAGTTCTGTTTATTAAGCACTTATGTGAAAACAACTTAATACTTAACTATTTGAAGAGTAATGTACGTACTGTAAGATAAATCGAAATAAAAAAAAAATAACAATTTAATTAACCACCATAACTAATTAGATGTGCATTGCTTCTTGGCCATGGCACAGCTTCTAAACCTCGGAATCAGACTGGAAACCACCGTCCTGATTTTTGGCTCCACATTGATCTTCATACCGAACTTAGGGCCTGATTCAGCAAGGAACGCGGATGCTTATACACACGCAATCGGCCAATTGTTGCGTTCTGTGCATGCGTATGCATCGCAGTGCGCATGCACGAACTAGACACTGCGATCGCTGTGACTATGCAGACCCATCGCAGAGTGATTGCTTGACAGGAAGTGCCGTTTGGGGGTGAACACAGGCGTGCCAGTGCGTTTCAACGGCGTTGCAGGGGCGTGCATAAATTATCCACTGCGATGCCCTATGCAGCCTGAAGCCTTATAGCGTGCGCTGAAGTAAGCAATTCCTGAGTGAGGTCTTACCTGTGCGCGAGGCTTCGATGGTACTCGATTGTACCGATGTTTTCACAGTCTGGCTAAACATTACGGATGTGCGTGTAGGTGAAGTGGGCGTCCTTAGGTAGTGCTGCGGCAGCATTGCGATCGCTATGGATTAACATAAATTCATAGTTAAAAAGATGTGCGTATGCTATTCTGCGATCCTTAGTGAATCAGGCCCTTATTTGTTATCACATCATCTGCCTATAACGCAGCTTCACAAAAGATATGGAGTCGTAAATGGCGTTGGGATTCGCTGCATTTTCTCATCTGTTGCTGATATCTAAAACTCAGTGAGTTCTCTGCTGCCAAATTATGTTTTTAAGTCTTAGCAACAGGACAGATCAACAATATCCATTCGGTGCCTGAGCCTTCAGAGGTCTTGGATCTATGCAAACTTCTAACTATCTTGTCGAAAGAATTGGAAAAACCAATCACAGAGCCTGTTACTGTAGATTTACCTTTGTGAGTCAAAACAACTTCATTGGATGTAATAAACTTCTGCAACTGGGGGGAAACCATCTTTGCTACCAACTTCATCCAATTTTCTTCTCCATCGTAGTTAATGTTTTTCTGAATGCTGATACCTTCTCTGCGAGTTTCAGAATGTGTGCTCCTCTCCTACAGTCATATTTCTAAGTCATCGTGAAGATAGGCTTATTTTGATCTACAGAGTTCAAGAAGTTCTAGCACCCTCATGGTGTTCTACTGGAAGTCATAGTCTAATTTACTGATGCAATCGGAGCACATGGTACAGTACTTGGCCATGTGAGATCCCTTGCGGGATATAGTAGTATTACAAACGTGTGCTCAGATTATTCCATGTCCTCACATGCATTTGTTTTTTTATTACAGTTCATCACTTTACATATTTTCCAAGAATGGCTTCAGTGGAGGACTCACGTACTCCGATACAAGGACTTTCCTGTGAATTATGAAGTGATTCCACATTCATCAGGAGGTTTTCCACGTATAAGCTCCTGCAATCTTCCATAACAGATGGATGTAGTGCAACCACCATGAGTACAGACACTGATGCACGTGGTCCAGTCTAAGTTGTTTGCACACAAAAAAGTGTCAAGTATCTCCAAACAGGCCTTGAGTCATTGCATCTGCACTAATATTTTTACAAAAACAGGTCTTGCTAAATTTTGGCACCAGCCACGAAACATATGTAGCAAATCAAATTAGTATCCTTGTTCCTGCTGGCTACGCCAACTATCTGTGAGCCAAACTCCCCCACCTTCATTTTTTCAATTAACTGGTCATTGAGGTCCTCAGAAATTTGTTGGATTCTACGATTGATATTGTTGGATAAGGTCGGAGTCTTCCTGTGACTTCACCAACCATAATGTTCACTATATTCAATGTAGCTGGCAAAACCAGTTCTGTGATGACGTGAAGATTTTTTTATAAGTATTATTTATATTTATACTTCACCTCCTACTTCACTTTCTTTTTTTTTTTTTTTTTTTTTCATCATTAAATTTTTATTGAATATAGTACAAAATTTTTATGGGGTACAGAAAGAGAAAAAAAGAAAAAAAAAAAAGGGGGGGGAACATACATAAAATAAAAGGATGTGGCAGTACACTTGAAGACATCAAACAAACAAAAAAAAAAAAAAAAGGAACCAATAAAGGAACCATAGCTGCCTGAACATGTACTTAGATGTGCTAGTCCCGCTCTGGAGTCTCATTTAGATTAAAAGGAGAGGCACCCTGAGGAACCGGAGAGGGTAGGGATAGGGGTGGCGGTCCTCCATTTGTGACATACAGATACCAAGGATACCATTTTACAGTAGGGGATGAAATAGTCACAGAGTGAGGAGCCTCCCTCGTCTCCATTTCAAAATGGGATTGTGTTTTAGTTATGACTTTGGCAAATGGGGGAGGGGAAGGGGATTTCCAACTCTGAGCGATAGTAGCTTTAGCAGAAATCAGAATATGGCCAAGAACATATCGGTCAGATTTGGGTACAGAGATTGGGTACCAGTGGAGAAGGGCGAGGGAAGGATCTGGGATTAAGGTGAGACCCAGGACATCTTTAATAAGATTGAACACTTCCTCCCAAAAGGGGCGTATTACAGGGCAATCCCAGAAGACATGAAAAATAGATCCTTCAGAATGACAGAGACGCCAACAGAACTTTGAGACTGTAGGCCAAATTTTATGCAATCTAGAGGGTGTCAAATATAATCTATTTAAAAGTTTTACATACATCTCAATATGGTTAGTGCATTTAGATATAGAGAAGGTAGAGAAATAGATAGTCTCCCATTGGGAGAAGGTAAAGGTACGTTGAAGATCTGCCTCCCACCGGAGCTGAGCAGGGGACTTAACCGTCGGGGCTATGGGGGAGAGTACGGAATACCAAAAAGATATTGCACCCCTAGAGGAGGGGTTATTAAATTTACTCAGAATTAGATGTGGTGGAGTCTGGAATACGGTAGGGCCGGTGTTCATCAGAGCAAACCAATGTGTGAGTTGGAGATAGTAAAACCAGGCTGATGATCCCAATGGGTACTTAATGCACAAATCTGTGTATGATATTAAAGAGGACGGGGAAAGAAAGTCTGCGAAAGACACCATGCCCAAGGACATCCAGTAGGACAAATTGAGATTAGGCAAGATCCTGCTCAGCGCCCGAAGGGAAACATTTCTGGTAGGTAAGGCAAAATCGAAATGGGCCAAGAGACTGTTATCCCAAACTTTTAAAGTGTCCAATATTGTTTTAGGGAATAAAGGGGGTTGTGGTCGCAATCTATAAGGTATCCATAAAAGGTCAGGGAGGGGAAAGTGCCGCAGGAGTGCATGCTCCAGATCAACCCAGGGTTTGACTGCAGGAGGGAGAGACCAGTCACATATTTGAGAAAGAAGGGCCGCTTCATGATATCTAGTCAGGTCAGGGAGATTAAGGCCTCCCTGAGGTTTAGGACGAACCATGCGACTATAGGCCATTTTATGAGCTTTGCCTTTCCAGATATATGAAACCATCAAGCGGCGCATCTGTTGCAGTAGCCTCCCTGGGACATCATATGGAATAGCACGGAATAGGTACATCAGTTTTGGTAAGAGCATCATTTTGAACGCCGCTATACGGCCCAACCAGGAGATCTCGTGGCTCATCCAGGCAGTGGCTAGAGAGGACAATTGCAGCAAAAGGGGAGCATAATTTTCAGTAAAGACACCATCAATAGAGGAAGGTATATTAATTCCCAAATAGGATAGGGAAGACTTTTTCCAAATAAAAGGATAATGACTCTTTAATGATCGTAAATAAGAAGGTGAAATATTAATAGGTAAAGCTTCAGTTTTTGTAACATTCAATTTATAATAGGATGCTGCGCTGTAAGTATCTAAAATGCCTTGGAGCGATGGCAGCGAAATCTCCGGGTCGGTGACAAACAACAAAACGTCATCTGCAAACAGACATAACTTATGGGAGGTATCATAAACAGAGAGCCCTGGGAACTCAGATGATTGTCGAATCTTTTGCGCAAGAGGTTCTATGGCCAACACGTATATTAGTGGAGAGAGTGGGCACCCCTGTCTTGTGCCGTTAGAGATTGAGAAGTGTGAGGAGAGAAATCCATTACTAAAGACACGAGCAGAGGGATCAGAGTAAAGGGCATTAATGGATCGGAGAATATCGCCCCGAAATCCATACCGATGTAAAACCTGACGCATATAGTCCCAGTGAAGCCGATCAAACGCCTTCTCAGCGTCAAGGGATAAAAGAAGGCATTGTCCCTTATTGAACGATACCCATTCCACTAAATCCAAAACCCTTCGGGTGTTATCAGGAGCCTGGCGCCCATGGACAAACCCAACTTGATCAGGATGTATCAGACGGGGGAGCAGTGGGTTTAAACGATTGGCGATTAATTTAGCAAAAATTTTCACATCCGTATTAAGGAGCGCGATGGGTCTATAATTTTTACACTCAGAGGGGTCTTTACCAGGCTTCGGGATGGTGACTATTTGAGCTTCTACCATTTCGGGTGGGAAGGATCCAATATCGGAAGCTTCCGTAAATAAATTTAGCAAAATTGGGGAGAGGGCTTCAGTAAATACAGAGTAAAAGGAGTTTGAAAAGCCATCAGGACCAGGGGCTTTGCCCCTGGGTAGTTTCTGAATGACTTCCTGAATTTCCTTCAAGGACCAAGGGGCGTTCAGAGACTCCAGGTCGTCCGCATCCAGGGAGGGAAAAGATAGGTTATCTAAGAAAGAGGATATAACAGTAGCTGAAGGTTGGGGGATTGAGGGATCCTCACGTAGATTATATAATTTTGCATAATAATCCGAAAATAAATTGGCAATGTCAAGAGGATTAAGGCATTTCGCTCCCGAGGGGGTTAATAAACATTTAATTCTATTGCGAGCTTGCTGGCCCCTCAGCTTCCGGGCTAGTAGGCGGGAGGCTTTATTACCGGCTGTATAGAACTTGTGTCGTAAACGTGAAAAAGCCGCCTGCATACGTGAGATAAAGAGCTTTTGGAGTTGCGTTCGCACTTCTTGGAGTTGTTTGCGCAATGCTCTAGTGGGATGATTTTGATTTTGGGACTCTAAGGACCGAAGGGACGTTTCCAGATTATTCTGTAATTCACGAGAGCGAGCCTTAAATTGAGCTCCTTTTTGAATGGAAGTACCACGGAGTACTGCTTTTAAGGCACACCAATGTGTGAAAACAGAAGTATCGGTAGGGGAATTAGTTTGAATATATAATTTAAGAGAATCTGTTAGGGCCTGCCGAGTCTCTGAGTCTTTTAATTGATACTCAGGAAGGCGCCAGGGACGCTTAGAGGAAATGTGTTTGCCTATACTCCAAATCCACAGGACAGGCGCGTGGTCAGACCAAGCAATAGGGAGGATTTTAACCTTTTTAGTAGATTGTAGAGTTCGTTTATCCAGAAGGACTAAATCGATTCTGGAGTAACTATTGTGGACCGAAGAGTAAAAGGTATAATCCCTCTCATCAGGTAGATAAGTACGCCAAGCGTCATACAAATCATATTCCGCCAATAATTTCTTAAAGGCCAGCGATGGGCCCGTTACACGAGGGGAAGAGGAATGTCCCTGCGGCGAGGACCTGTCTAGTTTAGGATCGAGGACTAAATTAAAGTCACCCAGCAAAATGAGAGCACCTTGTCTAACTTTAGATATTTCCTCAAAGGTGTCTCGTAAAAAGGGAACCTGTCGGGAATTGGGGGCATATAAAGATACTAAAGTAATTAAAGTCTCCTCAACTTTCCCAATGAGAATAAGAAACCTGCCATTCCCATCTTCCACTTTCCTATGTAATTCAAATGGAGTGTTAACATGGAACAGTATAGCAACTCCATTACGTTTGAGAGGGCTTTTAGCAGTATAACATACAGGGTATCTATGATCCTTAAATACGGGGGGGGCTGAGGATGAGAAGTGTGTCTCCTGGAGAGCTACAATATTAGCCTTATGATGATGAAAAGTAGAAAGAGCCAAGCGTCTCTTTTGTGGGGAATTAAGCCCCTTGACATTTAGCGAAAGAACCTTAACCATTGGGACATTGAAAACAGTGCATAATGTAAGCTCCTCCAAGTATACATGTCAGACAGCAGCAAAACAAAAAGGAAAAGTTACAGATGTACATAAAAAAAAAAAAGAAGGAGAAAAATAAAAAACTAAGGTAAAAAAGAAAAATAGAGAACCCAAAAGGCCCGGTATATCGGGCCACAGTAGTTGCCGTGAGAAAACAATACGGCAACATGGTTAACATGTGGGGCGGGTCGTGACAATACCCATCCCTGAGACCTATTATGAGACATAATATAAACATATAATGATATAACATATTTACCTACCCCTCTCCATCCTAACAGCAGGGAGATAGTCCCAATACATATTATGATGGAAAAGAGGATAGGAGGAGGGGAAAGGGATTATTGTAGTCAAACAGTAAACCACTTATTGTAAACAAAACAATACACAGAAGTTATAAATAAACAACAGACCTTTACACCAGTAAGTTCTTATGAAACGACATAACATGAAACGACTGCAAAAGAAATCCAAATCTGTATCTATGAAAGAAACAGAGTTCTGACGTTGGGAAAAAAGAAAAATGGAAGGGATTTCAGAAAAGGCAGCAAAAATCGGCTTCATCCCACTCGAGACCACTCCGATTGGATAGGGAGAGCTTGTGAAGGTGTAGGGATCGAGACCGGAATCTCCCATTCTGCTAGTAATTTAACGCCAGCTTCCGGGGAAGAGATTACAAATGTCGAGCCATCTTTTCGTACTAGGAGCTTCACCGGGAACCCCCATCTATACTGGATGTCGTTATTCCGAAGCGCCTTCGTAAGAGGTTGGAATGTCCTCCGTGTATTTATAGTATGAATCGAGAAATCAGGAAACAACTGTAGGTTATTAAGGACTTCCACATCTGTCGAATCACGTGCCGCCCTGAGTATCTCTTCTTTGATGTGAAAGAAGTGAAGTCGCAGGAGAACGTCTCTGGGAGAACCTGCTGGAGCTGAGCGGGGCTTAGGTAGGCGATGAATGCGGTCGATCAATAAGTCCCGAACTTCTACAGATGGCAATAGCTTCTGAAAGATATTTAAAGCAAAGGACTGAAGTTCTGAATTTGATACCGATTCCGGGACGCCTCTAATTTTAACGTTGTTCCTCCGGGATCTATCTTCTAAATCTGCCAATTTGTTTTTGACCGCCGTCAACTCCGTAAGGACCGAATTGTGAGAGGTTAGAAGGTCATTATGCGAGGAGACTAGTTCTTGCATCTTAGTCTCCAAGTTATTCGTGCGGTCTCCAATACCTGTCACTTCAGTAGTGAGTTGCTTAATAGACACTTGAAAGTCAGAGGTAAGGTCCGTGCGGAATGCCTGAAGCATTTGGTGAAGAGTGCGGACAGTAAGCGGAGCATCAGCAGAAATATCAAGGTTGACGTCAGGGACAGGAGAAGGAACAGCCTTAGTTGTCAGCGGAGATTTCCCAGTAGAAGAAGAATCGGTGGTTCTCTGTGCTACAAATTTAATAGGAGGCGCGAGAGTAGACAACTTGCCACTTTTGTTGGGCATACTGGCGTCTTCGTATAGCAAATATGGGAAGATAGATGGTTACTGTTACCAACAGTGTAGTATTAGGTAAATATGGGCTGTGGAGGTCTCATAGGGATGAGAAAGTAAATCACTGAAAAAACATGACAGCAATGTATGCTATTATCCTGGTATGAGGAAGATATAGAGGAATGCAATGTTCATCCAATAGGGGGATTGTAGTATTGGAATGGATAGGGCATACAGAAAGTTGATAAGTGCAGAACCAGCAAGAAGCAAGTATGTTATGGGCATGTAGCCCTGATCCAAAATGGCGCCCTCGGCCTCCTCAGAGGCGTCTAATGGAGTCTGGTCAGCAGCAGCCCTGGGAGAGGAGAGAACCGGCACAGCTGAGGAAAGCAAGGACCAGGGGACGCACTCACCGCGACCAGGAGCGCCGGGCAGCGCCCGTTACAGCAGCGCCACGCGGGACCCCGCCGGAGCTCCAGGCCACGATCCGCGGCACCCGGATGGTAAGTAGATCCACTCAGAGGGATAAGGTCGGCCGGCGGGGGACAGCGGCTAGTAGAAGGCGACCCGGCATCCACGGCAGCCGCAGGGCAGCTCCGTGTGGAGTTTCGTCAAGCCGCGCGGCACTCCACGATCCGCCGCGGGCAGATGACCCAAAATTTAGGCCGCGGCTTCTGGCGCGAGAAGGCCTCTGGTCTCCCGCCTCCGCACCAACGATTCCGGGAAGGCTAATTTCACTTCCCCTGCACCTAGCTCCACCACAGCCAGTATGTGGGGGAAAAAAAAAGTCCCTTTATATGCTGAGGAAGGGGTTTACAGGCTTCCTCGGACGGAGCTCCCGTACAGTGCTGCCACTCAGGTCTGCAGTCAGGCCACACCCCAGTGCTTTTCCTCCTACTTCACTTTCCAGTGATTTTTATGTTTGTGTTTTAATAAACTGTGCCACCTTGTTGGATGGTAGCGAAGTATTGCCTGGTATGGACACTTAGTTTTAGAAAGGTAGCTTTTCTTATCATTCTTTCACCTTTCTGGTATAATAATCACAGGCTTTACTAGCTATGTTAAAGTCGCTGACATCTAAGTGGCATTTTAGTTTACTTGGAATCACGCACTCTAAAGACGCTACGGACGCACCTCACGACTGACATCAATAAAAGTCTAAAAAAAAAAAATCTATTGTCATATTTCTGATATTTCCGTCACCACTGGTCTGGGAATCACTATCCTTTTCTTCACCCCAATACTTTTTATTACTGCTCAATTATCTTTTCACTCCGCCCCAGTGCCCAGTATAGGAACCACTGAGCTCATTAAACTTCGCCAGACCTTACAGACAGTGGGCCTTATTCAGCGTGCACTGCTGAAAGTAGATTCCCGATGGTAGGGAATCTTCTGCAATTCCCTCCTGTGCCGAATCAGGCTCTGTGATCGCAACTTTAGTTCTCTAAGTCATGTAGAACCCGGAGAGTCGACACAAAAATTCATGAGCATCATTGAAAAGATTGTGGCTACTGTTAACAGTTTTATAACTAATTGTGTGGTGAAAATTTTAAATGTCCAATGGCGCCCAAGAGCGTTCACTACTGCGCCCAGGTGCACCATGGTGCAATTAGGGATCAGAGAAAAACACGACTAACTAGGGCGCTTCCGAATCACTATAGAGAAATAATAATACCCAATATGGATCATCCTGTTTGCTGCTGGTCTAAAGGAACCAGCTGTGAAGGTTCTAAAATGAATTTTCAAACCTTATACCAGACCTGCGCAAATAGGAATTTAGCACATAACGAGTGTAGCTCGTGTATAATTGATTTAATAAAGATAAATTAAAAACATAAAAGACCAAGCTAAAATAGTGTCTAAGGAATATATGTTAGCATTCTTGATGGTTATTCACAGTAATAATACATTTAATGAACAAAATAATCCACATAATAAGGAAATAAAAATAAATGAAAAGAAAATAAAATATATATATATATACAATGTAGCAGTCTGCTAAAACAGGGATATCCCTTAATCCGATCTCCGATTGCACATGAGGTATTAATTTGTAAAAAGTTTCATGTCACCACTGAGAGCAGTGGCCCTGATTCAGAGCCGGACGCTCTGACAGAGCGCTCGCTCTGAATCAGGGACGGTCTTTTTTTTTTTTTCTTTTTTAGAACAGCCTCCTGGCCGCTCGCATAGCTGTGGGTGATCACCCACAGCTATAGCGAGCGGCCAGGAAGATGGTCGCGATGGTCAAGACCATCGCGACCATCGGGCTTGCGACGAGACCCTTGTGGTAGGGTCTCGTTGCCACAAGCCCCAGAGAGATTTCGGCTCTAACAGAGCCGAAATCTCTCCCATATGGGAACGCCTCCGTTTGGGCAGCCACTCCCCCGGCCCGCCCACCAAAGGGGGCGTGCTGTCACTCAACATCGACAGCATGCCCCCTTTGGTACGAGACCCGGAGCGACGGTTTGCCCGTCGCTATCCTGGTCTCGCGCATGCGCATGACGGAGCCGGCTCTGTCGTGCGCACTGGGCCACCATCGACCCACTTGCGAGCGCATAGTGCTCGCGAGCGGGTCTGAATCAAGCCCAGTGTTCTGAATTGGTATTTTGATACAATGATATTGATTTAGAGCTGCAATGATGGGTAAAGGTTCTGTACTCCGAGAACAGCAAGTAATGGCAAATGCTTTAGCTTTGAGACTCACACTGTCTCCATATAAGCCCGTAACTCTGGCAAAAATTGTAAATAAGAGGGGATATTTATAATCAAAAACTCAACGTATCCTCCGTCTGATCCCAGAACCCAGGAGTCCACATGCAGTTCAAGACTTGCTTGTAATATATGAGGACGTGCAGAAATGAAAATGCCTCAAGTCTATCCCAGCGTCCTCGGAGTACTGAGCGGTTTCCCCTAGGCTTGCAGGCTGCACATCAGGAACCTGGGCCTGTCTATCAATTTTCCAACTTTATTTCACACTGTTCATTTTTTCAGATGGATCCAACTGCTCTTTTTCACTCATTTACTTGGGTCCCAGTAATAGTAGTGTAAGAGATGTGCGGGGCGGTGCCTGCTGCCGTGCAGGTGTACCTCAGTGTCCTACCTTTCGTCGCTCCCTCTCACCTTCAGGCCGTATGGGAAACAGACGGTCCTGGAAAATCTGACTGAAACAAGGAGGTGACCTATATGAGGAAGAAGATGCGATGAGAGCTGCCTTCTCTCTATGCTGTCCAATGCGCCCTATCTATTCGGAGACCACACAAAAATGAATTAGAGATCATCATTGGCACTTTTGGCCCCAGATCCCGAGTTTCCACCTATAGGTACTCGCGCACCAGGTGAAGACTTGACCTTGCACCGGGATGCAAGACCCACTTAACGCCTTGAATGAAGGAAGATAGACAGAGACAAACAGACAGCAATAGTAAGGGAAACACAATTGTGCTCACCGGTGATACTCTGGAGCTCCGTCCTGCTCGATCCCGCACACAGGTCCCTGTAGGGGAGAGAACAATACGACGTGCAGGGCTCTATTAGAAGTGTGTCACCTTTTTATGTTATATATATCTATAAAAAAAAAAACACTGGCCTGACTAAAACTGTATGTGGTGCGACAAATCCTTCTACTACAACAAGCAACAGTGCTAAATCAATTGACCCTGCATGACACAACACACAAAGCAATACCAGGATGGACAAACCTTACAAAGTGACCACGGGTTGAGGACGTAAGTACTGTCTTTTTAAACCTGCCTATCAAGAGCCGGCCAGCTCCTTTCCTAGATGACTGGGAGATGCTAGTTTGGTGGGAGCCGTGCAGCTTTCCACGGGGGAGTGGAGGATGAGTTATTCCGGTGGGAGCCTGACAGCTCTCCACGAGGTACTTGGAGGGTGAGAGTCGCACAACTGCTCACACCTTTTCTAAGATGGATGCAACTGCTCTTCTTCGCTCATTTCCTTGGGTCCCAGTAATAGTAGTGTAAGAGATGTGCGGTGCCTGCTGCCATGCAGGTGTACCTCAGTGTCCTACCTTTCGTTGCACCCTCTCACCTTCAGGCCGTATGGGAAACAGAAAATCCGACTGAAACAAGGCGGTGACCTATGAGGAAGAAGATGCGATGAGAGCCGTTTTCTCTCTATGCCGACCGGTGCGCCCTATCTATTCGGAGGCCGCACAAAAACGAATTGGAGTATTAAGTGAAGATCATCATTGGCACTTTTGGCCTCAGATGCCGAGTTTTCACCTATAGGTACTCGTGCAAACTTGACCTTGCACCGGGATGCAAGACCCATTTAGCGCCCTGAAGGAAGATAGGCAGAGACAAACGGACAGCAATAGTCAGACAAACACAAAGGTGCCCGCCGTGTGCGCTCCTCCGGCGCTAGTGGAAGGGGCCTTGTAGCCCCTTGACCAGATACCCACCGCCTCTGTATTGTCGGCGCTAGGGACAAACTCACTGTCTCAGCGCCGGCTACGGATGTATCCCGCGGGAGGACACATCCTCCCTGATCCGTCACACCGTGTCGTTGCTGGGATCAGCCACCTGATCCCAGCACAACTTTCCACAGTAGAAAGCGCTGCTCAGGGTAATTACACCATCCATCCGCTACTGCTGCAGTATCTAATAGTAGTGATGATCTCTCCAGTCCACTCCGAGCGAGAGATTGTTGCAGGTGCAGGGTGTAATGTTCGGGGAGGGGCTCCGGGTGGGGACAAATCACTGTGGTGCAATCAGGGATCCACTGGGTTACACCGTGATTTTATTCAATAGAAACAATGCCTCAAATGTTGCAGGGTGTTTTAGGATATTTGTTTCAGCACCATGAATGCATTACAGAAGGATGAAATGCACGTCAATACTACAAATCAATTTGGAAGGCACCGAATACATCCATGTGTTACTTTCTCAGTGGTTCCCAAATTTTCTGGAGTCACAGCGCCCTAGAGTATCAGCATTCTTTTCACGGCACCCTTAGGCCAAAAGTTCCTGATAGTTTTTGTATGGTGGGGAGACAGGGCTGTGCTTCTGTATGTCCACAGATGTTATGATTGTCAGCCACCAGCAGGGCCGTAACTAGGGTGGTGTGACCAGTGCCATGGCACAGAGCACCGCAGAGCAGGGGGGCACTGTTTGGGCCTGTCAATTATCCTGTTTATTATCATTCTCACTTGTAGCTTCCTCTTCTTTTATCCCCAGCATCTCCTGGCCTCTCCTATCTCTTCCCTGGCCCCAGCATCTCCTGGCCTCCCCTAACTCTTCCCTGGCCCCAGCATCTCCTGGCCTCCCCTATCTCTTCCCTGGCCCCAGCATCTCCTGGCCTCCCCTATCTCTTCCCTGGCCCCAGCATCTCCTGGCCTCCCCTATCTCTTCCCTGGCCCCAGCATCTCCTGGCCTCCCCTATCTCTTCCCTGGCCCCAGCATCTCCTGGCCTCCCCTATCTCTTCCCTGGCCCCAGCATCTGCTGGCCTCCCCTATCTCTTGCCTGGCCCCAGCATCTCCTGGCCTCCCCCATCTCTTCCCTGGCCCCATCATCAATTGGCCTCCCCTATCTCTTCCCTGCCCCCAGCATCTCCTGGCCTCCCCTATCTCTTCCCTGGCCCCAACATCTCCTGGCCTCCCCTATCTCTTCCCTGGCCCCAGCATCTCCTGGCCTCCCCTATCTCTTCCCTGGCCCCAGCATCTCCTTGCCTCCCCTATCTCTTCCCTGGCCCCAGCATCTCCTGGCCTCCCCTATCTCTTCCCTGGCCCCAGCATCTCCTGGCCTCTCCTATCTCTTCCCTGGCCCCAGTATCTCCTGGCCTCTCCTATCTCTTCCCTGGCCCCAGCATCTCCTGGCCTCTCCTATCTCTTCCCTGGCCCCAGTATCTCCTGGCCTCTCCTATCTCTTCCCTGGCCCCAGTATCTCCTGGCCTCTCCTATCTCTTCCTTGGCCCTTCCCCATGAGGCCATGGCCCTTTTTCAGGTGCACTATCTTATATCCCTATTTAAAAAATGGCATGACAGTTAGAAGCTGATTGGTTGGAGCACCATTTAGGGTCACTAATGAGTAATAACAAGAATATCGGTCATTGATAAATCTGTGTGTCCTGTAGAAAGCGATCTGGTGCATTACTACATTTATATACTTTATATGATATATACATGGAAACATATTTACCTTACTTTAGGCATGACTGTTCCAGCTTCTATACAATTAATATATTTGTACATATATTTATGCTTTTAATTGTTATCAGTGATATGACATGTATTGTAATGTGGCATTATGACTCAGGACTATGCCTTACACTATGCCTTGCACTATACCTTACACTATACCTTACACTGTGCCTTACACTATACCTTACACTGTGCCTTACACTATACCTTACACTATACCTTACACTGTGCCTTACACTATACCTTACACTATACCTTACACTATACCTTATACTGTGCCTTACACTATACCTTACACTGTGCCTTACACTATACCTTATACTGTGCCTAACACTATACCTTACACTATACCTTACACTGTGCCTTACACTATACCTTACACTATACCTTATACTGTGCCTTACACTATGCCTTATACTGTGCCTTACACTATACCTTACACTATACCTTACACTATGCCTTACACTATACCTTACACTGTGCCTTACACTATACCTTACACTGTGCCTTACACTATACCTTATACTGTGCCTTACACTATACCTTACACTGTGCCTTACACTATACCTTACTCTGTGCCTTACACTATACCTTACACTGTGCCTAACACTATACCTTACACTGTGCCTTACACTATACCTTACACTGTGCCTTACACTATACCTTACACTGTGCCTTACACTATACCTTACACTGTGCCTTACACTATACCTTACACTGTGCCTTACACTATACCTTACACTGTGCCTTACACTATACCTTACACTGTGCCTTACACTATACCTTACACTGTGCCTTACACTATACCTTACACTGTGCCTTACACTATACCTTACACTGTGCCTTACACTATACCTTACACTGTACCTTACACTATACCTTACACTATGCCTTACACTATACCTTACACTGTGCCTTACACTATACCTTACACTATGCCTTACACTGTGCCTTACACTGTGCCTTACACTATACCTTACACTATACCTTACACTATGCCTTACACTATACCTTATACTGTGCCTTACACTATACCTTACACTGTGCCTTACACTATACCTTACACTGTGCCTTACACTATACCTTACACTGTGCCTTACACTATACCTTACACTGTGCCTAACACTATACCTTACACTATACCTTACACTGTGCCTTACACTATACCTTACACTGTGCCTAACACTATGCCTTACACTGTACCTTACACTGTGCCTTACACTATACCTTACACTGTGCCTTGCACTATACCTTACACTATACCTTACACTGTTCCTTGCACTATACCTTACACTGTGCCTTACACTTTCAGTGAACAGAAAACTGTTACTAGATGCAATGAGAAAAGGAGGGATTGGTAACTGCTGCTATATTACTAGATGGCTTACAGCGTGTCGTCTTAATGTGGACTATGTACGCTCGGCATTAATCCCTTTGTTCTGCTTTTCCATCATTCTTTGTATCGATTGACACAGAGGGTGTAAATTGCTGGAGGTGACTGGCAAGGTCTTTGAAGTGACAATTGTTCTCTGTGTGTTTGATTTACATCATCTTTAATCCTCACCCAGCAACTCTGCAAAATTAATTTCCTTGTTTTATGACCAGGGCTGTTTTCTGTATCCCACAAATTCTTTGCATAAATAGACAGTGATACATTGTAAACCCACGCACATTAGGGGAGCAGCTGGGACCTGCACGGACACAATGACTGGCGGCTATACCTGACAATGAAAAATTCTGCATATATCATTTATTTTGTATTTGTCTCATGTACAATGAAATGAGGTTTACCATCTTAAATTCAATTATTATTTTTTTGACATTTTTCACAGCTAACCTTTAATTATGGTCTAAATTTATTATATGCCAACCGGGTGAACCTATATGGGGCATCAAAATGAAGAGAATTAGGGCCTGATTCAGACCCGTTCGCTATATGCGTGTGCTGGCAAGCGGCCCGATGTTCTGCGTATGCTCATGCACACGCTTTGTTCTGCGCGTGCGCGAACTACTCACTACAATCGCATACCGCTCGCTCGCCCTGCAAAGGCAGCCCAGGGTAATGAGTGACAGGAGAGGCCGTTTGTGGGTGGTAACAGGGGCAGTCCAGTAAAAACGCGAGCATAATTAACAGGCAGCGTCATAGTACACGTCACTTGGCTTTTTTTAACACTGAAATGCTCGCAGAGCTTGCGGCAGGGTAAGGCAACCACAAGCACTGCGTTCGCATCTGATGGTCCTCGATGTACCAATGTTTTCATACACTTCCTGGAGATGACGTGTGCCAGTGGGCGTCTCTACATACGCTAAGTGGTGTCTGCATACGCAGAGCTATCGCTCGCACAGCCAAAGTGAGTGTGCTTATGCCTTGGCGAGCAATCGCATCCCATGACGTCAATTTGGAAAATTTGCATTCGCTCAGTGCGAGCGTACGCATCTAGCGACCGGGTCTGAATCAGGCCCTTAGTCTTTTATTTTATTATTTTTTCTGTTAAACCCCTCTCCCTCTTTTGGGGCTGATCACATTCCAACAATAGTAATTTACTAAGTTTTTTTTTTTTCCGGAAGATAGGATTAGTTTGCTTATTTCTACTCATACGTCAGATACAGAGGCGGACTGGGCAGGGGGGCAGATGCCCCCCAGGCCGGTCCCAATTTCAGTGCCTTGGGCCAGCTGTCTGTGGCTGCAAGTTTCTTAAAATGGTTGTTGTGAATTGGCCGCGCGGCGTCGCAGCTGCTGGTGAGTCTTAAGCGGGCTGGACCAGGGGATATTTTAGCATCTGCTCCCCGGGTCGGTAGAATTCCTATGTTTTTGGACTGCAGGCGTTTGTATGCCTCACAACCAGCAGGAGGTAGGCAGAGTATGCTGCGCCAATTGTAATTATAAGACAATCAGATCAGTGGGGCTCCATCCTCCTCTCTCTGCCTCCCGGGCCATCTGTCACATCCAAGATCCGTGTGGGGAGCCAATGGCTGCGCTACTAAAATGGCATCCTGCTAGAATGCTGATTGGTGAATTAGCACTGGCTATTCACCATTCACAGTGATAAGAGTTCTCTGCATGCTGATTGGTGGATGGCTGGTGCTGTTCACCAATCAGCATGCAGTGAGATCACCAGGCAGGAGAGGGCGAGTGACCGCAGGATTCGGGTGAGTTATGTGATTTGGTTGTCCCATAGATATGAGGTCTGATTCATGTTGTGTAAAATAGTTACATTCAATTGTGTGAAAAACATATTGGGGTTTTGATTTGCATATATAGCAGAATACATATGTAATGCATTTTAATTAGATTATAGTGGATGAGATGGTCTTAATCTGGGTGGGGATTGCATTAATAAGTGTTACTTATTTTAACACTTTTGGTGAAGATCCAGAAAAATCAGATCTGTGATATGGTTTATAACAGAAGGGTGATGATTCAGATGTGGGATAAGAATTTTAGTAGGAGGGAGGGGATCTTGTTGGAGTGAATTCAGATCTAAGGTGTGATTTTTTTTTTTAATAATGGAGCTGGTGGGGTCAAATCTGAGGTCTGATTTTTAAGAAGGAGGCAAAATATGCCTATAATTTTTAATGAGGGAGTTGGAGGGGTCAGATTTGGAGTCTAATTTTACATGACATGATGGGAATAAGGGTCTGATGTTATTACACTTGTAATAAAATAAGTAGTTGGAAATTATAATTTAATATTTCTTTTAGCTGATTTTAATATTATGATTATTATAATTTTGGCAGTAGAATGTACTGTATATGTAGTAGATAGCTTGAATGTAATGTGTAATAAATTAATTTTTTCATGATTTTTACACATAGTGTAGAACTTTACTAACTACATAATTAAGTTTTTTAAGATACATTATGGTCTGTGACCAGGGCCATCCTTGCTAAATTAATACCATTGGGGGCCTATTCAGTAAACCTAAAAATTCTCTGGAGATAATTAGCTTTAGAACTCGCATGGAGTTCTACCTAATTATGGGTGGAATTCATCATTCCACCTATCCATAAGTATCTATTCCGAAAAGCTGTAATTTTTGCGATGACAGCTTTTCGGGATATAGATACTTTTCCCTGTCTACACTAACTTACCACAGCTGGAAACAGTGCTGCGCATGCGCTGTTACATCTGTAAAACCAGCGCATGCGCAGCACTGCCTACTGATGCGTTAAGTTTGTGTACCTCCCCGACCCCCCTCCCCTCCCCCCGACTTACCTGTCCGCGCAGCAGCCTCCGGCTCCGTCCTGCTGGTCTGTCATGTGGTTTCCCAGCAGACCACATGACAGATTAGAAAAAAAAAAAATAATAATTTTTTCTAAACTTTCTTGTGCTCTGCTGGGGAGCACACATGTCCGACCAGCCTGCGGAGCCTGAGGATGGAGCAGAGCGCCGGAGGGACTCGTCGGGGGACCTGCACACGCGGATACAGGTAAGTCGATTCTGCTATTCGCCACCTCACAGTGGCGAATAGTAACTGCATCAAATTCCGAAATTTCATAATTTTTGGAATTTGATAAATACCACAGTTTCCACATCCCCATACTAATGTACTAATGTATGGGGAGTGTGGAAATTAACGCAGGGGAACTTAGCAAGGAGATATCTGTGATATCTCCTGTGCTAAGTGTGTTCATGAATACCAAAATAACGTTATTTAAGGAAAATGTCCTTAAAAACTTTGGGCCTGATTCAGACCCACTCGCGAGCGGCTGTCCGCTCGCAAGTGGGTCGATGGTCTGCACTGAGCATGCGCACGACAGAGGGAGCCCGTCGTGCGCATGCGCCAGACACGACGAGCGAAGGACTTTCCTTCGCTCGTTGTGTCCGATCAAAGAGGGCGTGCTGTCAATGTTGATTGACAGCACGCCCCCTTTGGTGGGCGTGCCGGGGGCGTACCTCCCTGACGGGGGTGTTCCCACGGGAACGCCTCCCGTCAGAAGCCGGCCCACTGACATCACTAGTGATGTCAGTGGGAGTGATTTTGGCTCTGATAGAGCCAAAATCACTCCGGAGCTTGCGGTTGAAAACCTCAACCGCAGGCTCCGGCTCGCAATTTCGATGGTCGCGATGGTCACGACCATCGCGGCCATCAAAATGCACGCTCGTATAGCCTGTGGGTGGTGACCCACAGCTATACGAGCGTCCAGGAGGACGCTCCATGAAAATGGAGCCCGGCCCTCATTCAGAGCGTGCGCTCTGCTCAGAGCGTACGGCTCTGAATGAGGGCCTTTATTTTAGTGTTGATGAATAGGCCGTATGTCTGGTAAGAATTTTAGCATCCACACCAAATAAATGGAAAGTTTAACAGTCGACAAAAGCTGCAAGAATGCTGTCTATATTTTAGATAAGATACTAGAATGTTCTTTAATGTGTTGATGTCACTATAATGCTCCCTGTACTATATATCAATCAGTAGAATGCTCCCTGTACTAAATATCAATCAGTAGAATGCTCCCTGTACTAAATATAAATCAGTAGAATGCTCCCTGTACTAAATATCAATCAGTACAATACTCCCTGTACTATATATCAATCAGTAGAATGCTCCCTGTACTAAATATCAAGAATGCTCCCTGTACTAAATATCAATCAGTAGAATACTCCCTGTACTATATATCAATCAGTAGAATGCTCCCTGTACTAAATATCAATCAGTAGAATGCTCCCTGTACTAAATATCAATCAGTAGAATGCTCCCTGTACTATATATCAATCAGTAGAATGCTCCCTGTACTAAATATCAAGAATGCTCCCTGTACTAAATATCAATCAGTAGAATACTCCCTGTACTATATATCAATCAGTAGAATGCTCCCTGTACTAAATATCAATCAGTAGAATGCTCCCTGTACTAAATATCAATCAGTAGAATGCTCCCTGTACTAAATATTAATCAGTAGATTGCTCCCTGTACTAAATATCAATCAGTAGAATGCTCCCTGTACAGCCATGGCCAAAAGTTTTGAGAATGACATAAGTAGGAGTGTGCACTGGCCACTTTTCGTGTTTTGTGTTTTGGATCTGGATCTTTCTTCGTGTTTTGGATCTGGATTGGTTTTGCCAAAACCACCCTTCCGGGTTTTGTGTTTTGGATCTGTATTATTAACATCAATAACATTAATTTCCACTCATTTCCAGTCTATTCCGAACACCTCACACTATTGTTTTTAGGCCAAAAGGTTGCACTGAAGTAGCTGGATAACTATGCTAAGCGACACAAGTGGGCACAAACAAGTCTAGGAGTGGCACTGCAGTGGCAGACAAGATGGCAGTTTGAAAAACTAGGCCCCAAAAGGCGCTGTGCGGTGACTTATCGCGTCACACGTCGGCTGCTGCTGGGCAGACAGGACGGAACTCAGGAGAGAGATGGGCGCCGCCGAAGCTGATAGGACGCTGTTCGAGGGGAACTTAGATCCCAGGGCCACCGAGGAGATCCTGTTCGAGCTGTTTCTGCAGGCTTTTCCTGCAATTAACGTTAAAATTACAAAGGACAAGGATGGAAATTCGAAACAATTTGCGTTTGTCAATTTCAAACATGAGGAGCCTGTTCCCTATGGAATGAGTTTGTCAAATGGAATCAAATTCTTTGGGAGTCCGCTGAAAATTAAAATCAGGAAGCAGCCATGGCTCCGCAGAAGCAAATAGCGCAGCCTACTCACCACAAGGAAATGGCCGTTTTACTGGAAACAGTACATCAACACATGACCGCAGGCATGATGGCAATGGGGAGTTCACGAAATACACTGAACTTTCACCTCCGCTTCCAAACTATCAGAGATCTTACTCTTCTCCGGACAATCTTCAAAGACGAACAATGATGAATAACTTCTATAGGTCGGAAACCCCTCATGGATCCAGCACAGCAATGATGGCCATCACATTATCCGCCTCGCTACAGTCATGGATCCGATCATTCTCCCCCACACATATATGATTTCTCTTCCAGCCACCGATCCAGTAGAAGTCATAGCTCTCACCCAATCAAAAGGAGAGTTACCACAGTTGCAGAGACTAGGGATGTGCAGGCTCGGATTAGTTTGTATTGTCCCGCCAAGTTCGGATCTTTTCCGCCAAAAATTGTGTCTCAGACAGAGGCAAAACGTCATCTTTCATGGACAAACATCAACTTTCATGGACTTTTGTCCAGGACAGCCCCTGTAAAAATTAGTTTGATGAAGGGCAGCGTACAACCCCTGTAAAACTTAGTTTGAAGAAGGGAAGCATACAACCCCTGTAAAAATTATTTGTATGGGCGTACCCCTACAGCAGACAGGGAACCCCCTGTAAAAATTACTTGTAAGAGCGTACCCCTAAAGCAGACAGGGCAGCCCCTGTAAAAATTACTTGTAAGAGTGTACCCCTACAGCAGACAGGGCAGCCCCTGTAAAAATTACTTGTAAGAGCGTACCCCTACAGCAGACAGGGAACCCCCTGTAAAAATGACTTGTAAGAGTGTACTCCTACAGCAGACAGGGCAGCCCCTGTAAAAATTTGTATGAGCATACCCCTACAGCAGACAGGGCAGCCCCTGTAAAAATTATTTATATGAGTGTACCCCTACAGCAGACAGGGCACCCCCTGGACAACACAGCACTACAGCCAGCCCCTATATGGACAAGGACAACAGTAGCCAGCCAGCCCCTATGTATTGTATATGGACAAAAGTAGACAGCCAGCCCCTATGGTCAGTGTCAGTACTTTATTATTTTTTATTTTTATAACAATCTAACACACTGAGCTCTCAGCTCCCTCCTAACTCTGCACACTGCACAGCCAGAATGAAAAATGGCGGCGATCACGGGACCTTTATAGAATCCAAAACCTGTGAGAATCCGACAGCGGGATGATGACATTTTGCCTCGATTTCAGATCCGAGCCAGACGGGAAAACCCGAGCCTGACTCTGTTCCCGGCTCGAATAGTATTCGGATTTCGGAAATCCGAAACAGCTCATCCCTAGACATAAGTATTGGTTTTCACAAAGTTTGCTGCTTCAGTGTTTTTAGACCTATTTGTCAGATGTTACTATGGTATACTGAGGTAATATTACAGCATTTCATAAGTGTCAGATGTTACTATGGTATACTGACGTAACATTACAGCATTACATAAGTGTGACATGTTACTATGGTATACTGACGTAACATTACAGCATTACATAAGTGTCAGATGCTACTATGGTATACTGAAGTAACATTACAGCATTACATAAGTGTCAGTTGTTACTATGGTATACTGAGGTAACATTACAGCATTACATAAGTGTCAGATGTTACTATGGTATACTGACGTAACATTACAGCATTACATAAGTGTCAGATGTTACTATGGTATACTGAGGTAACGTTACAGTATTACATAAGTGTCAGATGTTACTACGGTATACTGAGGTAACATTACAGCATTACATAAGTGTCAGATGTTACTATGGTATACTGAGGTAACATTACAGTATTACATAAGTGTCAGATGTTACTACGGTATACTGAGGTAACATTACAGCATTACATAAGTGTCAGATGTTACTATGGTATACTGAGGTAACATTACAGCATTACATAAGTGTCAGATGTTACTATGGTATACTGAGGTAACATTACAGCATTACATAAGTGTCAGATGTTACTATGGTATACTGAGGTAACATTACAGTATTACATAAGTGTCAGATGTTACTACGGTATACTGAGGTAACATTACAGCATTACATAAGTGTCAGATGTTACTATGGTATACTGAGGTAACATTACAGTATTACATAAGTGTCAGATGTTACTACGGTATACTGAGGTAACATTAAAGCATTACATAAGTGTCAGATGTTACTATGGTATACTGAGGTAACATTACAGCATTACATAAGTGTCAGATGTTACTATGGTATACTGAGGTAACATTACAGCATTACATAAGTGTCAGATGTTACTATGGTATACTGAGGTAACATTACAGCATGACATAAGTGTCAGATGTTACTATGGTATACTGAAGTAACATTACAGCATTACATAAGTGGCAGATGTTACTATGGTATACTGACGTAACATTACAGCATTACATAAGTGTCAGATGTTACTACGGTATACTGAGGTAACATTACAGCATTACATAATTGTCAGATGTTACTACGGTATACTGAGGTAACATTACAGCATTACATAAGTGTCAGATGTTACTATGGTATACTGAGGTAACATTACAGCATGACATAAGTGTCAGATGTTACTATGGTATACTGAGGTAACATTACAGCATGACATAAGTGTCAGATGTTACTATGGTATACTGAAGTAACATTACAGCATTACATAAGTGGCAGATGTTACTATGGTATACTGAAGTAACATTACAAGCATTTCATAAGTGTCAGATGTTACTATGGTATACTGACGTAACATTACAGCATTACATAAGTGTCAGATGTTACTATGGTATACTGACATAACATTACAGCATTACATAAGTGTCAGTTGTTACTATGGTATACTGAGGTAACATTACAGCATTACATAAGTGTCAGTTGTTACTATGGTATACTGAGGTAACATTACAGCATTACATAAGTGTCAGATGTTACTATGGTATACTGACGTAACATTACAGCATTACATAAGTGTCAGATGTTACTATGGTATACTGAGGTAACATTACAGTATTACATAAGTGTCAGATGTTACTACGGTATACTGAGGTAACATTACAGCATTACATAAGTGTCAGATGTTACTATGGTATACTGAGGTAACATTACAGTATTACATAAGTGTCAGATGTTACTACGGTATACTGAGGTAACATTACAGCATTACATAAGTGTCAGATGTTACTATGGTATACTGAGGTAACATTACAGCATGACATAAGTGTCAGATGTTACTATGGTATACTGAGGTAAAATTACAGCATGACATAAGTGTCAGATGTTACTATGGTATACTGAAGTAACATTACAGCATTACATAAGTGGCAGATGTTACTATGGTATACTGACGTAACATTACAGCATTACATAAGTGTCAGATGTTACTACGGTATACTGAGGTAACATTACAGCATTACATAATTGTCAGATGTTACTACGGTATACTGAGGTAACATTACAGCATTACATAAGTGTCAGATGTTACTACGGTATACTGAGGTAACATTACAGCATTACATAAGTGTCAGATGTTACTATGGTATACTGAGGTAACATTACAGCATGACATAAGTGTCAGATGTTACTATGGTATACTGAAGTAACATTACAGCATTACATAAGTGGCAGATGTTACTATGGTATACTGAGGTAACATTACAGTATTACATAAGTGTCAGATGTTACTATGGTATACTGAGGTAACATTACAGCATTACATAAGTGGCAGATGTTACTATGGTATACTGAGGTAACATTACAGCATTACATAAGTGGCAGATGTTACTATGGTATACTGAGGTAACATTACAGCATTACATAAGTGGCAGATGTTACTATGGTATACTGAGGTAACATTACAGCATTACCTAAGTGGCAGATGTTACTATGGTATACTGAGGTAACATTACAGAATTACATAAGTGGCAGTTGTTACTATGGTATACTGAGGTAACATTACAGCATTACATAAGTGGCAGATGTTACTATGGTATACTGAGGTAACATTACAAGCATTTCCAAAGTGTTGGTATGACACAGGACTGATGGTAGTGCTCACATTTCCTTCTCCAGACAAGCGTTTTTCCAGATGCCCCAAACAATCTGAAAGGGGATTCATCATAGAAAATAACTTCACCCCAGTCCTCAGCAGTCCAATCCCTGTGCCTTTTGCAGAATATCAGGCTGTCCCTGATGTTTTTCCTAAAGAGAAGTGGCTTCTTTACTACCCTTTGTTACAACAGGCCATCCTCCAAAAGTCTTCGCCTCACTGGCTGTAAAGATGCACTCACACCTGCCTGCTGCCATTCCTGAGGAAGCTCTGCACTGGTGGTACCCCGATCCTGCAGCTGAATCATCTTTTGGAGACAGTGCTGGCGCTTGCTGGACGTTCTTGTGCGCCCTGAAGCCTTCACAACTATTGTACCTCTCTCCTTGATGTTCTTAATGATCAGATAAATGGTTGATTTAGATGCAATCTTACAATCTTATTAGTTTAACACTCCCAGTTAGATTGTATTAGGAAAGTTTTGGAGTGTAGCCAATTATACAATACGTTTTTTAAAGATTTATTCCACAATAAGTCAGATAGTACAAGGATTATACAATACAATTTCTTCAGAAAACACTTTTCTATGAAACCACAATATTATTACCTTTTTATTTTTCAGGAACTTGGTGGTATCCAACTGCACCTCACTCTAAAGGGGCCTATCCATTAGCAGATCTTTCTCTACGATGAAAGACAAAAGATTTATCCCTTGAAAAACCCTGGGGCTGCGGTGACAGATATCTGTCATGTACATGACAGATTTTTGCATACGACGAACGATATTGCATGACATTCATTCAGGGAGTGGATTTTTTTTATGTTTCTATTACTTTTCATTAAAAATATCGTTCGTCGCTTGTCGCTTACCGCTTTTAAACTGACAGATATTTCTAATATCTGTCAGCGATAAGCGATAATTGACCACCATGTTGGAAAGACAAAAGACACAATTTGTCGGCCTCGGGAGTGTGCATCTGTCATCGTTCAGGGCCTATCCATGGCAGATAAATTGAACGACTGAACGATATATCGTTCAAATTTATCTGCTAATGGATAGGCCCCTTAAGGGGCTACTGCGGACTTCTAAAGGTTAGTAAGCAAACATCTCCTATTTATACATATAACTTCGGTACAATGTGACCCCTCAATTACCCTCTTAACTAAGACAGTTTTCAAACGTTTAGTCTAGAATAACATGTTATTCTAATTAAGTCCCAAAGTAGTAACTTTTAAAGAAAGAGAACAGTATACTGATTGTTGCCCGGTTAGTAGTACGCACTATAAGTTGGGGATCCCTTGGTTGATTAAGATAGTCCGAAATCCCTAAATTCCTTTCCTGGAACAGTTCATGGCAGATAAATAATCTACTGCCCAAGGAATAACTTTCTCAACTCTCCTAGAAATACTTCAGTATACTTTGTGTTACCGTACAGTGAGATCAACTGTATCTATTCAGCAGACCGTATCCTTCTGCATTTTCCTCACTTTCTCAATACAGTAGGTATTAAGGACCTCATTCAGAGTCGGTCGCGAGCGCCGATGCGCTCGTAACCGACTCGATGGTTTGGCCTGCGCACGCGCAGCGGCCGCACTGCGCGTGCGCAAGCCCCGGAGCGACAGAGAGACTCTGTCGCTCCGGAGCTCGTTACCAAAAGGGCGGATGTTGATGGACAGCTGCCCCCGTTTGGTAGGCGGGCCGGGGGGGTGGTTTCCAAACCGGAGGCGTTCCTTTGCGAACGCCTACCGTTTTGTGGGCGGCCGCACTGACATCAGTGATGTCAGTGGGGAGCTTCCTGCTCCATCAGAGCAGAAAGCTCCCTGGGGCTTACGAGTGCCCAGACCCTACCCTAGGGTCTGGTCGTAAGCCCCGATGGTCGCGATGGTGTTCACCATCGCGACCATCAACCTGGTCGGTCGTTAAGCTGTGGGTGGTAACCCACAGCTTAACTAACGACCAGGAGGTCGCACTTCAATAATGAAGTGGCCGCCCTCATTCAGAACGAGTGGTCGCTTCTTGCGACCGCCTCTGAATGAGGTCCTAGATCCCTTTTCACTGAAACTTGGTTACTTCCAGATGTGAACTACTCACTGGGCTAGACCTCAGTCCTGTCTATCTCTTCTGTGGCTATTCTACAAGGACGCTGTATTTTACACTGATTATCCTGTTTGGCTCTTAGCAGATGTAAATGGTTGGGGATCACTGTGTACTGCAGTTTACTGTCTCTACCTCACTGCACAGAGGTGATAAGATATAGTTCTGCGAGAGATTTAATCTCCACTTGTACTCACGATGCTCTCGCTTCAGCCCCAGATGCCTCCTCCTAACTCCGAGTGACTTGGGCCCCTGCGTCACCGTGAACCACCTGTCAACAGCCAGGCTGGCTTAACAACCTCCGTCCCGATCTCCGCCTCTGCCGCGCCTCCCAGGACTCCTCTTGGACACTGACGGGAGTACCCGATCTCCTCCAGACAATCTCCGCCTCTTCCTACCACTCACTAGTTGGCTGCCGAAAAGTCAACTGGCCCTGCTGTCCGCCGCAATGCGCTGAAGCCTCTGTGTGCTCTCTCCAACTGCCGGTAACTCCCAGTAACTGCCCTGTCAGCACGTGTCTCCTCACCTCAACAGTTCTAACGTTCTAGGGCAGTACCATACGTAGGTGCACAGGGGGGAGTTCCTTCTCACATTTTCTCTACATTAATGACCTTCTTACTCCATAAATATTTATTTACATACATCATGCTATATATATATATCAATAGGCTATATATATATATCAATATATTAAAACCCAGTTCTAACACACAATTCCTCTATAATGAATATAATTTGCTTCTGGGATATTACACTAGCAGCAATATCCATGCCTGTGGAGCCCTTTTTGTGCAAAGCAATGATGACTGCAGATGTTTCCTTGCAGGTAACCATGGTTAACAGAGGAAGAACAATGATTTTAAGCTCCACCCTCCTTTTAAAGCTTCCAGTCTGTTATTCTAACTCAATCAGCATGACAGAGTGATCTCCAGCCTTGTCCTTGTCAACACTCTCACCTGTGTTAACAAGAGAATCACTGACATGATGTCAGCTGGTCCTTTTGTGGCAGGGCTGAAATGCAGAGGAAATGTTGTTTTGGGGATTAAGGGCCTGATTTAGACCCGTTCGCTATCTGCATACGCTCGCTGGATGCGTATGCAAATTTGTCAAAGTGACGCCACGGGAAGTGAACGCTCGTGAAGGCATAAGCACGCCCAGCATGTCTTAGTGAGTGGTCACTTTGTGTATGCGTACGCCCAGTCGCACAGGCACCACGTTGGTACATCGAGCACCATCGTATGTGAACGCAGTGCTTGAGGTAGCTTTACCCTACCGCAAGCATTGCGAGGAAATCAGTGTAAAAAAAAGGCAAGTGACGTGTACTGTGACGCTGCCTGTTAATTATGCACGCCTCTAAAACACTCAGGCACGCCTGCGTTTTTATCTCCAACCCCCCCGTTATTACTGTCCTGCCCCTGTAACCACCCACAAACGGCCTCTCCTGTCACTCGTTACCCTGGGCTGCCTTTGCTGGGCGAGCGAGAGGAATGCGATCGCATTGTGTAGTTCGCGCACGCGCAGAATGAAGCATGCGCGTACACAGAACATCGGGCCACTTGCGAACGCACAGAGCAAGCGGCTCTGAATCGGGCCCTAAGTTCATTGTCATGGCAAAGAGGGACTTTGCAATTAATTGCTATTCATCTGATCACTCTTCATGACATTCTGGAGTATATGCAAATTGCATCATAAAAACTGAACCAGCAGACTTTGTGAAAACCAATACTTGTGTCATTCTCAAAACTTTTGGCCATGACTGTACTATATATCAATCAGTAGAATGCTCCCTGTACTATATATCAATCAGTAGAATGCTCCCTGTACTATATATCAATCAGTAGAATACTCCCTGTACTATATATCAATCAGTAGAATGCTCCCTGTACTATATATCAATCAGTAGAATGCTCCCTGTACTATATATCAATCAGTAGAATGCTCCCTGTACTATATATCAGTGGTTCCCAAACTTTTTTGAACCACGGAACCCTAGAGTATCAGAATTGTTTTCACGGCACCCCTAAATCAAAAGTAATTGCAAAATATTTTTAGATATATATTTATTTTTAAACCTTACCTATCTGCACAACGGGGGAGGGGTTGAGTACTACTGGGGGGGACATCTACTGATGGGGACATCTACTGGGGGTGCCATTGGGAGGACCTCTACTGGGGGGAGCTACTCTACTGGGGACTACTACTTGGGGGGGGGACTACCACTGGGGGCATTCTAAAAGGGGCATAGTATTACTAGAGGCACTGCACTCGGGGGACCACTAATGGGGGCAATAATAGGAAGGGCCACTACAGGGACCACTGGATAGGGGGGGGGTCACTACTGGGAGCCTGCATCAGGGGGACCACTACTGGGGGCACTGCATGGGAGGGGGGGACACTACTGCTGGGCTCACTATATAAGGGGCTTACTGCTACGGGCACTGCGGGGACCACTACAGGGGGCACTAGATAGGGGGGATCACTACAGGGTGCCTGCATAAGGGGACCACTACTGGGAAAACTGCATGGGGGGGACTACTGCTGGGGGCACTATATAAAAGGGCACTGCATAAGGGGATACCGCTACTGGGCGCACTGCATTGTGGGGACTGCTACTGGGGGCACTGCATAAGGGGGAACACTACGTGGGGCACTGCATTTGGGGCTGCCACTACTGGGGGTACTGAGTAAGGGGAACTAATTGGGGGCTGTATAAGAGGGACCACTACTGGGGATACTGTATAAGGGGCACTACTATGGGCCTGCATGAGAGGGACCACAACTGCATACTGGGGGTACTGTATAAGGGGTACTACTGGGGTTAAGGTGCATATGGATAGGAATGTTCAGTTTGAAAATAAAGGGGTGTGTCATGTTGACACGCCCCATTTTTAAGTGACCACGCCCATTTTTTTGCCGTGCGCGCCTTCGCCGCGCGCACATGTGGGGGTTGGGGGGGAGGCCTCCCTTTTCAAATTTGCCCTGGGCTCCAAATACCCTAGTTACGCCACTGCTAGCATATAGAAGTCACTGTAATGCTCTTTGATGTGCCAGGTGGGGCTGGTAAGTGTTGTTTTTATTTATAGCTCTGTGACATAATTATTTAATTGACTGTTTAATCCATTTTTCCCTCGCAGTTTCCTGGTATCAATGCCAGGGCCATTTGCCTGTATTTGCCCCCTGGGCTATAGGTTGCCAGCTAGCCCCTGCATCAGAAGACAATCATCCCAAAATGGCCTAAAAAGTTTTATGGTGTCTATAATATAAATAAATAGTAATATAAAAAAATCTTCTTATACCCTGAGGGGTATATTTACTAACCTGCAGGTTTTTTTTAGAAGTGGAGATGTTGCCCATAGCAACCAATCAGATTCTAGCTATTATTTTCGAGAAAGCGCTAAATTAATGTTAAGTAGAATCTGCTATGGGCAACATCTCCACTTAAAAAAATAAACGCACTTTAGTAAATATACCCCTTAGTATCTCCAGTATTCTCCATAGGTTTTATAAGGAGGGTAATGCATATTGACGATCACCTTATATATTCTTATTTAGAAAATATTTTTTCCTGCATAGTGATCTTACAAAACCGTTCAGTTACATAAATAAATGTAAAATATTCGGCTCAGCGGGTGGAGCATAATTGAGGTCTTTGCTATGTAAAGTCACCTGGACTTCAGTTAAATGTTTACTGGAGAGATAAATACTCCTGTATGATTTACTTTATCTTTGGTCTTTGTGAAAGCTTCTTCCCTCCTCTGTATTTTTATATTTTCTATATCTTTTGTTCTGAGATGGAGACAGCAACTAAAATGTGTTTGGATGAAAACAAAATCCTTTTTTTTGGATGTGTGTTGTGCTGGGGAGGCAATCGGGAAGCCGACAGCCGGCTTCCCGACTGTCTTATCCCGGCATGGATGAAATGCCGGGCGTCTAGATATAGACGCCCGCATTTCCCCGACGCTGGGAGACCGGCGCCCGGCATCACGATCGTAGTGATGCCGGGCGCCGCGAGCGGACAGCCGCAGGGGGGGAGGGTTAGGTTTAGGGCTCCCGGGGGGGACTTAGGGTTAGGCACCCCCCCGGGAGGGTTAGGCTAGGGGGAGGGAGGGTTAGGGTTAGGCACCCCCAGGGGGGACTTAGGGTTAGGCACCCCCCGGGGGACTTAGGTTTAGGCAGCGGGGAAGGGGGTGGTTAGGGTTAGGCACTTACAGGGGGGATTAGGGTTAGGCACTTGGGGGGGGAAGTTAGGGTTAGGCACCCCTAAGGAGGGTTAGGGGGGTTAGGTTAGTGGATACTTACCTATCCACGATCGGGATTTCCAGCGCTGTCGGCCTTCCGCTGCGTCGCACTCTGCATCTGTCGGGCTGCCGCTGACGGGAATCGAACCGCCGGCCATGCGGCTGATGGTATTTCATACCAATTCCGTTGTGCTGTATCCCTAAAAACCCTTGTGTATTGCTGTTTGAATAAGGATTGTACTGAGGTCGTGCTCCTAATGTATGATCATTCATGGTACTAGCGGGACATCTCCTCTCATTCATACCCGAATAGCTCCCAGAACCTTCTTGTTTGGTTTGTGGGAAAGCCTCCTCTTCATAGGTGGAGAGCCCAAGGTCATTTCTATTTGACCTACTGTATAAGGAGCATTGCTTTGTTTCATAATGATATTTTTAACCTGATTCTTTTTTAGATAGTCTAGTATTATTATTTTTGTGCCAACATTAAGTGTATTCTGTAGCCAGCATTTTCATTATTTTGGCCTGGAATACTATTTTTTTATATCCAAGACTGAAGACTGTGTTTATGGGTTTCCTCTGAGCACTTGTTATAATATTTGTGTTGTGTTTTTCTTCTGTGGAAGAGTGTCCGCCTTCCGCTAGCAGCTGCTGGACCAGACCTTTTTCTTAGCACCTTCAGGATATTTTTAGGTCTACTTGCAGCACTTTTACTGCTCTCTCTCCCCATTCCTTGGCTTTTGAAAATTTCTGTAGTGATGTGTCTGGAAGGGGCAGAACTTCATGACATCAACACACTGCCAACATGATGATGTCATCAACCTTGCCATTTCCTAGTGACACCAACTATTAGGAGGGATTTTAGGTATGTTTTTTCCCCCAGTCTACCCCTGCACTAGGTGTTTTGAGAGTAGGGGTGTTTTAAGAAATGAGGGGCCCCAATGTGCAAGTTATTTGCTTGGGTCCCCCTTGAGCCGCAAAAAATTTTATGTTATTGGATTTAGAGATCAAGTTGAAAGAATAAGGTAGAATAACAAAGTATGGTACAAAAGATGGCCACAAAGAGCATCCTGCATCATGACAGCTCCCACGTACTGGTAACACTGATAGGCTGAGTTTCTATGTACTAGGAGGAACTGCTCAGAACAGGGTACTTTTGAGAAAAGGGCTGATGATTTAGAACATGGACTAAGAAATAGAGGATATGACCACCATGTACCTGGGAATAGAATGGACAATAAACCTGAATAAAGGTGTGCAAATTGACGCTGCTAAAATGTGAATGCAAGGATCAGTACAATAGAGACAAAAAGATGTGATGGGGATGTGTTACTACAGAGGTGATAGGGGGATGTGTTACTACAGAGGTGATGGGGATGTGTTACTACAGAAGTGATAGGGGGATGTGTTAATACAGAGGTGATAGGGGGATGTGTTACTACAGAGGTGATGGGGATGTGTTACTACAGAGGAGATGGGGGTTATGTTACTACAGGGGAGATGGGGGATATGTTACTACAGGGGAGATGGGGAATATGTTAATACAGAGGTGGTGGGGGATGTGTTACTACAGGGGAGATGGGGATGTGTTACTGCAGAGGTGATAGGGGGATGTGTTACTACAGATGTGATGGAGATGTGTTACTACAGAGGTGATGGGAATGTGTTACTACAGGGGAGATGGGGGGATGTGTTACTATAGAGGTGATGGGGATGTGTTACTACAGGGGAGATGGGGATGTGTTACTACAGAGGTGATGGGGATGTGTTACTACAGGGGAGATGGGGATGTGTTACTACAGACTCAGATGGGGGGATGTGTTACTACAGAGGTGATAGGGGGATGTGTTACTACAGATGTGATGGAGATGTGTTACTGCAGAGGTGATGGGGATGTGTTACTGCAGAGGTGATGGGGATGTGTTACTACAGGGGAGATGGGATGTGTTACTACAGAGGTGATGGGGATGTGTTACTACAGGGGAGATGGGGATGTGTTACTACAGAGGTGATGGGGATGTGTTACTACAGAGGGGAAGGGGATGTGTTACTACAGGGGAGATGGGGGGATGTGTTACTACAGAGGTGATGGGGATGTGTTACTACAGGGGAGTTGGGGGGATGTGTTACTACAGAGGTGATAGGGGGATGTGTTACTACAGAGGAGATGGGGATGTGTTACTACAGAGGTGATAGGGGGATGTGTTACTACAGAGGAGATGGGGGTATGTGTTATTATAGAGGTGATGGGGGAATGTGTTACTACAGAGGCAATGGGGATGTGTTACTACAGAGGTGATGGGGATGTGTTTCTACAGAGGAGATGGGGATGTGTTACTACAGAGGGGATGGGGATGTGTTACTACAGGGGAGACAGGGGGATGTGTTACTACAGAGGTGATAGGGGGATGTGTTACTACAGAGGTGATAGGGGGATGTGTTACTACAGAGGAGATGGGGAAGTGTTACTACAGAGGAGATGGAGGGAATGTGTTACTACAGAGGAGATGGGGATGTGTTACTACAGAGGAGATGGGGAAGTGTTACTACAGAGGAGATGGAGGGAATGTGTTACTACAGAGGAGATGGGGATGTGTTACTACAGAGGAGATGGGGGGATGTGTTACTACAGAGGTGATGGGGATGTGTTACTACAGAGGCAACGAGGGATGTGTTTCTAGAAAAGTGATGGAGATGTGTTACTACAGAGATGATGGGGGATGTGTTACTACAGAGGAGATGGGGGGATGTACAGTTGTGTCCTCTTGCATCTTTGTTGATTTTGCATCACACATGGTGTGAGTCGTGTACCCGCGAATGTGTACGTGCGCTGCATTCACACCTGCGACCCCATAGGATTGTATGGCGCAAATGCAGCGCACGGCATGGCATAGCACACACAGCCATGGTCAATCGCATGGCGCGATGTGTGAGCACATTTGTAGCGCGGTCGGCGAAGTTGCAGGAGGACACATCTGTATTACTACAGAAGTTAGAGGCGTATAGATGTGTTACTACAGAGGAGATGGGGAGATGTGTTATTACAGAGGGGATGGGGAGATGTGTTATTACAGAGGGGATGGGGAGATGTGTTATTACAGAGGGGATGGGGAGATGTGTTATTACAGAGGGGATGGGGAGATGTTAAAACTGAGGGGATGGGGAGATGTGTTACGTCAGAGGAGATGGGGAGATGTGTTATTACAGAGGGGATGGGGAGATGGTATTACAGATGGGATGGGGAGATGTGTTATTACAGAGGGGATGGGGAGATGTTTTACTACAGAGGAGATGGGGAGATGTGTTATTACAGAGGGGATGGGCAGATGTGTTATTACAGAGGGGATGGGGAGATGTTTTACTACAGAGGAGTTTGGGAGATGTGTTATTACGGAGGAGATGGGGAGAAGTGTTATTACGGAGAGGATGGGGAGATGAGTTATTACAGAGGTGGTGGGGAGATGTGTTATTACAGAGGTGGTGGGGAGATGTGTTACTACGGAGGAGATGGGGAGATGTGTTATTACGGAGGAGATGGGGAGTTGTGTTATTACGGAGGAGATGGGGAGATGTGTTAATACGGAGGAGATGGGGAGTTGTGTTATTACAGAGGAGATGGGGAGATGTGTTATTACAGAGGGGATGGGGAGATGTGTTATTACAGAGGAGATGGGGAGATGTGTTACTACAGAGGGGATGGGGAGATGTGTTACTACAGAGGGAAAGGGGAGATGTGTTACTACAGAGGAGATGGGGAGATGTGTTATTACAGAGGGGATGGGGAGATGTGTTATTACAGAGGGGATGGGGAGATGTGTTATTACAGTGAGGATGGGGAGATGTTATTACAGAGGGGATGGGGAGATGTGTTATTACAGAGGTGATGGAGAGATGTGTTATTACAGAGGGGATGGGGAGATGTTATTACAGAGGGGATGGGGAGATGTGTTATTACAGAGGAGATGGGGAGATGTGTTATTACAGAGGGGATGGGGAGATGTTATTACAGAGGGGATGGGGAGATGTTATTACAGAGGGAATGGGGAGATGTGTTATTACAGAGGAGATGGAGAGATGTGTTATTACAGAGAGGATGGGGAGATGTGTTATTGCAGAGGAGATGGGGAGATGTTTTATTACATAGGGGATGGGAAGATGTGTTACTACATAGGAGATGGGTAGATGTGTTACGACAGAGGAGATGGGGAGATGTGTTACGACAGAGGAGATGGGGAGATGTGTTACTACAGAGAGGATGGGGAGATGTGTTATTACAGAGGGGATGGGGAGATGTGTTATTACAGAGGGGATGGGGAGATGTGTTATTACAGAGGGGTTGGGGAGATGTGTTATTACAGAGGAGATGGGGAGATGTGTTATTACAGCGGAGATGGGGAGATGTGTTATTACAGAGGGGATGGGGAGATGTGTTATTACAGTGAGGATGGGGAGATGTGTTATAACAGGGGAGATGTGTTATTACAGAGGGGATGGGGAGATGTTTTTACAGAGGGGATGGGGAGATGTGTTATTACAGAGGAGATGGAGAGATGTGTTATTACAGAGGGGATAGGGAGATGTGTTATTACAGAGGGGATGGGGAGATGTTACTACAGAGGAGATAGGGAGATGTGTTATTACAGAGGGGATGGGGAGATGTGTTATTACAGAGGAGATGGAGAGATGTGTTATTACAAAGAGGATGGGGAGATGTGTTATTACAGAGGGGATGGGGAGATGTGTTATTACAGAGGAGATGGGGAGATGTGTTATTACAGAGGGGATGGGGAGATGTTAATACAGAGGGGATGGGGAGATGTGTTACGACAGAGGAGATGGGGAGATGTGTTATTACAGAGGGGATGGGGAGATGTTATTACAGAGGGGATGGGGAGATGTGTTATTACAGAGGGGATGGGGAGATGTTTTACTACAGAGGAGATGGGGAGATGTGTTATTAGAGAGGGGATGGGTAGATGTGTTATTACAGAGGGGATGGGGACATGTTTTACTACAGAGGAGATGGGGAGATGTGTTACTACAGAGGAGATGGGGAGATGTGTTACTACAGAGGAGATGGGGAGATGTGTTACTACAGAGGAGATGGGGAATTGTGTTATTACAGAGGAGATGGGGAAATGTGTTATTACAGAGGAGATGGGGAGATGTGTTATTACAGAGAGGATGGGGAGATGTGTTATTACAGAGGGGATGGGGAGATGTTATTACAGAGGGGATGGGGAGATGTGTTATTACAGAGGAGATGGAGAGATGTGTTATTACAGAGGGGATGGGGAGATGTTATTACAGAGGAGATGGGGAGATGTGTTATTACAGAGGGGATGGGGAGATGTGTTATTACAGAGAGGATGGGGAGATGTGTTATTACAGAGGAGATGGGGAGATGTTTTAATACAGAGGGGATGGGAAGATGTGTTACTACATAGGAGATGGGGAGATGTGTTACGACAGAGGAGATGGGGAGATGTGTTACGACAGAGGAGATGGGGAGATGTGTCACTACAGAGAGGATGGGGAGATGTGTTATTACAGAGGGGATGGGGAGATGTGTTATTACAGAGGGGATGGGGAGATGTGTTATTACAGAGGAGATGGGGAGATGTGTTATTACAGAGGGGATGGGGAGATGTGTTACTACAGAGGGAATGGGGAGATGTGTTACTACAGAGGAGATGGGTAGATGTGTTACTACAGAGGAGATGGGTAGATGTGTTATTACAGAGGGGATGGGGAGATGTGTTATTACAGAGGGGATAGGGAGATGTGTTATTATAGTGAGGATGGGGAGATGTTATTACAGAGGGGATGGGGAGATGTGTTACAACAGAGGAGATGGGGAGATGTGTTATTACAGTGGGGATGGGGAGATGTGTTATTACAGAGGGGATGGGGAGCTGTTTTACTACAGAGGAGATGGGGAGATGTGTTATTACAGAGGAGATGGGGAGATGTGTTACTACAGAGGAGATGGGGAATTGTGTTATTACAGAGGAGATGGGGAGATGTGTTATTACAGAGGAGATGGGGAGATGTGTTATTACAGAGAGGATGGGGAGATGTGTTATTACAGAGGGGATGGGGAGATGTGTTATTACAGAAGTTAGAGGCATATAGATGTGTTACTACAGAGGACATGGGGAGATGTGTTATTACAGGGGGGATGGGGAGATGTGTTATTACAGAGGAGATTGGGAGATGTGTTACTACAGAGGAGATGGGGAGATGTGTTATTACAGAGGAGATGGGGAGATGTGTTATTACAGAGAGGATGGGGAGATGTGTTATTACAGAGGGGATGGGGAGATGTGTTATTACAGAAGTTAGAGGCATATAGATGTGTTACTACAGAGGGGATAAGGAGATGTGTTATTACAGAGGGAATTGGGAGATGTGTTATTACAGAGGGGATGGGGAGATGTGTTATTACAGAGGGGATGGGGAGATGTGTTATTACAGAGGAGATGGGGAGATGTGTTATTACAGAGGGGATAGCGAGATGTGTTATTATAGTGAGGATGGGGAGATGTTATTACAGAGGGGATGGGGAGATGTGTTATTACAGAGTGGATGGGGAGATGTGGTATTACAGAGGGGATGGGGAAATGTGTTATTACAGAGGGGATGGGGAGATGTTTTACTACAGAGGAGATGGGTAGATGTGTTATTACAGAAGGGATGGGGAGATGTGTTATTACAGAGGGGATGGGGAGATGTGTTACTACAGAGGGGATGGGGAGATGTGTTACTACAGAGGGGATGGGGAGATGTGTTATTACAGAGGGGATGGGGAGATGTGTTATTACAGAGGTGGTGGGGAGATGTGTTACTACGGAGGAGATGGGGAGATGTGTTATTACGGAGGAGATGGGGAGTTGTGTTATTACGGAGGAGATGGGGAGATGCGGTAATACGGAGGAGATGGAGAGATGTGTTATTACAGAGGGGATGGGGAGATGTTATTACAGAGGAGATGGGGAGATGTGTTATTACAGAGGGGATGGGGAGATGTGTTATTACAGAGAGGATGGGGAGATGTGTTATTACAGAGGAGATGGGGAGATGTTTTAATACAGAGGGGATGGGAAGATGTGTTACTACATAGGAGATGGGGAGATGTGTTACGACAGAGGAGATGGGGAGATGTGTTACGACAGAGGAGATGGGGAGATGTGTCACTACAGAGAGGATGGGGAGATGTGTTATTACAGAGGGGATGGGGAGATGTGTTATTACAGAGGAGATGGGGAGACGTGTTATTACAGAGGGGATGGGGAGATGTGTTACTACAGAGGGAATGGGGAGATGTGTTACTACAGAGGAGATGGGTAGATGTGTTACTACAGAGGAGATGGGTAGATGTGTTATTACAGAGGGGATGGGGAGATGTGTTATTGCAGAGGGGATAGGGAGATGTGTTATTATAGTGAGGATGGGGAGATGTTATTACAGAGGGGATGGGGAGATGTGTTACAACAGAGGAGATGGGGAGATGTGTTATTACAGAGGGGATGGCTAGATGTGTTATTACAGAGGGGATGGGGAGATGTTTTACTACAGAGGAGATGGGGAGATGTGTTATTACAGAGGAGATGGGGAGATGTGTTACTACAGAGGAGATGGGGAATTGTGTTATTGCAGAGGAGATGGGGAGATGTGTTATTACAGAGGAGATGGGGAGATGTGTTATTACAGAGAGGATGGGGAGATGTGTTATTACAGAGGGGATGGGGAGATGTGTTATTACAGAAGTTAGAGGCGTATAGATGTGTTACTACAGAGGACATGGGGAGATGTGTTATTACAGGGGGGATGGGGAGATGTGTTATTACAGAGGAGATGGGGAGATGTGTTACTACAGAGGAGATGGGGAGATGTGTTATTACAGAGGAGATGGGGAGATGTGTTATTACAGAGAGGATGGGGAGATGTGTTATTACAGAGGGGATGGGGAGATGTGTTATTACAGAAGTTAGAGGCATATAGATGTGTTACTACAGAGGGGATAGGGAGATGTGTTATTACAGAGGGAATGGGGAGATGTGTTATTACAGAGGGGATGGGGAGATGTGTTATTACAGAGGGGATGGGGAGATGTGTTATTACAGAGGAGATGGGGAGATGTGTTATTACAGAGGGGATAGCGAGATGTGTTATTATAGTGAGGATGGGGAGATGTTATTACAGAGGGGATGGGGAGATGTGTTATTACAGAGTGGATGGGGAGATGTGGTATTACAGAGGGGATGGGGAAATGTGTTATTACAGAGGGGATGGGGAGATGTTTTACTACAGAGGAGATGGGGAGATGTGTTATTACAGAGGGGATGGGGAGATGTGTTATTACAGAGGGGATGGGGAGATGTGTTACTACAGAGGGGATGGGGAGATGTGTTACTACAGAGGGGATGGGGAGATGTGTTATTACAGAGGGGATGGGGAGATGTGTTATTACAGAGGTGGTGGGGAGATGTGTTACTACGGAGGAGATGGGGAGATGTGTTATTACGGAGGAGATGGGGAGTTGTGTTATTACGGAGGAGATGGGGAGATGTGGTAATACGGAGGAGATGGGGAGATGTGTTATTTCGGAGGGGACGGGGAGATGTGTTATTACGGAGAGGATGGGGAGATGTGTTCTTACAGAGGAAATGGAGAGATGTGTTATTACAGAGAGGATAGGGAGATGTGTTATTACAGAGGGGATGGGGAGATGTTAATACTGAGGGGATGGGGAGATGTTTTACTACAGAGGAGATAGGGAGATGTGTTACTACGGAGGAGATGGGGAGATGTGTTATTACGGAGGAGATGGGGAGATGTGTTATTACAGAGAGGATGGGGAGATGTGTTATTACAGAGGTGGTGGGGAGATGTGTTACTACGGAGGAGATGGGGAGATGTGTTATTACGGAGGAGATGGGGAGTTGTGTTATTACGGAGGAGATGGGGAGATGCGGTAATACGGAGGAGATGGGGAGATGTGTTATTTCGGAGGGGACGGGGAGATGTGTTATTACGGAGAGGATGGGGAGATGTGTTATTACAGAGCGGATGGGGAGATGTGTTATTACAGAGAGGATGGGGAGATGTGTTATTACAGAGGGGATGGGGAGATGTGTTATTACAGAGGAGATGGAGAGATGTGTTATTACAGAGGGGATGGGGAGATGTTATTACAGAGGAGATGGGGAGATGTGTTATTACAAAGGGGATGGGGAGATGTGTTATTACAGAGAGGATGGGGAGATGTGTTATTACAGAGGATATGGGGAGATGTTTTAATACAGAGGGGATGGGAAGATGTGTTACTACATAGGAGATGGGGAGATGTGTTACGACAGAGGAGATGGGGAGATGTGTTACGACAGAGGAGATGGGGAGATGTGTTACTACAGAGAGGATGGGGAGATGTGTTATTACAGAGGGGATGGGGAGATGTGTTATTACAGAGGAGATGGGGAGATGTGTTATTACAGAGGGGATGGGGAGATGTGTTACTACAGAGGGAATGGGGAGATGTGTTACTACAGAGGAGATGGGTAGATGTGTTATTACAGAGGGGATGGGGAGATGTGTTATTACAGAGGGGATAGGGAGATGTGTTATTACAGTGAGGATGGGGAGATGTTATTACAGAGGGGATGGGGAGATGTGTTACAACAGAGAAGATGGGGAGATGTGTTATTACAGAGGGGATGGGGAGATGTGTTATTACAGAGGGGATGGGGAGATGTTTTACTACAGAGGAGATGGGGAGATGTGTTATTACAGAGGAGATAGGGAGATGTGTTACTACAGAGGAGATGGGGAATTGTGTTATTACAGAGGAGATGGGGAGATGTGTTATTACAGAGGAGATGGGGAGATGTGTTATTACAGAGAGGATGGGGAGATGTGTTATTACAGAGGGGATGGGGAGATGTGTTATTACAGAAGTTAGAGGCGTATAGATGTGTTACTACAGAGGACATGGGGAGATGTGTTATTACAGGGGGGATGGGGAGATGTGTTATTACAGGGGGGATGGGGAGATGTGTTATTACAGAGGAGATTGGGAGATGTGTTACTACAGAGGAGTTGGGGAGATGTGTTATTACAGAGGAGATGGGGAGATGTGTTATTACAGAGAGGATGGGGAGATGTGTTATTAAAGAGGGGATGGAGAGATGTGTTATTACAGAAGTTAGAGGCATATAGATGTGTTACTACAGAGGGGATAGGGAGATGTGTTATTACAGAGGGAATGGGGAGATGTGTTATTACAGAGGGGATGGGGAGATGTGTTATTACAGAGGGGATGGGGAGATGTGTTATTACAGAGGAGATGGGGAGATGTGTTATTACAGAGGGGATAGGGAGATGTGTTATTATAGTGAGGATGGGGAGATGTTATTACAGGGGGGATGGGGAGATGTGTTATTACAGAGTGGATGGGGAGATGTGGTATTACAGAGGGGATGGGGAAATGTGTTATTACAGAGGGGATGGGGAGATGTTTTACTACAGAGGAGATGGGGAGATGTGTTATTACAGAGGGGATGGGGAGATGTGTTATTACAGAGGGGATGGGGAGATGTGTTACTACAGAGGGGATGGGGAGATGTGTTACTACAGAGGGGATGGGGAGATGTGTTATTACAGAGGGGATGGGGAGATGTGTTATTACAGAGGGGATGGGGAGATGTGTTATTACAGTGAGGATGGGGAGATGTGTTACTACAGAGGAGATGGGGAGATGTGTTATTACAGAGGGGATAGGGAGATGTGTTATTACAGAGGGAATGGGGAGATGTTATTACAGAGGGGATTGGGAGATGTGTTATTACAGAGGGGATGGGGAGATGTGTTATTACAGAGGGGATGGGGAGATGTGTTATTACAGAGGAGATGGGGAGATGTGTTATTACAGAGGGGATAGGGAGATGTGTTATTACAGTGAGGATGGGGAGATGTTATTACAGAGGGGATGGGGAGATGTGTTATTACAGAGTGGATGGGGAGATGTGTTATTACAGAGGGGATGGGGAAATGTGTTATTACAGAGGGGATGGGAAGATGTTTTACTACAGAGGAGATGGGGAGATGTGTTATTACAGAGGGGATGGGGAGATGTGTTATTACAGAGGGGATGGGGAGATGTGTTACTACAGAGGGGATGGGGAGATGTGTTACTACAGAGGGGATGGGGAGATGTGTTATTACAGAGGGGATGGGGAGATGTGTTATTACAGAGGAGATGGGGAGATGTGTTATTACAGAGGGGATGGGGAGATGTGTTATTACAGAGGGGATGGGGAGATGTGTTACTACAGAGGAGATGGGGAGATGTGTTATTACAGAGGGGATGGGGAGATGTTATTACAGAGGAGATGGGGAGATGTGTTATTACAGAGGGGATGGGGAGATGTGTTATTACAGAGAGGATGGGGAGATGTGTTATTACAGAGGAGATGGGGAGATGTTTTATTACAGAGGGGATGTGAAGATGTGTTACTACATAGGAGATGGGGAGATGTGTTACGACAGAGGAGATGGGGAGATGTGTTACGACAGAGGAGATGGGGAGATGTGTTACTACAGAGAGGATGGGGAGATGTGTTATTACAGAGGGGATGGGGAGATGTGTTATTACAGAGGGGATGGGGAGATGTGTTATTACAGAGGAGATGGGTAAATGTGTTATTACAGAGTAGATGGGGAGATGTGTTATTACAGAGGGGATGGGGAGATGTGTTATTACAGAGAGGATGGGAGATGTGTTACTACAGAGAGGATGGGGAGATGTGTTACTACAGAGGAGATGGGGAGATGTGTTATTACAGGGGGGATAGGGAGATGTGTTATTACAGAGGAGATGTGTTACTACAGAGGAGATGGGGAGATGTGTTATTACAGGGTGATGGGAAGATGTGTTATTACAGAGGAGATGTGTTACTACAGAGGAGATGGGGAGATGTGTTATTACAGGGGGGATGGGGAGATGTGTTATTACAGAGGGGATGGGGAGATGTCTTATTACGGAGGGGATGGGGAGATGTTATTACGGAAGAGATGGGGAGATGTGTTATTACAGAGGGGATGGGGAGATGTGTTATTACAGAGGAGATGGAGAGATGTGTTATTACAGAGAGGAAGGTGGGATGTGTTATTACAGAGGGGATGGGGAGATGTTAATACTGAGGGGATGGGGAGATGTTTTACTACAGAGGAGATAGGGAGATGTGTTACTACGGAGGAGATGGGGAGATGTGTTATTACGGAGGAGATGGGGAGATGTGTTATTACGGAGAGGATGGGGAGATGTGTTATTACAGAGGTGGTGGGGAGATGTGTTACTACGGAGGAGATGGGGAGATGTGTTATTACGGAGGAGATGGGGAGTTGTGTTATTACGGAGGAGATGGGGAGATGCGGTAATACGGAGGAGATGGGGAGATGTGTTATTTCGGAGGGGACGGGGAGATGTGTTATTACAGAGGGGATGGAGAGATGTGTTATTACAGAGGGGATGGGGAGATGTTAATACTGAGGGGATGGGGAGATGTTTTACTACAGAGGGGATGGGGAGATGTGTTACTACAGAGGGGATGGGGAGATGTGTTACTACAGAGGGGATGGGGAGATGTGTTATTACAGAGGGGATGGGGAGATGTGTTATTACAGAGGTGGTGGGGAGATGTGTTACTACGGAGGAGATGGGGAGATGTGTTATTACGGAGGAGATGGGGAGTTGTGTTATTACGGAGGAGATGGGGAGATGCGGTAATACGGAGGAGATGGGGAGATGTGTTATTTCGGAGGGGACGGGGAGATGTGTTATTACGGAGAGGATGGGGAGATGTGTTATTACGGAGGGGATGGGGAGATGTGTTATTATAGAGAGGATGGGGAGATGTGTTATTACAAAGGGGATGGGGAGATGTGTTATTACAGAGGAGATGGAGAGATGTGTTATTACAGAGGGGATGGGGAGATGTGTTATTACAGAGGGGATGGGGAGATGTGTTCTTACAGAGGAAATGGAGAGATGTGTTATTACAGTGAGGATGGGGAGATGTGTTATTACAGAGGGGATGGGGAGATGTTAATACTGAGGGGATGGGGAGATGTTTTACTACAGAGGAGATAGGGAGATGTGTTACTACGGAGGAGATGGGGAGATGTGTTATTACGGAGGAGATGGGGAGATGTGTTATTACAGAGAGGATGGGGAGATGTGTTATTACAGAGGTGGTGGGGAGATGTGTTACTACGGAGGAGATGGGGAGATGTGTTATTACGGAGGAGATGGGGAGTTGTGTTATTACGGAGGAGATGGGGAGATGCGGTAATACGGAGGAGATGGGGAGATGTGTTATTTCGGAGGGGACGGGGAGATGTGTTATTACGGAGAGGATGGGGAGATGTGTTATTACAGAGGGGATGGGGAGATGTGTTATTACAGAGAGGATGGGGAGATGTGTTATTACAGAGGGGATGGGGAGATGTGTTATTACAGAGGAGATGGAGAGATGTGTTATTACAGAGGGGATGGGGAGATGTTATTACAGAGGAGATGGGGAGATGTGTTATTACAGAGGGGATGGGGAGATGTGTTATTACAGAGAGGATGGGGAGATGTGTTATTACAGAGGATATGGGGAGATGTTTTAATACAGAGGGGATGGGAAGATGTGTTACTACATAGGAGATGGGGAGATGTGTTACGACAGAGGAGATGGGGAGATGTGTTACGACAGAGGAGATGGGGAGATGTGTTACTACAGAGAGGATGGGGAGATGTGTTATTACAGAGGGGATGGGGAGATGTGTTATTACAGAGGAGATGGGGAGATGTGTTATTACAGAGGGGATGGGGAGATGTGTTACTACAGAGGGAATGGGGAGATGTGTTACTACAGAGGAGATGGGTAGATGTGTTATTACAGAGGGGATGGGGAGATGTGTTATTACAGAGGGGATAGGGAGATGTGTTATTACAGTGAGGATGGGGAGATGTTATTACAGAGGGGATGGGGAGATGTGTTACAACAGAGAAGATGGGGAGATGTGTTATTACAGAGGGGATGGGGAGATGTGTTATTACAGAGGGGATGGGGAGATGTTTTACTACAGAGGAGATGGGGAGATGTGTTATTACAGAGGAGATAGGGAGATGTGTTACTACAGAGGAGATGGGGAATTGTGTTATTACAGAGGAGATGTGGAGATGTGTTATTACAGAGGAGATGGGGAGATGTGTTATTACAGAGAGGATGGGGAGATGTGTTATTACAGAGGGGATGGGGAGATGTGTTATTACAGAAGTTAGAGGCGTATAGATGTGTTACTACAGAGGACATGGGGAGATGTGTTATTACAGGGGGGATGGGGAGATGTGTTATTACAAGGGGGATGGGGAGATGTGTTATTACAGAGGAGATTGGGAGATGTGTTACTACAGAGGAGTTGGGGAGATGTGTTATTACAGAGGAGATGGGGAGATGTGTTATTACAGAGAGGATGGGGAGATGTGTTATTACAGAGGGGATGGGGAGATGTGTTATTACAGAAGTTAGAGGCATATAGATGTGTTACTACAGAGGGGATAGGGAGATGTGTTATTACAGAGGGAATGGGGAGATGTGTTATTACAGAGGGGATGGGGAGATGTGTTATTACAGAGGGGATGGGGAGATGTGTTATTACAGAGGAGATGGGGAGATGTGTTATTACAGAGGGGATAGGGAGATGTGTTATTATAGTGAGGATGGGGAGATGTTATTACAGGGGGGATGGGGAGATGTGTTATTACAGAGTGGATGGGGAGATGTGGTATTACAGAGGGGATGGGGAAATGTGTTATTACAGAGGGGATGGGGAGATGTTTTACTACAGAGGAGATGGGGAGATGTGTTATTACAGAGGGGATGGGGAGATGTGTTATTACAGAGGGGATGGGGAGATGTGTTACTACAGAGGGGATGGGGAGATGTGTTACTACAGAGGGGATGGGGCGATGTGTTATTACAGAGGGGATGGGGAGATGTGTTATTACAGAGGGGATGGGGAGATGTGTTATTACAGTGAGGATGGGGAGATGTGTTACTACAGAGGAGATGGGGAGATGTGTTATTACAGAGGGGATAGGGAGATGTGTTATTACAGAGGGAATGGGGAGATGTTATTACAGAGGGGATTGGGAGATGTGTTATTACAGAGGGGATGGGGAGATGTGTTATTACAGAGGGGATGGGGAGATGTGTTATTACAGAGGAGATGGGGAGATGTGTTATTACAGAGGGGATAGGGAGATGTGTTATTACAGTGAGGATGGGGAGATGTTATTACAGAGGGGATGGGGAGATGTGTTATTACAGAGTGGATGGGGAGATGTGTTATTACAGAGGGGATGGGGAAATGTGTTATTACAGAGGGGATGGGAAGATGTTTTACTACAGAGGAGATGGGGAGATGTGTTATTACAGAGGGGATGGGGAGATGTGTTATTACAGAGTGGATGGGGAGATGTGTTACTACAGAGGGGATGGGGAGATGTGTTACTACAGAGGGGATGGGGAGATGTGTTATTACAGAGGGGATGGGGAGATGTGTTATTACAGAGGAGATGGGGAGATGTGTTATTACAGAGGGGATGGGGAGATGTGTTACTACAGAGGAGATGGGGAGATGTGTTATTACAGAGGGGATGGGGAGATGTTATTACAGAGGAGATGGGGAGATGTGTTATTACAGAGGGGATGGGGAGATGTGTTATTACAGAGAGGATGGGGAGATGTGTTATTACAGAGGAGATGGGGAGATGTTTTATTACAGAGGGGATGTGAAGATGTGTTACTACATAGGAGATGGGGAGATGTGTTACGACAGAGGAGATGGGGAGATGTGTTACGACAGAGGAGATGTGTTACTACAGAGAGGATGGGGAGATGTGTTATTACAGAGGGGATGGGGAGATGTGTTATTACAGAGGGGATGGGGAGATGTGTTATTACAGAGGAGATGGGTAAATGTGTTATTACAGAGTAGATGGGGAGATGTGTTATTACAGAGGGGATGGGGAGATGTGTTATTACAGAGAGGATGGGAGATGTGTTACTACAGAGAGGATGGGGAGATGTGTTACTACAGAGGAGATGTGGAGATGTGTTATTACAGGGGGGATAGGGAGATGTGTTATTACAGAGGAGATGTGTTACTACAGAGGAGATGGGGAGATGTGTTATTACAGGGTGATGGGAAGATGTGTTATTACAGAGGAGATGTGTTACTACAGAGGAGATGGGGAGATGTGTTATTACAGGGGGGATGGGGAGATGTGTTATTACAGAGGGGATGGGGAGATGTCTTATTACGGAGGGGATGGGGAGATGTTATTACGGAAGAGATGGGGAGATGTGTTATTACAGAGGGGATGGGGAGATGTGTTATTACAGAGGAGATGGAGAGATGTGTTATTACAGAGAGGAAGGTGGGATGTGTTATTACAGAGGGGATGGGGAGATGTTAATACTGAGGGGATGGGGAGATGTTTTACTACAGAGGAGATAGGGAGATGTGTTACAACGGAGGAGATGGGGAGATGTGTTATTACGGAGGAGATGGGGAGATGTGTTATTACGGAGAGGATGGGGAGATGTGTTATTACAGAGGTGGTGGGGAGATGTGTTACTACGGAGGAGATGGGGAGATGTGTTATTACGGAGGAGATGGGGAGTTGTGTTATTACGGAGGAGATGGGGAGATGCGGTAATACGGAGGAGATGGGGAGATGTGTTATTTCGGAGGGGACGGGGAGATGTGTTATTACAGAGGGGATGGGGAGATGTTAATACTGAGGGGATGGGGAGATGTTTTACTACAGAGGAGATAGGGAGATGTGTTACTACGGAGGAGATGGGGAGATGTGTTATTACGGAGGAGATGGGGAGATGTGTTATTACAGAGAGGATGGGGGGATGTGTTATTACAGAGGTGGTGGGGAGATGTGTTACTACGGAGGAGATGGGGAGGTGTTATTACGGAGGAGATGGGGAGTTGTGTTATTACGGAGGAGATGGGGAGATGCGGTAATACGGAGGAGACGGGGAGATGTGTTAATACGGAGGGGACGGGGAGATGTGTTATTACAGAGGGGATGGGGAGATGTGTTATTACAGAGGAGATGGGGAGATGTGTTATTACAGAGGGGATAGGGAGATGTGTTATTATAGTGAGGATGGGGAGATGTTATTACAGGGGGGATGGGGAGATGTGTTATTACAGAGTGGATGGGGAGATGTGGTATTACAGAGGGGATGGGGAAATGTGTTATTACAGAGGGGATGGGGAGATGTTTTACTACAGAGGAGATGGGGAGATGTGTTATTACAGAGGGGATGGGGAGATGTGTTATTACAGAGGGGATGGGGAGATGTGTTACTACAGAGGGGATGGGGAGATGTGTTACTACAGAGGGGATGGGGCGATGTGTTATTACAGAGGGGATGGGGAGATGTGTTATTACAGAGGGGATGGGGAGATGTGTTATTACAGTGAGGATGGGGAGATGTGTTACTACAGAGGAGATGGGGAGATGTGTTATTACAGAGGGGATAGGGAGATGTGTTATTACAGAGGGAATGGGGAGATGTTATTACAGAGGGGATTGGGAGATGTGTTATTACAGAGGGGATGGGGAGATGTGTTATTACAGAGGGGATGGGGAGATGTGTTATTACAGAGGAGATGGGGAGATGTGTTATTACAGAGGGGATAGGGAGATGTGTTATTACAGTGAGGATGGGGAGATGTTATTACAGAGGGGATGGGGAGATGTGTTATTACAGAGTGGATGGGGAGATGTGTTATTACAGAGGGGATGGGGAAATGTGTTATTACAGAGGGGATGGGAAGATGTTTTACTACAGAGGAGATGGGGAGATGTGTTATTACAGAGGGGATGGGGAGATGTGTTATTACAGAGTGGATGGGGAGATGTGTTACTACAGAGGGGATGGGGAGATGTGTTACTACAGAGGGGATGGGGAGATGTGTTATTACAGAGGGGATGGGGAGATGTGTTATTACAGAGGAGATGGGGAGATGTGTTATTACAGAGGGGATGGGGAGATGTGTTACTACAGAGGAGATGGGGAGATGTGTTATTACAGAGGGGATGGGGAGATGTTATTACAGAGGAGATGGGGAGATGTGTTATTACAGAGGGGATGGGGAGATGTGTTATTACAGAGAGGATGGGGAGATGTGTTATTACAGAGGAGATGGGGAGATGTTTTATTACAGAGGGGATGTGAAGATGTGTTACTACATAGGAGATGGGGAGATGTGTTACGACAGAGGAGATGGGGAGATGTGTTACGACAGAGGAGATGTGTTACTACAGAGAGGATGGGGAGATGTGTTATTACAGAGGGGATGGGGAGATGTGTTATTACAGAGGGGATGGGGAGATGTGTTATTACAGAGGAGATGGGTAAATGTGTTATTACAGAGTAGATGGGGAGATGTGTTATTACAGAGGGGATGGGGAGATGTGTTATTACAGAGAGGATGGGAGATGTGTTACTACAGAGAGGATGGGGAGATGTGTTACTACAGAGGAGATGTGGAGATGTGTTATTACAGGGGGGATAGGGAGATGTGTTATTACAGAGGAGATGTGTTACTACAGAGGAGATGGGGAGATGTGTTATTACAGGGTGATGGGAAGATGTGTTATTACAGAGGAGATGTGTTACTACAGAGGAGATGGGGAGATGTGTTATTACAGGGGGGATGGGGAGATGTGTTATTACAGAGGGGATGGGGAGATGTCTTATTACGGAGGGGATGGGGAGATGTTATTACGGAAGAGATGGGGAGATGTGTTATTACAGAGGGGATGGGGAGATGTGTTATTACAGAGGAGATGGAGAGATGTGTTATTACAGAGAGGAAGGTGGGATGTGTTATTACAGAGGGGATGGGGAGATGTTAATACTGAGGGGATGGGGAGATGTTTTACTACAGAGGAGATAGGGAGATGTGTTACAACGGAGGAGATGGGGAGATGTGTTATTACGGAGGAGATGGGGAGATGTGTTATTACGGAGAGGATGGGGAGATGTGTTATTACAGAGGTGGTGGGGAGATGTGTTACTACGGAGGAGATGGGGAGATGTGTTATTACGGAGGAGATGGGGAGTTGTGTTATTACGGAGGAGATGGGGAGATGCGGTAATACGGAGGAGATGGGGAGATGTGTTATTTCGGAGGGGACGGGGAGATGTGTTATTACAGAGGGGATGGGGAGATGTTAATACTGAGGGGATGGGGAGATGTTTTACTACAGAGGAGATAGGGAGATGTGTTACTACGGAGGAGATGGGGAGATGTGTTATTACGGAGGAGATGGGGAGATGTGTTATTACAGAGAGGATGGGGGGATGTGTTATTACAGAGGTGGTGGGGAGATGTGTTACTACGGAGGAGATGGGGAGGTGTTATTACGGAGGAGATGGGGAGTTGTGTTATTACGGAGGAGATGGGGAGATGCGGTAATACGGAGGAGACGGGGAGATGTGTTAATACGGAGGGGACGGGGAGATGTGTTATTACAGAGGGGATGGGGAGATGTGTTATTACAGAGAGGATGGGGAGATGTGTTATTACAGAGAGGACGGGGAGATGTGTTATTACAGAGAGGATGGGGAGATGTGTTATTACAGAGGGGATGGGGAGATGTGTTATTACAGAGGGGATGGAGAGATGTGTTATTACAGAGGGGATGGGGAGATGTTATTACAGAGGAGATGGGGAGATGTGTTATTACAGAGGGGATGGGGAGATGTGTTATTACAGAGGGGATGGGGAGATGTGTTATTACAGAAGAGATGGGGACATGTTTTAATACAGAGGGGATGGGAAGATGTGTTACTACATAGGAGATGGGGAGATGTGTTACGACAGAGGAGATGGGGAGATGTGTTATGACAGAGGAGATGGGGAGATGTGTTACTACAGAGAGGATGGGGAGATGTGTTATTACAGAGGGGATGGGGAGATGTGTTATTACAGAGGGGATGGGGAGATGTGTTATTACAGAGGAGATGGGGAGATGTGTTATTACAGAGGGGATGGGGAGATGTTTTATTACATAGGGGATGGGAAGATGTGTTACTACATAGGAGATGGGTAGATGTGTTACGACAGAGGAGATGGGGAGATGTGTTACGACAGAGGAGATGGGGAGATGTGTTACTACAGAGAGGATGGGGAGATGTGTTATTACAGAGGGGATGGTGAGATGTGTTATTACAGAGGGGATGGGGAGATGTGTTATTACAGAGGGGTTGGGGAGATGTGTTATTACAGAGGAGATGGGGAGATGTGTTATTACAGTGAGGATGGGGAGATGTGTTATAACAGAGGAGATGGGGAGATGTGTTATTACAGAGGGGATGGGGAGATGTTTTTACAGAGGGGATGGGGAGATGTGTTATTACAGAGGAGATGGAGAGATGTGTTATTACAGAGGGGATAGGGAGATGTGTTATTACAGAGGGGATGGGGAGATGTTACTACAGAGGAGATAGGGAGATGTGTTATTACAGAGGGGATGGGGAGATGTGTTATTACAGAGGAGATGGAGAGATGTGTTATTACAGAGAGGATGGGGAGATGTGTTATTACAGAGGGGATGGGGAGATGTGTTATTACAGAGGAGATGGGGAGATGTGTTATTACAGAGGGGATGGGGAGATGTTATTACAGAGGGGATGGGGAGATGTGTTATTACAGAAGGGATGGGGAGATGTTTTACTACAGAGGAGATGGGGAGATGTGTTATTAGAGAGGGGATGGGTAGATGTGTTATTACAGAGGGGATGGGGACATGTTTTACTACAGAGGAGATGGGGAGATGTGTTACTACAGAGGAGATGGGGAGATGTGTTACTACAGAGGAGATGGGGAGATGTGTTACTACAGAGGAGATGGGGAATTGTGTTATTACAGAGGAGATGGGGAGATGTGTTATTACAGAGGAGATGGGGAGATGTGTTATTACAGAGAGGATGGGGAGATGTGTTATTACAGAGGGGATGGGGAGATGTTATTACAGAGGGGATGGGGAGATGTGTTATTACAGAGGAGATGGAGAGATGTGTTATTACAGAGAGGATGGGGAGATGTGTTATTACAGAGGAGATGGGGAGATGTTTTATTACATAGGGGATGGGAAGATGTGTTACTACATAGGAGATGGGTAGATGTGTTACGACAGAGGAGATGGGGAGATGTGTTACGACAGAGGAGATGGGGAGATGTGTTACTACAGAGAGGATGGGGAGATGTGTTATTACAGAGGGGATGGGGAGATGTGTTATTACAGAGGGGATGGGGAGATGTGTTATTTCAGAGGGGTTGGGGAGATGTGTTATTACAGAGGAGATGGGGAGATGTGTTATTACAGAGGGGATGGGGAGATGTGTTATTACAGTGAGGATGGGGAGATGTGTTATAACAGAGGAGATGGGGAGATGTGTTATTACAGAGGGGATGGGGAGATGTTTTTACAGAGGGGATGGGGAGATGTGTTATTACAGAGGAGATGGAGAGATGTGTTATTACAGAGGGGATATGGAGATGTGTTATTACAGAGGGGATGGGGAGATGTTACTACAGAGGAGATAGGGAGATGTGTTATTACAGAGGGGATGGGGAGATGTGTTATTACAGAGGAGATGGAGAGATGTGTTATTACATAGAGGATGGGGAGATGTGTTGTTACAGAGGGGATGGGGAGATGTGTTATTACAGAGGGGGTGGGGAGATGTGTTATTACAGAGGAGATGGGGAGATGTGTTATTACAGAGGGGATGGGGAGATGTTAATACAGAGGGGATGGGGAGATGTGTTACGACAGAGGGGATGGGGAGATGTTATTACAGAGGGGATGGGGAGATGTGTTATTACAGAGGGGATGGGGAGATGTTTTACTACAGAGGAGATGGGGAGATGTGTTATTACAGAGGGAATGGGTAGATGTGTTATTACAGAGGGGATGGGGACATGTTTTACTACAGAGGAGATGGGGAGATGTGTTATTACAGAGGAGATAGGGAGATGTGTTACTACAGAGGAGATAGGGAGATGTGTTACTACAGAGGAGATGGGGAATTGTGTTATTACAGAGGAGATGGGGAGATGTGTTATTACAGAGGAGATGGGGAGATGTTTTATTACAGAGGGGATGGGGAGATGTGTTTTTACAGAGGGGATGGGGAGATGTGTTATTACAGTGAGGATGGGGAGATGTGTTACTACAGAGGAGATGGGGAGATGTGTTATTACAGAGGGGATAGGGAGATGTGTTATTACAGAGGGAATGGGGAGATGTTATTACAGAGGGGATTGGGAGATGTGTTATTACAGAGGGGATGGGGAGATGTGTTATTACAGAGGGGATGGGGAGATGTGTTATTACAGAGGAGATGGGGAGATGTGTTATTACAGAGGGGATAGGGAGATGTGTTATTACAGTGAGGATGGGGAGATGTGTTATTACAGAGTGGATGGGGAGATGTGTTATTACAGAGGGGATGGGGAAATGTGTTACTACAGAGGGGATGGGAAGATGTTTTACTACAGAGGAGATGGGGAGATGTGTTATTACAGAGGGGATGGGGAGATGTGTTATTACAGAGTGGATGGGGAGATGTGTTACTACAGAGGGGATGGGGAGATGTGTTACTACAGAGGGGATGGGGAGATGTGTTATTACAGAGGGGATGGGGAGATGTGTTATTACAGAGGAGATGGGGAGATGTGTTATTACAGAGGGGATGGGGAGATGTGTTACTACAGAGGAGATGGGGAGATGTGTTATTACAGAGGGGATGGGGAGATGTTATTACAGAGGAGATGGGGAGATGTGTTATTACAGAGGGGATGGGGAGATGTGTTATTACAGAGAGGATGGGGAGATGTGTTATTACAGAGGAGATGGGGAGATGTTTTATTACAGAGGGGATGTGAAGATGTGTTACTACATAGGAGATGGGGAGATGTGTTACGACAGAGGAGATGGGGAGATGTGTTACGACAGAGGAGATGTGTTACTACAGAGAGGATGGGGAGATGTGTTATTACAGAGGGGATGGGGAGATGTGTTATTACAGAGGGGATGGGGAGATGTGTTATTACAGAGGAGATGGGTAAATGTGTTATTACAGAGTAGATGGGGAGATGTGTTATTACAGAGGGGATGGGGAGATGTGTTATTACAGAGAGGATGGGAGATGTGTTACTACAGAGAGGATGGGGAGATGTGTTACTACAGAGGAGATGTGGAGATGTGTTATTACAGGGGGGATAGGGAGATGTGTTATTACAGAGGAGATGTGTTACTACAGAGGAGATGGGGAGATGTGTTATTACAGGGTGATGGGAAGATGTGTTATTACAGAGGAGATGTGTTACTACAGAGGAGATGGGGAGATGTGTTATTACAGGGGGGATGGGGAGATGTGTTATTACAGAGGGGATGGGGAGATGTCTTATTACGGAGGGGATGGGGAGATGTTATTACGGAAGAGATGGGGAGATGTGTTATTACAGAGGGGATGGGGAGATGTGTTATTACAGAGGAGATGGAGAGATGTGTTATTACAGAGAGGAAGGTGGGATGTGTTATTACAGAGGGGATGGGGAGATGTTAATACTGAGGGGATGGGGAGATGTTTTACTACAGAGGAGATAGGGAGATGTGTTACAACGGAGGAGATGGGGAGATGTGTTATTACGGAGGAGATGGGGAGATGTGTTATTACGGAGAGGATGGGGAGATGTGTTATTACAGAGGTGGTGGGGAGATGTGTTACTACGGAGGAGATGGGGAGATGTGTTATTACGGAGGAGATGGGGAGTTGTGTTATTACGGAGGAGATGGGGAGATGCGGTAATATGGAGGAGATGGGGAGATGTGTTATTTCGGAGGGGACGGGGAGATGTGTTATTACAGAGGGGATGGGGAGATGTTAATACTGAGGGGATGGGGAGATGTTTTACTACAGAGGAGATAGGGAGATGTGTTACTACGGAGGAGATGGGGAGATGTGTTATTACGGAGGAGATGGGGAGATGTGTTATTACAGAGAGGATGGGGGGATGTGTTATTACAGAGGTGGTGGGGAGATGTGTTACTACGGAGGAGATGGGGAGGTGTTATTACGGAGGAGATGGGGAGTTGTGTTATTACGGAGGAGATGGGGAGATGCGGTAATACGGAGGAGACGGGGAGATGTGTTAATACGGAGGGGACGGGGAGATGTGTTATTACAGAGGGGATGGGGAGATGTGTTATTACAGAGAGGATGGGGAGATGTGTTATTACAGAGAGGACGGGGAGATGTGTTATTACAGAGAGGATGGGGAGATGTGTTATTACAGAGGGGATGGGGAGATGTGTTATTACAGAGGGGATGGAGAGATGTGTTATTACAGAGGGGATGGGGAGATGTTATTACAGAGGAGATGGGGAGATGTGTTATTACAGAGGGGATGGGGAGATGTGTTATTACAGAGGGGATGGGGAGATGTGTTATTACAGAAGAGATGGGGACATGTTTTAATACAGAGGGGATGGGAAGATGTGTTACTACATAGGAGATGGGGAGATGTGTTACGACAGAGGAGATGGGGAGATGTGTTATGACAGAGGAGATGGGGAGATGTGTTACTACAGAGAGGATGGGGAGATGTGTTATTACAGAGGGGATGGGGAGATGTGTTATTACAGAGGGGATGGGGAGATGTGTTATTACAGAGGAGATGGGGAGATGTGTTATTACAGAGGGGATGGGGAGATGTTTTATTACATAGGGGATGGGAAGATGTGTTACTACATAGGAGATGGGTAGATGTGTTACGACAGAGGAGATGGGGAGATGTGTTACGACAGAGGAGATGGGGAGATGTGTTACTACAGAGAGGATGGGGAGATGTGTTATTACAGAGGGGATGGTGAGATGTGTTATTACAGAGGGGATGGGGAGATGTGTTATTACAGAGGGGTTGGGGAGATGTGTTATTACAGAGGAGATGGGGAGATGTGTTATTACAGTGAGGATGGGGAGATGTGTTATAACAGAGGAGATGGGGAGATGTGTTATTACAGAGGGGATGGGGAGATGTTTTTACAGAGGGGATGGGGAGATGTGTTATTACAGAGGAGATGGAGAGATGTGTTATTACAGAGGGGATAGGGAGATGTGTTATTACAGAGGGGATGGGGAGATGTTACTACAGAGGAGATAGGGAGATGTGTTATTACAGAGGGGATGGGGAGATGTGTTATTACAGAGGAGATGGAGAGATGTGTTATTACAGAGAGGATGGGGAGATGTGTTATTACAGAGGGGATGGGGAGATGTGTTATTACAGAGGAGATGGGGAGATGTGTTATTACAGAGGGGATGGGGAGATGTTATTACAGAGGGGATGGGGAGATGTGTTATTACAGAAGGGATGGGGAGATGTTTTACTACAGAGGAGATGGGGAGATGTGTTATTAGAGAGGGGATGGGTAGATGTGTTATTACAGAGGGGATGGGGACATGTTTTACTACAGAGGAGATGGGGAGATGTGTTACTACAGAGGAGATGGGGAGATGTGTTACTACAGAGGAGATGGGGAGATGTGTTACTACAGAGGAGATGGGGAATTGTGTTATTACAGAGGAGATGGGGAGATGTGTTATTACAGAGGAGATGGGGAGATGTGTTATTACAGAGAGGATGGGGAGATGTGTTATTACAGAGGGGATGGGGAGATGTTATTACAGAGGGGATGGGGAGATGTGTTATTACAGAGGAGATGGAGAGATGTGTTATTACAGAGAGGATGGGGAGATGTGTTATTACAGAGGAGATGGGGAGATGTTTTATTACATAGGGGATGGGAAGATGTGTTACTACATAGGAGATGGGTAGATGTGTTACGACAGAGGAGATGGGGAGATGTGTTACGACAGAGGAGATGGGGAGATGTGTTACTACAGAGAGGATGGGGAGATGTGTTATTACAGAGGGGATGGGGAGATGTGTTATTACAGAGGGGATGGGGAGATGTGTTATTTCAGAGGGGTTGGGGAGATGTGTTATTACAGAGGAGATGGGGAGATGTGTTATTACAGAGGGGATGGGGAGATGTGTTATTACAGTGAGGATGGGGAGATGTGTTATAACAGAGGAGATGGGGAGATGTGTTATTACAGAGGGGATGGGGAGATGTTTTTACAGAGGGGATGGGGAGATGTGTTATTACAGAGGAGATGGAGAGATGTGTTATTACAGAGGGGATATGGAGATGTGTTATTACAGAGGGGATGGGGAGATGTTACTACAGAGGAGATAGGGAGATGTGTTATTACAGAGGGGATGGGGAGATGTGTTATTACAGAGGAGATGGAGAGATGTGTTATTACAGAGAGGATGGGGAGATGTGTTGTTACAGAGGGGATGGGGAGATGTGTTATTACAGAGGGGGTGGGGAGATGTGTTATTACAGAGGAGATGGGGAGATGTGTTATTACAGAGGGGATGGGGAGATGTTAATACAGAGGGGATGGGGAGATGTGTTACGACAGAGGGGATGGGGAGATGTTATTACAGAGGGGATGGGGAGATGTGTTATTACAGAGGGGATGGGGAGATGTTTTACTACAGAGGAGATGGGGAGATGTGTTATTACAGAGGGGATGGGTAGATGTGTTATTACAGAGGGGATGGGGACATGTTTTACTACAGAGGAGATGGGGAGATGTGTTATTACAGAGGAGATAGGGAGATGTGTTACTACAGAGGAGATAGGGAGATGTGTTACTACAGAGGAGATGGGGAATTGTGTTATTACAGAGGAGATGGGGAGATGTGTTATTACAGAGGAGATGGGGAGATGTTTTATTACAGAGGGGATGGGGAGATGTGTTTTTACAGAGGGGATGGGGAGATGTGTTATTACAGTGAGGATGGGGAGATGTGTTACTACAGAGGAGATGGGGAGATGTGTTATTACAGAGGGGATAGGGAGATGTGTTATTACAGAGGGAATGGGGAGATGTTATTACAGAGGGGATTGGGAGATGTGTTATTACAGAGGGGATGGGGAGATGTGTTATTACAGAGGGGATGGGGAGATGTGTTATTACAGAGGAGATGGGGAGATGTGTTATTACAGAGGGGATAGGGAGATGTGTTATTACAGTGAGGATGGGGAGATGTTATTACAGAGGGGATGGGGAGATGTGTTATTACAGAGTGGATGGGGAGATGTGTTATTACAGAGGGGATGGGGACATGTTTTACTACAGAGGAGATGGGGAGATGTGTTACTACAGAGGAGATGGGGAGATGTGTTACTACAGAGGAGATGGGGAGATGTGTTACTACAGAGGAGATGGGGAATTGTGTTATTACAGAGGAGATGGGGAGATGTGTTATTACAGAGGAGATGGGGAGATGTGTTATTACAGAGAGGATGGGGAGATGTGTTATTACAGAGGGGATGGGGAGATGTTATTACAGAGGGGATGGGGAGATGTGTTATTACAGAGGAGATGGAGAGATGTGTTATTACAGAGAGGATGGGGAGATGTGTTATTACAGAGGAGATGGGGAGATGTTTTATTACATAGGGGATGGGAAGATGTGTTACTACATAGGAGATGGGTAGATGTGTTACGACAGAGGAGATGGGGAGATGTGTTACGACAGAGGAGATGGGGAGATGTGTTACTACAGAGAGGATGGGGAGATGTGTTATTACAGAGGGGATGGGGAGATGTGTTATTACAGAGGGGATGGGGAGATGTGTTATTTCAGAGGGGTTGGGGAGATGTGTTATTACAGAGGAGATGGGGAGATGTGTTATTACAGAGGGGATGGGGAGATGTGTTATTACAGTGAGGATGGGGAGATGTGTTATAACAGAGGAGATGGGGAGATGTGTTATTACAGAGGGGATGGGGAGATGTTTTTACAGAGGGGATGGGGAGATGTGTTATTACAGAGGAGATGGAGAGATGTGTTATTACAGAGGGGATATGGAGATGTGTTATTACAGAGGGGATGGGGAGATGTTACTACAGAGGAGATAGGGAGATGTGTTATTACAGAGGGGATGGGGAGATGTGTTATTACAGAGGAGATGGAGAGATGTGTTATTACAGAGAGGATGGGGAGATGTGTTGTTACAGAGGGGATGGGGAGATGTGTTATTACAGAGGGGGTGGGGAGATGTGTTATTACAGAGGAGATGGGGAGATGTGTTATTACAGAGGGGATGGGGAGATGTTAATACAGAGGGGATGGGGAGATGTGTTACGACAGAGGGGATTGGGAGATGTTATTACAGAGGGGATGGGGAGATGTGTTATTACAGAGGGGATGGGGAGATGTTTTACTACAGAGGAGATGGGGAGATGTGTTATTACAGAGGGGATGGGTAGATGTGTTATTACAGAGGGGATGGGGACATGTTTTACTACAGAGGAGATGGGGAGATGTGTTATTACAGAGGAGATAGGGAGATGTGTTACTACAGAGGAGATAGGGAGATGTGTTACTACAGAGGAGATGGGGAATTGTGTTATTACAGAGGAGATGGGGAGATGTGTTATTACAGAGGAGATGGGGAGATGTTTTATTACAGAGGGGATGGGGAGATGTGTTTTTACAGAGGGGATGGGGAGATGTGTTATTACAGTGAGGATGGGGAGATGTGTTACTACAGAGGAGATGGGGAGATGTGTTATTACAGAGGGGATAGGGAGATGTGTTATTACAGAGGGAATGGGGAGATGTTATTACAGAGGGGATTGGGAGATGTGTTATTACAGAGGGGATGGGGAGATGTGTTATTACAGAGGGGATGGGGAGATGTGTTATTACAGAGGAGATGGGGAGATGTGTTATTACAGAGGGGATAGGGAGATGTGTTATTACAGTGAGGATGGGGAGATGTTATTACAGAGGGGATGGGGAGATGTGTTATTACAGAGTGGATGGGGAGATGTGTTATTACAGAGGGGATGGGGAAATGTGTTACTACAGAGGGGATGGGAAGATGTTTTACTACAGAGGAGATGGGGAGATGTGTTATTACAGAGGGGATGGGGAGATGTGTTATTACAGAGGGGATGGGGAGATGTGTTACTACAGAGGGGATGGGGAGATGTGTTACTACAGAGGGGATGGGGAGATGTGTTATTACAGAGGGGATGGGGAGATGTGTTATTACAGAGGAGATGGGGAGATGTGTTATTACAGAGGGGATGGGGAGATGTGTTATTACAGAGGGGATGGGGAGATGTGTTACTACAGAGGAGATGGGGAGATGTGTTATTACAGAGGGGATGGGGAGATGTTATTACAGAGGAGATGGGGAGATGTGTTATTACAGAGGGGATGGGGAGATGTGTTATTACAGAGAGGATGGGGAGATGTGTTATTACAGAGGAGATGGGGAGATGTTTTATTACAGAGGGGATGTGAAGATGTGTTACTACATAGGAGATGGGGAGATGTGTTACGACAGAGGAGATGGGGAGATGTGTTACGACAGAGGAGATGGGGAGATGTGTTACTACAGAGAGGATGGGGAGATGTGTTATTACAGAGGGGATGGGGAGATGTGTTATTACAGAGGGGATGGGGAGATGTGTTATTACAGAGTAGATGGGGAGATGTGTTATTACAGAGGGGATGGGGAGATGTGTTATTACAGAGAGGATGGGAGATGTGTTACTACAGAGAGGATGGGGAGATGTGTTACTACAGAGGAGATGGGGAGATGTGTTATTACAGGGGGGATAGGGAGATGTGTTATTACAGAGGAGATGTGTTACTACAGAGGAGATGGGGAGATGTGTTATTACAGGGTGATGGGAAGATGTGTTATTACAGAGGAGATGTGTTACTACAGAGGAGATGGGGAGATGTGTTATTACAGGGGGGATGGGGAGATGTGTTATTACAGAGGGGATGGGGAGATGTCTTATTACGGAGGGGATGGGGAGATGTTATTACGGAAGAGATGGGGAGATGTGTTATTACAGAGGGGATGGGGAGATGTGTTATTACAGAGGAGATGGAGAGATGTGTTATTACAGAGAGGAAGGTGGGATGTGTTATTACAGAGGGGATGGGGAGATGTTAATACTGAGGGGATGGGGAGATGTTTTACTACAGAGGAGATAGGGAGATGTGTTACTACGGAGGAGATGGGGAGATGTGTTATTACGGAGGAGATGGGGAGATGTGTTATTACGGAGAGGATGGGAAGATGTGTTATTACAGAGGTGGTGGGGAGATGTGTTACTACGGAGGAGATGGGGAGATGTGTTATTACGGAGGAGATGGGGAGTTGTGTTATTACGGAGGAGATGGGGAGATGCGGTAATACGGAGGAGATGGGGAGATGTGTTATTTCGGAGGGGACGGGGAGATGTGTTATTACAGAGGGGATGGGGAGATGTTAATACTGAGGGGATGGGGAGATGTTTTACTACAGAGGAGATAGGGAGATGTGTTACTACGGAGGAGATGGGGAGATGTGTTATTACGGAGGAGATGGGGAGATGTGTTATTACAGAGAGGATGGGGGGATGTGTTATTACAGAGGTGGTGGGGAGATGTGTTACTACGGAGGAGATGGGGAGGTGTTATTACGGAGGAGATGGGGAGTTGTGTTATTACGGAGGAGATGGGGAGATGCGGTAATACGGAGGAGACGGGGAGATGTGTTAATACGGAGGGGACGGGGAGATGTGTTATTACAGAGGGGATGGGGAGATGTGTTATTACAGAGAGGACGGGGAGATGTGTTATTACAGAGAGGATGGGGAGATGTGTTAGTACAGAGGGGATGGGGAGATGTGTTATTACAGAGGGGATGGAGAGATGTGTTATTACAGAGGGGATGGGGAGATGTTATTACAGAGGAGATGGGGAGATGTGTTATTACAGAGGGGATGGGGAGATGTGTTATTACAGAGGGGATGGGGAGATGTGTTATTACAGAGGAGATGGGGAGATGTTTTAATACAGAGGGGATGGGAAGATGTGTTACTACATAGGAGATGGGGAGATGTGTTACGACAGAGGAGATGGGGAGATGTGTTATGACAGAGGAGATGGGGAGATGTGTTACTACAGAGAGGATGGGGAGATGTGTTATTACAGAGGGGATGGGGAGATGTGTTATTACAGAGGGGATGGGGAGATGTGTTATTACAGAGGAGATGGGGAGATGTGTTATTACAGAGGGGATGGGGAGATGTTTTATTACATAGGGGATGGGAAGATGTGTTACTACATAGGAGATGGGTAGATGTGTTACGACAGAGGAGATGGGGAGATGTGTTACGACAGAGGAGATGGGGAGATGTGTTACTACAGAGAGGATGGGGAGATGTGTTATTACAGAGGGGATGGGGAGATGTGTTATTACAGAGGGGATGGGGAGATGTGTTATTACAGAGGGGTTGGGGAGATGTGTTATTACAGAGGAGATGGGGAGATGTGTTATTACAGTGAGGATGGGGAGATGTGTTATAACAGAGGAGATGGGGAGATGTGTTATTACAGAGGGGATGGGGAGATGTTTTTACAGAGGGGATGGGGAGATGTGTTATTACAGAGGAGATGGAGAGATGTGTTATTACAGAGGGGATAGGGAGATGTGTTATTACAGAGGGGATGGGGAGATGTTACTACAGAGGAGATAGGGAGATGTGTTATTACAGAGGGGATGGGGAGATGTGTTATTACAGAGGAGATGGAGAGATGTGTTATTACAGAGAGGATGGGGAGATGTGTTATTACAGAGGGGATGGGGAGATGTGTTATTACAGAGGAGATGGGGAGATGTGTTATTACAGAGGGGATGGGGAGATGTTATTACAGAGGGGATGGGGAGATGTGTTATTACAGAAGGGATGGGGAGATGTTTTACTACAGAGGAGATGGGGAGATGTGTTATTAGAGAGGGGATGGGTAGATGTGTTATTACAGAGGGGATGGGGACATGTTTTACTACAGAGGAGATGGGGAGATGTGTTACTACAGAGGAGATGGGGAGATGTGTTACTACAGAGGAGATGGGGAGATGTGTTACTACAGAGGAGATGGGGAATTGTGTTATTACAGAGGAGATGGGGAGATGTGTTATTACAGAGGAGATGGGGAGATGTGTTATTACAGAGAGGATGGGGAGATGTGTTATTACAGAGGGGATGGGGAGATGTTATTACAGAGGGGATGGGGAGATGTGTTATTACAGAGGAGATGGAGAGATGTGTTATTACAGAGAGGATGGGGAGATGTGTTATTACAGAGGAGATGGGGAGATGTTTTATTACATAGGGGATGGGAAGATGTGTTACTACATAGGAGATGGGTAGATGTGTTACGACAGAGGAGATGGGGAGATGTGTTACGACAGAGGAGATGGGGAGATGTGTTACTACAGAGAGGATGGGGAGATGTGTTATTACAGAGGGGATGGGGAGATGTGTTATTACAGAGGGGATGGGGAGATGTGTTATTTCAGAGGGGTTGGGGAGATGTGTTATTACAGAGGAGATGGGGAGATGTGTTATTACAGAGGGGATGGGGAGATGTGTTATTACAGTGAGGATGGGGAGATGTGTTATAACAGAGGAGATGGGGAGATGTGTTATTACAGAGGGGATGGGGAGATGTTTTTACAGAGGGGATGGGGAGATGTGTTATTACAGAGGAGATGGAGAGATGTGTTATTACAGAGGGGATATGGAGATGTGTTATTACAGAGGGGATGGGGAGATGTTACTACAGAGGAGATAGGGAGATGTGTTATTACAGAGGGGATGGGGAGATGTGTTATTACAGAGGAGATGGAGAGATGTGTTATTACAGAGAGGATGGGGAGATGTGTTGTTACAGAGGGGATGGGGAGATGTGTTATTACAGAGGGGGTGGGGAGATGTGTTATTACAGAGGAGATGGGGAGATGTGTTATTACAGAGGGGATGGGGAGATGTTAATACAGAGGGGATGGGGAGATGTGTTACGACAGAGGAGATGGGGAGATGTGTTATTACAGAGGGGATGGGGAGATGTTATTACAGAGGGGATGGGGAGATGTGTTATTACAGAGGGGATGGGGAGATGTTTTACTACAGAGGAGATGGGGAGATGTGTTATTACAGAGGGGATGGGTAGATGTGTTATTACAGAGGGGATGGGGACATGTTTTACTACAGAGGAGATGGGGAGATGTGTTATTACAGAGGAGATAGGGAGATGTGTTACTACAGAGGAGATAGGGAGATGTGTTACTACAGAGGAGATGGGGAATTGTGTTATTACAGAGGAGATGGGGAGATGTGTTATTACAGAGGAGATGGGGAGATGTTTTATTACAGAGGGGATGGGGAGATGTGTTTTTACAGAGGGGATGGGGAGATGTGTTATTACAGTGAGGATGGGGAGATGTGTTACTACAGAGGAGATGGGGAGATGTGTTATTACAGAGGGGATAGGGAGATGTGTTATTACAGAGGGAATGGGGAGATGTTATTACAGAGGGGATTGGGAGATGTGTTATTACAGAGGGGATGGGGAGATGTGTTATTACAGAGGGGATGGGGAGATGTGTTATTACAGAGGAGATGGGGAGATGTGTTATTACAGAGGGGATAGGGAGATGTGTTATTACAGTGAGGATGGGGAGATGTTATTACAGAGGGGATGGGGAGATGTGTTATTACAGAGTGGATGGGGAGATGTGTTATTACAGAGGGGATGGGGAAATGTGTTACTACAGAGGGGATGGGAAGATGTTTTACTACAGAGGAGATGGGGAGATGTGTTATTACAGAGGGGATGGGGAGATGTGTTATTACAGAGGGGATGGGGAGATGTGTTACTACAGAGGGGATGGGGAGATGTGTTACTACAGAGGGGATGGGGAGATGTGTTATTACAGAGGGGATGGGGAGATGTGTTATTACAGAGGAGATGGGGAGATGTGTTATTACAGAGGGGATGCGGAGATGTGTTATTACAGAGGGGATGGGGAGATGTGTTACTACAGAGGAGATGGGGAGATGTGTTATTACAGAGGGGATGGGGAGATGTTATTACAGAGGAGATGGGGAGATGTGTTATTACAGAGGGGATGGGGAGATGTGTTATTACAGAGAGGATGGGGAGATGTGTTATTACAGAGGAGATGGGGAGATGTTTTATTACAGAGGGGATGTGAAGATGTGTTACTACATAGGAGATGGGGAGATGTGTTACGACAGAGGAGATGGGGAGATGTGTTACGACAGAGGAGATGGGGAGATGTGTTACTACAGAGAGGATGGGGAGATGTGTTACTACATAGGAGATGGGGAGATGTGTTACGACAGAGGAGATGGGGAGATGTGTTACGACAGAGGAGATGGGGAGATGTGTTACTACAGAGAGGATGGGGAGATGTGTTATTACAGAGGGGATGGGGAGATGTGTTATTACAGAGGGGATGGGGAGATGTGTTATTACAGAGTAGATGGGGAGATGTGTTATTACAGAGGGGATGGGGAGATGTGTTATTTCAGAGGGGTTGGGGAGATGTGTTATTACAGAGGAGATGGGGAGATGTGTTATTACAGAGGGGATGGGGAGATGTGTTATTACAGTGAGGATGGGGAGATGTGTTATAACAGAGGAGATGGGGAGATGTGTTATTACAGAGGGGATGGGGAGATGTTTTTACAGAGGGGATGGGGAGATGTGTTATTACAGAGGAGATGGAGAGATGTGTTATTACAGAGGGGATATGGAGATGTGTTATTACAGAGGGGATGGGGAGATGTTACTACAGAGGAGATAGGGAGATGTGTTATTACAGAGGGGATGGGGAGATGTGTTATTACAGAGGAGATGGAGAGATGTGTTATTACAGAGAGGATGGGGAGATGTGTTGTTACAGAGGGGATGGGGAGATGTGTTATTACAGAGGGGGTGGGGAGATGTGTTATTACAGAGGAGATGGGGAGATGTGTTATTACAGAGGGGATGGGGAGATGTTAATACAGAGGGGATGGGGAGATGTGTTACGACAGAGGAGATGGGGAGATGTGTTATTACAGAGGGGATGGGGAGATGTTATTACAGAGGGGATGGGGAGATGTGTTATTACAGAGGGGATTGGGAGATGTTTTACTACAGAGGAGATGGGGAGATGTGTTATTACAGAGGGGATGGGTAGATGTGTTATTACAGAGGGGATGGGGACATGTTTTACTACAGAGGAGATGGGGAGATGTGTTATTACAGAGGAGATAGGGAGATGTGTTACTACAGAGGAGATAGGGAGATGTGTTACTACAGAGGAGATGGGGAATTGTGTTATTACAGAGGAGATGGGGAGATGTGTTATTACAGAGGAGATGGGGAGATGTTTTATTACAGAGGGGATGGGGAGATGTGTTTTTACAGAGGGGATGGGGAGATGTGTTATTACAGTGAGGATGGGGAGATGTGTTACTACAGAGGAGATGGGGAGATGTGTTATTACAGAGGGGATAGGGAGATGTGTTATTACAGAGGGAATGGGGAGATGTTATTACAGAGGGGATTGGGAGATGTGTTATTACAGAGGGGATGGGGAGATGTGTTATTACAGAGGGGATGGGGAGATGTGTTATTACAGAGGAGATGGGGAGATGTGTTATTACAGAGGGGATAGGGAGATGTGTTATTACAGTGAGGATGGGGAGATGTTATTACAGAGGGGATGGGGAGATGTGTTATTACAGAGTGGATGGGGAGATGTGTTATTACAGAGGGGATGGGGAAATGTGTTACTACAGAGGGGATGGGAAGATGTTTTACTACAGAGGAGATGGGGAGATGTGTTATTACAGAGGGGATGGGGAGATGTGTTATTACAGAGGGGATGGGGAGATGTGTTACTACAGAGGGGATGGGGAGATGTGTTACTACAGAGGGGATGGGGAGATGTGTTATTACAGAGGGGATGGGGAGATGTGTTATTACAGAGGGGATGGGGAGATGTGTTATTACAGAGGGGATGGGGAGATGTGTTACTACAGAGGAGATGGGGAGATGTGTTATTACAGAGGGGATGGGGAGATGTTATTACAGAGGAGATGGGGAGATGTGTTATTACAGAGGGGATGGGGAGATGTGTTATTACAGAGAGGATGGGGAGATGTGTTATTACAGAGGAGATGGGGAGATGTTTTATTACAGAGGGGATGTGAAGATGTGTTACTACATAGGAGATGGGGAGATGTGTTACGACAGAGGAGATGGGGAGATGTGTTACGACAGAGGAGATGGGGAGATGTGTTACTACAGAGAGGATGGGGAGATGTGTTATTACAGAGGGGATGGGGAGATGTGTTATTACAGAGGGGATGGGGAGATGTGTTATTACAGAGTAGATGGGGAGATGTGTTATTACAGAGGGGATGGGGAGATGTGTTATTACAGAGAGGATGGGAGATGTGTTACTACAGAGAGGATGGGGAGATGTGTTACTACAGAGGAGATGGGGAGATGTGTTATTACAGGGGGGATAGGGAGATGTGTTATTACAGAGGAGATGTGTTACTACAGAGGAGATGGGGAGATGTGTTATTACAGGGTGATGGGAAGATGTGTTATTACAGAGGAGATGTGTTACTACAGAGGAGATGGGGAGATGTGTTATTACAGGGGGGATGGGGAGATGTGTTATTACAGAGGGGATGGGGAGATGTCTTATTACGGAGGGGATGGGGAGATGTTATTACGGAAGAGATGGGGAGATGTGTTATTACAGAGGGGATGGGGAGATGTGTTATTACAGAGGAGATGGAGAGATGTGTTATTACAGAGAGGAAGGTGGGATGTGTTATTACAGAGGGGATGGGGAGATGTTAATACTGAGGGGATGGGGAGATGTTTTACTACAGAGGAGATAGGGAGATGTGTTACTACGGAGGAGATGGGGAGATGTGTTATTACGGAGGAGATGGGGAGATGTGTTATTACGGAGAGGATGGGAAGATGTGTTATTACAGAGGTGGTGGGGAGATGTGTTACTACGGAGGAGATGGGGAGATGTGTTATTACGGAGGAGATGGGGAGTTGTGTTATTACGGAGGAGATGGGGAGATGCGGTAATACGGAGGAGATGGGGAGATGTTTTATTTCGGAGGGGACGGGGAGATGTGTTATTACAGAGGGGATGGGGAGATGTTAATACTGAGGGGATGGGGAGATGTTTTACTACAGAGGAGATAGGGAGATGTGTTACTACGGAGGAGATGGGGAGATGTGTTATTACGGAGGAGATGGGGAGATGTGTTATTACAGAGAGGATGGGGGGATGTGTTATTACAGAGGTGGTGGGGAGATGTGTTACTACGGAGGAGATGGGGAGGTGTTTTTACGGAGGAGATGGGGAGTTGTGTTATTACGGAGGAGATGGGGAGATGCGGTAATACGGAGGAGACGGGGAGATGTGTTAATACGGAGGGGACGGGGAGATGTGTTATTACAGAGGGGATGGGGAGATGTGTTATTACAGAGAGGACGGGGAGATGTGTTATTACAGAGAGGATGGGGAGATGTGTTAGTACAGAGGGGATGGGGAGATGTGTTATTACAGAGGGGATGGAGAGATGTGTTATTACAGAGGGGATGGGGAGATGTTATTACAGAGGAGATGGGGAGATGTGTTATTACAGAGGGGATGGGGAGATGTGTTATTACAGAGGGGATGGGGAGATGTGTTATTACAGAGGAGATGGGGAGATGTTTTAATACAGAGGGGATGGGAAGATGTGTTACTACATAGGAGATGGGGAGATGTGTTACGACAGAGGAGATGGGGAGATGTGTTATGACAGAGGAGATGGGGAGATGTGTTACTACAGAGAGGATGGGGAGATGTGTTATTACAGAGGGGATGGGGAGATGTGTTATTACAGAGGGGATGGGGAGATGTGTTATTACAGAGGAGATGGGGAGATGTGTTATTACAGAGGGGATGGGGAGATGTTTTATTACATAGGGGATGGGAAGATGTGTTACTACATAGGAGATGGGTAGATGTGTTACGACAGAGGAGATGGGGAGATGTGTTACGACAGAGGAGATGGGGAGATGTGTTACTACAGAGAGGATGGGGAGATGTGTTATTACAGAGGGGATGGGGAGATGTGTTATTACAGAGGGGATGGGGAGATGTGTTATTACAGAGGGGTTGGGGAGATGTGTTATTACAGAGGAGATGGGGAGATGTGTTATTACAGTGAGGATGGGGAGATGTGTTATAACAGAGGAATTGGGGAGATGTGTTATTACAGAGGGGATGGGGAGATGTTTTTACAGAGGGGATGGGGAGATGTGTTATTACAGAGGAGATGGAGAGATGTGTTATTACAGAGGGGATAGGGAGATGTGTTATTACAGAGGGGATGGGGAGATGTTACTACAGAGGAGATAGGGAGATGTGTTATTACAGAGGGGATGGGGAGATGTGTTATTACAGAGGAGATGGAGAGATGTGTTATTACAGAGAGGATGGGGAGATGTGTTATTACAGAGGGGATGGGGAGATGTGTTATTACAGAGGAGATGGGGAGATGTGTTATTACAGAGGGGATGGGGAGATGTTATTACAGAGGGGATGGGGAGATGTGTTATTACAGAAGGGATGGGGAGATGTTTTACTACAGAGGAGATGGGGAGATGTGTTATTAGAGAGGGGATGGGTAGATGTGTTATTACAGAGGGGATGGGGACATGTTTTACTACAGAGGAGATGGGGAGATGTGTTACTACAGAGGAGATGGGGAGATGTGTTACTACAGAGGAGATGGGGAGATGTGTTACTACAGAGGAGATGGGGAATTGTGTTATTACAGAGGAGATGGGCAGATGTGTTATTACAGAGGAGATGGGGAGATGTGTTATTACAGAGAGGATGGGGAGATGTGTTATTACAGAGGGGATGGGGAGATGTTATTACAGAGGGGATGGGGAGATGTGTTATTACAGAGGAGATGGAGAGATGTGTTATTACAGAGAGGATGGGGAGATGTGTTATTAGAGAGGAGATGGGGAGATGTTTTATTACATAGGGGATGGGAAGATGTGTTACTACATAGGAGATGGGTAGATGTGTTACGACAGAGGAGATGGGGAGATGTGTTACGACAGAGGAGATGGGGAGATGTGTTACTACAGAGAGGATGGGGAGATGTGTTATTACAGAGGGGATGGGGAGATGTGTTATTACAGAGGGGATGGGGAGATGTGTTATTTCAGAGGGGTTGGGGAGATGTGTTATTACAGAGGAGATGGGGAGATGTGTTATTACAGAGGGGATGGGGAGATGTGTTATTACAGTGAGGATGGGGAGATGTGTTATAACAGAGGAGATGGGGAGATGTGTTATTACAGAGGGGATGGGGAGATGTTTTTACAGAGGGGATGGGGAGATGTGTTATTACAGAGGAGATGGAGAGATGTGTTATTACAGAGGGGATATGGAGATGTGTTATTACAGAGGGGATGGGGAGATGTTACTACAGAGGAGATAGGGAGATGTGTTATTACAGAGGGGATGGGGAGATGTGTTATTACAGAGGAGATGGAGAGATGTGTTATTACAGAGAGGATGGGGAGATGTGTTGTTACAGAGGGGATGGGGAGATGTGTTATTACAGAGGGGGTGGGGAGATGTGTTATTACAGAGGAGATGGGGAGATGTGTTATTACAGAGGGGATGGGGAGATGTTAATACAGAGGGGATGGGGAGATGTGTTACGACAGAGGAGATGGGGAGATGTGTTATTACAGAGGGGATGGGGAGATGTTATTACAGAGGGGATGGGGAGATGTGTTATTACAGAGGGGATGGGGAGATGTTTTACTACAGAGGAGATGGGGAGATGTGTTATTACAGAGGGGATGGGTAGATGTGTTATTACAGAGGGGATGGGGACATGTTTTACTACAGAGGAGATGGGGAGATGTGTTATTACAGAGGAGATAGGGAGATGTGTTACTACAGAGGAGATAGGGAGATGTGTTACTACAGAGGAGATGGGGAATTGTGTTATTACAGAGGAGATGGGGAGATGTGTTATTACAGAGGAGATGGGGAGATGTTTTATTACAGAGGGGATGGGGAGATGTGTTTTTACAGAGGGGATGGGGAGATGTGTTATTACAGTGAGGATGGGGAGATGTGTTACTACAGAGGAGATGGGGAGATGTGTTATTACAGAGGGGATAGGGAGATGTGTTATTACAGAGGGAATGGGGAGATGTTATTACAGAGGGGATTGGGAGATGTGTTATTACAGAGGGGATGGGGAGATGTGTTATTACAGAGGGGATGGGGAGATGTGTTATTACAGAGGAGATGGGGAGATGTGTTATTACAGAGGGGATAGGGAGATGTGTTATTACAGTGAGGATGGGGAGATGTTATTACAGAGGGGATGGGGAGATGTGTTATTACAGAGTGGATGGGGAGATGTGTTATTACAGAGGAGATGGGGAGATGTTATTACAGAGGGGATGGGGAGATGTGTTATTACAGAGGGGATGGGGAGATGTGTTATTACAGAGGAGATGGGGAGATGTGTTATTACAGAGGGGATGGGGAGATGTGTTATTACAGAGGGGATGGGGAGATGTGTTACTACAGAGGAGATGGGGAGATGTGTTATTACAGAGGGGATGGGGAGATGTTATTACAGAGGAGATGGGGAGATGTGTTATTACAGAGGGGATGGGGAGATGTGTTATTACAGAGAGGATGGGGAGATGTGTTATTACAGAGGAGATGGGGAGATGTTTTATTACAGAGGGGATGTGAAGATGTGTTACTACATAGGAGATGGGTAGATGTGTTACGACAGAGGAGATGGGGAGATGTGTTACGACAGAGGAGATGGGGAGATGTGTTACTACAGAGAGGATGGGGAGATGTGTTATTACAGAGGGGATGGGGAGATGTGTTATTACAGAGGGGATGGGGAGATGTGTTATTACAGAGGGGTTGGGGAGATGTGTTATTACAGAGGAGATGGGGAGATGTGTTATTACAGTGAGGATGGGGAGATGTGTTATAACAGAGGAGATGGGGAGATGTGTTATTACAGAGGGGATGGGGAGATGTTTTTACAGAGGGGATGGGGAGATGTGTTATTACAGAGGAGATGGAGAGATGTGTTATTACAGAGGGGATAGGGAGATGTGTTATTACAGAGGGGATGGGGAGATGTTACTACAGAGGAGATAGGGAGATGTGTTATTACAGAGGGGATGGGGAGATGTGTTATTACAGAGGAGATGGAGAGATGTGTTATTACAGAGAGGATGGGGAGATGTGTTATTACAGAGGGGATGGGGAGATGTGTTATTACAGAGGAGATGGGGAGATGTGTTATTACAGAGGGGATGGGGAGATGTTATTACAGAGGGGATGGGGAGATGTGTTATTACAGAAGGGATGGGGAGATGTTTTACTACAGAGGAGATGGGGAGATGTGTTATTAGAGAGGGGATGGGTAGATGTGTTATTACAGAGGGGATGGGGACATGTTTTACTACAGAGGAGATGGGGAGATGTGTTACTACAGAGGAGATGGGGAGATGTGTTACTACAGAGGAGATGGGGAGATGTGTTACTACAGAGGAGATGGGGAATTGTGTTATTACAGAGGAGATGGGGAGATGTGTTATTACAGAGGAGATGGGGAGATGTGTTATTACAGAGAGGATGGGGAGATGTGTTATTACAGAGGGGATGGGGAGATGTTATTACAGAGGGGATGGGGAGATGTGTTATTACAGAGGAGATGGAGAGATGTGTTATTACAGAGAGGATGGGGAGATGTGTTATTACAGAGGAGATGGGGAGATGTTTTATTACATAGGGGATGGGAAGATGTGTTACTACATAGGAGATGGGTAGATGTGTTACGACAGAGGAGATGGGGAGATGTGTTACGACAGAGGAGATGGGGAGATGTGTTACTACAGAGAGGATGGGGAGATGTGTTATTACAGAGGGGATGGGGAGATGTGTTATTACAGAGGGGATGGGGAGATGTGTTATTTCAGAGGGGTTGGGGAGATGTGTTATTACAGAGGAGATGGGGAGATGTGTTATTACAGAGGGGATGGGGAGATGTGTTATTACAGTGAGGATGGGGAGATGTGTTATAACAGAGGAGATGGGGAGATGTGTTATTACAGAGGGGATGGGGAGATGTTTTTACAGAGGGGATGGGGAGATGTGTTATTACAGAGGAGATGGAGAGATGTGTTATTACAGAGGGGATATGGAGATGTGTTATTACAGAGGGGATGGGGAGATGTTACTACAGAGGAGATAGGGAGATGTGTTATTACAGAGGGGATGGGGAGATGTGTTATTACAGAGGAGATGGAGAGATGTGTTATTACAGAGAGGATGGGGAGATGTGTTGTTACAGAGGGGATGGGGAGATGTGTTATTACAGAGGGGGTGGGGAGATGTGTTATTACAGAGGAGATGGGGAGATGTGTTATTACAGAGGGGATGGGGAGATGTTAATACAGAGGGGATGGGGAGATGTGTTACGACAGAGGAGATGGGGAGATGTGTTATTACAGAGGGGATGGGGAGATGTTATTACAGAGGGGATGGGGAGATGTGTTATTACAGAGGGGATGGGGAGATGTTTTACTACAGAGGAGATGGGGAGATGTGTTATTACAGAGGGGATGGGTAGATGTGTTATTACAGAGGGGATGGGGACATGTTTTACTACAGAGGAGATGGGGAGATGTGTTATTACAGAGGAGATAGGGAGATGTGTTACTACAGAGGAGATAGGGAGATGTGTTACTACAGAGGAGATGGGGAATTGTGTTATTACAGAGGAGATGGGGAGATGTGTTATTACAGAGGAGATGGGGAGATGTTTTATTACAGAGGGGATGGGGAGATGTGTTTTTACAGAGGGGATGGGGAGATGTGTTATTACAGTGAGGATGGGGAGATGTGTTACTACAGAGGAGATGGGGAGATGTGTTATTACAGAGGGGATGGGGAGATGTGTTATTACAGAGGAGATGGGGAGATGTGTTATTACAGAGGGGATAGGGAGATGTGTTATTACAGTGAGGATGGGGAGATGTTATTACAGAGGGGATGGGGAGATGTGTTATTACAGAGTGGATGGGGAGATGTGTTATTACAGAGGGGATGGGGAAATGTGTTACTACAGAGGGGATGGGAAGATGTTTTACTACAGAGGAGATGGGGAGATGTGTTATTACAGAGGGGATGGGGAGATGTGTTATTACAGAGGGGATGGGGAGATGTGTTACTACAGAGGGGATGGGGAGATGTGTTACTACAGAGGGGATGGGGAGATGTGTTATTACAGAGGGGATGGGGAGATGTGTTATTACAGAGGAGATGGGGAGATGTGTTATTACAGAGGGGATGGGGAGATGTGTTATTACAGAGGGGATGGGGAGATGTGTTACTACAGAGGAGATGGGGAGATGTGTTATTACAGAGGGGATGGGGAGATGTTATTACAGAGGAGATGGGGAGATGTGTTATTACAGAGGGGATGGGGAGATGTGTTATTACAGAGAGGATGGGGAGATGTGTTATTACAGAGGAGATGGGGAGATGTTTTATTACAGAGGGGATGTGAAGATGTGTTACTACATAGGAGATGGGGAGATGTGTTACGACAGAGGAGATGGGGAGATGTGTTACGACAGAGGAGATGGGGAGATGTGTTACTACAGAGAGGATGGGGAGATGTGTTATTACAGAGGGGATGGGGAGATGTGTTATTACAGAGGGGATGGGGAGATGTGTTATTACAGAGTAGATGGGGAGATGTGTTATTACAGAGGGGATGGGGAGATGTGTTATTACAGAGAGGATGGGAGATGTGTTACTACAGAGAGGATGGGGAGATGTGTTACTACAGAGGAGATGGGGAGATGTGTTATTACAGGGGGGATAGGGAGATGTGTTATTACAGAGGAGATGGGGAGATGTGTTATTACAGGGTGATGGGAAGATGTGTTATTACAGAGGAGATGTGTTACTACAGAGGAGATGGGGAGATGTGTTATTACAGGGGGGATGGGGAGATGTGTTATTACAGAGGGGATGGGGAGATGTCTTATTACGGAGGGGATGGGGAGATGTTATTACGGAAGAGATGGGGAGATGTGTTATTACAGAGGGGATGGGGAGATGTGTTATTACAGAGGAGATGGAGAGATGTGTTATTACAGAGAGGAAGGTGGGATGTGTTATTACAGAGGGGATGGGGAGATGTTAATACTGAGGGGATGGGGAGATGTTTTACTACAGAGGAGATAGGGAGATGTGTTACTACGGAGGAGATGGGGAGATGTGTTATTACGGAGGAGATGGGGAGATGTGTTATTACGGAGAGGATGGGGAGATGTGTTATTACAGAGGTGGTGGGGAGATGTGTTACTACGGAGGAGATGGGGAGATGTGTTATTACGGAGGAGATGGGGAGTTGTGTTATTACGGAGGAGATGGGGAGATGCGGTAATACGGAGGAGATGGGGAGATGTGTTATTTCGGAGGGGACGGGGAGATGTGTTATTACAGAGGGGATGGGGAGATGTTAATACTGAGGGGATGGGGAGATGTTTTACTACAGAGGAGATAGGGAGATGTGTTACTACGGAGGAGATGGGGAGATGTGTTATTACGGAGGAGATGGGGAGATGTGTTATTACAGAGAGGATGGGGGGATGTGTTATTACAGAGGTGGTGGGGAGATGTGTTACTACGGAGGAGATGGGGAGGTGTTATTACGGAGGAGATGGGGAGTTGTGTTATTACGGAGGAGATGGGGAGATGCGGTACTACGGAGGAGACGGGGAGATGTGTTAATACGGAGGGGACGGGGAGATGTGTTATTACAGAGGGGATGGGGAGATGTGTTATTACAGAGAGGACGGGGAGATGTGTTATTACAGAGAGGATGGGGAGATGTGTTAGTACAGAGGGGATGGGGAGATGTGTTATTACAGAGGGGATGGAGAGATGTGTTATTACAGAGGGGATGGGGAGATGTTATTACAGAGGAGATGGGGAGATGTGTTATTACAGAGGGGATGGGGAGATGTGTTATTACAGAGGGGATGGGGAGATGTGTTATTACAGAGGAGATGGGGAGATGTTTTAATACAGAGGGGATGGGAAGATGTGTTACTACATAGGAGATGGGGAGATGTGTTACGACAGAGGAGATGGGGAGATGTGTTATGACAGAGGAGATGGGGAGATGTGTTACTACAGAGAGGATGGGGAGATGTGTTATTACAGAGGGGATGGGGAGATGTGTTATTACAGAGGGGATGGGGAGATGTGTTATTACAGAGGAGATGGGGAGATGTGTTATTACAGAGGGGATGGGGAGATGTTTTATTACATAGGGGATGGGAAGATGTGTTACTACATAGGAGATGGGTAGATGTGTTACGACAGAGGAGATGGGGAGATGTGTTACGACAGAGGAGATGGGGAGATGTGTTACTACAGAGAGGATGGGGAGATGTGTTATTACAGAGGGGATGGGGAGATGTGTTATTACAGAGGGGATGGGGAGATGTGTTATTACAGAGGGGTTGGGGAGATGTGTTATTACAGAGGAGATGGGGAGATGTGTTATTACAGTGAGGATGGGGAGATATGTTATAACAGAGGAGATGGGGAGATGTGTTATTACAGAGGGGATGGGGAGATGTTTTTACAGAGGGGATGGGGAGATGTGTTATTACAGAGGAGATGGAGAGATGTGTTATTACAGAGGGGATAGGGAGATGTGTTATTACAGAGGGGATGGGGAGATGTTACTACAGAGGAGATAGGGAGATGTGTTATTACAGAGGGGATGGGGAGATGTGTTATTACAGAGGAGATGGAGAGATGTGTTATTACAGAGAGGATGGGGAGATGTGTTATTACAGAGGGGATGGGGAGATGTGTTATTACAGAGGAGATGGGGAGATGTGTTATTACAGAGGGGATGGGGAGATGTTATTACAGAGGGGATGGGGAGATGTGTTATTACAGAAGGGATGGGGAGATGTTTTACTACAGAGGAGATGGGGAGATGTGTTATTAGAGAGGGGATGGGTAGATGTGTTATTACAGAGGGGATGGGGACATGTTTTACTACAGAGGAGATGGGGAGATGTGTTACTACAGAGGAGATGGGGAGATGTGTTACTACAGAGGAGATGGGGAGATGTGTTACTACAGAGGAGATGGGGAATTGTGTTATTACAGAGGAGATGGGGAGATGTGTTATTACAGAGGAGATGGGGAGATGTGTTATTACAGAGAGGATGGGGAGATGTGTTATTACAGAGGGGATGGGGAGATGTTAATACAGAGGGGATGGGGAGATGTGTTATTACAGAGGAGATGGAGAGATGTGTTATTACAGAGAGGATGGGGAGATGTGTTATTACAGAGGAGATGGGGAGATGTTTTATTACATAGGGGATGGGAAGATGTGTTACTACATAGGAGATGGGGAGATGTGTTATTACTGAAGTTAGAGGCGTATAGATGTGTTACTACAGAGGACATGGGGAGATGTGTTATTACAGTGAGGATGGGGAGATGTTATTACAGAGGGGATGGGGAGATGTGTTATTACAGAGGGGATGGGGAGATGTGTTATTACAGAGAGGATGGGGAGATGTGTTATTACAGAGGAGATGGGGAGATGTTTTATTACAGAGGGGATGTGAAGATGTGTTACTACATAGGAGATGGGGAGATGTGTTACGACAGAGGAGATGGGGAGATGTGTTACGACAGAGGAGATGGGGAGATGTGTTACTACAGAGAGGATGGGGAGATGTGTTATTACAGAGGGGATGGGGAGATGTGTTATTACAGAGGGGATGGGGAGATGTGTTATTACAGAGGAGATGGGTAGATGTGTTATTACAGAGTAGATGGGGAGATGTGTTATTACAGAGGGGATGGGGAGATGTGTTATTACAGAGAGGATGGGAGATGTGTTACTACAGAGAGGATGGGGAGATGTGTTACTACAGAGGAGATGGGGAGATGTGTTATTACAGGGGGGATGGGGAGATGTGTTATTACAGAGGAGATGTGTTACTACAGAGGAGATGGGGAGATGTGTTATTACAGGGTGATGGGAAGATGTGTTATTACAGAGGAGATGTGTTACTACAGAGGAGATGGGGAGATGTGTTATTACAGGGGGGATGGGGAGATGTGTTATTACAGAGGGGATGGGGAGATGTCTTATTACGGAGGGGATGGGGAGATGTTATTACGGAAGAGATGGGGAGATGTGTTATTACAGAGGGGATGGGGAGATGTGTTATTACAGAGGAGATGGAGAGATGTGTTATTACAGAGAGGAAGGTGGGATGTGTTATTACAAAGGGGAAGGGGAGATGTGTTATTACAGAGGGGATGGGGAGATGTGTTCTTACAGAGGAAATGGAGAGATGTGTTATTACAGAGAGGATGGGGAGATGTGTTATTACAGAGGGGATGGGGAGATGTTAATACTGAGGGGATGGGGAGATGTTTTACTACAGAGGAGATAGGGAGATGTGTTACTACGGAGGAGATGGGGAGATGTGTTATTACGGAGGAGATGGGGAGATGTGTTATTACGGAGAGGATGGGGAGATGTGTTATTACAGAGGTGGTGGGGAGATGTGTTACTACGGAGGAGATTTGGAGATGTGTTATTACGGAGGAGATGGGGAGTTGTGTTATTACGGAGGAGATGGGGAGATGCGGTAATACGGAGGAGATGGGGAGATGTGTTATTTCGGAGGGGACGGGGAGATGTGTTATTACGGAGAGGATGGGGAGATGTGTTATTACAGAGGGGATGGGGAGATGTGTTATTACGGAGAGGATGGGGAGATGTGTTATTACAAAGGGGATGGGGAGATGTGTTATTACAGAGGAGATGGAGAGATGTGTTATTACAGAGGGGATGGGGAGATGTTATTACAGAGGAGATGGGGAGATGTGTTATTACAGAGGGGATGGGGAGATGTGTTATTACAGAGAGGATGGGGAGATGTGTTATTACAGAGGAGATGGGGAGATGTTAATACAGAGGGGATGGGGAGATGTGTTACGACAGAGGAGATGGGGAGATGTGTTATTACAGAGGGGATGGGGAGATGTTATTACAGAGGGGATGGGGAGATGTGTTATTACAGAGGGGATGGGGAGATGTTTTACTACAGAGGAGATGGGGAGATGTGTTATTACAGAGGGGATGGGTAGATGTGTTATTACAGAGGGGATGGGGACATGTTTTACACAGAGGAGATGGGGAGATGTGTTATTACAGAGGAGATAGGGAGATGTGTTACTACAGAGGAGATAGGGAGATGTGTTACTACAGAGGAGATGGGGAATTGTGTTATTACAGAGGAGATGGGGAGATGTGTTATTACAGAGGAGATGTGGAGATGTTTTATTACAGAGGGGATGGGGAGATGTGTTTTTACAGAGGAGATTGGGAGATGTGTTACTACAGAGGAGATGGCGAGATGTGTTATTACAGAGGAGATGGGGAGATGTGTTATTGCAGGGGGGATGGCGAGATGTGTTATTACAGAGGAGATGGGGAGATGTGTTATTACAGAGAGGATGGGGAGATGTGTTATTACAGAGGAGATGGGGAGATGTGTTATTACTGAAGTTAGAGGCGTATAGATGTGTTACTACAGAGGACATGGGGAGATGTGTTATTACAGTGAGGATGGGGAGATGTTATTACAGAGGGGATGGGGAGATGTGTTATTACAGAGGGGATGGGGAGATGTGTTATTACAGAGAGGATGGGGAGATGTGTTATTACAGAGGAGATGGGGAGATGTTTTATTACAGAGGGGATGTGAAGATGTGTTACTACATAGGAGATGGGGAGATGTGTTACGACAGAGGAGATGGGGAGATGTGTTACGACAGAGGAGATGGGGAGATGTGTTACTACAGAGAGGATGGGGAGATGTGTTATTACAGAGGGGATGGGGAGATGTGTTATTACAGAGGGGATGGGGAGATGTGTTATTACAGAGGAGATGGGTAGATGTGTTATTACAGAGTAGATGGGGAGATGTGTTATTACAGAGGGGATGGGGAGATGTGTTATTACAGAGAGGATGGGAGATGTGTTACTACAGAGAGGATGGGGAGATGTGTTACTACAGAGGAGATGGGGAGATGTGTTATTACAGGGGGGATGGGGAGATGTGTTATTACAGAGGAGATGTGTTACTACAGAGGAGATGGGGAGATGTGTTATTACAGGGTGATGGGAAGATGTGTTATTACAGAGGAGATGTGTTACTACAGAGGAGATGGGGAGATGTGTTATTACAGGGGGGATGGGGAGATGTGTTATTACAGAGGGGATGGGGAGATGTCTTATTACGGAGGGGATGGGGAGATGTTATTACGGAAGAGATGGGGAGATGTGTTATTACAGAGGGGATGGGGAGATGTGTTATTACAGAGGAGATGGAGAGATGTGTTATTACAGAGAGGAAGGTGGGATGTGTTATTACAAAGGGGAAGGGGAGATGTGTTATTACAGAGGGGATGGGGAGATGTGTTCTTACAGAGGAAATGGAGAGATGTGTTATTACAGAGAGGATGGGGAGATGTGTTATTACAGAGGGGATGGGGAGATGTTAATACTGAGGGGATGGGGAGATGTTTTACTACAGAGGAGATAGGGAGATGTGTTACTACGGAGGAGATGGGGAGATGTGTTATTACGGAGGAGATGGGGAGATGTGTTATTACGGAGAGGATGGGGAGATGTGTTATTACAGAGGTGGTGGGGAGATGTGTTACTACGGAGGAGATTTGGAGATGTGTTATTACGGAGGAGATGGGGAGTTGTGTTATTACGGAGGAGATGGGGAGATGCGGTAATACGGAGGAGATGGGGAGATGTGTTATTTCGGAGGGGACGGGGAGATGTGTTATTACGGAGAGGATGGGGAGATGTGTTATTACAGAGGGGATGGGGAGATGTGTTATTACAGAGAGGATGGGGAGATGTGTTATTACAAAGGGGATGGGGAGATGTGTTATTACAGAGGAGATGGAGAGATGTGTTATTACAGAGGGGATGGGGAGATGTTATTACAGAGGAGATGGGGAGATGTGTTATTACAGAGGGGATGGGGAGATGTGTTATTACAGAGAGGATGGGGAGATGTGTTATTACAGAGGAGATGGGGAGATGTTAATACAGAGGGGATGGGGAGATGTGTTACGACAGAGGAGATGGGGAGATGTGTTATTACAGAGGGGATGGGGAGATGTTATTACAGAGGGGATGGGGAGATGTGTTATTACAGAGGGGATGGGGAGATGTTTTACTACAGAGGAGATGGGGAGATGTGTTATTACAGAGGGGATGGGTAGATGTGTTATTACAGAGGGGATGGGGACATGTTTTACTACAGAGGAGATGGGGAGATGTGTTATTACAGAGGAGATAGGGAGATGTGTTACTACAGAGGAGATAGGGAGATGTGTTACTACAGAGGAGATGGGGAATTGTGTTATTACAGAGGAGATGGGGAGATGTGTTATTACAGAGGAGATGGGGAGATGTTTTATTACAGAGGGGATGGGGAGATGTGTTTTTACAGAGGAGATTGGGAGATGTGTTACTACAGAGGAGATGGCGAGATGTGTTATTACAGAGGAGATGGGGAGATGTGTTATTGCAGGGGGGATGGCGAGATGTGTTATTACAGAGGAGATGGGGAGATGTGTTATTACAGAGAGGATGGGGAGATGTGTTATTACAGAGGAGATGGGGAGATGTGTTATTACTGAAGTTAGAGGCGTATAGATGTGTTACTACAGAGGACATGGGGAGATGTGTTATTACAGTGAGGATGGGGAGATGTTATTACAGAGGGGATGGGGAGATGTGTTATTACAGAGGGGATGGGGAGATGTGTTATTACAGAGAGGATGGGGAGATGTGTTATTACAGAGGAGATGGGGAGATGTTTTATTACAGAGGGGATGTGAAGATGTGTTACTACATAGGAGATGGGGAGATGTGTTACGACAGAGGAGATGGGGAGATGTGTTACGACAGAGGAGATGGGGAGATGTGTTACTACAGAGAGGATGGGGAGATGTGTTATTACAGAGGGGATGGGGAGATGTGTTATTACAGAGGGGATGGGGAGATGTGTTATTACAGAGGAGATGGGTAGATGTGTTATTACAGAGTAGATGGGGAGATGTGTTATTACAGAGGGGATGGGGAGATGTGTTATTACAGAGAGGATGGGAGATGTGTTACTACAGAGAGGATGGGGAGATGTGTTACTACAGAGGAGATGGGGAGATGTGTTATTACAGGGGGGATGGGGAGATGTGTTATTACAGAGGAGATGTGTTACTACAGAGGAGATGGGGAGATGTGTTATTACAGGGTGATGGGAAGATGTGTTATTACAGAGGAGATGTGTTACTACAGAGGAGATGGGGAGATGTGTTATTACAGGGGGGATGGGGAGATGTGTTATTACAGAGGGGATGGGGAGATGTCTTATTACGGAGGGGATGGGGAGATGTTATTACGGAAGAGATGGGGAGATGTGTTATTACAGAGGGGATGGGGAGATGTGTTATTACAGAGGAGATGGAGAGATGTGTTATTACAGAGAGGAAGGTGGGATGTGTTATTACAGAGGGGAAGGGGAGATGTGTTATTACAGAGGGGATGGGGAGATGTGTTCTTACAGAGGAAATGGAGAGATGTGTTATTACAGAGAGGATGGGGAGATGTGTTATTACAGAGGGGATGGGGAGATGTTAATACTGAGGGGATGGGGAGATGTTTTACTACAGAGGAGATAGGGAGATGTGTTACTACGGAGGAGATGGGGAGATGTGTTATTACGGAGGAGATGGGGAGATGTGTTATTACGGAGAGGATGGGGAGATGTGTTATTACAGAGGTGGTGGGGAGATGTGTTACTACGGAGGAGATTTGGAGATGTGTTATTACGGAGGAGATGGGGAGTTGTGTTATTACGGAGGAGATGGGGAGATGCGGTAATACGGAGGAGATGGGGAGATGTGTTATTTCGGAGGGGACGGGGAGATGTGTTATTACGGAGAGGATGGGGAGATGTGTTATTACAGAGGGGATGGGGAGATGTGTTATTACAGAGAGGATGGGGAGATGTGTTATTACAAAGGGGATGGGGAGATGTGTTATTACAGAGGAGATGGAGAGATGTGTTATTACAGAGGGGATGGGGAGATGTTATTACAGAGGAGATGGGGAGATGTGTTATTACAGAGGGGATGGGGAGATGTGTTATTACAGAGAGGATGGGGAGATGTGTTATTACAGAGGAGATGGGGAGATGTTAATACAGAGGGGATGGGGAGATGTGTTACGACAGAGGAGATGGGGAGATGTGTTATTACAGAGGGGATGGGGAGATGTTATTACAGAGGGGATGGGGAGATGTGTTATTACAGAGGGGATGGGGAGATGTTTTACTACAGAGGAGATGGGGAGATGTGTTATTACAGAGGGGATGGGTAGATGTGTTATTACAGAGGGGATGGGGACATGTTTTACTACAGAGGAGATGGGGAGATGTGTTATTACAGAGGAGATAGGGAGATGTGTTACTACAGAGGAGATAGGGAGATGTGTTACTACAGAGGAGATGGGGAATTGTGTTATTACAGAGGAGATGGGGAGATGTGTTATTACAGAGGAGATGGGGAGATGTTTTATTACAGAGGGGATGGGGAGATGTGTTTTTACAGAGGAGATTGGGAGATGTGTTACTACAGAGGAGATGGCGAGATGTGTTATTACAGAGGAGATGGGGAGATGTGTTATTGCAGGGGGGATGGCGAGATGTGTTATTACAGAGGAGATGGGGAGATGTGTTATTACAGAGAGGATGGGGAGATGTGTTATTACAGAGGAGATGGGGAGATGTGTTATTACTGAAGTTAGAGGCGTATAGATGTGTTACTACAGAGGACATGGGGAGATGTGTTATTACAGTGAGGATGGGGAGATGTTATTACAGAGGGGATGGGGAGATGTGTTATTACAGAGGGGATGGGGAGATGTGTTATTACAGAGAGGATGGGGAGATGTGTTATTACAGAGGAGATGGGGAGATGTTTTATTACAGAGGGGATGTGAAGATGTGTTACTACATAGGAGATGGGGAGATGTGTTACGACAGAGGAGATGGGGAGATGTGTTACGACAGAGGAGATGGGGAGATGTGTTACTACAGAGAGGATGGGGAGATGTGTTATTACAGAGGGGATGGGGAGATGTGTTATTACAGAGGGGATGGGGAGATGTGTTATTACAGAGGAGATGGGTAGATGTGTTATTACAGAGTAGATGGGGAGATGTGTTATTACAGAGGGGATGGGGAGATGTGTTATTACAGAGAGGATGGGAGATGTGTTACTACAGAGAGGATGGGGAGATGTGTTACTACAGAGGAGATGGGGAGATGTGTTATTACAGGGGGGATGGGGAGATGTGTTATTACAGAGGAGATGTGTTACTACAGAGGAGATGGGGAGATGTGTTATTACAGGGTGATGGGAAGATGTGTTATTACAGAGGAGATGTGTTACTACAGAGGAGATGGGGAGATGTGTTATTACAGGGGGGATGGGGAGATGTGTTATTACAGAGGGGATGGGGAGATGTCTTATTACGGAGGGGATGGGGAGATGTTATTACGGAAGAGATGGGGAGATGTGTTATTACAGAGGGGATGGGGAGATGTGTTATTACAGAGGAGATGGAGAGATGTGTTATTACAGAGAGGAAGGTGGGATGTGTTATTACAGAGGGGAAGGGGAGATGTGTTATTACAGAGGGGATGGGGAGATGTGTTCTTACAGAGGAAATGGAGAGATGTGTTATTACAGAGAGGATGGGGAGATGTGTTATTACAGAGGGGATGGGGAGATGTTAATACTGAGGGGATGGGGAGATGTTTTACTACAGAGGAGATAGGGAGATGTGTTACTACGGAGGAGATGGGGAGATGTGTTATTACGGAGGAGATGGGGAGATGTGTTATTACGGAGAGGATGGGGAGATGTGTTATTACAGAGGTGGTGGGGAGATGTGTTACTACGGAGGAGATTTGGAGATGTGTTATTACGGAGGAGATGGGGAGTTGTGTTATTACGGAGGAGATGGGGAGATGCGGTAATACGGAGGAGATGGGGAGATGTGTTATTTCGGAGGGGACGGGGAGATGTGTTATTACGGAGAGGATGGGGAGATGTGTTATTACAGAGGGGATGGGGAGATGTGTTATTACAGAGAGGATGGGGAGATGTGTTATTACAAAGGGGATGGGGAGATGTGTTATTACAGAGGAGATGGAGAGATGTGTTATTACAGAGGGGATGGGGAGATGTTATTACAGAGGAGATGGGGAGATGTGTTATTACAGAGGGGATGGGGAGATGTGTTATTACAGAGAGGATGGGGAGATGTGTTATTACAGAGGAGATGGGGAGATGTTTTAATACAGAGGGGATGGGAAGATGTGTTACTACATAGGAGATGGGGAGATGTGTTACGACAGAGGAGATGGGGAGATGTGTTACGACAGAGGAGATGGGGAGATGTGTCACTACAGAGAGGATGGGGAGATGTGTTATTACAGAGGGGATGGGGAGATGTGTTATTACAGAGGGGATGGGGAGATGTGTTATTACAGAGGAGATGGGGAGATGTGTTATTACAGAGGGGATGGGGAGATGTGTTACTACAGAGGGAATGGGGAGATGTGTTACTACAGAGGAGATGGGTAGATGTGTTACTACAGAGGAGATGGGTAGATGTGTTATTACAGAGGGGATGGGGAGATGTGTTATTGCAGAGGGGATAGGGAGATGTGTTATTATAGTGAGGATGGGGAGATGTTATTACAGAGGGGATGGGGAGATGTGTTACAACAGAGGAGATGGGGAGATGTGTTATTACAGAGGGGATGGCTAGATGTGTTATTACAGAGGGGATGGGGAGATGTTTTACTACAGAGGAGATGGGGAGATGTGTTATTACAGAGGAGATGGGGAGATGTGTTACTACAGAGGAGATGGGGAATTGTGTTATTACAGAGGAGATGGGGAGATGTGTTATTATAGAGGAGATGGGGAGATGTGTTATTACAGAGAGGATGGGGAGATGTGTTATTACAGAGGGGATGGGGAGATGTGTTATTACAGAAGTTAGAGGCGTATAGATGTGTTACTACAGAGGACATGGGGAGATGTGTTATTACAGGGGGGATGGGGAGATGTGTTATTACAGAGGAGATGGGGAGATGTGTTACTACAGAGGAGATGGGGAGATGTGTTATTACAGAGGAGATGGGGAGATGTGTTATTACAGAGAGGATGGGGAGATGTGTTATTACAGAGGGGATGGGGAGATGTGTTATTACAGAAGTTAGAGGCATATAGATGTGTTACTACAGAGGGGATAGGGAGATGTGTTATTACAGAGGGAATGGGGAGATGTGTTATTACAGAGGGGATGGGGAGATGTGTTATTACAGAGGGGATGGGGAGATGTGTTATTACAGAGGAGATGGGGAGATGTGTTATTACAGAGGGGATAGCGAGATGTGTTATTATAGTGAGGATGGGGAGATGTTATTACAGAGGGGATGGGGAGATGTGTTATTACAGAGTGGATGGGGAGATGTGGTATTACAGAGGGGATGGGGAAATGTGTTATTACAGAGGGGATGGGGAGATGTTTTACTACAGAGGAGATGGGGAGATGTGTTATTACAGAGGGGATGGGGAGATGTGTTATTACAGAGGGGATGGGGAGATGTGTTACTACAGAGGGGATGGGGAGATGTGTTACTACAGAGGGGATGGGGAGATGTGTTATTACAGAGGGGATGGGGAGATGTGTTATTACAGAGGTGGTGGGGAGATGTGTTACTACGGAGGAGATGGGAGATGTGTTATTACGGAGGAGATGGGGAGTTGTGTTATTACGGAGGAGATGGGGAGATGCGGTAATACGGAGGAGATGGGGAGATGTGTTATTTCGGAGGGGACGGGGAGATGTGTTATTACGGAGAGGATGGGGAGATGTGTTATTACGGAGGGGATGGGGAGATGTGTTATTATAGAGAGGATGGGGAGATGTGTTATTACAAAGGGGATGGGGAGATGTGTTATTACAGAGGAGATGGAGAGATGTGTTATTACAGAGGGGATGGGGAGATGTGTTATTACAGAGGGGATGGGGAGATGTGTTCTTACAGAGGAAATGGAGAGATGTGTTATTACAGAGAGGATGGGGAGATGTGTTATTACAGAGGGGATGGGGAGATGTTAATACTGAGGGGATGGGGAGATGTTTTACTACAGAGGAGATAGAGAGATGTGTTACTACGGAGGAGATGGGGAGATGTGTTATTACGGAGGAGATGGGGAGATGTGTTATTACAGAGGTGGTGGGGAGATGTGTTACTACGGAGGAGATGGGGAGATGTGTTATTACGGAGGAGATGGGGAGTTGTGTTATTACGGAGGAGATGGGGAGATGCGGTAATACGGAGGAGATGGGGAGATGTGTTATTTCGGAGGAGATGGGGAGATGTGTTATTTCGGAGGGGACGGGGAGATGTGTTATTACGGAGAGGATGGGGAGATGTGTTATTACAGAGGGGATGGGGAGATGTGTTATTACAGAGAGGATGGGGAGATGTGTTATTACAGAGGGGATGGGGAGATGTGTTATTACAGAGGAGATGGAGAGATGTGTTATTACAGAGGGGATGGGGAGATGTTATTACAGAGGAGATGGGGAGATGTGTTATTACAGAGGGGATGGGGAGATGTGTTATTACAGAGAGGATGGGGAGATGTGTTATTACAGAGGAGATGGGGAGATGTTTTAATACAGAGGGGATGGGAAGATGTGTTACTACATAGGAGATGGGGAGATGTGTTAAGACAGAGGAGATGGGGAGATGTGTTACGACAGAGGAGATGGGGAGATGTGTTACTACAGAGAGGATGGGGAGATGTGTTATTACAGAGGGGATGGGGAGATGTGTTATTACAGAGGGGATGGGGAGATGTGTTATTACAGAGGAGATGGGGAGATGTGTTATTACAGAGGGGATGGGGAGATGTGTTACTACAGAGGGAATGGGGAGATGTGTTACTACAGAGGAGATGGGTAGATGTGTTATTACAGAGGGGATGGGGAGATGTGTTATTACAGAGGGGATAGGGAGATGTGTTATTACAGTGAGGATGGGGAGATGTTATTACAGAGGGGATGGGGAGATGTGTTACAACAGAGAAGATGGGGAGATGTGTTATTACAGAGGGGATGGGGAGATGTGTTATTACAGAGGGGATGGGGAGATGTTTTACTACAGAGGAGATGGGGAGATGTGTTATTACAGAGGAGATAGGGAGATGTGTTACTACAGAGGAGATGGGGAATTGTGTTATTACAGAGGAGATGGGGAGATGTGTTATTACAGAGGAGATGGGGAGATGTGTTATTACAGAGAGGATGGGGAGATGTGTTATTACAGAGGGGATGGGGAGATGTGTTATTACAGAAGTTAGAGGCGTATAGATGTGTTACTACAGAGGACATGGGGAGATGTGTTATTACAGGGGGGATGGGGAGATGTGTTATTACAGGGGGGATGGGGAGATTTGTTATTACAGAGGAGATTGGGAGATGTGTTACTACAGAGGAGTTGGGGAGATGTGTTATTACAGAGGAGATGGGGAGATGTGTTATTACAGAGAGGATGGGGAGATGTGTTATTACAGAGGGGATGGGGAGATGTGTTATTACAGAAGTTAGAGGCATATAGATGTGTTACTACAGAGGGGATAGGGAGATGTGTTATTACAGAGGGAATGGGGAGATGTGTTATTACAGAGGGGATGGGGAGATGTGTTATTACAGAGGGGATGGGGAGATGTGTTATTACAGAGGAGATGGGGAGATGTGTTATTACAGAGGGGATAGGGAAATGTGTTATTATAGTGAGGATGGGGAGATGTTATTACAGGGGGGATGGGGAGATGTGTTATTACAGAGTGGATGGGGAGATGTGGTATTACAGAGGGGATGGGGAAATGTGTTATTACAGAGGGGATGGGGAGATGTTTTACTACAGAGGAGATGGGGAGATGTGTTATTACAGAGGGGATGGGGAGATGTGTTATTACAGAGGGGATGGGGAGATGTGTTACTACAGAGGGGATGGGGAGATGTGTTACTACAGAGGGGATGGGGAGATGTGTTATTACAGAGGGGATGGGGAGATGTGTTATTACAGAGGGGATGGGGAGATGTGTTATTACAGTGAGGATGGGGAGATGTGTTACTACAGAGGAGATGGGGAGATGTGTTATTACAGAGGGGATAGGGAGATGTGTTATTACAGAGGGAATGGGGAGATGTTATTACAGAGGGGATTGGGAGATGTGTTATTACAGAGGGGATGGGGAGATGTGTTATTACAGAGGGGATGGGGAGATGTGTTATTACAGAGGAGATGGGGAGATGTGTTATTACAGAGGGGATAGGGAGATGTGTTATTACAGTGAGGATGGGGAGATGTTATTACAGAGGGGATGGGGAGATGTGTTATTACAGAGTGGATGGGGAGATGTGTTATTACAGAGGGGATGGGGAAATGTGTTATTACAGAGGGGATGGGAAGATGTTTTACTACAGAGGAGATGGGGAGATGTGTTATTACAGAGGGGATGGGGAGATGTGTTATTACAGAGGGGATGGGGAGATGTGTTACTACAGAGGGGATGGGGAGATGTGTTACTACAGAGGGGATGGGGAGATGTGTTATTACAGAGGGGATGGGGAGATGTGTTATTACAGAGGAGATGGGGAGATGTGTTATTACAGAGGGGATGGGGAGATGTGTTATTACAGAGGGGATGGGGAGATGTGTTACTACAGAGGAGATGGGGAGATGTGTTATTACAGAGGGGATGGGGAGATGTGTTATTACAGAGGAGATGGGGAGATGTTTTAATACAGAGGGGATGGGAAGATGTGTTACTACATAGGAGATGGGGAGATGTGTTACGACAGAGGAGATGGGGAGATGTGTTACGACAGAGGAGATGGGGAGATGTGTCACTACAGAGAGGATGGGGAGATGTGTTATTACAGAGGGGATGGGGAGATGTGTTATTACAGAGGGGATGGGGAGATGTGTTATTACAGAGGAGATGGGGAGATGTGTTATTACAGAGGGGATGGGGAGATGTGTTACTACAGAGGGAATGGGGAGATGTGTTACTACAGAGGAGATGGGTAGATGTGTTACTACAGAGGAGATGGGTAGATGTGTTATTACAGAGGGGATGGGGAGATGTGTTATTGCAGAGGGGATAGGGAGATGTGTTATTATAGTGAGGATGGGGAGATGTTATTACAGAGGGGATGGGGAGATGTGTTACAACAGAGGAGATGGGGAGATGTGTTATTACAGAGGGGATGGCTAGATGTGTTATTACAGAGGGGATGGGGAGATGTTTTACTACAGAGGAGATGGGGAGATGTGTTATTACAGAGGAGATGGGGAGATGTGTTACTACAGAGGAGATGGGGAATTGTGTTATTACAGAGGAGATGGGGAGATGTGTTATTATAGAGGAGATGGGGAGATGTGTTATTACAGAGAGGATGGGGAGATGTGTTATTACAGAGGGGATGGGGAGATGTGTTATTACAGAAGTTAGAGGCGTATAGATGTGTTACTACAGAGGACATGGGGAGATGTGTTATTACAGGGGGGATGGGGAGATGTGTTATTACAGAGGAGATGGGGAGATGTGTTACTACAGAGGAGATGGGGAGATGTGTTATTACAGAGGAGATGGGGAGATGTGTTATTACAGAGAGGATGGGGAGATGTGTTATTACAGAGGGGATGGGGAGATGTGTTATTACAGAAGTTAGAGGCATATAGATGTGTTACTACAGAGGGGATAGGGAGATGTGTTATTACAGAGGGAATGGGGAGATGTGTTATTACAGAGGGGATGGGGAGATGTGTTATTACAGAGGGGATGGGGAGATGTGTTATTACAGAGGAGATGGGGAGATGTGTTATTACAGAGGGGATAGCGAGATGTGTTATTATAGTGAGGATGGGGAGATGTTATTACAGAGGGGATGGGGAGATGTGTTATTACAGAGTGGATGGGGAGATGTGGTATTACAGAGGGGATGGGGAAATGTGTTATTACAGAGGGGATGGGGAGATGTTTTACTACAGAGGAGATGGGGAGATGTGTTATTACAGAGGGGATGGGGAGATGTGTTATTACAGAGGGGATGGGGAGATGTGTTACTACAGAGGGGATGGGGAGATGTGTTACTACAGAGGGGATGGGGAGATGTGTTATTACAGAGGGGATGGGGAGATGTGTTATTACAGAGGTGGTGGGGAGATGTGTTACTACGGAGGAGATGGGAGATGTGTTATTACGGAGGAGATGGGGAGTTGTGTTATTACGGAGGAGATGGGGAGATGCGGTAATACGGAGGAGATGGGGAGATGTGTTATTTCGGAGGGGACGGGGAGATGTGTTATTACGGAGAGGATGGGGAGATGTGTTATTACGGAGGGGATGGGGAGATGTGTTATTATAGAGAGGATGGGGAGATGTGTTATTACAAAGGGGATGGGGAGATGTGTTATTACAGAGGAGATGGAGAGATGTGTTATTACAGAGGGGATGGGGAGATGTGTTATTACAGAGGGGATGGGGAGATGTGTTCTTACAGAGGAAATGGAGAGATGTGTTATTACAGAGAGGATGGGGAGATGTGTTATTACAGAGGGGATGGGGAGATGTTAATACTGAGGGGATGGGGAGATGTTTTACTACAGAGGAGATAGAGAGATGTGTTACTACGGAGGAGATGGGGAGATGTGTTATTACGGAGGAGATGGGGAGATGTGTTATTACAGAGAGGATGGGGAGATGTGTTATTACAGAGGTGGTGGGGAGATGTGTTACTACGGAGGAGATGGGGAGATGTGTTATTACGGAGGAGATGGGGAGTTGTGTTATTACGGAGGAGATGGGGAGATGCGGTAATACGGAGGAGATGGGGAGATGTGTTATTTCGGAGGGGACGGGGAGATGTGTTATTACGGAGAGGATGGGGAGATGTGTTATTACAGAGGGGATGGGGAGATGTGTTATTACAGAGAGGATGGGGAGATGTGTTATTACAGAGGGGATGGGGAGATGTGTTATTACAGAGGAGATGGAGAGATGTGTTATTACAGAGGGGATGGGGAGATGTTATTACAGAGGAGATGGGGAGATGTGTTATTACAGAGGGGATGGGGAGATGTGTTATTACAGAGAGGATGGGGAGATGTGTTATTACAGAGGAGATGGGGAGATGTTTTAATACAGAGGGGATGGGAAGATGTGTTACTACATAGGAGATGGGGAGATGTGTTAAGACAGAGGAGATGGGGAGATGTGTTACGACAGAGGAGATGGGGAGATGTGTTACTACAGAGAGGATGGGGAGATGTGTTATTACAGAGGGGATGGGGAGATGTGTTATTACAGAGGGGATGGGGAGATGTGTTATTACAGAGGAGATGGGGAGATGTGTTATTACAGAGGGGATGGGGAGATGTGTTACTACAGAGGGAATGGGGAGATGTGTTACTACAGAGGAGATGGGTAGATGTGTTATTACAGAGGGGATGGGGAGATGTGTTATTACAGAGGGGATAGGGAGATGTGTTATTACAGTGAGGATGGGGAGATGTTATTACAGAGGGGATGGGGAGATGTGTTACAACAGAGAAGATGGGGAGATGTGTTATTACAGAGGGGATGGGGAGATGTGTTATTACAGAGGGGATGGGGAGATGTTTTACTACAGAGGAGATGGGGAGATGTGTTATTACAGAGGAGATAGGGAGATGTGTTACTACAGAGGAGATGGGGAATTGTGTTATTACAGAGGAGATGGGGAGATGTGTTATTACAGAGGAGATGGGGAGATGTGTTATTACAGAGAGGATGGGGAGATGTGTTATTACAGAGGGGATGGGGAGATGTGTTATTACAGAAGTTAGAGGCGTATAGATGTGTTACTACAGAGGACATGGGGAGATGTGTTATTACAGGGGGGATGGGGAGATGTGTTATTACAGGGGGGATGGGGAGATTTGTTATTACAGAGGAGATTGGGAGATGTGTTACTACAGAGGAGTTGGGGAGATGTGTTATTACAGAGGAGATGGGGAGATGTGTTATTACAGAGAGGATGGGGAGATGTGTTATTACAGAGGGGATGGGGAGATGTGTTATTACAGAAGTTAGAGGCATATAGATGTGTTACTACAGAGGGGATAGGGAGATGTGTTATTACAGAGGGAATGGGGAGATGTGTTATTACAGAGGGGATGGGGAGATGTGTTATTACAGAGGGGATGGGGAGATGTGTTATTACAGAGGAGATGGGGAGATGTGTTATTACAGAGGGGATAGGGAAATGTGTTATTATAGTGAGGATGGGGAGATGTTATTACAGGGGGGATGGGGAGATGTGTTATTACAGAGTGGATGGGGAGATGTGGTATTACAGAGGGGATGGGGAAATGTGTTATTACAGAGGGGATGGGGAGATGTTTTACTACAGAGGAGATGGGGAGATGTGTTATTACAGAGGGGATGGGGAGATGTGTTATTACAGAGGGGATGGGGAGATGTGTTACTACAGAGGGGATGGGGAGATGTGTTACTACAGAGGGGATGGGGAGATGTGTTATTACAGAGGGGATGGGGAGATGTGTTATTACAGAGGGGATGGGGAGATGTGTTATTACAGTGAGGATGGGGAGATGTGTTACTACAGAGGAGATGGGGAGATGTGTTATTACAGAGGGGATAGGGAGATGTGTTATTACAGAGGGAATGGGGAGATGTTATTACAGAGGGGATTGGGAGATGTGTTATTACAGAGGGGATGGGGAGATGTGTTATTACAGAGGGGATGGGGAGATGTGTTATTACAGAGGAGATGGGGAGATGTGTTATTACAGAGGGGATAGGGAGATGTGTTATTACAGTGAGGATGGGGAGATGTTATTACAGAGGGGATGGGGAGATGTGTTATTACAGAGTGGATGGGGAGATGTGTTATTACAGAGGGGATGGGGAAATGTGTTATTACAGAGGGGATGGGAAGATGTTTTACTACAGAGGAGATGGGGAGATGTGTTATTACAGAGGGGATGGGGAGATGTGTTATTACAGAGGGGATGGGGAGATGTGTTACTACAGAGGGGATGGGGAGATGTGTTACTACAGAGGGGATGGGGAGATGTGTTATTACAGAGGGGATGGGGAGATGTGTTATTACAGAGGAGATGGGGAGATGTGTTATTACAGAGGGGATGGGGAGATGTGTTATTACAGAGGGGATGGGGAGATGTGTTACTACAGAGGAGATGGGGAGATGTGTTATTACAGAGGGGATGGGGAGATGTGTTATTACAGAGGAGATGGGGAGATGTTTTAATACAGAGGGGATGGGAAGATGTGTTACTACATAGGAGATGGGGAGATGTGTTACGACAGAGGAGATGGGGAGATGTGTTATGACAGAGGAGATGGGGAGATGTGTTACTACAGAGAGGATGGGGAGATGTGTTATTACAGAGGGGATGGGGAGATGTGTTATTACAGAGGGGATGGGGAGATGTGTTATTACAGAGGAGATGGGGAGATGTGTTATTACAGAGGGGATGGGGAGATGTTTTATTACATAGGGGATGGGAAGATGTGTTACTACATAGGAGATGGGTAGATGTGTTACGACAGAGGAGATGGGGAGATGTGTTACGACAGAGGAGATGGGGAGATGTGTTACTACAGAGAGGATGGGGAGATTTGTTATTACAGAGGGGATGGGGAGATGTGTTATTACAGAGGGGATGGGGAGATGTGTTATTACAGAGGGGTTGGATAGATGTGTTATTACAGAGGAGATGGGGAGATGTGTTATTACAGTGAGGATGGGGAGATGTGTTATAACAGAGGAGATGGGGAGATGTGTTATTACAGAGGGGATGGGGAGATGTTTTTACAGAGGGGATGGGGAGATGTGTTATTACAGAGGAGATGGAGAGATGTGTTATTACAGAGGGGATGGGGAGATGTTTTACTACAGAGGAGATGGGGAGATGTGTTATTACAGAGGGGATGGGGAGATGTGTTATTACAGAGGGGATGGGGAGATGTGTTACTACAGAGGGGATGGGGAGATGTGTTACTACAGAGGGGATGGGGAGATGTGTTATTACAGAGGGGATGGGGAGATGTGTTATTACAGAGGGGATGGGGAGATGTGTTATTACAGTGAGGATGGGGAGATGTGTTACTACAGAGGAGATGGGGAGATGTGTTATTACAGAGGGGATAGGGAGATGTGTTATTACAGAGGGAATGGGGAGATGTTATTACAGAGGGGATTGGGAGATGTGTTATTACAGAGGGGATGGGGAGATGTGTTATTACAGAGGGGATGGGGAGATGTGTTATTACAGAGGAGATGGGGAGATGTGTTATTACAGAGGGGATAGGGAGATGTGTTATTACAGTGAGGATGGGGAGATGTTATTACAGAGGGGATGGGGAGATGTGTTATTACAGAGTGGATGGGGAGATGTGTTATTACAGAGGGGATGGGGAAATGTGTTATTACAGAGGGGATGGGAAGATGTTTTACTACAGAGGAGATGGGGAGATGTGTTATTACAGAGGGGATGGGGAGATGTGTTATTACAGAGGGGATGGGGAGATGTGTTACTACAGAGGGGATGGGGAGATGTGTTACTACAGAGGGGATGGGGAGATGTGTTATTACAGAGGGGATGGGGAGATGTGTTATTACAGAGGAGATGGGGAGATGTGTTATTACAGAGGGGATGGGGAGATGTGTTATTACAGAGGGGATGGGGAGATGTGTTACTACAGAGGAGATGGGGAGATGTGTTATTACAGAGGGGATGGGGAGATGTGTTATTACAGAGGAGATGGGGAGATGTTTTAATACAGAGGGGATGGGAAGATGTGTTACTACATAGGAGATGGGGAGATGTGTTACGACAGAGGAGATGGGGAGATGTGTTATGACAGAGGAGATGGGGAGATGTGTTACTACAGAGAGGATGGGGAGATGTGTTATTACAGAGGGGATGGGGAGATGTGTTATTACAGAGGGGATGGGGAGATGTTTTACTACAGAGGAGATGGGGAGATGTGTTATTACAGAGGAGATAGGGAGATGTGTTACTACAGAGGAGATGGGGAATTGTGTTATTACAGAGGAGATGGGGAGATGTGTTATTACAGAGGAGATGGGGAGATGTGTTATTACAGAGAGGATGGGGAGATGTGTTATTACAGAGGGGATGGGGAGATGTGTTATTACAGAAGTTAGAGGCGTATAGATGTGTTACTACAGAGGACATGGGGAGATGTGTTATTACAGGGGGGATGGGGAGATGTGTTATTACAGGGGGGATGGGGAGATTTGTTATTACAGAGGAGATTGGGAGATGTGTTACTACAGAGGAGTTGGGGAGATGTGTTATTACAGAGGAGATGGGGAGATGTGTTATTACAGAGAGGATGGGGAGATGTGTTATTACAGAGGGGATGGGGAGATGTGTTATTACAGAAGTTAGAGGCATATAGATGTGTTACTACAGAGGGGATAGGGAGATGTGTTATTACAGAGGGAATGGGGAGATGTGTTATTACAGAGGGGATGGGGAGATGTGTTATTACAGAGGGGATGGGGAGATGTGTTATTACAGAGGAGATGGGGAGATGTGTTATTACAGAGGGGATAGGGAAATGTGTTATTATAGTGAGGATGGGGAGATGTTATTACAGGGGGGATGGGGAGATGTGTTATTACAGAGTGGATGGGGAGATGTGGTATTACAGAGGGGATGGGGAAATGTGTTATTACAGAGGGGATGGGGAGATGTTTTACTACAGAGGAGATGGGGAGATGTGTTATTACAGAGGGGATGGGGAGATGTGTTATTACAGAGGGGATGGGGAGATGTGTTACTACAGAGGGGATGGGGAGATGTGTTACTACAGAGGGGATGGGGAGATGTGTTATTACAGAGGGGATGGGGAGATGTGTTATTACAGAGGGGATGGGGAGATGTGTTATTACAGTGAGGATGGGGAGATGTGTTACTACAGAGGAGATGGGGAGATGTGTTATTACAGAGGGGATAGGGAGATGTGTTATTACAGAGGGAATGGGGAGATGTTATTACAGAGGGGATTGGGAGATGTGTTATTACAGAGGGGATGGGGAGATGTGTTATTACAGAGGGGATGGGGAGATGTGTTATTACAGAGGAGATGGGGAGATGTGTTATTACAGAGGGGATAGGGAGATGTGTTATTACAGTGAGGATGGGGAGATGTTATTACAGAGGGGATGGGGAGATGTGTTATTACAGAGTGGATGGGGAGATGTGTTATTACAGAGGGGATGGGGAAATGTGTTATTACAGAGGGGATGGGAAGATGTTTTACTACAGAGGAGATGGGGAGATGTGTTATTACAGAGGGGATGGGGAGATGTGTTATTACAGAGGGGATGGGGAGATGTGTTACTACAGAGGGGATGGGGAGATGTGTTACTACAGAGGGGATGGGGAGATGTGTTATTACAGAGGGGATGGGGAGATGTGTTATTACAGAGGAGATGGGGAGATGTGTTATTACAGAGGGGATGGGGAGATGTGTTATTACAGAGGGGATGGGGAGATGTGTTACTACAGAGGAGATGGGGAGATGTGTTATTACAGAGGGGATGGGGAGATGTGTTATTACAGAGGAGATGGGGAGATGTTTTAATACAGAGGGGATGGGAAGATGTGTTACTACATAGGAGATGGGGAGATGTGTTACGACAGAGGAGATGGGGAGATGTGTTACGACAGAGGAGATGGGGAGATGTGTCACTACAGAGAGGATGGGGAGATGTGTTATTACAGAGGGGATGGGGAGATGTGTTATTACAGAGGGGATGGGGAGATGTGTTATTACAGAGGAGATGGGGAGATGTGTTATTACAGAGGGGATGGGGAGATGTGTTACTACAGAGGGAATGGGGAGATGTGTTACTACAGAGGAGATGGGTAGATGTGTTACTACAGAGGAGATGGGTAGATGTGTTATTACAGAGGGGATGGGGAGATGTGTTATTGCAGAGGGGATAGGGAGATGTGTTATTATAGTGAGGATGGGGAGATGTTATTACAGAGGGGATGGGGAGATGTGTTACAACAGAGGAGATGGGGAGATGTGTTATTACAGAGGGGATGGCTAGATGTGTTATTACAGAGGGGATGGGGAGATGTTTTACTACAGAGGAGATGGGGAGATGTGTTATTACAGAGGAGATGGGGAGATGTGTTACTACAGAGGAGATGGGGAATTGTGTTATTACAGAGGAGATGGGGAGATGTGTTATTATAGAGGAGATGGGGAGATGTGTTATTACAGAGAGGATGGGGAGATGTGTTATTACAGAGGGGATGGGGAGATGTGTTATTACAGAAGTTAGAGGCGTATAGATGTGTTACTACAGAGGACATGGGGAGATGTGTTATTACAGGGGGGATGGGGAGATGTGTTATTACAGAGGAGATGGGGAGATGTGTTACTACAGAGGAGATGGGGAGATGTGTTATTACAGAGGAGATGGGGAGATGTGTTATTACAGAGAGGATGGGGAGATGTGTTATTACAGAGGGGATGGGGAGATGTGTTATTACAGAAGTTAGAGGCATATAGATGTGTTACTACAGAGGGGATAGGGAGATGTGTTATTACAGAGGGAATGGGGAGATGTGTTATTACAGAGGGGATGGGGAGATGTGTTATTACAGAGGGGATGGGGAGATGTGTTATTACAGAGGAGATGGGGAGATGTGTTATTACAGAGGGGATAGCGAGATGTGTTATTATAGTGAGGATGGGGAGATGTTATTACAGAGGGGATGGGGAGATGTGTTATTACAGAGTGGATGGGGAGATGTGGTATTACAGAGGGGATGGGGAAATGTGTTATTACAGAGGGGATGGGGAGATGTTTTACTACAGAGGAGATGGGGAGATGTGTTATTACAGAGGGGATGGGGAGATGTGTTATTACAGAGGGGATGGGGAGATGTGTTACTACAGAGGGGATGGGGAGATGTGTTACTACAGAGGGGATGGGGAGATGTGTTATTACAGAGGGGATGGGGAGATGTGTTATTACAGAGGTGGTGGGGAGATGTGTTACTACGGAGGAGATGGGAGATGTGTTATTACGGAGGAGATGGGGAGTTGTGTTATTACGGAGGAGATGGGGAGATGCGGTAATACGGAGGAGATGGGGAGATGTGTTATTTCGGAGGGGACGGGGAGATGTGTTATTACGGAGAGGATGGGGAGATGTGTTATTACGGAGGGGATGGGGAGATGTGTTATTATAGAGAGGATGGGGAGATGTGTTATTACAAAGGGGATGGGGAGATGTGTTATTACAGAGGAGATGGAGAGATGTGTTATTACAGAGGGGATGGGGAGATGTGTTATTACAGAGGGGATGGGGAGATGTGTTCTTACAGAGGAAATGGAGAGATGTGTTATTACAGAGAGGATGGGGAGATGTGTTATTACAGAGGGGATGGGGAGATGTTAATACTGAGGGGATGGGGAGATGTTTTACTACAGAGGAGATAGAGAGATGTGTTACTACGGAGGAGATGGGGAGATGTGTTATTACGGAGGAGATGGGGAGATGTGTTATTACAGAGAGGATGGGGAGATGTGTTATTACAGAGGTGGTGGGGAGATGTGTTACTACGGAGGAGATGGGGAGATGTGTTATTACGGAGGAGATGGGGAGTTGTGTTATTACGGAGGAGATGGGGAGATGCGGTAATACGGAGGAGATGGGGAGATGTGTTATTTCGGAGGGGACGGGGAGATGTGTTATTACGGAGAGGATGGGGAGATGTGTTATTACAGAGGGGATGGGGAGATGTGTTATTACAGAGAGGATGGGGAGATGTGTTATTACAGAGGGGATGGGGAGATGTGTTATTACAGAGGAGATGGAGAGATGTGTTATTACAGAGGGGATGGGGAGATGTTATTACAGAGGAGATGGGGAGATGTGTTATTACAGAGGGGATGGGGAGATGTGTTATTACAGAGAGGATGGGGAGATGTGTTATTACAGAGGAGATGGGGAGATGTTTTAATACAGAGGGGATGGGAAGATGTGTTACTACATAGGAGATGGGGAGATGTGTTAAGACAGAGGAGATGGGGAGATGTGTTACGACAGAGGAGATGGGGAGATGTGTTACTACAGAGAGGATGGGGAGATGTGTTATTACAGAGGGGATGGGGAGATGTGTTATTACAGAGGGGATGGGGAGATGTGTTATTACAGAGGAGATGGGGAGATGTGTTATTACAGAGGGGATGGGGAGATGTGTTACTACAGAGGGAATGGGGAGATGTGTTACTACAGAGGAGATGGGTAGATGTGTTATTACAGAGGGGATGGGGAGATGTGTTATTACAGAGGGGATAGGGAGATGTGTTATTACAGTGAGGATGGGGAGATGTTATTACAGAGGGGATGGGGAGATGTGTTACAACAGAGAAGATGGGGAGATGTGTTATTACAGAGGGGATGGGGAGATGTGTTATTACAGAGGGGATGGGGAGATGTTTTACTACAGAGGAGATGGGGAGATGTGTTATTACAGAGGAGATAGGGAGATGTGTTACTACAGAGGAGATGGGGAATTGTGTTATTACAGAGGAGATGGGGAGATGTGTTATTACAGAGGAGATGGGGAGATGTGTTATTACAGAGAGGATGGGGAGATGTGTTATTACAGAGGGGATGGGGAGATGTGTTATTACAGAAGTTAGAGGCGTATAGATGTGTTACTACAGAGGACATGGGGAGATGTGTTATTACAGGGGGGATGGGGAGATGTGTTATTACAGGGGGGATGGGGAGATTTGTTATTACAGAGGAGATTGGGAGATGTGTTACTACAGAGGAGTTGGGGAGATGTGTTATTACAGAGGAGATGGGGAGATGTGTTATTACAGAGAGGATGGGGAGATGTGTTATTACAGAGGGGATGGGGAGATGTGTTATTACAGAAGTTAGAGGCATATAGATGTGTTACTACAGAGGGGATAGGGAGATGTGTTATTACAGAGGGAATGGGGAGATGTGTTATTACAGAGGGGATGGGGAGATGTGTTATTACAGAGGGGATGGGGAGATGTGTTATTACAGAGGAGATGGGGAGATGTGTTATTACAGAGGGGATAGGGAAATGTGTTATTATAGTGAGGATGGGGAGATGTTATTACAGGGGGGATGGGGAGATGTGTTATTACAGAGTGGATGGGGAGATGTGGTATTACAGAGGGGATGGGGAAATGTGTTATTACAGAGGGGATGGGGAGATGTTTTACTACAGAGGAGATGGGGAGATGTGTTATTACAGAGGGGATGGGGAGATGTGTTATTACAGAGGGGATGGGGAGATGTGTTACTACAGAGGGGATGGGGAGATGTGTTACTACAGAGGGGATGGGGAGATGTGTTATTACAGAGGGGATGGGGAGATGTGTTATTACAGAGGGGATGGGGAGATGTGTTATTACAGTGAGGATGGGGAGATGTGTTACTACAGAGGAGATGGGGAGATGTGTTATTACAGAGGGGATAGGGAGATGTGTTATTACAGAGGGAATGGGGAGATGTTATTACAGAGGGGATTGGGAGATGTGTTATTACAGAGGGGATGGGGAGATGTGTTATTACAGAGGGGATGGGGAGATGTGTTATTACAGAGGAGATGGGGAGATGTGTTATTACAGAGGGGATAGGGAGATGTGTTATTACAGTGAGGATGGGGAGATGTTATTACAGAGGGGATGGGGAGATGTGTTATTACAGAGTGGATGGGGAGATGTGTTATTACAGAGGGGATGGGGAAATGTGTTATTACAGAGGGGATGGGAAGATGTTTTACTACAGAGGAGATGGGGAGATGTGTTATTACAGAGGGGATGGGGAGATGTGTTATTACAGAGGGGATGGGGAGATGTGTTACTACAGAGGGGATGGGGAGATGTGTTACTACAGAGGGGATGGGGAGATGTGTTATTACAGAGGGGATGGGGAGATGTGTTATTACAGAGGAGATGGGGAGATGTGTTATTACAGAGGGGATGGGGAGATGTGTTATTACAGAGGGGATGGGGAGATGTGTTACTACAGAGGAGATGGGGAGATGTGTTATTACAGAGGGGATGGGGAGATGTGTTATTACAGAGGAGATGGGGAGATGTTTTAATACAGAGGGGATGGGAAGATGTGTTACTACATAGGAGATGGGGAGATGTGTTACGACAGAGGAGATGGGGAGATGTGTTATGACAGAGGAGATGGGGAGATGTGTTACTACAGAGAGGATGGGGAGATGTGTTATTACAGAGGGGATGGGGAGATGTGTTATTACAGAGGGGATGGGGAGATGTGTTATTACAGAGGAGATGGGGAGATGTGTTATTACAGAGGGGATGGGGAGATGTTTTATTACATAGGGGATGGGAAGATGTGTTACTACATAGGAGATGGGTAGATGTGTTACGACAGAGGAGATGGGGAGATGTGTTACGACAGAGGAGATGGGGAGATGTGTTACTACAGAGAGGATGGGGAGATTTGTTATTACAGAGGGGATGGGGAGATGTGTTATTACAGAGGGGATGGGGAGATGTGTTATTACAGAGGGGTTGGATAGATGTGTTATTACAGAGGAGATGGGGAGATGTGTTATTACAGTGAGGATGGGGAGATGTGTTATAACAGAGGAGATGGGGAGATGTGTTATTACAGAGGGGATGGGGAGATGTTTTTACAGAGGGGATGGGGAGATGTGTTATTACAGAGGAGATGGAGAGATGTGTTATTACAGAGGGGATGGGGAGATGTTTTACTACAGAGGAGATGGGGAGATGTGTTATTACAGAGGGGATGGGGAGATGTGTTATTACAGAGGGGATGGGGAGATGTGTTACTACAGAGGGGATGGGGAGATGTGTTACTACAGAGGGGATGGGGAGATGTGTTATTACAGAGGGGATGGGGAGATGTGTTATTACAGAGGGGATGGGGAGATGTGTTATTACAGTGAGGATGGGGAGATGTGTTACTACAGAGGAGATGGGGAGATGTGTTATTACAGAGGGGATAGGGAGATGTGTTATTACAGAGGGAATGGGGAGATGTTATTACAGAGGGGATTGGGAGATGTGTTATTACAGAGGGGATGGGGAGATGTGTTATTACAGAGGGGATGGGGAGATGTGTTATTACAGAGGAGATGGGGAGATGTGTTATTACAGAGGGGATAGGGAGATGTGTTATTACAGTGAGGATGGGGAGATGTTATTACAGAGGGGATGGGGAGATGTGTTATTACAGAGTGGATGGGGAGATGTGTTATTACAGAGGGGATGGGGAAATGTGTTATTACAGAGGGGATGGGAAGATGTTTTACTACAGAGGAGATGGGGAGATGTGTTATTACAGAGGGGATGGGGAGATGTGTTATTACAGAGGGGATGGGGAGATGTGTTACTACAGAGGGGATGGGGAGATGTGTTACTACAGAGGGGATGGGGAGATGTGTTATTACAGAGGGGATGGGGAGATGTGTTATTACAGAGGAGATGGGGAGATGTGTTATTACAGAGGGGATGGGGAGATGTGTTATTACAGAGGGGATGGGGAGATGTGTTACTACAGAGGAGATGGGGAGATGTGTTATTACAGAGGGGATGGGGAGATGTGTTATTACAGAGGAGATGGGGAGATGTTTTAATACAGAGGGGATGGGAAGATGTGTTACTACATAGGAGATGGGGAGATGTGTTACGACAGAGGAGATGGGGAGATGTGTTATGACAGAGGAGATGGGGAGATGTGTTACTACAGAGAGGATGGGGAGATGTGTTATTACAGAGGGGATGGGGAGATGTGTTATTACAGAGGGGATGGGGAGATGTGTTATTACAGAGGAGATGGGGAGATGTGTTATTACAGAGGGGATGGGGAGATGTTTTATTACATAGGGGATGGGAAGATGTGTTACTACATAGGAGATGGGTAGATGTGTTACGACAGAGGAGATGGGGAGATGTGTTACGACAGAGGAGATGGGGAGATGTGTTACTACAGAGAGGATGGGGAGATTTGTTATTACAGAGGGGATGGGGAGATGTGTTATTACAGAGGGGATGGGGAGATGTGTTATTACAGAGGGGTTGGATAGATGTGTTATTACAGAGGAGATGGGGAGATGTGTTATTACAGTGAGGATGGGGAGATGTGTTATAACAGAGGAGATGGGGAGATGTGTTATTACAGAGGGGATGGGGAGATGTTTTTACAGAGGGGATGGGGAGATGTGTTATTACAGAGGAGATGGAGAGATGTGTTATTACAGAGGGGATAGGGAGATGTGTTATTACAGAGGGGATGGGGAGATGTTACTACAGAGGAGATAGGGAGATGTGTTATTACAGAGGGGATGGGGAGATGTGTTATTACAGAGGAGATGGAGAGATGTGTTATTACAGAGAGGATGGGGAGATGTGTTATTACAGAGGGGATGGGGAGATGTGTTATTACAGAGGAGATGGGGAGATGTGTTATTACAGAGGGGATGGGGAGATGTTATTACAGAGGGGATGGGGAGATGTGTTATTACAGAAGGGATGGGGAGATGTTTTACTACAGAGGAGATGGGGAGATGTGTTATTAGAGAGGGGATGGGTAGATGTGTTATTACAGAGGGGATGGGGACATGTTTTACTACAGAGGAGATGGGGAGATGTGTTACTACAGAGGAGATGGGGAGATGTGTTACTACAGAGGAGATGGGGAGATGTGTTACTACAGAGGAGATGGGGAATTGTGTTATTACAGAGGAGATGGGGAGATGTGTTATTACAGAGGAGATGGGGAGATGTGTTATTACAGAGAGGATGGGGAGATGTGTTATTACAGAGGGGATGGGGAGATGTTATTACAGAGGGGATGGGGAGATGTGTTATTACAGAGGAGATGGAGAGATGTGTTATTACAGAGAGGATGGGGAGATGTGTTATTACAGAGGAGATGGGGAGATGTTTTATTACATAGGGGATGGGAAGATGTGTTACTACATAGGAGATGGGTAGATGTGTTACGACAGAGGAGATGGGGAGATGTGTTACGACAGAGGAGATGGGGAGATGTGTTACTACAGAGAGGATGGGGAGATGTGTTATTACAGAGGGGATGGGGAGATGTGTTATTACAGAGGGGATGGGGAGATGTGTTATTTCAGAGGGGTTGGGGAGATGTGTTATTACAGAGGAGATGGGGAGATGTGTTATTACAGAGGGGATGGGGAGATGTGTTATTACAGTGAGGATGGGGAGATGTGTTATAACAGAGGAGATGGGGAGATGTGTTATTACAGAGGGGATGGGGAGATGTTTTTACAGAGGGGATGGGGAGATGTGTTATTACAGAGGAGATGGAGAGATGTGTTATTACAGAGGGGATATGGAGATGTGTTATTACAGAGGGGATGGGGAGATGTTACTACAGAGGAGATAGGGAGATGTGTTATTACAGAGGGGATGGGGAGATGTGTTATTACAGAGGAGATGGAGAGATGTGTTATTACAGAGAGGATGGGGAGATGTGTTGTTACAGAGGGGATGGGGAGATGTGTTATTACAGAGGGGGTGGGGAGATGTGTTATTACAGAGGAGATGGGGAGATGTGTTATTACAGAGGGGATGGGGAGATGTTAATACAGAGGGGATGGGGAGATGTGTTACGACAGAGGAGATGGGGAGATGTGTTATTACAGAGGGGATGGGGAGATGTTATTACAGAGGGGATGGGGAGATGTGTTATTACAGAGGGGATGGGGAGATGTTTTACTACAGAGGAGATGGGGAGATGTGTTATTACAGAGGGGATGGGTAGATGTGTTATTACAGAGGGGATGGGGACATGTTTTACTACAGAGGAGATGGGGAGATGTGTTATTACAGAGGAGATAGGGAGATGTGTTACTACAGAGGAGATAGGGAGATGTGTTACTACAGAGGAGATGGGGAATTGTGTTATTACAGAGGAGATGGGGAGATGTGTTATTACAGAGGAGATGGGGAGATGTTTTATTACAGAGGGGATGGGGAGATGTGTTTTTACAGAGGAGATTGGGAGATGTGTTACTACAGAGGAGATGGCGAGATGTGTTATTACAGAGGAGATGGGGAGATGTGTTATTGCAGGGGGGATGGCGAGATGTGTTATTACAGAGGAGATGGGGAGATGTGTTATTACAGAGAGGATGGGGAGATGTGTTATTACAGAGGAGATGGGGAGATGTGTTATTACTGAAGTTAGAGGCGTATAGATGTGTTACTACAGAGGACATGGGGAGATGTGTTATTACAGTGAGGATGGGGAGATGTTATTACAGAGGGGATGGGGAGATGTGTTATTACAGAGGGGATGGGGAGATGTGTTATTACAGAGAGGATGGGGAGATGTGTTATTACAGAGGAGATGGGGAGATGTTTTATTACAGAGGGGATGTGAAGATGTGTTACTACATAGGAGATGGGGAGATGTGTTACGACAGAGGAGATGGGGAGATGTGTTACGACAGAGGAGATGGGGAGATGTGTTACTACAGAGAGGATGGGGAGATGTGTTATTACAGAGGGGATGGGGAGATGTGTTATTACAGAGGGGATGGGGAGATGTGTTATTACAGAGGAGATGGGTAGATGTGTTATTACAGAGTAGATGGGGAGATGTGTTATTACAGAGGGGATGGGGAGATGTGTTATTACAGAGAGGATGGGAGATGTGTTACTACAGAGAGGATGGGGAGATGTGTTACTACAGAGGAGATGGGGAGATGTGTTATTACAGGGGGGATGGGGAGATGTGTTATTACAGAGGAGATGTGTTACTACAGAGGAGATGGGGAGATGTGTTATTACAGGGTGATGGGAAGATGTGTTATTACAGAGGAGATGTGTTACTACAGAGGAGATGGGGAGATGTGTTATTACAGGGGGGATGGGGAGATGTGTTATTACAGAGGGGATGGGGAGATGTCTTATTACGGAGGGGATGGGGAGATGTTATTACGGAAGAGATGGGGAGATGTGTTATTACAGAGGGGATGGGGAGATGTGTTATTACAGAGGAGATGGAGAGATGTGTTATTACAGAGAGGAAGGTGGGATGTGTTATTACAAAGGGGAAGGGGAGATGTGTTATTACAGAGGGGATGGGGAGATGTGTTCTTACAGAGGAAATGGAGAGATGTGTTATTACAGAGAGGATGGGGAGATGTGTTATTACAGAGGGGATGGGGAGATGTTAATACTGAGGGGATGGGGAGATGTTTTACTACAGAGGAGATAGGGAGATGTGTTACTACGGAGGAGATGGGGAGATGTGTTATTACGGAGGAGATGGGGAGATGTGTTATTACGGAGAGGATGGGGAGATGTGTTATTACAGAGGTGGTAGGGAGATGTGTTACTACGGAGGAGATTTGGAGATGTGTTATTACGGAGGAGATGGGGAGTTGTGTTATTACGGAGGAGATGGGGAGATGCGGTAATACGGAGGAGATGGGGAGATGTGTTATTTCGGAGGGGACGGGGAGATGTGTTATTACGGAGAGGATGGGGAGATGTGTTATTACAGAGGGGATGGGGAGATGTGTTATTACAGAGAGGATGGGGAGATGTGTTATTACAAAGGGGATGGGGAGATGTGTTATTACAGAGGAGATGGAGAGATGTGTTATTACAGAGGGGATGGGGAGATGTTATTACAGAGGAGATGGGGAGATGTGTTATTACAGAGGGGATGGGGAGATGTGTTATTACAGAGAGGATGGGGAGATGTGTTATTACAGAGGAGATGGGGAGATGTTAATACAGAGGGGATGGGGAGATGTGTTACGACAGAGGAGATGGGGAGATGTGTTATTACAGAGGGGATGGGGAGATGTTATTACAGAGGGGATGGGGAGATGTGTTATTACAGAGGGGATGGGGAGATGTTTTACTACAGAGGAGATGGGGAGATGTGTTATTACAGAGGGGATGGGTAGATGTGTTATTACAGAGGGGATGGGGACATGTTTTACTACAGAGGAGATGGGGAGATGTGTTATTACAGAGGAGATAGGGAGATGTGTTACTACAGAGGAGATAGGGAGATGTGTTACTACAGAGGAGATGGGGAATTGTGTTATTACAGAGGAGATGGGGAGATGTGTTATTACAGAGGAGATGGGGAGATGTTTTATTACAGAGGGGATGGGGAGATGTGTTTTTACAGAGGAGATTGGGAGATGTGTTACTACAGAGGAGATGGCGAGATGTGTTATTACAGAGGAGATGGGGAGATGTGTTATTGCAGGGGGGATGGCGAGATGTGTTATTACAGAGGAGATGGGGAGATGTGTTATTACAGAGAGGATGGGGAGATGTGTTATTACAGAGGAGATGGGGAGATGTGTTATTACTGAAGTTAGAGGCGTATAGATGTGTTACTACAGAGGACATGGGGAGATGTGTTATTACAGTGAGGATGGGGAGATGTTATTACAGAGGGGATGGGGAGATGTGTTATTACAGAGGGGATGGGGAGATGTGTTATTACAGAGAGGATGGGGAGATGTGTTATTACAGAGGAGATGGGGAGATGTTTTATTACAGAGGGGATGTGAAGATGTGTTACTACATAGGAGATGGGGAGATGTGTTACGACAGAGGAGATGGGGAGATGTGTTACGACAGAGGAGATGGGGAGATGTGTTACTACAGAGAGGATGGGGAGATGTGTTATTACAGAGGGGATGGGGAGATGTGTTATTACAGAGGGGATGGGGAGATGTGTTATTACAGAGGAGATGGGTAGATGTGTTATTACAGAGTAGATGGGGAGATGTGTTATTACAGAGGGGATGGGGAGATGTGTTATTACAGAGAGGATGGGAGATGTGTTACTACAGAGAGGATGGGGAGATGTGTTACTACAGAGGAGATGGGGAGATGTGTTATTACAGGGGGGATGGGGAGATGTGTTATTACAGAGGAGATGTGTTACTACAGAGGAGATGGGGAGATGTGTTATTACAGGGGGGATGGGGAGATGTGTTATTACAGAGGGGATGGGGAGATGTCTTATTACGGAGGGGATGGGGAGATGTTATTACGGAAGAGATGGGGAGATGTGTTATTACAGAGGGGATGGGGAGATGTGTTATTACAGAGGAGATGGAGAGATGTGTTATTACAGAGAGGAAGGTGGGATGTGTTATTACAGAGGGGAAGGGGAGATGTGTTATTACAGAGGGGATGGGGAGATGTGTTCTTACAGAGGAAATGGAGAGATGTGTTATTACAGAGAGGATGGGGAGATGTGTTATTACAGAGGGGATGGGGAGATGTTAATACTGAGGGGATGGGGAGATGTTTTACTACAGAGGAGATAGGGAGATGTGTTACTACGGAGGAGATGGGGAGATGTGTTATTACGGAGGAGATGGGGAGATGTGTTATTACGGAGAGGATGGGGAGATGTGTTATTACAGAGGTGGTGGGGAGATGTGTTACTACGGAGATTTGGAGATGTGTTATTACGGAGGAGATGGGGAGTTGTGTTATTACGGAGGAGATGGGGAGATGCGGTAATACGGAGGAGATGGGGAGATGTGTTATTTCGGAGGGGACGGGGAGATGTGTTATTACGGAGAGGATGGGGAGATGTGTTATTACAGAGGGGATGGGGAGATGTGTTATTACAGAGAGGATGGGGAGATGTGTTATTACAAAGGGGATGGGGAGATGTGTTATTACAGAGGAGATGGAGAGATGTGTTATTACAGAGGGGATGGGGAGATGTTATTACAGAGGAGATGGGGAGATGTGTTATTACAGAGGGGATGGGGAGATGTGTTATTACAGAGAGGATGGGGAGATGTGTTATTACAGAGGAGATGGGGAGATGTTTTAATACAGAGGGGATGGGAAGATGTGTTACTACAGAGGAGATGGGGAGATGTGTTACGACAGAGGAGATGGGGAGATGTGTTACGACAGAGGAGATGGGGAGATGTGTCACTACAGAGAGGATGGGGAGATGTGTTATTACAGAGGGGATGGGGAGATGTGTTATTACAGAGGGGATGGGGAGATGTGTTATTACAGAGGAGATGGGGAGATGTGTTATTACAGAGGGGATGGGGAGATGTGTTACTACAGAGGGAATGGGGAGATGTGTTACTACAGAGGAGATGGGTAGATGTGTTACTACAGAGGAGATGGGTAGATGTGTTATTACAGAGGGGATGGGGAGATGTGTTATTGCAGAGGGGATAGGGAGATGTGTTATTATAGTGAGGATGGGGAGATGTTATTACAGAGGGGATGGGGAGATGTGTTACAACAGAGGAGATGGGGAGATGTGTTATTACAGAGGGGATGGCTAGATGTGTTATTACAGAGGGGATGGGGAGATGTTTTACTACAGAGGAGATGGGGAGATGTGTTATTACAGAGGAGATGGGGAGATGTGTTACTACAGAGGAGATGGGGAATTGTGTTATTACAGAGGAGATGGGGAGATGTGTTATTATAGAGGAGATGGGGAGATGTGTTATTACAGAGAGGATGGGGAGATGTGTTATTACAGAGGGGATGGGGAGATGTGTTATTACAGAAGTTAGAGGCGTATAGATGTGTTACTACAGAGGACATGGGGAGATGTGTTATTACAGGGGGGATGGGGAGATGTGTTATTACAGAGGAGATGGGGAGATGTGTTACTACAGAGGAGATGGGGAGATGTGTTATTACAGAGGAGATGGGGAGATGTGTTATTACAGAGAGGATGGGGAGATGTGTTATTACAGAGGGGATGGGGAGATGTGTTATTACAGAAGTTAGAGGCATATAGATGTGTTACTACAGAGGGGATAGGGAGATGTGTTATTACAGAGGGAATGAGGAGATGTGTTATTACAGAGGGGATGGGGAGATGTGTTATTACAGAGGGGATGGGGAGATGTGTTATTACAGAGGAGATGGGGAGATGTGTTATTACAGAGGGGATAGCGAGATGTGTTATTATAGTGAGGATGGGGAGATGTTATTACAGAGGGGATGGGGAGATGTGTTATTACAGAGTGGATGGGGAGATGTGGTATTACAGAGGGGATGGGGAAATGTGTTATTACAGAGGGGATGGGGAGATGTTTTACTACAGAGGAGATGGGGAGATGTGTTATTACAGAGGGGATGGGGAGATGTGTTATTACAGAGGGGATGGGGAGATGTGTTACTACAGAGGGGATGGGGAGATGTGTTACTACAGAGGGGATGGGGAGATGTGTTATTACAGAGGGGATGGGGCGATGTGTTATTACAGAGGTGGTGGGGAGATGTGTTACTACGGAGGAGATGGGAGATGTGTTATTACGGAGGAGATGGGGAGTTGTGTTATTACGGAGGAGATGGGGAGATGCGGTAATACGGAGGAGATGGGGAGATGTGTTATTTCGGAGGGGACGGGGAGATGTGTTATTACGGAGAGGATGGGGAGATGTGTTATTACGGAGGGGATGGGGAGATGTGTTATTATAGAGAGGATGGGGAGATGTGTTATTACAAAGGGGATGGGGAGATGTGTTATTACAGAGGAGATGGAGAGATGTGTTATTACAGAGGGGATGGGGAGATGTGTTATTACAGAGGGGATGGGGAGATGTGTTCTTACAGAGGAAATGGAGAGATGTGTTATTACAGAGAGGATGGGGAGATGTGTTATTACAGAGGGGATGGGGAGATGTTAATACTGAGGGGATGGGGAGATGTTTTACTACAGAGGAGATAGAGAGATGTGTTACTACGGAGGAGATGGGGAGATGTGTTATTACGGAGGAGATGGGGAGATGTGTTATTACAGAGAGGATGGGGAGATGTGTTATTACAGAGGTGGTGGGGAGATGTGTTACTACGGAGGAGATGGGGAGATGTGTTATTACGGAGGAGATGGGGAGTTGTGTTATTACGGAGGAGATGGGGAGATGCGGTAATACGGAGGAGATGGGGAGATGTGTTATTTCGGAGGGGACGGGGAGATGTGTTATTACGGAGAGGATGGGGAGATGTGTTATTACAGAGGGGATGGGGAGATGTGTTATTACAGAGAGGATGGGGAGATGTGTTATTACAGAGGGGATGGGGAGATGTGTTATTACAGAGGAGATGGAGAGATGTGTTATTACAGAGGGGATGGGGAGATGTTATTACAGAGGAGATGGGGAGATGTGTTATTACAGAGGGGATGGGGAGATGTGTTATTACAGAGAGGATGGGGAGATGTGTTATTACAGAGGAGATGGGGAGATGTTTTAATACAGAGGGGATGGGAAGATGTGTTACTACATAGGAGATGGGGAGATGTGTTACGACAGAGGAGATGGGGAGATGTGTTACGACAGAGGAGATGGGGAGATGTGTTACTACAGAGAGGATGGGGAGATGTGTTATTACAGAGGGGATGGGGAGATGTGTTATTACAGAGGGGATGGGGAGATGTGTTATTACAGAGGAGATGGGGAGATGTGTTATTACAGAGGGGATGGGGAGATGTGTTACTACAGAGGGAATGGGGAGATGTGTTACTACAGAGGAGATGGGTAGATGTGTTATTACAGAGGGGATGGGGAGATGTGTTATTACAGAGGGGATAGGGAGATGTGTTATTACAGTGAGGATGGGGAGATGTTATTACAGAGGGGATGGGGAGATGTGTTACAACAGAGAAGATGGGGAGATGTGTTATTACAGAGGGGATGGGGAGATGTGTTATTACAGAGGGGATGGGGAGATGTTTTACTACAGAGGAGATGGGGAGATGTGTTATTACAGAGGAGATAGGGAGATGTGTTACTACAGAGGAGATGGGGAATTGTGTTATTACAGAGGAGATGGGGAGATGTGTTATTACAGAGGAGATGGGGAGATGTGTTATTACAGAGAGGATGGGGAGATGTGTTATTACAGAGGGGATGGGGAGATGTGTTATTACAGAAGTTAGAGGCGTATAGATGTGTTACTACAGAGGACATGGGGAGATGTGTTATTACAGGGGGGATGGGGAGATGTGTTATTACAGGGGGGATGGGGAGATTTGTTATTACAGAGGAGATTGGGAGATGTGTTACTACAGAGGAGTTGGGGAGATGTGTTATTACAGAGGAGATGGGGAGATGTGTTATTACAGAGAGGATGGGGAGATGTGTTATTACAGAGGGGATGGGGAGATGTGTTATTACAGAAGTTAGAGGCATATAGATGTGTTACTACAGAGGGGATAGGGAGATGTGTTATTACAGAGGGAATGGGGAGATGTGTTATTACAGAGGGGATGGGGAGATGTGTTATTACAGAGGGGATGGGGAGATGTGTTATTACAGAGGAGATGGGGAGATGTGTTATTACAGAGGGGATAGGGAAATGTGTTATTATAGTGAGGATGGGGAGATGTTATTACAGGGGGGATGGGGAGATGTGTTATTACAGAGTGGATGGGGAGATGTGGTATTACAGAGGGGATGGGGAAATGTGTTATTACAGAGGGGATGGGGAGATGTTTTACTACAGAGGAGATGGGGAGATGTGTTATTACAGAGGGGATGGGGAGATGTGTTATTACAGAGGGGATGGGGAGATGTGTTACTACAGAGGGGATGGGGAGATGTGTTACTACAGAGGGGATGGGGAGATGTGTTATTACAGAGGGGATGGGGAGATGTGTTATTACAGAGGGGATGGGGAGATGTGTTATTACAGTGAGGATGGGGAGATGTGTTACTACAGAGGAGATGGGGAGATGTGTTATTACAGAGGGGATAGGGAGATGTGTTATTACAGAGGGAATGGGGAGATGTTATTACAGAGGGGATTGGGAGATGTGTTATTACAGAGGGGATGGGGAGATGTGTTATTACAGAGGGGATGGGGAGATGTGTTATTACAGAGGAGATGGGGAGATGTGTTATTACAGAGGGGATAGGGAGATGTGTTATTACAGTGAGGATGGGGAGATGTTATTACAGAGGGGATGGGGAGATGTGTTATTACAGAGTGGATGGGGAGATGTGTTATTACAGAGGGGATGGGGAAATGTGTTATTACAGAGGGGATGGGAAGATGTTTTACTACAGAGGAGATGGGGAGATGTGTTATTACAGAGGGGATGGGGAGATGTGTTATTACAGAGGGGATGGGGAGATGTGTTACTACAGAGGGGATGGGGAGATGTGTTACTACAGAGGGGATGGGGAGATGTGTTATTACAGAGGGGATGGGGAGATGTGTTATTACAGAGGAGATGGGGAGATGTGTTATTACAGAGGGGATGGGGAGATGTGTTATTACAGAGGGGATGGGGAGATGTGTTACTACAGAGGAGATGGGGAGATGTGTTATTACAGAGGGGATGGGGAGATGTTATTACAGAGGGGATGGGGAGATGTGTTATTACAGATGGGATGGGGAGATGTTATTACAGATGGGATGGGGGGATGTGTTATTACAGAGGAGATGGGGAGATGTGTTATTACAGAGGGGATGGGGTGATGTTATTACAGAGGGTATGGGGAGATGCGTTATTACAGAGGGGATGGGGAGATGCGTTATTACAGAGGGGATGGGGAGATGTGTTATTACAGAGGGGATGGGGATATGTGTTATTACAGAGGGGATGGGGAGATGTGTTACTACAGAGGGGATGGGGAGATGTGTTACTACAGAGGGGATAGGGAGATGTGTTATTACAGAGGGGATGGGGAGATGTGTTACTACAGAGGAGATGGGGAGATGTGTTATTACAGAGGGTATGGGGAGATGTTATTACAGATGGGATGGGGGGATGTGTTATTACAGAGGAGATGGGGGGATGTGTTATTACAGAGGAGATGGGGAGATGTGTTATTACAGAGGGGATGGGGTGATGTTATTACAGAGGGTATGGGGAGATGCGTTATTACAGAGGGGATGGGGAGATGTGTTATTACAGAGGGTATGGGGAGATGCGTTATTACAGAGGGGATGGGGAGATGTGTTACTACAGAGGGGATGGGGAGATGTGTTACTACAGAGGAGATGGGGAGATGTCTTATTACAGAGAGGATGGGGAGATGTCTTATTACATAGGTGATAGGGAGACATTACTACAGAGGCAATGGGGTTATTTGTTACTACAGAGATGCTGGTATGTGTTACTATCTAGGGATGCGATCGTAAGTATTTGTCATGTCTCAGCAGGTTACGTTACATTGCAGCTCCGTCACTTATCATATGGCTGTCCTCAGACCCTACAAAGGTCGTACATCTCTGTACTTCCGCTATTAGGGAACCTGTCAGCTCCAGGGAATGACTCCTACCAGTTAATATAGATTCCTTTTCTAATTAAGCTAATTGGAGTCTGACGAATGCTACACTTATAGTTATAGTTTAGTTTTACAATACGGTGCAGAATAGCAGCAGCAGCAGAGCAGAAAGCTACAGTCTTTTATACGCCATAGTGTAGCGTTAGATATTCCTGCCCGTCTTATCTCACGTTATGCGACCCCACAACATTACTCCCACTTCTCTATAAGATGTAATTTTAGCATTTGTTCTATCACAGTGAACATCCACCAGAGTCATTTAGTCAAGTCCCCATCAGTAGGAGCCAGTATAAGATCTTTTGTTAATTGATGAAAGGATCTTAATTCCTCTGAGGCAGTAGCTGCATAATTATCCTGTGAGGACAGGAGTCACAGCTAAGAGTGTTATTAAAGGATTTACAGGGTTAACCCTGGGCTGCGACCTCCCTTTAGATTTGCAGCAGTAACAACCTGCAGCTCTTCATTTCCCAGGGACTATTTAGTCTGAGGTTCAGAAAGGTCAATTTGTTAACAATTTGCTGGCAAATTGCGCTCTTCAATTTATTTTCAGGTTATAAAAGGATGAATATCATTATGAGGGAAAACTCTGCAGCAATTTCCTGGCTCCGAGTCGCTCAGTAAATAGGATTGTGTGTGTATAAAGCCTTCTATATTTTATGCAAATTGCTGGGAGCTCTCTAACCATGACAGAGATTGACTCCGGGCTCTGTTCCATTCTTAGAGCATCTGTGACAATAGTCAGATTGGGCCTTTTAGGATGGGATTTAGAACTGAATACACTGCTGCCCAGACAGGATGGTCCCTCCCAAATAATCTCTCTCCCTCTAATAATTATGTGCCCTGATCTATAAAAAGTGAGGAATTCACAGAGTCATGGGTCATTATCACATTAAGGAACAAGGGTGCAGGCAGAGTTTATACACAGGCCATAAACTCCTTGGGGAATTATGATATACTTCCTGTAAGTACATAGAAAAATGTTCTCGCAGAAGATGATCTTTATATCCAGATGAGTCCTGGGACATGTGACATTACAGCGTCACTTCTCACTATGGCCCGTATTCAATTTGAGCCGAGCCGCGATACTTTTTCGCCTCCTGGACTTTTCGCCTAAATCGTGTGTTTTGCAGGCGGAAAAGTATCGCATGCGTGCCCGCGTATCGCTGTATTCAATTTGAAAGTAGGCGAAAACAGGACCCGGCGAAACTTAAACAAGCGGAAAGTCCTGTCAGATTTGGGGAAATCAGCCTGACACCCCCCAAAAGATGCTCTGACATGGGTGTTCCCTATGGTACCCCCCGATTTGGCTTGCTGAAGGTATTTGGTGTTTTTAAACGGGCTCAATAGCTGCTAAATAGCGTTTTTGTATAAGTGATGCAGAATAGTATTCAGAAGTATTTTTTGGATAAAATAACTTATCCCAGCAAATTTGGGGTACTTGAAAATGGGGGTCAGCATCTTTAAAAGTTGCTAAAGTCAAGTTGAAAAAATCGTGAAAAATCCCCCTGCCGCAAGCCCCTGCAATGAAAAAAAAAAAAGTGATTGTGTCCTTAAGTGTTTTTTTTTTATTTTTTTGACACAGTTTACCTTTGGGGGGACTGTCTGAAGGCTGCATGGGGGTTCCCGCAACGTTGCACCCCAAAAACCCAATTCTGCACTTTTTCCGCCCCGTATTCATAGGCGAAACTATTTCTCCTATTACATTGCATTGACTGCCTAGGCGGAAAGTCTTTCAAATTGAATACGGAATAAAATCAAAACAGGCGAAAATGACGTAATCGGCGAAAAGTTTTCGACCAAAACACGCGGAAACTGACTTTCGCTCCAAATTGAATACGGGCCTATATAGGACAGTATATGTTACATATGTCTCTCCCTTTAAAACATAAAGTTAGGAGCAAAGCATGAAATAGCAAGTACAGGATCTTTACACCTGAAACTCGGCACTGTCTGTCCGCACTATACACTGAATGTTATCAATGTGTGTCACGCAAAAGTTGCACAACTTGCGCTGTAGTGAATCTGGCAGTCTCCGACGCTGCCCGCCGGGATCACCGAGGTGTGAGTCGTGTAACTTTTAAGACACTCACTGACAAGAGTCTGTGTGTGTTATGGGCTGGCAGTCGGTGTGAGTCTCTGATCGGGACTTGCTGGCACTGACCATCAGATTAATCACAAAGCACTGCAGGCCTGGGCAAGGCAGCTGTTGACATCAGTCAGTGTGCCCTCCACTCTGGGTGGAATCTTAGCAGTGACATGGCGGGCAGCATACAGTGTGCTATGGGCATAGAGAGGTGGGGTAAAGATGTCACAGGGTGGAGAGGGGCAGGGTGAAGGCGGCACAGGGTGGAGAGGGGCAGGGTGAGGACGGCATAGGATGGAGAGGGTGGCACAGGGTGGAGAGGGCTGGATAAGGTTGACCCCTCATAATCCAAATCATTCCTGCTTCTCATTGCTGCAGTCTAAACTGTTTAAACTTCAGCCCCATTAAAAGCATGAAAGCAGGAGCCAGGCTGCCTGTACCTCTTGGTGTATAAATACATTTATTTTATAATTACATTGTTGTCCACCACTTTGGTTTTATACGCACCCCTTGTTCTTGCAGCTCGCTATTTAATGTGCGTGTATGTGGGATACTGTCAACAAACTGGATTATCAGACCCGTAACTAGGGCTGTACGACCGGTGCCACCACACAGAATGAAGGCTTTGTGGGGGGTACTATCCCTGCCCGTATGGTCCTTGACTTTGGATAGCACTGTGCCTGGAACGGTACCCTGCAGCCAATGTCACTGGGGCAATACTGCTCCAAACATGTCCTGCACCCTGCTGCCTGTAAGTACAGCCGTTCTGAGTGTCCTGAGGATGCTCCTTGGCAGTGCTGCACTTCCTGTCCCTTCTGCGTGACATAGCCCTGCTACCGCACTGTGGATTATTATTAACAAGCTAAACTGATAGTTTTATGCCTGGGGTATCATCCTCAAACCTCCCTTTTCCACTTCTGTTTCCCTCCACCTCCCATTCCCCTCCACCTCCCATTCCCCACCACAGTTATGTAATTAATGCAGTCAGAGCGACCAGGCAGTATCTTCTATCTATCTCCCGGCCGTCTGTCTCACACCTGTCCTGCAGCCGCAGTGTCCGGTTGTGTTTGGCTAAATGCTGATTAGTTCTTGGCTCCAGCCATCTGCCAGTCACATTGGTGGGATGTCTCCCCACACTGATTTGCTGGAGCTGTCCACCAATCAGAGTTCAGAAAACTGCAGGAAGAGACAGCCCACCCCTATTCTAGAGGGACTGATGGCAGCAGGGTAACGATGTGATATGGTTGTGTCACCACATAATGTAGATCAGAGGTTCCATTTATTAAGCTGGGGCAGCATTTCTTTCAGGTCTAGGCACTATTTGTAATGAGATAGGGAGGACGTCTAATAAAAAGACGAGGCGCATTTTGCATAAGAGTTCAAATGAGAGGGGATCTGCGGCATTATTTTCCATTATGGAGTTGTTTGCTTATGTGAGGGGAGGGGCAGATCTAATGCATAATTTTTTAATGAGGAAATTGTTGTTTGGGGTGGGGGCAAATCTTTGATTTTTCATGACGGAGAAAGTGCGGGGGGGGGTCAAATTTAAGGTATAGCTTTTAATCAGGTGAGTTGGGGGTCATATCTGGGGTATTCATTTTTTTTATAAGAAAGGTTTGAGTCTGAAATCTGGGGGCTGATTTTAAACAAGAGGGAGGTTAGATATGGCATATGCATTTTAATAAGCGAGGCAAGATGATCAGAATTGGGGGTTTATTTACTAAGCGTCGGGTTCTAAAACCCGGTGTTTTTTATCACGTTAATGGACAATTTTTTGTGTTTTGCTAGTAAAAGCATTGCTTTTTTAGTTTTTGGGCATTAAAATGATAAAAAAGCTCCAGGTTTTAGAACTTATCGATTAGTAAATTAACCCCTTGGAGTCTGAATTTTTTCTCATCACAGTTCACTAGTAGAAAAGCCGGGGCCACATGCTTGTGTTTGCCCCCCCCAGACTGAAAGTCGCCAGCCAGCCCCTGGGCAGGGAGCTGCTGTATTGCACCAGCACTGGGCAGTGTAATAAAGTTTCTGTTTGCTGTGGCACAGTGCACGTGATGTCATGACGTCACACGCACCGCACCACGGAATGACACCCAAGCAGAGGAGCCGTGGCAGGCAGACATAGAATAAGGCTCAGAAGTTCCCCAGAGAAACCACATATAGGTAAGACAGATTGTCAAGCAACTGGCCTGTACCTCCCAGGGATGAGGGCCCCTAAAAAAATGGGTGTGCCAGGCCCAATGATTTCTGTTACCGGCCCCGTTTCCCCTCCCCTTTTTTCCCTCCTCCTATCCTCCCCCCACCCCTTCCTGTCCTTTTTCCCTCACCTCTTTCCCTTCCCCTCACCTCTTTCCTTCCTTTCACTTCCTCACCCCCTCTTTCTTTTCATTCCATTCCTCTCCTCTTTCCCTTCCCCTCCTGTCCTTCCTCTACCTTCTCGTCCTTTTCCCCTTTCTTCTCCTCCCCTTCCCCCTCCTTTCCTTCCCCTCCTTCCCTTCCTTCATATTTTCAAAGTTAATTGGTGCTGTATTTGTTTAAGTTTATTGTAGTATTTGCAATATTTTTGGATAAATTAGAAGAGTAGTATGGCAGAGTTTTTATGTATCTAATTATTGATTTTTACAGTTTAATTCATTGCATTTTTATTATTGTAGTTATGCATGGGCTTTTTTTTTGGGAGCTATCATCCTGAAACCTCCCCTGTCAACTTATCCCTCTCCCTTCCCTCTTTCTACCCCTCCTCTCCCCTTCCTATCACATCCCTCCCCTTCCTCTACACTTTTACTCCCCCTTTCCCTTTCTATCCACCCACTTCCCTTCCTTTTCCCTGCTTCCCACCACTTCACTTCCACTATCCCCTCTTCCACTTCCTTCCCCCATCATACCTCTATCCTCCCTGTCTTCTTGCCTTCCCTCTCTCCCCCTCCCCTATTTCCCCCTCCGCTCCTTTCTTACCCTCCTTCCTTCCCATGTTTTCCTTCTCTTTCCATCCCCTTTTTCCTTCTCCTTTCTTCCCCTTTTCCCTTCTCATTCCTTCACCTTCTTCCCTTTCCCTCCCCCCTTCTTTTCCTTTCCTCTCCTCCCAACTACCTTGCCCATCCCTTCCCCCCTGCTCCCCTTTAGCTTCACACTCCTTATCTCCCCCCTCCCCCTTTTAACCTGTCTTCAGCCCTTCCCCCTTCCATCTCCTTCTTCATCCCATCCCCTCTATAACCCCCCTCTCCCTGTTCCCTGTTGTAATCTCCCCCTTTTCCCCTTCCACGATTATAACCCTCTCATTTTTACCTATTCTTACCCCATCATCTTTTGATTCCCCCTTTCTCCACCTTTTCCTGTACCCTCCATCAACCTCCTCTCCCCTTCCTTCCTCTACCCTCTCCCCCTATTCCCACCTCTCCCTTTTTTTTGTTCAAAAAATTTAACTTTTTATAATTTTTATCTATAGATTATGATTTCAGATTCATCATTTATTGATGAAGTTTTGTCCAGTACTACATCTCACTACCATCCCAAAGAATCATCCCTTGATGGGGAAGAATCTGATGTTGAAGATTCATACCCCAACAAAATTTAAGGAAAACCTCTGCACTTTAGTAACTTAGAAAATGAAGCTTTAATTGGGGGTGTTGTAAATAAAAAAAAAATTGTGTGCATTTGCATTCCAAAAGATTCGGCGGTGGACGTTCATTGTTTCTAAAGATGTGTGATTGGGAAATAAATTCACCCAATTCTGTTGTTGGCATTGACACAGAATTGCAAGCTCATTATTCAGGTAAGTAAGTCATTAATATATATATATATATATTGTGATAGGATCATTGGTAAAGTGGTCTGTGGCAGGTACATTTGTCCCAGATTCCTGTCTTATGTGTTTTAAACCCCCAGGAGAAAGTCTGCAGTGTAGCAGGCTTGAGTCTCGGCTTTTTGAAAAGCCGGTTTGGGACCTGGGGGTTGTGGGTGAGAGGAGAGGGAGGGCTCCACCCACGGCCACTCCAGGTTTTGGTTCTCGCAGCCTGGTAACAGGCTTGTTAGGGTTCCCACCTGAGAGTGGCCAATATAAGCCTAGTTTGTTGAAGGCTAAGTGTCTCACCTGGGAGAGCAGGCAGGGAGTTTGCTCAGAGACACTTGAAAACCTATTTGTAAGTGCTGTGCCTTTGTTGCTTGCGAGGGCATTAGGCCCTGCCAGGTTCTTGAAGTGAGGGAAGTCACTTGTGAAGTTAGTGCCCCGACAGGGCTAGGATTTATGTTTGTTTTCTTTATGTTATTTCTGACATTGGACAATAAAGACTGGCGCCGACCAGCTTGCACTCGCATCCAGACTGGTGTGCTGCTTCCCTGCTGCTGTGTGTGTGTGTAAGAAAGGAGTCCTTCTACCCAGGAGAGGGGGCCCCTAATCTGACTGTGTCACAATATGGTGGAGAATGCGGGCACCCACACACACTGAAGTTGCAGCGAGAGGAAAACTTTCCATTTAAAAATTAAAGGGACAGACACCCAATTTGTGAGTGTGGAAATAACGCTGTGTCCTTGGAGTCCCATAGAGGAGGCGTCAGCCCATGCTCAGAGAGGCAAGGTTCAGCTTCCAACCTACACCCCAGGACAAAATGGAGGACATTATTAAGGCCTTGCTCCAAGCTACAGCAGCTCAGCAGGAGACGAACAAACTTCAGCAGGAATCCACCAGGGTGCAACTGTTGGCCTTGGAGAGAGCCCAGAGGCAACAACAGGTTGCCATTGAGGAAACCTGCCAGGCCATAAAAGAGGTGGTACAGCACCTGGTCGCCCAGCCCAGAGATGTTATTACTGGTCCTCCCACCACCACTCACTCCATACGAGCCAGTCACTTCCTCCAAAAGATTACTTCGGGCGATGATGTGGAGGCCTATCTCACCGCATTTGAAAGAACGGCCGGAAGGGAGAGTTGGCCCAAGGAGCAGTGGGCAAGTCTGGTGGCACCTTTTCTGTCTGGGGAGCCACAAAAGGCCTATTTCGACTTAAGCCTGGCTGATGCCAAGGACTATAAAAAACTAAAACATTAGATCCTAACTTGCTTGGGAGTCACCACCTTTGTTCGTGCCCAACGGGTCCACCGCTGGGAGTTCCATATGGACAAGCCTCCCCGTTCACAGATGCATGACCTCGTCCATCTGTCCTCAAAATGGCTACAGCCCGAGACGCTGACGGGACCACAGATCGTGGAAAGGGTCATGATGGACCGGTACCTGCGATCATTACCTGTGACTCTGCGCAAGTGGGTGAGCCATGCAGACCCTAAGTCCGCGGACCAGTTGGTCGAGCTGGTGGAGAGGTACGTGGCGGCTGAGGAGCTAATGAGTATGCCCCACCGAGCCCCGATGGCGCACCGGCGAACTCCCACAGACACTGGTAAGACTGTTCCAGGGGAGAAGGGTGCTGGGCGGTGGAATGTACCTAAGACTGAGGGTGTAGAACCTGGAGACAGGCCTGCCAGGCCGGGAAGGTTCTTGCCCCGTAAACGACTAGACATTAATATGACTCAGTGTTTCTGATGTGGTGGCTTCGGCCATATTGCCGCTAATTGTTCACTTACAACTGAACCTATGCAATGTGATACTGCTCATGTCTACCGCAGGGGGTCTTTCTTTGCACAGATAGTCTGTACGGCTGACCGGCAGGCTGAGACTGATAAGCACATGTGTGTACTCACTGTAGATGGCAACCGAGTAGAGGCACTGTTAGACTCTGGTAGCTTGGTGACACTTATAAAAGCTGAGCTGGTGAACCCCTTGCGGCGTGAGGGGAAAACTGTTGGTGTGACCTGCATACATGGGGATACTCGATATTATGTTACTGCCGAGGTGAACATCGAGACACCATGTGGTTCTGCTATAGTTTCTGTGGGTTTGGTGCATGGTCTGATGTACGATGCAATATTGGGGAGAGACTTTGCTCACTTCTGGAAGTTGTGGGAAAGCCGTTTTGTTCCAGAGGTGAACAACCCCGATCCATTTGAGAAGGTTGTCGATGTAGTGGAGGAGGGAGTTTCTTCTGAGTCAGAGATATTCCCTTTTTCTACTATGATTGGCGAACTAGAGAATGCGGAGCGTGACGGTGGCCCGCCAACTGATGTGCCTCCCATTGAGGTGGGAAGTTTTGTTGGGCCAGGTGATCGTCTGCCTGATTTAGAGGTCAGAAGAGAGGTCTTTGCCGTGGAGCAGTTGAATGACCCTACTTTGGTAAAAGCCAGGGAGAATGTAAAAGTAGTTGATGGTAAACCCGTAGACCCTGATAGTCCTTTGTCCTATCCCCACATGGCAATGTGTCAGGATTTGTTATATCAGGTGACTAAGAAGGGGGAAGATATTGTGGAACAACTAATAGTTCCCAAAGCCTACAGAAGAACAGTGTTGGATCTGGCCCATGGTTATATATAACGGCAGGCCATCTAGGGGTAGAGAAAACCACTGAGCGAATAATGCAGAGGTTTTTCTGGCCCGGGCTTCATAAAGAGGTATCTGACTTTTGCGCATCCTGCCCTGAGTGTCAGTATCATGCTCCCAGGCCACATTTTAAGGGTCCACTAGTTCCATTGCCTATTATAGAGGTGCCGTTTGAAAGAATAGCGATGGATTTGGTTGGACCCTTAATGAAGTCTGCCAGGGGACACCAGTATATTCTGGTCATAATGGATTACGCTACCAGGTACCCGGAAGCGATCCCGTTGCGCAATACGTCAACCAAGACCATTGCCAGAGAGCTAGTTCATGTCTTTAGCAGGCTGGGTATACCTAAGGAGATACTAACTGACCAGGGTACACCGTTTATGTCAAAAGTCATGAAAGAGTTATGTCGCCTGTTCAAAATTGAACAGTTAAGAACTTCAGTTTATCACCCCCAAACCGATGGGCTGGTCGAGAGGTTTAACAAGACGTTAAAACACATGCTTAGGAAAGTGGTCGACAAGGATGGTAGGGATTGGGATTACTTATTGCCGTATTTATTGTTGGCCATAAGAGAAGTTCCCCAGTCCTCCACCGGGTTTTCACCCTTCGACTTGTTGTATGGGAGACACCCAAGGGGGTTACTAGACATTGCCAAAGAGACATGGGAGGGGCAGTCTAGTCCTTACAAAACCGTGATTGAGTATGTTTCTCAAATGCAGGAGAGAATTGCTGCGGTAGTGCCGATAGTGAGAGAGCACCTGGAACAGGCTCAACAGGCACAGCAGAGGGTATACAACCGCAATGCTCGGTTACGCAGCTTTGCTCCTCTGGACAGAGTGTTAGTATTGGTTCCCACTGTGGAAAATAAACTTTTGGCTAAATGGCAAGGGCCCTTTGAAATCTTAGAAAGAGTGGGGCAGGTCAATTACAAAGTTTACCAGCCGGGGAAAAGAAAGCCGGAACAGATATACCATATAAATCTGTTAAAGCCCTGGAAAGATAGAACGGTACGAGCCCCTCCAGTAAATCCAGGGCCCTTAGTTCCCGAAGTGACAGTGGCAAAAACCCTGTCGGCAATTCAACAACAAGAGGTCAAGGAGTTTCTGATCAGAAATAGGGTGCTGTTCTCTGACGTACCTGGGAAAACCTCGGTCATTAAACATGACATCATCACTGACCCAGGGGTTAAAGTTAATCTAAAGCCCTATAGGTTACCAGAAGCACAAAGAGAATCGGTGTCGAAAGAAATTAAAAATATGCTAGAGTTACGGGTTATTGAAGAATCACATAGTGAATGGTCAAGTCCCATTGTGTTGATTCCAAAGCCCGACGGGAGTGTGCGTTTCTGCAATGACTTCCGAAAGTTGAAACACCGATGCCTACCCGATGCCAAGAGTGGATGAACTGATTGAGAGACTTGGGACGGCAAGGTATTTAACCACTCTTGACCTGACCAAAGGGTATTGGCAAGTACCGTTAACCGAGAGTGCCAAACAAAAGACAGCTTTTTCAGCGCCAGAGGGCTTGTTTCAGTACAAGATGTTGCCCTTCGGGCTACATGGGGCACCTGCTACCTTCCAAAGAATGATGGACAGGATTCTAAGGCCCCATAGACGGTATGCGGCTGCTTATCTGGATGACGTGGTCATTCATAGTCCTGATTGGCAGTCTCACCCAGGGTACAAGCAGTGTTGGACTCCATCTATAAGGCAGGTTTGACAGCCAACCCAAAAAAGTGTTGTCTAGGCATGGAGGAAGTAAAATATCTGGGATACACCATTGGCAGAGGCCTGATAAAGCCTCAGCTCAATAAGGTTGATGCCATACAAAACTGGCCACGGCCTCTGAATAAGAAGCAGGTGAGAGCCTTCTTGGGAATTACGGGGTACTACAGGAGGTTTATACCCAACTTTGCCACCATGGCAGTCCCACTGACTGACCTGACCAAAGGCAAACAAAAAGTCATGGTAGAATGGAGTCCTGAGGCAGAAAAAGCTTTTCAGGAGTTGAAAGTAGCGTTGTGTTCCCAACCAGTCCTGATGACTCCTAATTTTGACAGGGAATTCATAGTACAAACCGATGCATCAGAAGTAGGTATAGGAGCGGTCCTGTCCCAGAACAAGGAGGGTGAGGAACACCCTATTTTCTATCTAAGTAGAAAGTTGAATGTACATGAGAGAAACTATGCCACAGTGGAGAAGGAGGCGTTGACCATAAAGTGGGCGTTAGAGGCTCTCAGGTACTACTTGGTTGGAAGAAAGTTCAAATTGATCACTGATCATGCCCCTTTGAAGTGGATGTCCGAAAATAAGGACAGTAATGCGAGAATTACGAGGTGGTTCTTGGCGTTACAAACTTTTAAGTTTTCAGTGGAACACAGGCCAGGAAGCCAGCTGGCCAATGCAGACGCGTTGTCACGCGTTCACTGTTTGGGGGCTTCAGTTGTTCCGGCCCACAGGTCGAAACAAAGAGGGGGATATGTGATAGGATCACTGGTAAAGTGGTCTGTGGCAGGTACATTTGTCCCAGATTCCTGTCTTATGTGTTTTAAACCCCCAGGAGAAAGTCTGCTGTGTAACAGGCTTGAGTCTCGGCTTTTTGCAATGCCGGTTTGGGACCTGGGGGTTGTGGGTGAGAGGAGAGGGAGGGCTCCACCCACGGCCACTCCAGGTTTTGGTTCTCGCAGCCTGGTAACAGGCTTGTTAGGGTTCCCACCTGAGAGTGGCCAATATAAGCCTAGTTTGTTGAAGGCTAAGTGTCTCACCTGGAAGAGCAGGCAGGGAGTTTGCTCAGAGACACTTGAAAACCTATTTGTAAGTGCTGTGCTGTGCCTTTGTTGCTGGCGAGGGCATTAGGCCCTGCCAGGTTCTTGTAGTGAGGGAAGTCACTTGTGAAGTTAGTGCCCCGACAGGGCTAGGATTTATGTTTGTTTTCTTTATGTTATTTCTGACATTGGACAATAAAGACTGGCGCCGACCAGCTTGCACTCGCATCCAGACTGGTGTGCTGCTTCCCTGCTGCTGTGTGTGTGTGTAAGAAAGGAGTCCTTCTACCCAGGAGAGGGGGCCCCTAATCTGACTGTGTCACAATATATATATCTATATATATATAAAATCTTTTGTAGTACAATTTTTTTTCCTTTAGTTTTTCTGATTTTTTATTTTTTTAGTGCAAATTGTATTTATTGTAGAAAAGTCAATAAAATAACAATACAATTACATAGATACAGTATCCGGGTCGTTGCCGGGAGAGACACTATAGTAGAGATACGACACTGGAGAACGGCAAACCTCAATCACAAAAAGTGCCAGTGGCATCATGAAATATCACAACATAAGACCCATTTATATAGAAAAAAGAAACATAAAAAAGACATAACACAAATAGACAGACAAAACAAGACAACAAGGGGAGAGGGGGGAGGAAAGAAGGGGAATCAATATAGTAAAACAAAAAATAGCAGTCACCTCATATCATATAATATAGTCTCAAATTTATCAGTACTTAATGGGAGGGAATTAAGAGAAATGTAATGAGAGGTATAGCTGTTAATTAATGTCTAAACCATGTGAAGATACACAAGGATTATCAGAATATGTTATCAAATAATATTTGATACTAATCTAGGACACTGGAGGGCGGGAAGCGGAAAAGATACTTTTGAAGAACACTGAGTCCTTGAAATCCATCCAGCGACCCCAAGTATCTCTAAAAGACTCATAATCACCATCAACAGAGGACATTATGTCATCCATATCCATATATAGATCCAGCCTAGTAAACCAGTCCATGACTGTTGGAGGAGAGGAGGAGCGCCATTTCACCGGAATAACTGCTTTAGCAGCATTATTCAAATGACATAATAAAGTTTTCTTGTACTGTGAAAGGGGCCTTGATGATAGGTGAAACAACCAAAATGTTGGCTCTGTAGGGACCGGTTCGTCTAAAATTTTTGCGGAAAGGCTGAGAACTTCAGTCCAGAAAGGCTGAAGGATAGGGCACTGCCACCATATATGGAATGGATTGCCTAGAGCCCCAGAGCAGCGCCAGCATATATTCGGGACCCCAATTCCCATCTTAGAGAGAATATCTGGGCATCTATACCAACGTGATAACAGCTTATATTGAGTCTCCCTAACACCAACACTAGGAGAGCACGCGTGAGCCAACTTAAATATTTTCTCCCACTCATCGTCAGTTAGGTCGACTCAGAGCTCTCGTTCCCATACCTTGGTAAAATTGGGGAAAGAGCGGCTAGCATCTGCTAAAAGAAAATTATAAATCAGCGAGATAGTGTGAATTGGAGGGATAGGGCTAATACATAATTGCTCAAACGGCTTACCGGGTAAGCATAAAGATTTGAGGGGACCAAGAGACTGCAGAAAATGCCGTACCTGGAGGTAGCGCCAATATTCCCGAGAGGATAAATTCCACTTCCCACAGACCTCATCAAAAGGTACAAAGCTACCACCACTCACCAGCTGTCCGAACCTAAAAAGTCCCACCGCTAACCATGGATGAAAAATCCTAATGTCAAGGCCCGGGAGGAATTGTTCATTAAACAGGAATGAGGCGAGGGGGGAGTGAGGTGATGATATAGAGGGGGATTTACGCAGTGTTTTCCAAGAGCTTAACGTAGGGCCAATGGTCGGGTGGGAGATTTTGGGAAGGACAGAGAGCCAAGGGGCTATTGAAAGAGGGATCTTCAGCGTCTGATTCTCAATGTGCACCCATTGTTTAGAGGTGCCTGATCTGGACCAGGACAAAATTCTTTGTAGGATACAGGCCTGATGATAACCTTTAATATTTGGGAGGCGTAGGCCACCCCGTTCTTTATGGCGGGACATAACATCTAATTTCAACCGCGGCCTGCCGCCACCCCATACAAAATCTCTAATAAGAGCCTGGACTTCCAGGAACCATCGCGGAGGTAATTTAATTGGAAGGGTTTGTAATAATTAAAGGATCTTGGGGAGCGAATTCATTTTGAGAATGCCCAGCCTCCCAAACCATGAGAAGGGACCTGATTTCCATAGTCTCAAATCCGAGCGTATCCTGCTCAGAAGGGGAGTGAAATTGGCCTCAAATAGGCGGGAAAGATCTCTAGTAATATTAACTCCTAGATATGTAAGTTGGGAGGGGTGCCAGGTGAAAGGGAACGCTTATTTAAGGCCTGAAACCATCTGTGGGGAAGCCGTAATATTTAAGGCCACCGATTTAGAATAGTTGACTTTAAAGTTGGAGAGATCACCAAATATCCTAGATTCCTCCACCAAATTTGGTAGAGAAATAACAGGATTAGTAATCGTGGCCAATAAGTCATCAGCAAATAGAGCTAATTTATATTCATCGTTATGTAATCTAAAGCCCGATACATTTGGATTCATTCTGATCGACCTTGCCAGAGCCTCCATACACACAACAAAAATCAGGGGGGACAAAGGACAGCCCTGCCTAGTACCATTATTAATGAAAAAGGAGTTAGAGAGGGAGCCGTTAACCCTAATGCGGGCAGAGGGAGAATGATAAAGAGCAAGAACGCGTTGAAGGCAAATAGGACCGAGTCCCAAGTGTCTTAATATTCCAGACATAAAACTCCAATCTATTCTATCGAATGCCTTCTCGGCATCAGTAGACAGTAGGATTGCTGGAGTGCTAGAAGACAAGATATAATGAATAAGGGCTATAATTTTGGATGTATTGTCCTTAGCTTCCCGACCCGGTACAAACCCCACCTGGTCATTGTGAATGAGAGAAGGTAAAAAGTGTTTTAATCTGTTTGATAAAAGTTTCGCATATAGTTTAATATCTATGTTAAGGAGGGAGATTGGACGGTAACTGGGACAGAGGGAGGGGTCCTTGCCTTCCTTAGGAATGACCGTAATGTGGGATTCTAGGGATTGGCCTGAAAAGGGGGTCTTATCAGAAACCGAATTGAAAGCCTCCAACAATGGGGGAGCAAGTTTGTCCTTAAAGGCTTTGTAGTAATTGATAGAAAAACCATCAGGGCCAGGACTTTTCCCGGAAGGGGTGGATTTAATAGCTTCCAACAACTCAGTTAAAGTAAAAGGTCTCTCTAAGTCTCCACTGGCAAGGTCGTCCAGCTTGGGAAATCCAATTCTATTGAGGTAGGCCTCTATGGCCTGTTGTTTCCCAAGGACATCAGGAAATGCAGAAGGGGCAGGCAAATTATATAACGCAGAATAATATGAGCAGAAAGCTTCTGCAATCTTATGAGTATCATGTAAAACTATTCCCCTCCCATCTTTGATAGAAGGGATAAAGGAACGAGCTCTCCGAGCTCGCAAAGCTCTAGCCAACATCTTTCCGGGTTTATTACACCAACGATAGTATCGATTACGGCATTTTCGGAAAGAATGTTTGACCTTTTCGAGTAGAAGTTTATTTAAGGCTGAACGAGCTCGAACTAAGTCCACATACACATCAGAGGAAAGGGAAGTTTTATGAGTAGATTCTAAAACCTGTATTCTCTGCAATAAATGATCTATCTGCCCCAACCTTTGTTTCTTTAAATTGGAACCGAGTTGGATGCATTTTCCTCTAAGGACGCATTTGTGGGCTTATCATATAGTGAGGCCAGATACATCTGGGGTGATGTTACAATCCAGATATGTATCAATGGCCTCTTCTAACTGGGATCTACAGTAAGGGTCAGACAAAAGGAACTCATTGAAACGCCAAGATCTAGTGATTGGATCAGAAAATCCAAGGGAGATGTCCACCCCTACCGGAGCATGGTCAGACCAGGTTGTCACTCCTATAAAAGTGTCTTGAATCAAATGTAAAAATCTATGGCCAACTAATATGTAATCTATCCTGGAATAGGATTGGTGGGGACTAGAATAATATGAGTAGTCTCTATCTAATGGATGTGAGATACGCCAAATGTCAGACAGCTGATGAGTGTAAAGCAACCGTCTTACCTTCCTTGAAGTTTGGCAAGGGACTGATGAGGAACCCGACGAGGTGTCTAGTAGATGATCCAGAACCCAATTAAAGTCTCCACCTACCATCAAGATCCCCTGTTGGAGTGAATCAATTTTATCCAGAACCCTCTCAAGAAAGGATGGCTGGCCCTGGTTCGGTGCGTAAATATTAACAAATGTAAAAGGTTGATTAAAAATAGAGCACTTAACCAGTAAGCATCTCCCCTCCTCCAAGTCATGTACTTCAGCATTGGTAACAGGTAGATGTTTAGCGAAAAGAATAGCAACACCCTTAGATTTTGATTGGGAATAATTACTATAATATGTTATGGGGTAAAATTGATTATTAAGTCTAGGAGCGGAGGAGGATTGACGGAAGTGGATCTCCTGTACAAAAACGATATCTGCTTTATCTGCATGAAAAGAACGAAGGGCTTGGGTTCTCTTCTCTGGGATATTCAATCCCCTGGCATTAATAGAGACTATACGTAATGAAGCAGCCATATGTGGAGAATAGGGCTAAGGCAACATGACCGAGAGGAAGACATCAGATAAAACAAAAAATTTAGTAGAGGGACTAAATAAGAGAGGAGGGAGAGAAAGGGAAAAAGGGAAAGAACATGCAGGAATGATGGGGAGACACAAAAAACTAAAATTGCGTTAGTATAGCAATACATTTATGAGATGAAAAAGAAAAAAAAACAAAACCGCTACCGGACAATAAGGGGACCGCCAGGGAACCCTTGTCACGGGAAAGAATTAGCGGTAGGGGGCACACAGGGGCGGAGTGCCCACGCCATCCAATAAAAAAACAAAACTCACAATCAAATAGAAACACACAACATTATCAGTATAAATTAAATAAACACACTCATAAAACTCCTCAAAAAAAAGAATTAAATGTAGTCAGAATATATATTTTTTCTGTTTTCCCTCTCTTCTCCCTCCCTCTTTTTTTTTTAAAACAGGTATGTAGAGAAAAGACATATGCTAACATATTAATTTGAAAAAAGATATATCACTCAGTTACTCTGACATATCTGACTACAAACGAACCTTGGGAAGAAGGAGAAAGAAACACATAAATGAAAGAGCTCTATTAAGCCTCTAATAACAAAAGAGGCCGGACGGCCCAACTCTAAACATTTCTGTAATAACACTTCTACAAAAAATAATTAAAATGAAGAGCCAAAAATGAGTATCGTCTCAATGAAGGGGAACCCTCTAATAAGCTGAACATAGATCAGGTGGGGCCCGATGCTGGAGGGGAATCAGGACCTTTAGGTTTCTTTTTATGATGCTGAACTTGTTGCCAACGGTCTCTTCTCGGACGTCCAGGAGGAGCAAGTAGAGGAAGTGAAAAAGCCTGCCAATCAGGAAGTGTAATAAGCTCCACGCCTAAAGCAGAACAGAAATCAGGTAAATCCTCAGGAGACTGGAGAATTAGATGTTTACCGGCATGAGTGACCTGTAGAGAGAACGGAAATCCCCATCTATATTTAATTTCTTGTTTACGCAAAGAATCTGTAAGAGGTACCGCCGCTGTTGGAGAGTCCTCCATGAGAGGTCTTGAAAAATTTGTAGATGTGTACCATTAAATTCCACACCTTCCAGATTACGGACTTTACGTATAATCTCTTCTTTTTGTGAGAAGTAGTGGACACGGCAAATAACGTCTCTCGGACGGTCAGTTGCAAGACCCTTCGGACGCAGAGCTCTGTGAGCACGATCAAATTCCACAGGATCATTAGGGTCAAGTTCCAGTATTTCTCCAAAAATTTTATTTAGGGCATCAATCAGACCAGATGGAGGGACATCCTCAGGAAGCCCCTGGACACGAATATTATTTCTGCGACCTCTGTTGTCCAGGTCATCCAATCTGATTTGCATTGTCCTCATGTCTGAGGCTTGTTGGGAGACTAAATCGTGAAGATGAGATAACTGGTTGTCAACTGACTCTTTCTCCTCTTCAAGAGTAACCATGCGGGATCCAAGATGTTTAACATCAGCTTGTACTAACGAGATCTGTTTGCATTGAGTCCTGGATTCGAGACTCCAATGCCTGCATGTCTTGTTTAGAGGGTAGAGAACGGACATGTGTTAATACTTCTGTGATTTCCCCTTGCAGTTGAGACAATTGAGCATGGAGGTCACTGGGTGCGGGAGAACGAGCCATGGTAGGGGAGGGAATCTGCACAGGTATGGAATCGGCAACAGGTGAATCCGCAATATGTGAAATTGATAGATATGAGCGAAGCTTAGGTTGAGAAGAATCGACCTTCGGTGTCCGAGGATCTTTTTTCTGCGAAACTCTTGGTCCTGCCCATCAGGAAAAGACTTGAGGAGGAATCATAAGTGCATGCAGTGTGTTAGATAGATGGATGGCGTGTGGCACATTCCCCTGTTAGTAAGACCACATAGCAAGCCGGAAACGATCACATAGAGCCACCGGGCTCATACTATAGTTCCACTGAAAAAGGGGATAGAATACCTAGGAAGCGTTTGGTGAGCAGGTGAAGGCTAGCCAAGATGGTAGTATAACAGCCCATAGGCAGAATGGGGAAGAGGATGATATACAAGCCCCCAAGGCATATACAATAAAAGCAGTGCTAAGGGGACTAAGCTGGTAAAGGAGAGATATGAGCTACCACTATCCGGAATATTGCCTCCAGAGCAAACACCTCGGCACTACTGGGGGCACAGCCAATTTCTGCAGATCCACAGCCCAAATCAGGATCTAATAGGTATCAGGATTCCACAGGGCCACAGGAGGGCCACACCAGGGGGAGCAGGGTAAGGGCGTAGGACAGGGTCCCCAGCAGGTGTTAAAGGGAAAACCAGCCTCAGTAATCCCCGAATGCAGCGGTAAAATCAGGTGATGCGGACCCAGAGACACCTCCGTTACCTGCCCGTAGGTATAGTTTCCGGCGTCAGGAGGAAGAGAAGGCCAAGATCCACACCCGGCTCCAGGGAGGTCGCGCCGAGCGCGTCAGAGCTGGAGCGCAGCACGGGCTTCCCGGCGGGTGTCTGCAGCAGTTCAAGCCAGCGGAGGTAAGGAGACCACCTGATATCACTCACACGGAGGGAGGGTCAGCCGATCCCCTGTGTAGCGGCAGGGTCAGGCGCCGCGGACGTAGAGGCACCGCCGCACCAGGTCCGGAAATCCAGCCCCCGGCTTCAGGAGGGCGGGAAGGCCGCAACCCGCAAACGCATTTAAAAATGCCTTCCGATTCCGCGGACCTTCCCCCTCAGTACAGGCAAGTTCAGAACCAATGTGGGAGCAAGCAGGGGTGTCAGTGACCGCAGGAACGGAGCTTTTAAAGAAGGCCAGGAAGGAGCTCACTCAGAACGCGTCTTCCCTCATTGCTTGCTAGGCCACGCCCCCCGATTTTTAATTTTTTTATGTTTGTACTGTCTAAGAAATTCCCAAAAAATCCAGAAAACAGATATTCTAAAAAAAACTTGGTCAGAAAAATAGAAAAAATGAAGCTGATGTTGTTCCAAAAATTACGAAAGGTGCATTAGAAGAATTTGGAGTTAAAGTTTACCTTCAGGGAAAAGCTAATTTTCTTTAACATTTCCTATAATTTTTGTAATTATTATCATTGATATAGATTAACAAATTGTCTAATTATTGAGAGAAGCCCGAAGGAAGTATTATATAGAACTTTTTTGCTGCATTTTTCAACTAATAAAGTTATATATAAAATTTGTCTCCCAGATGCCTTTAGGGTTTTCATTCTATTTTAAATTTCGTACGTGTTGTGACTTAATTTCTTGCTAGCCTTCTTTAATAATTTTATCCAAATTACTTTATTTATTAGGGTAGTCAATTTGTTTCCAGTGTTAATGTTTTTTAATTGCAACCCAATGCATACTTTGTTTCAGCAATTTTCCAAAATAAGTTTAATTGATCATGTGCAAGTGAAGTGTTTGTAATCTCATTTGCATCTGCAATTTTTTTTTACACTATTTTGACATGTTTCAAATGATATGTGTTTAAATTGGTTATTTTTGTTGGGATTATGAATCCTAAGGGTTTTTTATGTAAATCTATTTATATATATATATATATATATATATATATATATATATATATATATATATAAAAATATGTATGTGTATATATATATATATATACATACATTTTAGTGTCAATTTATCTAATTTTAAATGGCATATACAAAAATAAATAAAGCTAGGATGTTGTTTTGTTTGCAGAGATGCAAAAATCAAAAAAGTTCCACCGCTGACTACTCATGTTGTAAGTCAGTGGCTTCCCAAACTGTGTGCCGTGGCACCCTGGGGTGCCTCAGGGCACTTGCAGGGGTGCCTCGGTTTGGTGGTCCAGTACCAAATAAAATGATTTTTAGTCAGCGTGATAGGAAAAATCAGTGGTAATGGCTGCCAATCCAATATTATGTGGACAAAAAGAAGTGCAGCCCTGTGAACCACCGCATAACTGAACATAAGGGTGACATATAAGCACAATTTACTTCATATAATTTTTGCTGAATTTCTCTATAAGAAACGTTTGGCCCAGGGGTGCCGTGGCAAAAATGCCGATACTCTAGGGTGCTGCGATTCGAAAAACTTTGGGAAACACTGTTGTAAGTGAAGAATCTGATTTCTCCATTCAAGAAAATACTGACACTCTAAACCAAGGAGCCGAAACAACAAAAGTAAGTAATCCATCAAAATTCAACCAAAGAAAACAAGAGATTAAAGAAAAGCTACTCAATGCTCAGGGGCTACACAGTTTGAAAACCTAAATTCCAGGTCAAATAGTTATTTGCCACCTTCTCTACATTCCTCTACAGAAATAAACAGTTTGCTAACTACAACATTGGATACCAGTGAAAGTCAGGTCAGCACTGAGTTTGAGATTATTCAAAAATAGCTTGAAAGCTTCAGAAGTTTTTTCTCAATTTTGGAAAACCATATCTTGAAAATCCAAATAATTTGTTTTGAAGAAATTTTGAAAAATATAACAGAAATTAAAAAATACTCAGTATAACGGTGTGAATCTCCAAAAAAGCATGGAGCCAAAAAGATCTTTTTGAAGGATGTGGTAAAAAAGGACCTTGGAGATATCATGCATAAATAAGTGTCTAAAGAGAAAGTAAGCACTGAAAAAGATGACAATGAAGACTAAGCACAAGCCTCAAGACGTTTCGTTGATGATGATGAGTAAGATGTTATTCAGGTAAATATTTTAATATGTTATTGTATATTATTTTAATTTTGTTACAGTTTCTATTTTTCAATTTTTTAATACTGGCACATAATATTATTTATACCTATCCCAACATTGGGATTTTAAGATGCATGTCAATCATGCTGCAGGTTTAAATTCACTTTCGATCCTACAAAATGGGGTCATGCACAGACACAATCACGCCATGGACCATCTGAATCATGTTTGTATTAAAGAGTTTTGTTAGTGTGGACAGCACTAATATGGCCTGATTAAGAAATGGACGCTAATGCAGCTGCTTACGAATAATAATAATAATAATAATAATAATAATACTTTAATGCCATTAACAGCACAAGTGATGTAAATGAAAAAAACAAGCACCACTATACCGCATAGTAAAACAGGCAGCAGTTACACTACTATTAAAATAGTAAAAGAGGAAAACATCATAACAGCATTAATCGATTAAAATTATTTCAGTTGTTTAACATACACACCGCAGTTGGGAAAAAACTATTGTGCAATCTTTTTGTGTGAGAGAGCACAGCTCTAAAACGCCTATTAGAAGACAATTTCTCAAAAAGAGCATGGATAAGATGAGTGGGATCCACTAAAATAGATCTAGATTTCTTCAGGAGCCTTTTCAGCTGCAGTACAGTTCCCATACCAAACAACAATCCCATAAGTCAGGATACTTTCCACAATACTATGATAGAAGTTTAAGAGGGTCCCCCTACTCACACACGCCAATCTTAAACGACTAAAAGAAAAACAGGCGTTGATGTGCCTTCTTAGCCAAAATAGCTGAATTCAAAGACCATGCCAAAGTATCTGAAATAAGAAACCCCAACAATTTAAAAGACACTACCTCGATGGTCAGGCCACCTAAACAAACAGGGGCCTTTATAGGAACACTAAGGTTCCTGAAGTCAACAATCATTTCCTTTGTTTTATCGTGTTTAAGAGTATGCAGTTTTCATTGCTCCACTCAAACATTCTAACAACCTCAGCTCTATAGGCAAGTTCATCCTCATTAGTTATCAGACCAACGATAGTGATATTGTCTGCGAACTTAACCTTCTTAACAGACCGAGACTGAGACGCACAATCATGGGTGAACAATGAATACAGAGCTGGGCTCAGGACACACCCCTGTGGGACTCCAACATTCAACACCAACTCCTTAGAACTGGATTTTCCCAGCTTGACCACTTGAGGTCTATCAGATAAAAAGTTTAACAATCATTTACAAGTAGAGCCATTTAAACCCAACCCAAACAGCTTAGCAATCAGAGCACTAGGTACAATAGTGTTAAATGCTGAGCTAAAATCTACAAATAAAATTCTTGCATAGGTATCCCTAGCTTCTAAATGAGACTGCACCTGGTGCAAAACAATTAGGACAGCATCCTCGGTCGAGCGGTTAGCCCTAAAGGCAAACTGCCAAGGATCAAAGCCCGCTACAAATTGAGACTTTACAAACATCAATAGTAGTCTCTCGAAGCATTCATCACAAGTGATGTCAAAGCTATAGGGCGATAATCATTTAGACATTTTTGGGGGTACATTTTTAGAAAAAGGAACTATGGTAGTTAGTTTAAAGCACATGGGGACAAAGCAAGAAGTTAAAAATAAACATGAAACCCCAGCTAACTGATGCACTCCCTCAAAACTTTACCCATGATGCCAACCGGACCCGCCACCTTCCTAGGGTACACAGAACGCAGACACTCATGGATAGCTGATTCGTGCAGCACCAAGGGTACCTCCCCTACTCCCTGGTCCAATAAAGGAACATCTGGCTTGTTTGTGCAGTTAAATCTGGAGTAAAACCCATTTAGGTCTTCAGCAAGGGAATTATTTTGCCTCCCAACACCAGTAGGTTTAACTTTATAGTCAGTGAGCTTCTGCAAGCATTGCCACATTCTCTTCCATTTTTGCTGCGTAGGCTAGTTTAGCCCGCCTAATTCCCCTACGAAGATCTGCTTTATCAACACAATACCCGTCCTTATCACCAGACCTAAAGGTCCTATCTCGTGCCCTAAGTAAGGAACGGACTTCCCCATTCGGCCAAGGTTTCTCGTTTGAGAACACCTTAAAGCTTCTCCTAGTCGTTACACTCTCCACACAGCAATTTATATACCCTATAACCATACAGGTAAACAGATCCAGATCAACTGAGCCATTTACCACAGATTCCTCTAAAAGGAAATCCCAATTTGTAAATTCCAAGCTGTCCTGCAAAGTTCAACAGACATATCTGGCCAAACCTGAACACTTTTTCTAATTGGTTTGACTACTCCTAACAACAGGTACATACGTAGGAACCAAAAAAAGAGAGACATGGTCGGACTTCCCTATGTGGGCACATGCAACAGTCTCGTATCCAAGCTTAAAGTTCATTTAGGTAACACAGATTTTAAGTCCACTCCATTAAAGTCTCTGGCCACAACAAACGCCGCTTCCACATACACAGATAACAGTTTGGTCACGGTGTTATATAATAAGTCCAAAGCACAGCCCCCATTTGCCTGTGGGGGATATAAACAGACATTATTATAACTGCCGTAAATTCTCTAGGCAGATAGAAAGGCCTACATTTCAACAAAATATACTCCACCACCTCCGAGCAAAAAGACTCAATAACCATGGCACCTGAGCACCACTGATTATTTACATAGATGCAGAGACCACCACCTCTTCGCTTGCCAGAGTCCAAGGACCTACTTGCCCTAAATAAAGTCATATTATCCTGTCCAACTGCCACATTTGGTATCCGGCTATGCAGCCATGACTCTGTAAAAATAAAAATGGAACAGTTCCTCATAAAACATTTATTTGCCACTTCTGCTTGTATAGCATCCAACTTATTGGGCAAGGACTGTACATTGGCCAAAAACAGACTTGGCAGTGGGGGGTGCACAGGGCACCCCTGTGCACCCTGTACTACTGAATTGACTTCCTTGTAAGGTTCCATAATCATTATCATCACTGCCATTTGAAAGATTTGGTCGGTAAAAATGTAATTATCCTCCCAAATCATATTGTGATCAATACATATATATGAAGAAAATATCACACCGTGAAAATTTTAGAAATTTTGTCAGCGGAGTACTGCAGAGATCCTCCTGATTTGGATAAGTACCTAAACCTGCTCTTCAACAAGCCAAAAGACCTCTCAATGACTCCACGTGTAGCGATCTGTGACTTTTCGTATTTCTTTTTGCCGCACTTCACATACCTTGCCGCCTGAGGGTTCTCCCAGAACCCTCTCCTGAAGTGGCAAAAGTGCGTGTGCCGCCATCATGACCATACATGCGTAGAAGCCCCATCAAGCCATCCCCATACAAAATGCATTAAAGTCATTAAGGACACTTGTTTTTAATTTACTAAGCAGTCATCCATCTGGGTATTCAGAGTTTTAAAAATTTTTAAAAACGTTTGAATGCCTTAAAATATGTGTTGTGAGTAGAGCCTGGAAAAGCTGCAAAAATATTTCGGAATTACAGTAACAAATAGCTTGAAAATTCATTGAGTGGAAATTTTTACGATTCCGACAGACTTCTTCCATACACAATGAATACAGAAAAAAGGGATTTGCCCTCCAGCACACTGCAGCAAAATCAACAAAAAATACTTAAATCCTACATGATAATAGAGATTCAGAGGTATTGGTTACATACATTTGCAAATATATCAATAAGCACCAGGCCATCGTCAAGACTCCTCTATACTTGCGTCCCTAACATTAAGGGGTTCACGTTCGAGAAGCAAGGCGTAAAATATACCAGAGTGCAATCGATGGCCCCAACAACGTTAGGGAATTTTGCAATTTAAAAAAAAACCCTATTTTTTTGTTAAATCGAATTGCTCAATGACTTTGGAAAAATGTTTTATTCTTGAGTATGTTTAAGGATAGCGTCGAAAACTTTTACCAAAAATCGTCTAAAAGCCGATTGGCTCACTCCACCAATTGTAGACACAGAATAACTGGAAAGACCCTGAATACAAAAAAAATGAAGTGTTGCTAATAATTTGGTTAGACCAGAAATTGCCAGCTCCGCTTGGTATGTGGGTAGATATCCTTTTTTGATTTTATCATAAACATCTAAAATGGCCGCATTTGGCAATCTGAACATTTTCACAACTTTGCTCTCACGTAATCCTGCAATATTGATCCTGGATTTGAACAATCTCCTCCTTCGCAGCCTTCTTCTAGCAATCTGTCTAGTTTGTATCAAATTAAAACCATGGCTAGCTTCTATTCTTCCTGCAATCACTGCCATTATTATTCATGAAAAGTTTGAACTCAAATTTCATCTGAAACAAAAACAGAAAAAAAAAATCATTTAAAAAAAAAAAAAAAGGTAGAGAGGAGTGGATACATCAATATGGCTGTAACACAAAAGTTTAGATTAATACTACCAAGACTGTACCTATATCATGATATAGGTACCAAAGGCTACTAATGAAATTTACTTTGTTCAGGACATATATAACAATCAAAATAATGGAGTTCGACACACTGCGGCCATGAACCTTGCTTTTGGGATCCCAGGTGTCTGTTTAATGGTAAGTATAGGACTTGGTTACACTGAAAGTGGTGGAGGTAAAACAAAAAACCTTATAGAGATAGGACGATTATAGTTAGGTAGATAGAAGAGTGCAGTAAGTGTAGGCTTCAAATAATTACAAGATTTCAATAAAAATGTTGCAAGATTCTGTTGTGATAGTCTTGTATTACAAAATTACAACATCTGGAACCAGACATAGAAGATATCAAATCTGGAAAAAGAATAAATAAACAAGGTAAGTGATGACCGCAAATCTGCTACATCATCCTCAGTATATAGTATTCCCCTTTGGTACATACATTACAGAATGGTCTCCATAGCTATAAAAATGTTGGAATTATTTATGGAACCGATTCATTAACTCACTGAAATGTGACCATATCCAGCCTCTGCCACACCCAGCCAGTGCACTGCCTCCCCTACCCAGCCACTCCACCCCCTATTCACCCACTGCCTCCCCTACCTAGCCACTCCACCCCCTATTCACCCACTTCTTCCACTACCTAGCCACTCTATCTCCTATTCACCCACTGCCTCACCCAGCCCCTGCCACCCCCACCCAGTGCACTGCCTCCCCTACCTAGCCACTCTATCCCCTATTCACCCACTGCCTCCCTTACCCAGCCCCTGCCACCCCCACCCAGTGCACTGCCTCCCCTACCCAACCACTCTTATCTCCTATTCACCAGCTGCCCCCCCTACCTAGGCACTCCACCCCCTATTCACCCACTGCCTCCCCTACCTGGCCACTCCACCCCCTATTCACCCACTGCCTCCCCTACCTAGCCACTCTATCCCCTATTCACCCACTGCCTCCCCTACCCAGCCCCTGCCACCCCCACCCAGTGCACTGCCTCCCCTACCCAGCCACTCCACCCCCTATTCACCCACTGCCTCCCCTACCTAGCCACTATCCCCTATTCACCCACTGCCTCAGCTTCTCATCCTTATCAATGAACATATACCACAGATCTGTCGCAGACAAAGAAGAGGTGGCACTTATAAGTCTTTCATCAGGGTGTGTAAACGTGCAAATGAAAAAATATATACCATAGTGTAAGAGGGACAAGTCCACGGAAAGACACCATTGTGACACCACGCCAGGGAGCCGTGGGGAATGACGTCATCGGGAATGGTTGGGCATGTCGTCCGATGCGTGTGTAGAAAGGGAACAGAACAAAAAAAAAAACATTGGTGCAACCACCGCTAGGTGACAGAAGGCGTCCATGGTTATGCTGATAATGGAACTGTCCTGATGTAGACAAACCCACTGCACCCTGGGGGGAGAGGAAAAAGTGAAAATACTGTAGTGATGGCTGCAGTAAGCACATACATGGCTGTTTAGTATCAGCGCCTGTAGTACAGAATAGAAATACTACTAGAAATATTGTAGAACATTGACTAGTAGATCATCTGATATGCAACAATGGAGATCTGGTATGTTAAAACATGAAAATGTGATGCTGTATATGAACTATAAACTACATCTATGTCTACTTAAGATCCATTACTGTTGCAGATGATCATAGAAGCAGAAGAAAGTATAATAAAACTGATTATACTATGATGATAAAAGACCATAAGTCTTATTATTGCAGAAGAGCAATTTTTTAGTTTAACCCTTTGGGGTGAATTGGTGTCGAGAGTGAAGATCCAACGAGATTCACATTTCAAAAGTTGTTTGGCCCTGTCGCCACCTCGGATGTTAGGAGGGATGTGAGCTATTATTTTGTATTTCAAGGAGGAGAGTTGATGTTTGGCTTGTGCAAAATGTCTCACCACTGGTTGATCTGATGGTTTACCCTCCAACGCTGCCCTAATGGCTGGGCGATGGAGGGCCACTTGCCCCTTGAACATACGGGTAGTTAGCCCAACGTAACCCAAACCACAAGGGCAGTTTATCAGATACACTACAAATCTTGTACAGGTAAGTAAATGAGACATCTTATATTTCCTTCCAGAATGAGGATGCTTGAATGATGAGCCAGCATCCAGGTATCCACAAGTCACGCATGATAAACATTTGTAGTATCCATTCTTTTTTCTTTTGCTTCTTTAGTTAGTCTAGACACATCAGATCTCACGAGAATATTTTTTAGGTTACGTCCCCGTTATTAAACCACCATAGGACTCTTACGTTGACAACAGGGTAAATCGGTCTCGCTACTGACAATGGGCTTTGACCCTAGAAGCTTTTGGCACAACTGAGCTGGCTAGGAGTGTACTCCGTCACTAATGGAATTTTATTTGTTTGTTTGTTCCTATTTCTTGAAGTAATTTCAATCTAGGCATCTTTAAAACCTCTTCCTTCTGTGAGAGGAGAATGTCCATCTTGTACCCCCTGCCTCTAAATGTATCCACAATTTTGTCCACTTATGCCTCTACATCAGCTGGCTTGCTTGTGATGCAGGCAACCCGCATCATCTGTGATTTTGGTATGCCTTTTTTGGGGGGCGGGTGGGTGCAAACTGATAAAATTCTGTTATGGTCCATGGTTTTATGATATACAGACGTGTTGCTTTTGTTGTCTTTAATACTTACCAGGACATCTAGACAGTGCACTTCTGTGTGACTGCTGGTATAGGTAAGTTGAATAGGTGTTTGGCTCTGGTTGATGTGTTCTACCAATTTCTTAAGGGATGCTTCTCCTCTTTTCCAAATTAGAAACAGCATATGTGTCTAGCATGTGTATATGATGATATGATCAGAAATTTTTGAATCTGAAAATAAAAATGTATTCTCCTGTATAAGCCGCAAAACATTTGCGAATGACGGGGGCCACGTTAGAGCCCATGGCACATCCTGCCTGCTGTAAATAAAACTTTTTATTAAACAAAATAACTCCTAGTTAATGTAAGTTTCCAAAATTTGAGAAATAATGAAACATTAAAGTCTGCAAAAGAATTTAGATAGTAAAAGCTGATACATAGCTTCCAGTCCTTCATTATGTGGTATCACTGTGTACAAATTTTTAAAGTCCATGGTGCAGTGGACTGCAACTTCTTGAAGCATGGTGATCTGGTCAAGGAGGTTTAAGAACGTGGTGGTATCTTTAAGAAAAGTAGGCTGTCTCATAACAATCAGTGGTATCAGGGTATCCAGAAAATTGGGACATGGGTTGAAATATTGACTCCCTGGCAGAGATGATAGGTGCACCAGGGGGATGGACCAGATCTTTGTGGATCTTTGTAACATAATACCGAACTGGTACTACTGGATTTGTTTGGGTCAATGCTTTCACCACTCGTAATGTAAGTAATATATCTTGTTTAAGGCACGTTGTTCCTGAGGGGACAGATTGTGAAATTCCGGAGGGGGGCGCATGGTGTTTAAGGGGCTACAACTCAAAAGCTATTGGAGGTACCGAGCTGAAATTTGGCATGGACGGACAGAACTATCGCTTGGTGCTGCATGCCAAATTTCAGGGCAAACAAATAATAATTAAATGAGGATTCGGGAACAATCTTAAGTTCCAACTGTCAGTTTTTTCGGCCACTCTCAATTAGGACCACTTTTCTGCTGTAGTCTATGGGGGATTTTTGGGAAGACATAAGTCAGGGTACAGGGTGAATTTAGACTAGGGGTTTATTTTCTTAGGTACTATAGCTCTTGTTCCAGGGTAGGTGCTTTTGGGATTCAATGTAATAGCTGGAGAAGGAGCGTTTGTAAATAATATGAAACTAAAATTATATGTAGCGCGATTCCTGTAGGGAAAAAAAAGGGTTTGTTAATGGGCAGTAAGTGTTTATAAAGCTCTTTTGCACAGTTAAAAGTTTTTTAAATGCGTTTTGCTGTGGGTTTAAATATTGCCAATAGCCTGGGCTGACTAGTGGTCAGGGATAATGCTTTGGCCGGGGGACCAGGTGAAAGCGTTCGCCTGGCTGTGGCATTACCCCTCGCTACAAAGGGTTTGGTGCTGGTTATGGTTAATACAGGGGACCCCTACACTTTTTGTCCCCTGTATTTCCAGGACCGGATCAGCTGAGCTCAGTGCTGGTTGCGCTAAATACAGGGGACACCTACGTCTTTTGTCCCCTGTATTTTCACAACCAGGACTGGCTGTGAAAATCCTGGGGCTGGTTGTGCTTTGGAGAGGAGGGGGTGGGGACACGCCATTTAAAAAAAAAAAAAAGTACACTTGTTTTCATTTTTTTAAGACAGTTGCATGGAGAGATCTCACTGATCAGTCCATGCATCTGTGTCATATTGATTTTTATTTTTCTCAGATGCATGTACACATTGACTGTACTGATCCATGCGTGCATCTCTAAATAATTTGTTTAACAGAGATGCCTGCAAGCAGTTCAGGGTGGGAACCATGAGAGCCAATGAGCTCCTCTGTCCCCTGCTGCTGCCTCCGTGCACTGCCTCGCTGCTGCCACTGCTCCACACTCCCGCTGCTGCCCCCGTGCACTGCTGCCACTGCCCTGCACACCTACTGCTCCTATCCCTGATGGTTAATAAATTATAAAAAAGCAAAGAAATTCCATAGACAAAAATCCTTACGGTTTCACATGTTCCATTAAGGCTTCTTAGACATGATATGAAATTTCACAAAACCTACTGAATTTCTGCCACTCAAACTTAGAAAAGCAATGAAATTACGATCATTAAGGCTGATGCCTTAATGGAAGTGTTCTTTGTGCAATACAGATATGGTATGCCATCACACAATGTGGTTATCTGCAGATTCAGAACTCTCACAGAGTGAGATTGCTGTCACTCACAAAATGGTGGGGGTGCTAATTCACAGAATGGTGTGCTCATTGGAATACACACATGCAATCTATGCACCTGAGGTCTGAGGAAAAGATAGAGCTGCGTAGATGGGGGGAGGAGACAGAGCAGAATAGATTTGGGGAGACAGAAAGGCGTGGAGAGATGGAAGATTAAGCAGTAGAGATGGGGAAACCAAAGTTATTCCGATGGGTGAAAAACTGTGGTGCGGATGGGGGGGCAAAGTTATGCAAATGGGTGGAAAACATTGGTGCCGATGTGGGGAAAACAGCAGCATGGATTGGGGGAAGACAGTGGCACGGTTTAGGGGGACAGAGCAATGTGTATAGAGTGGCTAGGACCCAGGAAGACAGCAGTGCAGATGAGTAAAGACAGATTGGTTCGGATGAGAGAATACAGACTAGCACAAATGGGAGAACACACAACAGTAGGGATTGGTGAAGACAGAGTGGTGAAGATCGGGGGGACAGAGTGGCATAGATGAGAGTGGCTGGGGGGGAGGAAACAGAGCAGAGTAGATGGGGAGACAGAAAGGCATGGAGAGGGGAGAGATTAAGCAGTACAGATGGGGGGAAAACTGGTGCAGATGGGGAGGGACAAAGTGATGCAGATGGGTGGAAAACAGTGGTGCGGATGGGGGGGAGACAGAGTGTCACGGTTTGGGAGGACAGAGATGTGTATGGAGTGGTACAGAGTGGCAAGGACCCAGGAAGACAGAGCAGCGTAGATGGGTAAAGACAGACTAGTGCGGATGAGAGAATACAGACTAGCACAAATGGGAGAACACACAACAGTAGGGATTGAGGAAGAGAGTGGCACAGATGATGGGAAGACAGAGCGGTGTGGCTGGGGGTAAGGCAGTGGTGCAGATGGAAGGAACAGAGTGGCATGGATGCAGGAAGACAGGGTGGCGCTGATGAGGAAAGACATATTGTTATGGATGAGGACATGCAGACTAGCACAGTTGGGAGACTGCACAGCAGTAGGGATTGGGGAAGTTATAGCAGCATGGAGGCGAAGATAGTGTACATGCATAGACAGAGTATGATAGTATTAGCAATTAGGAAGCTGAATGTGTATAATAAATGAGATAGATGTATTGTGTTAGAAGGATGTTGGAACCCAGTGGGATTATTGTGGTGACTGAATGGGAAGATTGTGGGCACTGAGTGGGATGTGGGAGCCACATAACTGCTCAGACCTCAGAGACTGCATGTGTGTATTCCAATGAGCACACAATTCTGTGATTTTGCAGCTCCACCATTTTGTGAGTGACAGCAATCGCACTCTGTGAGAGTACAGCGGCTGCAGGAGGAAGGGGGTGCCGCTAGCTGCTGCAGGAGGGTGGAAGGGGGTGCCGCTGGCTGCTGCAGGAGGGTGGAAGGGGGTGCCGTTAGCTGCTTCAGAAGGGTGGAAGGGGGAGTCGCTAGCTGCTGCAGGAGGGTGGAAGGGGGTGCCGCTGGCTGATGCAGGAGGAAGGGGATGCTGCTAGCTGCTGTAGGAGGGTGGAAGGGGGAGCCACTGGCTGCTGCAGGAGGAAGGGGGAGCCGCTGGCTGCTGCAGGAGGGTGGAAGGGAGAGCCGCTAGCTGCTGCAGGAGGGAAGAAGGGGATGCCGCTAGCTGCTGCAGGAGGGTGGAAGGGGGAGCCGCTGGCTGCTGCAGGAGGGAGGAAGGGGGTGCCGCTGGCTGCTGCAGGAGGGAGGAAGGGGGTGCCGTTGGCTGCTGCAGGAGGGAGGAAGGGGGTGCCACTGGCTGCTGCAGGAAGGGGGTGCCGCTGGCTGCTGCAGGAGGGAGGAAGGGGGAGCTGCTGGCTGCTGCAGGATGGAGGAAGGGGAGCCGCTGGCTGCTGCAGGATGGAGGAAGGGGGAGCAGCTGGCTGCTGCAGGAGGGTGGAAGGGGGAGCCGCTTGCTGCTGCAGAAGGGAGGAAGGGGGAGCCGCTGGCTGCTGCAAGAGGGTGGAAGGGTGAGACGCTAGCTGCTGCAGGAGGGTGGAAGGGGAGCCATTGGCTGCTGCAGGAGGGTGGAAGGGGGTGCCGCTGGCTGCTGCAGGAGGAAGGGGATGCCGCTAGCTGCTGCAGGAGGGTGGAAGGGGGAGCCGCTAGCTTCTGCAGAAGGGTGGAAGGAGGTGCCGCTGGCTGCTGCAGGAGGGTGGAAGGGGGAGCCGCTGGCTGCTGCAGGAGGGAGGAAGGGGGAGCCGTTGGCTGCTGCAGGAGGGTGGAAGGGGGTGCCTCTGGCTGCTGCAGGAGGGAAGAAGGGGTGCCGCTGGCTGCTGCAGGAGGGAGGAAGGGGGTGCCGTTGGCTGCTGCAGGAGGGAAGAAGGGGGAGCCGCTGGCTGCTGCAGGAGGGTGGAAGGGGGAGCCGCTTGCTGCTGCAGAAGGGAGGAAAGGGGAGCCACTGGCTGCTGCAAGAGGGTGGAAGGGTGAGACGCTAGCTGCTGCAGGAGGGTGGAAGGGGGAGTCGCTGGCTGCTGCAGGAGGAAGTGGATGCCGCTAGCTGCTGCAGGAGGGTGGAAGGGGGAGCCGCTAGCTTCTGCAGAAGGGTGGAAGGAGGTGACGCTGGCTGCTGCAGGAGGGTGGAAGGGGGAGCCGCTGGCTGCTGCAGGAGGGAGGAAGGGGGAGCCGTTGGCTGCTGCAGGAGGGTGGAAGGGGGTGCCTCTGGCTGCTGCAGGAGGAAGGGGATGCCGCTAGCTGCTGCAGGAGGGTGGAAGGGGGAGCCGCTAGCTTCTGCAGAAGGGTGGAAGGAGGTGACGCTGGCTGCTGCAGGAGGGTGGAAGGGGGAGCCGCTGGCTGCTGCAGGAGGGAGGAAGGGGGAGCCGCTGGCTGCTGCAGGAGGAAGGGGGAGCCGCTGGCTGCTGCAGGATGGAGGAAGGGGGAGCCGCTGGCTGCTGCAGGATGGAGGAAGGGGGAGCCGCTGGCTGATGCAGGAGGGTGGAAAGGGGAGCCGCCTGCTGCTGAAGAAGGGAGGAAGGGGGAGCCACTGGCTGCTGCAAGAGGGTGGAAGGGTGAGACGCTAGCTGCTGCAGGAGGGTGGAAGGGGAGCCATTGGCTGCTGCAGGAGGGTGAAAGGGGGTGCCGCTGGCTGCTGCAGGAGTAAGGGGATGCCGCTAGCTGCTGCAGGAGGGTGGAAGGGGGTGCCGCTGGCTGCTGCAGAAGGGAGCAAGGGGGAGCCGCTGGCTGCTGCAAGAGGGTGGAAGGGGGAAAGGGGGAGCCGCTAGCTGCTGCAGGAGGGTGGAAGGGAGAGCCGCTAGCTGCTGCAGGAGGGAGGAAGGGGGTGCCGCTAGCTGCTGCAGGGGGGAGGAAGGGGGTGCCGCTGGCTGCTGCAGGAGGGTGGAAAGGGGTGCCCTTGGCTGCTGCAGGAGGGAGGAAGGGGGTGCCGCTGGCTGCTGCAGGAATGGGGTGTTGCTGGTTGCTGCAGGAGGGAGAAAGGGGGTGCCGCTGGCTGCTGCAGGAAGGGGGTGCCTCTTGCTGCTGCAGGAGGGAGGAAGGGGGTGCCGCTAGCTGCTGCAGGAGGGAGGAAGGGGGAGCCACTGGCTACTGCAGGAGGGAGGAAGGGGTGCCGCTGGCTGCTGGAGGAAGGCGGTGCCACTAGTTGCTGCAGGAGGGTGGAATGGGGTGCCGCTGGCTGCTGCAGGAGGGTGGAAGGGGGAACCGCTGGCTGCTGCAGGAGGGTGGAAGGGGGTACCACTGGCTGCTGCTGGAGGGTGGAAGGGGGAGCCGCTAGCTGCTGCAAGAGAGTGGAAGGGGGAGCCGCTAGCAGCTGCAGGAGGGTGGAAGGGGGAGCCGCTAGGTGCTGCAGGAGGGTGGAAGGGGGAGCCGCTAGCTTCTGCGGAAGGGTGGAAGGAGGTACCGCTGTCTGCTGCAGGAGGGTGGAAGGGGGAGCCGCTGGCTGCTGCAGGAGGGTGGAAGGGGGTGCCGCTGGCTGCTGCAGGAGTAAGGGGATGCCGCTAGCTGCTGCAGGAGGGTGGAAGGGGGTGCCGCTGGCTGCTGCAGAAGGGAGCAAGGGGGAGCCGCTGGCTGCTGCAAGAGGGTGGAAGGGGGAAAGGGGGTGCCGCTGGCTGCTGCAGGAGGGTGGAAAGGGGTGCCGTTGGCTGCTGCAGGAGGGAGGAAGGGGGTGCCGCTGGCTGCGGCAGGAATGGGGTGTTGCTGGTTGCTGCAGGAGGGAGAAAGGGGGTGCCGCTGGCTGCTGCAGGAAGGGGGTGCCTCTTGCTGCTGCAGGAGGGAGGAAGGGGGAGCCACTGGCTACTGCAGGAGGGAGGAAGGGGTGCCGCTGGCTGCTGGAGGAAGGCGGTGCCACTAGTTGCTGCAGGAGGGTGGAATGGGGTGCCGCTGGCTGCTGCAGGAGGGTGGAAGGGGGAACCGCTGGCTGCTGCAGGAGGGTGGAAGGGGGTACCACTGGCTGCTGCTGGAGGGTGGAAGGGGGAGCCGCTAGCTGCTGCAAGAGAGTGGAAGGGGGAGCCGCTAGCTGCTGCAGGAGGGTGGAAGGGGGAGCCGCTAGGTGCTGCAGGAGGGTGGAAGGGGGAGCCGCTAGCTTCTGCGGAAGGGTGGAAGGAGGTGCCGCTGTCTGCTGCAGGAGGGTGGAAGGGGGAGCCGCTGGCTGCTGCAGGAGGGTGGAAGGGGGTGCCTCTGGCTGCTGCAGGAGGGAGGAAGGGGGAGCCGCTGGCTGCTGCAGAAGGGAGGAAAGGGGAGCCACTGGCTGCTGCAAGAGGGTGGAAGGGTGAGACGCTAGCTGCTGCAGGAGGGTGGAAGGGGGAGCCGCTGGCTGCTGCAGGAGGAAGGGGATGCCGCTAGCTGCTGCAGGAGGGTGGAAGGGGGAGCCGCTAGCTTCTGCAGAAGGGTGGAAGGAGGTGACGCTGGCTGCTGCAGTAGGGTGGAAGGGGGAGCCGCTGGCTGCTGCAGGAGGGAGGAAGGGGGAGCCGTTGGCTGCTGCAGGAGGGTGGAAGGGGGTGCCGCTGGCTGCTGCAGGAGGAAGGGGATGCCGCTAGCTGCTGCAGGAGGGTGGAAGGGGGAGCCGCTAGCTCCTGCAGAAGGGTGGAAGGAGGTGATGCTGGCTGCTGCAGGAGGGTGGAAGGGGGAGCCGCTGGCTGCTGCAGGAGGGAGGAAGGGGGAGCCGCTGGCTGCTGCAGGAGGGAGGAAGGGGGAGCCGCTGGCTGCTGCAGGAGGGAGGAAGGGGGAGCCGCTGGCTGCTGCAGGAGGGAGGAAGGGGGAGCCGCTGGCTGATGCAGGAGGGTGGAAAGGGGAGCCGCCTGCTGCTGAAGAAGGGAGGAAGGGGGAGCCACTGGCTGCTGCAAGAGGGTGGAAGGGTGAGACGCTAGCTGCTGCAGGAGGGTGGAAGGGGAGCCATTGGCTGCTGCAGGAGGGTGGAAGGGGGTGCCGCTGGCTGCTGCAGGAGTAAGGGGATGCCGCTAGCTGCTGCAGGAGGGTGGAAGGGGGTGCCGCTGGCTGCTGCAGAAGGGAGCAAGGGGGAGCCGCTGGCTGCTGCAAGAGGGTGGAAGGGGGAAAGGGGGAGCCGCTAGCTGCTGCAGGAGGGTGGAAGGGAGAGCTGCTAGCTGCTGCAGGAGGGAGGAAGGGGGTGCCGCTAGCTGCTGCAGGGGGGAGGAAGGGGGTGCTGCTGGCTGCTGCAGGAGGGAGAAAGGGGGTGCCGCTGGCTGCTGCAGGAGGGAGGAAGGGGGTGCCACTGGCTGCTGCAGGAGGGAGGAAGGGGGAGCCGCTGGTTGCTGCAGGAGGGTGGAAGGGGGTGTCGCTGGCTGCAGGAGGGAGAAAGGGGGTGCCGCTGGCTGTTGCCGGAGGGAGCCAGGGATGAAAGGGGTGCTGATGAAAATCGGAGGGGGAGATTAGGAGGTGGAGAGTGGGATGGAGGGGGCGGAGAGTGGGAGGGAAGGGGCAGAAAAGGAGTTGCAGCAGTGAATTGCTGGCAAGGACCCGGATGCTGTATCCTCTAGTCAGACCATAGCTCTCGTCAGCGCTACATAAGAGCAGCTGCAGCACAAAGAAATCCAAATTAGACAACGAGCAGCAAGATCAAAATACTGCTCATTGTTAAATACAATTTACCATAAATATGAGACAATAAACAAAACAGCGCTATAAAGGGATGTTAAACAGCAGAAGGAGCATTTAACACTTTAAAAAAAAACGTAAAACTCGTTGATAATTAGAGCACTATGGGGCCAATTTATCAACTAATTTTATCATACGCAAACAGTTCTAAAACCCACTGTGTATGATAAATGGTGCTCCAGCCAATCAGCTCCCAACTGTCATTTTTCGCACAGATGACAGGACTTGATTGGCTGGAGCACCATCATCATACGCAACAAGTATTAAAACTCTTTGCTTATGATAAAACTCATTGATAAATGATCCTCTATGTTTGAAAAATGACAGGAGCTGATTTGTTGGTACTTTATCTCTTTCCAGACCTTGATAAATCTCCCCCTAAACTGGGATTTTAGCGTTTAGATCCAGGTCCAGGTAAGTTAGAGACTGAAGGCAGCCAATGATGTGCACAACTTACCTTCTGTCCTAAGGGTAAGCGGTAATGTGTTCTCTCACCGTTTATGTGCACCACCTGCAAACATGTTACTTCTGTGCTGCACTTTGCTCTGGTCATTCTGTCTGCAGAGGGATTTCCTTTATGTTATTCTACTGTAAGTAGCCATTGGAAGATAGGCAGACTGCGGCCATAATGGGATGCAAACTGTCAGTAACTGTTCTTGGGTAGGTTGGAGCATTTAAAAGAGGCCGAATTCGTAGCAAAGGACTTGGGGGTCTATTTACTAAGCAGTGTTAGGAGACAAAGTGAAAAGTGATAAGAAAGTGATAAGGTGCCAGCCAATCAGCTCCCAACTGTCATCTCACAGGCTGTGTTTGAAAAATGACAGTTGGGAGCTGATTGGCTGGTACCTTGTCACTTTCTTATCACTTTTCACTCTGTCTCCTAAAAGTGCTTAGTAAATAGACCCCTTAATGTGTGTCAAAACTTTCACCATAGCAGCATAAATAGAGATTTGGCCGACCATGGTATGTTTTTCTAATCATCATGTGTTCAGTGTTGTGGAGCCTGTGCCCTCTAACCTCAGGGCCTGATTCAGAGCCGCTCGTAAGCGGCCGCTCGTTCGCTCCGAGCGATGTTCGCACATCTGCGCATGGGTTTTAGCACGCATGCGCGAACCAGTCAATGCGGCCGAAAATCGTGGGCTCGCAAAATAGCGAATGCCTGCTAATTTGAGTGACAGGATGAGGCATTTGTGGGAGGTAACAGGGGAAGGTGCTTGAAAACGGGGAGTGGAGATCCGAACGCAGGCGTGCCAAAAGGTCAAAATGGGCGTTTTAAGGGTGTGCATAATTAACAAAGCAGCATCACCGACCACGTCCGTTGGGTGTCTTTTAGCCAGAACTGCTCGCATGATTGCGGTAGGAAAATCCTACCACATGAATAGCGAGCAGTTCATTCGCCTTTCGATATACTCGATTAATCTAATAAATAGCGGAGATGACGTATGATGCGAGCGGCCAGGGGGCGTTTTTTACAAAAAAACGTCCACATGTTTTGTTCGCTCGTTCAGACATAGAGGCGTCAACAGACCGCAAAGAGCGAACGGTCAATTTAAATAGCCAGCCCCTTTTTCTGGACGAGCGAGCGCAAATAGCGTCCGGCTCTGAATCAGGCCCTCAGTTTCCTGTTCTTAGCTGACCAGAATGGAACCATTGCCATCTTCTGCTGCAATAACCCATCCACTTTAAGGTTCAATGTGTTGTGTTTCTAGAGACGTTCTTCTGCATACCACTGTTGTAACGCATGTTTGAGTCACCCTCACCTTCCTGTCAGATTAAACTAGTCTGGCCTTTCACCTCAGACCTCTCTCATTAACCAGGAGTTTATAACCACAGAACTGACGCTCACTGGATGATTTATGTTTCATGCACCATCCCCAGAAGATCTGCAGTATCTGAAATCTTAAACTTGCCCGTCTGGCACCAACAATCATACTGCATTCAAAGTCACTTAGATCACATTTCTTCCCCATACTGGTGTCTGAACAACAACTGAACCTCTTGACCTTGTGTGAATATTTTTTTGTGAATTGAGTTGCTGCCACATGATTCACTGATTCGATATTTGCATTAGTAAGCATATTTTTACCTAATGAAGTGGCAGAGTGTATACAATATATTCACAGGCTTAGGATCAGAGGAGGACTGTATGGAATAGCCACTACCCACCAATCCACGGATTATCAGACATGTTTCACTGACTAACAAAGGAGTAAAAAAAAAAAAAAAATTATTATGAAGAAAAAAAAAAAATTCCTAGCACAAGTAAAATGTTCCAGTCAAAGCATTTTGTTCCCCTCTTTGGGGCTGCGCTGTCAGTCTTCATGTAAGTGGTGTCTGCTTTTGCCTTCTTCACTTCACTCTGGACGTTAATTGTTCTTGAGTGTCTGCGTAATGCATTTGTTGTTATGTGAACGCTCCTCTCAGTATGTTTATTACAGTACATCATGTAAGGATGGCACAGTCTGCTGGGTCACTGCATTTTCAATCCATATTCATTTTAAGAGGCATTTCTTTCCAATCTGCTTTATTTATTAATCATTGTGCAGATGCTTTGCTCTACACTGCCTGGCTTACTTACAGATCCCCGGGGACACGTGGAGACTCTACCTCTGTGAACTTCTCCTGTCTGGCAAAATACACCTGGAAATCCCGACCGACAGCGTTTCAACAAATGGAGAAAATGCACAAACGGATACAATCATTTCCCTCTTGGTTATCAGACTACAGTGTTAGGTAGAAAGCTTGATGGTAATCGAGCAGAAAGTAATGTGTTGTTGTATCGGGGCGTAACATTTGTAAACCTGTTAATTTTACCTTATACATCACAGCATATTATATTCTGTCATTGCTTCCTATGACTGTAGTTACTGTATATCACAGTATCTGTTTAATTAGAGGTCCCTCCATAATAATGAAAATGAAGTATTTTTTTATTAAAGATTATTGCTGCATCTGTTTACATATTGCATCAACAGGGACGCCAAGAGCTGCCAGGGGCCCGGGTACTGGTGAGGGCATAGCCACAATACCTTCGGAAAAGAAATAATCTAAAATACTATGGCACTGTGCGTCAGGGAGGGGCGCGCTGTGAATCCCTCAGCTCGGTGCAAATCCATGGGGGGCGATATGTGTGATTGCTCCCCCCCCCCCACAGGCAGAGCAGAGGAGCGGCAGCGAGCAGTCCCTTTGATCCCACTGCAGCGTGTGCTGGGCTGCTGATAGATAAGAGGGATGGGGCGGACGGCATTGGACCAGGGCCCCTCCAACAAGGCCGGGTAATTAGTACACGCTGGGCCTGATTCAGACCCGGACGCTATTTGTGTCCGCTCGCTGGCTAAAAGGGGCCGGCCATTTAAATAATGCGCTTGCACTGCGTCGCGTAAAGCCGCCCACTAAGTAATAGCGAGCGGTCGCACTATGCGCTCGCACCTGTATAAATACGCCCCTTTGCCACTCGCAACACACGTCATCTCCGGCAGTTGTAGGATTAATCGGGAACATTGAGAGCCATCGGAATTGCTCGCAGCGCTTGTGGTAGCCTTTTCCCACCACAACATTGCGAGCAGTTCAGGCTCAAATACAACCCAGTCACATGTGTAATGTCGCTACTTTGCTAATTATGCACACCCATTAAACGCTGTTCTGATGGTCGGACACGCCTGCGTTCGCACATCCACACCCCCGTTTACAAGCACCTTCCCCTGTTACCACCCAGAAACGGCACTAACTGTCACTCAAACTAGTGGCCCGACTGCGGGCTACGGGCGAGCACTTTCCCATCGCAATGACTGGTTTGCGCACGCGCATTGTGACTCATACGCATTCGCAGATTGCATAAAATCGCTCAATGCAAGCGAGCGCAGCATAGCGCCCGGCTCTGAATCAGGCCCCCTGCCCTCTCCTCTCGGCACCCCTGTGCATCAAAGCGTAGGGAGGACAATTTTATTTGTTCCATTGCTCCACTCCAGAATCATTCACCTGGGTTGTGTATTAGTGGATATAAAACCTTTTGCAATATTTTTACGCAAAAAGTGTTTGGTTACCTGATTATCAATGAGTGGTCAGTGACACTTCTGCCCTCATGGCACATATATGAGGCTACCACTCTTCTCTACAGTACAGTGCAGGACCTTCTTGTGCTTGGACCATTCTTTCTGAGATGTCATCAAACACTAACTTCTACCGTATGCAGAGGCTTCACCGGGTCTGGTGACACTTCAATCAAACTCCTGTCTCAGCCTGTGTCTGATCAAACGTCCCCCCTCCGTCACTGACTCCCTTTCCACCACAGAATCCAGTTACAGCTCCTCACGCTCACTTTGAAAGCTCTCAGTCAGTCCTCCCCCCTGCCCATATTTGACCTCCTCTGACTTCACACCCCCTCTCTTTCTCCCTGCTCTTCCCCTGATAGTTGCCTCCTCGCTGATTACATCCTCCCACTCCAGCATCCATGAATTCTCTGTAGCTGCTCTCCTCCTCCTCTGCCCTGAAAACGCACCTGTTCATTCAAGCCTACCAGCTCTCCTCACACTCTTAACTCCCTCCTTATCTCTCCTAGGTTCACCTTCTTCAATTATACTCCCATTCCCTTAGACTCTAAGCTCTCACGAACAGGCCATCCACCCTCATGGTTCTCACCCTGCATATTGTGGGCAGTTCGAGGAACGCATCATGCCAGAATTTTACGATGAATGTTTCTTGATAGTTCTCCTGGTTGTGGAGGTTGACTTGGAACAATGGCCCTGATTCAGAGCCGGACGCTCTGACAGAGCGCTCGCTCTGAATCAGGGTGTTTTTTTTTATGGAGCGGCCTCCTGGCCACTCGCATTGCTGTGGGTTGCCACCCACAGCTAATGCGAGCGGCCAGGATGATGGTCGCGATGGTCAAGACCATCGCGACCATCGGGCTTGCGACGAGACCCTTGTGGTAGGGTCTCGTGGCCGCAAGCCCCAGAGAGCTTTCGGCTCAAACAGAGCCGAAAGCTCTCCCACTGACATCACTTGTGCGGACCCGCCCCCAGACTGTAGGCATTCCCGGCCCGCCCACCAAAAGGGGCGTGCTGTCACTCAACATCGACAGCACACCCCCTTTGGTGCGAGACCTGGAGCAACGGATTGCCCGTCGCTATCCGGGTCTCGCGCATGCGCACGACGGAGCCGGTTCCGTCGTGCGCATGCGCTGTGGGCCACCATCGGCCCGATTGCGAGCGCTCAGCACTTGCGACTGGGTCTGAATCAGGCCCACAGTGTGCCAGTTCCCCTGCAAATTGCGATGTAGTTGCCTAATTGCTGAATTTTTGCATGAGCCACCTTAGATATGGTTAATGCATTGTGATGCAGGTACTGGTTCTCCAGAGATCCTTAGTGCTTACAGCCTACACACAGATGACTTCCAACTTTTTATGGTATATTGGCTGACACTGGACTAAGGCAGATCACTGCGAGGGCCTGAACACTGAGATTCTGATAGGAATCTATTGTGCGAGCCAATAATCAAAGTTTTCAAATGAGAGTAGTACATAATAGTACATAATAGTGATGTTTATTGAACTACATACGTGGTATATGTTAATAAAGGAAGTTGCAAGCAGAAATGAGGTACCGCACACAAAGTCACCAGCAGACAGGAGAAACGGGAACCAAATGACACAGCTGCCAGGAGATGTCATGAGACGCCCATCTGCGGCTTTGCAATTCCATGCATCTGTGTAAAATATTGCAGCCTCTGGGTAAAATGCTGCAGCAGCAGTCGCAGAACAGATGATCATCGGCTTCTGAGTAATCATATGGATGGTCTAGAATGGACGATGGAACTGAGACGCTGGCACTCGTGAAACTGCACACAAAGACAATGTCATTGGATCCGACACGCCTATAAAACGGGTGCGACGCGGCCGCGTTTTTCTAACCACCCCTCTGTTACCACCCACAAACTGCGCATAACTGTCAATCACTCTGTGCCTAAATCCTCTCTGCGAGCGACATCGCAGAGGCACCAGGACGCATTCGCCATGCGTCTTAGACGCATAAGATGTAATAACAACATGCAATAATAGTACTGTGTAAACATCGTCACAGCGTACAACTCTGAATGAGGCCAGAACTTAAGGCCCCTACACACTACACAATATATTGCTGATGACTTGCCCCATTTCAACGCAACAGAACAACAAATTGGCAATATTGTGTGTATGCATTACATCGTGTAGTGCGGACTCCCCTGGGGTCGTCAGCCGCATCACCTGACATTTTATACATGCAGGAAGATCAGGCGATGCGGCTGACGAGGGTCGGCATATCGGGCGGTTCATACACAGTGGGTAATCCGGTGCCCAACTGCCCGATATGTCAGCCCATTGGCGCAGGGATCGTCTGTCGCATCGCTGGGTACACAATCATTAAGCGTGTACTCCGCTTTAGACACAGAACAGGGAAATCCAGGTGGTAAATTGATGTAACAAAGTAGGATTGCACACAACAATCAAGAAATGAGCTAAGAAATTAACCCAACGGCTAGGATCCAATTAAGTACGAAGGGGGTGAATTGCCGTTGCAATGGCATAGAAACGAAGGTATGGAATTTCCCCCCACTTACGGCCCTATCTCACCCCGGACTTGCAGATATTTGTTTGCAGCCGAAATCTGCAAATCCAGAGGTCCTGTAAGCAGCCATAATGAGAGAAGGTCAGACCAGAGCCATATGCGATTCACCAGTGGCTAATATGGCAGGCAGGTGGGCAGGAACTGGCCATGGTACCTAATAGTGGGAACAGATCTGGCTCCTCCAATTTACCTCCCCTGTAGCAATAGGTTAGTTCAATGGGCCTGGTGTTAGAGGCCACAGTATCTAGGCCTATTAGTTAGCAGGTGGGAGGCTCAACCTCACTTCCTGGACCATTGGGAGATAAGGGAGGCATTTCCACATCAGTCTTCTTCTAAGAGCCGCAGTGTCATTGTAAATCAGCATGTTTGATGGATTTGTTGCATATGCCTTTATTTATGTGGTGCCTCGGAGCTCTATCTCTAACAACGTGCCACCCTACTAGTGCCCCAAATGGCAGGAACCTACTTAAGGGAGGAATTAGGACCTAATGACCAAACTGTGGCACTGTCTGCAGATGCTCCTTACTCAAACACATTATTACAGTATAATATTGAGGACGTCACACTGGCACTTTAATCAATTAAGTGGTTTTCAAAGTGCAAATGGCAACATTTTGGGGGAAAATACGCTCAATACAAACGGTTTTTAAACTGAAATATATTGTAGTTGAGCAGACCCTGTCACTTAAGGGGCCTATCCATTAGCCGATGTATTTCTGAGCGATGAAAGACAAAAGATGTCCCTTGAAAATTCCGTTGGCTGTGCTGAACGATATCTGTCATGTACATGACAGATTTTGGCGAACGATGAACGATATCGCAGGACATCATTCAGGGAGTGGATTTTTTCCCTGCAGCTGCTGCTAATATCTTTCGTCGTTTACCGCATATAAACGGCACGATATTGCTAATATCGTTCAGCTATATGCGATAATTGACCAACATGTTGGAGAGATGATAGATGCGATTTATCGGCCGCGGGAGTGTGCATCTGTCATCGTTCAGGGCCTATCCATTAGCAGATATAATGAACGATAGATATATCGTTCAATCGTTCATTTTATCTGCTAATGGATAGGCCCCTTTAGATTCATGTTGGGAGGTATGTGATGTGCCGATGGCTTCAATTGCAGTAGTATTATTATTATTATTACTATTATACTTATTATTCACATTACCTGCAGCATGGTGCCCACATGTCAGGGTGTCTGGAGGAAATGTGTGGGTGCATCATTATCTGCAGGCTGTCCCCACACATCTCACTGTAAAGCAGTACATTACAGGGAGGTGTGTGGGGACAATATTATTATTACCTGTAGCATAGTGACTTGTCAGGGATTCCCATGCTGGCTTCCTCCAGCAGTGGCCATCTTTGTAAAGGGTGCAATGCCTCATGGGATCTGTAGTTGATCCTTTACTGCTCAGAGTCTAAGCAGTAAAAGATAAACTTCAAATCCCATGCTACTTCTCTTCCTCTGGTCGGTCAGGTGCCTGGGCTGACAGCTGACTTGTCTCAGCTGCCCTAACAGTATGTGGCCGGCGTGGCCAGGTCCTGGCTGGCGCCAACAGAGCATCTCACCTTGGCCTCTGCTGCGGGATAAGTAAGTTGGCAGGCTAGGGCTGTGTGTTATGGGGGACGTTCGGCCTGATCGCCCCCCCCTGGATCCGCCACTGCCTGGATGCAAGCATTAACGAGGTCAAGCTACAACAGTATTGGCAAACGCAACCCCAATGGAGAGGATGTGGTGCTTCAGAGAACCATTGATAACCATTGGAACATAGTCAATTGCAGCTGCAGACACACGCGCAGTCTGGATAGATTGCAATTGTTTAAGTATACAATTGCAAAAGTATAAATGCAAATGCGATGCCTACTCTTTGCATTACATTTGCCGTATGTTGCAGTATTGGAGAGTGTGTTGTACACTAAATGGTCTATTTTGTTATAGCTAGTTATACCCCTTTCAGAATTAAGCCTAAAACAGAGGTTTTTGCACGTAAACATGCATCAACACGGGTCTGGCCTATGTCTGAAAGGTACTACCCGGGTTGGCAATCTCCAAGCGTCCACTAAATGCCGAAAGAGCCGGGTAACTGCAAGACCCGGGTCCGATGTGAAGGGTGACGACATGGGAATAACCTAGTTCGCCCACCTAAGTGTGAAAGAGATAGCCCGGCTTCAGCCTGCTAAGTGCACTGGGTACAAACCGGGTTGAAGACGGGAATTTATATCTGAAAGTGGTAATTAGTGCTAATGTTCTAGTACTTTGTAGTGTGTTATACTTCTGAGCTTACAGTATGGGCCATGGTTGATTTTAATTATGAACCTATTGCTATAACACATTTTGTTTTTTATTTGTTTGTTTTTTCCTTAGGTGAATATCTAGATGAATTTGTAGGGTATAATTCCTGCAGATGGGTGGTGGTGGTGGTATTGTCGCACAAAATTTTCCTCCTCCAACACAATTACCACCTTTACATCATGTGTCTGACAGAACTAGAGAGCACAACAGACACAACTGATGATGTCAATGGCAACATACTATTGCCACATATTACTAAGAGGTATACTGAGGCCCTCAAAGAGGCAATGTCCATATTTTATAGTAGTCCAACTTTCGTTAGGTTGTAAAGAACTAGCTTAAAGCTACCCAAAAAGTTCACTCTCTGTGGGGACACTTCGCAGCAGACAGAGATGAGAGTGGCGGGATCCTCTCATACCCTGCCCAGTGCTGGTTCCTGTCTGGGCAGGGCACAGTTCCACATCTTCGGAGCTGGAAGGGGGGCCAGGTAGTCTGTTTTTAATATCCCTCAATCCTTGGAAGACTTCACTTAGAACGGCAGTTTTTTCCTGCATGCTGGTCTGGAAAGAGTTATACAAATTTTCCTCTTTACTGCCACCCTAATCCTGGTAAGGATGTCTAAAAGGGCAGCAGTGGTGGATGGGGGTAGCGGGGTAGCACTGATGCTGGTGTTTTTGCCCCCCCCCTCCAACCGACTGCAGCCTTGATGCACCTCCCCTAAAAGAGTAGTATTTTTTTTTTAAATATATATATTAATATATTATATATCTCAAAATAATAACACTTTTCAAGTTAAACTGTACACAATTACAAGACGCAGCATGTGGGATATCCGTGGCTGGCGTAGTGAGATGATCCAAATGTATGCCTGCCACAGTTGGCAAGCCCCGTGGGGTCAACCACAGGGCTTGCCAACCATCTGGCCCATTTGCCAGCTCCATCCGGCCTCTCAACTTACTCCTCAGCATGCTATGAAGGTCACTCCATCTGAAAATAATGTTAAAATCTAAAGTTAGGCCATTTTTTTTTATAATATATATTTCAAGAAGCACATTTAAAGTTTACTATGGATCTTATAGTAGTGATTTTTGTATAGTAGTTTTGTTTCATGTAATGTTAACAAAAAAATATGTAATTCCATGCAAAACTCAGTGGTTTCAATAAGCATAAACTAAGATTCTAAGCACATCACTTAAAAGTCTGAAATCTCCACCTCACACACATTTTTTTTTTTTCCTGAGATTATTACCATCTACAAAGATATTTTTTGTTTGCCTGACTATGGGGCCCACCGAATTAACTTTTTGGGTAATTTTAAGCCAGATCTTTCCTTAATCTTTACACCCAACTTTGGTTCAACTATAAAATCTGGACATTGCCTCTTGGATAAGGGCCTCATTTTCCCTCTAAGTCAGGGATGGGGAACCTCAGGCCCGAGGGCCATATAAGGCCCCCGGAATCATTTGGTCTGGCCCACTGAGCTTTTTTCTGCTAGCTTCATCTGCCTAGCAGGGGGCCTAGAATGGCCCCCTGCAGCCAGAATCTATGCAGCAGTGCCGCCCCTCTTTAGGACGCGTCAGACGGTCACACCGCTGCCCTTACAGCTCCCCAGAGCATCCTCAGGATGCTCCGGGTATTGCTGTAATCACCGGTGATTGTGACCATGCCCCGTGTGACATCACACGGAGGGGGTGTGGCCTGCACCGGGCCCGCGAATAATATTATATATATCAAAATGGCCCTCGGCAGAAAAAAAGGTTCCCCACCCCTGCTCTAAGTAATAGGTGGCATTATACTGCCAGTGTCCTCATCAGCTGAGTCTGTTGCAGAGTCTTCTCCAGATCGGCCAGAATCATGGGGAGGTGATGATTATGGAAAAGGATCTGGTGATGATGCAGGAACAACAACATTACCATCCGCAATTATCTCTAGCAGTAAGTCCTGCTCCAGCAACTCATCTAGGTATTTCCTGGGACCTGACAACTCATGTTAGTCTTCCATGGCTGCCATGTTTCAAAATCCTTTTTTGCCTTTTCATACGCACATGAGTATGCAGTTGTGCGTAAGCACGTATCACAAACAAGGAGCCAACAGGTTTAAGGGCCTGATTCAGAGCCACTCGTAAGCGGCCGCTCGTTCGCTCCGAGCGTTGTTTGTCCAACTGCGCATGCGTACGGATCGTTAATCGCATGCGCGAACCAGTCAGTGCGGCCGAAATTCATGTGCTCGCAAAATAGCGAATGCCTGATAATTTGAGTGACAGAAAGAGGCGTTTGTGGGTGGTAACAGAGGAAGGGGCTTGAGAACGGGGAGTGGAGATCCGATCGCAGGCGTGCTTAAAGGTCAAAACGGGCGTTTTATGGGTGTGCATAATTAAAACAGCAGCGTCATTGCCCACATCACTGGGTTATTTTATAGCCAGAACTGCTCGCAAAATTGTGGTAGCAAAAACCAACCACAAGAATAGCGAGCAGTTCATACGCTGGTCGATGTACTCGATTAATCTAATAAATAGCGGACATGACGTAGGATGCGAGCGGCCAGGGGGCGTAGTTTCCCAAAAAACGACCGCAAGTTTTGTTCGCTCGTTCAGACCTAGAGGCGTGAACAGACCGCAAACAGCGAACGGTTCATTTGAATAGCCACCCCTATTTTCTTGACGAGCGAGCGCAAATAGCGACCGGCTCTGAATCAGGCCCTAAAACCGTACAGTTAGCATACAATCAGCATTCGCAAGTGCGATTTGCTAGGTAATGCACACGACAAAACCATATTTTCCGAAGAAAGCAAAGTTTATTTACAAAAGAGCAGCTACTTGAGAAACAGATTAGTGAAGAGAACTATACCGCCGAAGAGGGAAGGAAGAATTAAAACAAAAGGTTTCCAGGTTTGTTTAAAGTGCAGGAATCACCAGGGACAAGCCAGCAACATAGAACAGTATAGTTCCTCCACGACAGGGACTAAATATGACATTACGAGGTTCATTACCTGTAACAGTATCAATTGTGTTTATCTTATAGAATGCAAATGCGGCTCGCAGTATATCAGCCGTACTTCCAGCCCCATAAAGATAGATGGCCTGAGCCTCTCAGAAACATAAAAATGGGTTTGAAAAACATTCCTTATCACTACACTTTAAAGAACACCATTCCAGCTCGGTTAGAGGATTAACGAGTGTGATGGGAATAAAACTAGTGGAAAAACACTGGAGGAAAAAGAATATTGACAGCAGTTTAGCACAAATGGAAATTATATTTGAAATGAAGACCCTACACCCTAAGGGGATGAATACCGATTTTGAACTCAAACGGTTTTTATAAATAAATTACATAAAACTGTTTTATATTTTGTGTACATATTTTTATAGAAAGTTTGACTTTTTTTTTTTTTTTTACTAAAATACATTTTAGTATATTCATTTATATTGTTTATTTTAGTCCTTTTCCCCATAATGTATGTATTTCTTAGGGGCAATTTGCTGCCTTCGTTATTAGACAATTCTCCTTATTCCCTTTTTATTCCTTTTTTTTTAATTCCTTTTGTATATTAGTCCTTTAATAATTGGTTGTTTATTTGGTTTTCAACACCACTAAAGCTTGATGTTATCATATTTACTGTTTATATTGTGTTACCTATGTATACATGGATTTTTTTTAAACGATCTAAACCTCTATAATATCGTAGTACAGTTCTCTTCCGTGATTTGCGTTCCATCGGAGGTCTTGTGGAACGCATAAGAGTAAGTTTCATGACGCACTTCTGGGTAGGCAACAAAAATTAAAAAAGAAACACTATTTTGACTAGTCACGTGTTCCACGGTGTGTATGGATGGAACACATGACAGGAAGTACGGGACCTAAGTCCAGGGACATCAGTGGAAGCTCATGCATTCCACGCATGCAAATGAGGTGGAACGCACGCCTATACTTTAAATCCGAATAATAGAAACTGGAAAGCCCTGATCATTGGCGTGTCCCACGTTGTTGGGAATACCGTAGTCTATTTATAAGTTGGCAGAACTAATGGTGGACTTTGAGAAGTTACCGCCGATTCACTTCCGGTATTTCGGGCCGGAAGTGAAGCTAATGAGTTCAGCAGATGTTAAAAAAATCATTCTTAACATATGGATGAAATCTTAGGAGGTACAGATGTGGTCCACTTCCATCTTTGCTATGTTTGCGGGAAATCGCGTCACACATGGCGCAAGGCGTGCTCTCGCGAGCAAATATGTGCACTGCATTCAAACCCGTGAGTCCGTAGGATTGCATGGTGCGATTGCAGTGTGCGCCATAGCGTACCGTAGCGTATGCTGCTGTGGGTAATCGCATGGCGGGATATGTGCGCACTTTTGTAGCGCAATCAGCAAGGATGTAAGAGGACACATCTGTACCTACATATGTCCTAAACCTGTATTGTCGTTATACATGTACCATTACTATCTGGGACGCAGCCTTACTCCTGTTTTTACATTTGTCACATGATTAAAAGATGTCACACTATTGTATATTTCTGTCTCGTTTATATATATCCCAGCAATAAGAAGCACACTACGGAGGAGACAGAATTAGTTATCAACACTTCACAGTAGAGATGAGTGGAATGCAAACCGCTCCGAACATTGGTGATCCGAGTCCACCCAACCGCTGTTCGGGTGTTCCCTGTCCGGCCTCGAAGGGGGATCCGAGTCAAATGACGGCCTCCTGATGTCAGAATCCGACGTCAGGGTTACTAGTGTAGGGCAGAACGCTTGCGTCGAGACCCTTGTGGTAGGGTCTCGTTCATCACTAGCCCCAGAGAGCTTTTGGCTCTTAACAGAGCTGGAAGCTCTCCACTGACATCACTCGTGATGTCAGTGGGGCCACCCCCAAACGGCAAGCGTTCTCTCAGGAACGCCTCCGTTTGGGCAGCCACCCCTCCGGCCCACCCACCAAAGGGGGCGTGCTGTCACTCAACATAGACAGCTCGCCCCCTTTGGTGCGAGACCCGGAGCAACGGATTGCCCGTCGCTAGCCGGGTCTCGCGCATGCGCATGACGGAGCCGGCTCCATCGTGCGCAAGCGCTGTGGGCCACCATCGGCCCAGTTACGAGCGCTCAGTGCTTGCGACCGGGTCTGAATCAGGCCCATATTCCTGTGGATATCAGGAGGGCTCCCCACCCCACATCAGATGGCTTTCCCCTCCACCAGGAGCAGTCTGATCCTCATGCTAATTACACTATACAGGTCACTATCTTCTCTGTGACTAACGCATACCTGTATATACCAGGAAAAAAGGGGGGGGGGAATATCTTACAAATTTACTTTAGTAAATAGGCCCAATAGCAACAAATTAATTTATTCTATATTAGTGTTTTTTTGCGTATAGATGGATAGATATGCACCATATATATTTTCCCCTTTTTTGAGGGGGGGGGTGCACCAAATTATTCTTGCCTCCAGGCATCTGGGATTAATTTACGCTACTGGGGATACATAATAAGGAATGTACGAGGTCGGCAAAATAAACGCAGACACGATAACACGGGGTAGGGAGGGCCTTGCACAAAAGAGATTACATACTATTTAAAAGAGGGCATAGCTGAAACAAGAGAAGCAAATGTGGCTTAGAATATAGACTAGGATGGGGGTGAGAGGGCATCAGTGTGGGTAGTAAACAGTAGGTGGGTGTAAGGTAGGTGTAAGCAGCCCACGTCACAGGGTACCAATGTTCCCTTTTCTGCACCTGCCCCCTGAGCGGCACCCATACCGTCATAAACCCGCGCCCCCGGTGTAGAGGAGCCACTGCACCAGGTAACATGGGTGCTACACTGTGACAGACGTCATGTCGTCTCTACAGAACAAAAGGGAGATTCCCTCCAGCACACTGCAGCAATATCAACAAAAATACTTGAATCCTACATGATAATAGAAATTCAGAGGTATTAGTTACATACATTTGCAAATATATGAATAAGCGCCGGGCCAGGGTCAAGGCTCCTCTATACCGGTGTCCCTAACATTAAGGGGTTCACATCCGAGGCGCAGGGCAGCCCAAAAGAATCCAGCCAAGGACCATCCCCAGGGTATCACATGAAAAATGGAAGAAAGGTGATAGTGAAGTGTAAAGTATAGATGTGTAAAGATAAATCAATAAGTGTTCTATAATGAGAAAGAATTAAAATTTTCAGCGCATCACCACTTAAATCACATAGAAACTTTTTCATCACCTTTCTATTTGTTTGTTTATTATTTATGTAATTTTTAATCCTGCCTACCATGTACGTTCCTTATACACCTTCTGTCCTATATACACCTTCTGTCCCTTATACACCCTCTGTCCTATATACAACTTCTGTTCCTTATACACCTTCTGTCCTATATACACCTTCTGTTCCTTATACACCTTCTGTCCTATATACACCTTCTGTTCCTTATACACCTTCTGTCCTATATACACCTTCTGTTCCTTATACACCTTCTGTCCTATATACACCTTCTGTCCCTTATACACCTTCTGTCCTATATACACCTTCTGTTCCTTATACACCTTCTGTTCCTTATACATCTTATGTCCTATATACACCTTCTGTCCTATATACACCTTCTGTTCCTTATACACCTTATGTCCTATATACACCTTCTGTCCCTTATACACCTTCTGTCCTATATACACCTTCTGTCCCTTATACACCTTCTGTCCCTTATACACCTTCTGTCCTATATACACCTTCTGCCCCTTATACACCTTCTGTCCTATATACACCTTCTGTTCCTTATGCACCTTCTGTCCTATATACACCTTCTGTCCCTTATACACCTTCTGTCCTATATACACCTTCTGTTCCTTATGCACCTTCTGTCCTATATACACCTTCTGTCCCTTATACACCTTCTGTCCTATATACACCTTCTGTTCCTTATGCACCTTCTGTCCTATATACACCTTCTGTCCCTTATACACCTTCTGTCCTATATACACCTTCTGTCCTATATACACCTTCTCTTCTATATACACCTTCTGTTCTTTATACACCTTCTGTTCCTTATACACCTTATGTCCTATATACACCTTCTGTCCCTTATACACCTTCTGTCCTATATACACCTTCTGTTCCTTATACACCTTCTGTTCCTTATACATCTTATGTCCTATATACACCTTCTGTTCCTTATGCACCTTCTGTCCTATATACACCTTCTGTCCCTTATACACCTTCTGTCCTATATACACCTTCTGTTCCTTATGCACCTTCTGTCCCTTATACACCTTCTGTCCTATATACACCTTCTGTCCTATATACACCTTCTGTCCTATGTACACCTTCTGTTCCTTATACACCTTCTGTCCTATATACACCTCCTGTCTCTTATACACCTTCTGTCCTATATACACCTTCTGTTCCTTATACACCTTCTGTCCTATATACACCTTTTGTCCCTTATACACCCTCTGTCCTATATACACCTTCTGTCCTATATACACCTTCTGTTCCTTATACACCTTCTGTCCTATATACTCCTTTGTTCCATATACACCTTATGTCCTATATACACCTTCTGTTCCTTATACACCTTCTGTCCTATATACACCTTCTGTTCCTTATACACCTTCTGTCCTATATACACCTTCTGTTCCTTATACACCTTATGTCCTATATACACCATCTGTCCCTTATACACCTTCTGCCCTATATACACCTTATGTCCCTTATACACCTTCTGTCCTATATACACCTTCTGTCCTATATACACCTTCTGTCCCTTATACACCTTCTGTTCCTTATACACCTTCTGTCCTATATACACCTTCTGTTCCTTATACACCTTCTGTCCTATATACACCTTCTGTCCTATGTACACCTTCTGTCCTATATACACTTTCTGTCCTATATACACCTACTGTCCCTTATACACCTTCTGTCCTATATACACCTTCTGTCCCATGTACACCTTCTGTCCCTTATACACCTTCTGTCCTATATACACCTTCTGTCCCTTATACACCTGCTGTGCTATATACACCTTCTGTCCTATATACACCTTCTGTCCCTTATACACCTTCTGTCCCATATACACCTTCTGTCCCTTATACACCTTCTGTCCTATATACACCTTCTGTCCCTTATACACCTTCTGTCCTATATACACCTTCTGTTCCTTATACACCTTCTGTCCTATATACAACTTCTGTTCCTTATACACCTTCTGTCCTATATACACCATCTGTCCTATATACACCTTCTGTTCCTTATACACCTTCTGTCCCTTATACACCTTCTGTCCTATATACACCTTCTGTCCCATATACACCTTCTGTCCCTTATACACCTTCTGTTCCTTATACACCTTCTGTTCCTTATACACCTTCTGTTCATTATACACCTTATGTCCTATATACACCTTCTGTCCTATATACACCTTCTGTCCCATATACACCTTCTGTCCCATATACACCTTCTGTCCCTTATACACCTTCTGTCCTATATACACCTTCTGTCCCTTAGACACCTTCTGTTCCTTATACACCTTCTGTTCCTTATACACCTTCTGTCCTATATACACCTTCTGTCCTTTATACACCTTCTGTCCCTTATACACCTTCTGTCCTATATACACCTTCTGTTCCTTATACACCTTCTGTCCTATATACACCTTCTGTTCCTTATATACCTTCTGTTCATTATACACCTTATGTCCTATATACACCTTCTGTCCTATATACACCTTCTGTCCCTTATACACCTTATGTCCCATATACACCTTCTGTCCCTTATATACCTTCTGTCCTATATACACCTTCTGTTCCTTATACACCGCTTCTGTCCCTTATACACCTTCTGTCCCTTATACACCTTCTGTCTCTTATACACCTTCTGTCCTATATACACCTTCTGTCCCTTATACACCTTCTGTCCTATATACACGTTCTGTCCTATATACACGTTCTGTCCCTTATACACCTTCTGTCCTATATACACCTTCTGTCCTTTATACACCTTCTGTCCCTTATACACCTTCTGTCCTATATACACCTTCTGTCCCTTATACACCTTCTGTCCTATGTACACCTTCTGTTCCTTATACACCTTCTGTCCTATATACACCTTCTGTTCCTTATACACCTTCTGTGTTATATACACCTTCTTTCCTATATACACCTTCTGTTCCTTATACACCGCTTCTGTCCCTTATACACCTTCTGTCCCTTATACACCTTCTGTCTCTTATACACCTTCTGTCCTATATACACCTTCTGTCCCTTATACACCTTCTGTCCTATATACACGTTCTGTCCTATATACACGTTCTGTCCCTTATACACCTTCTGTCCTATATACACCTTCTGTCCTTTATACACCTTCTGTCCCTTATACACCTTCTGTCCTATATACACCTTCTGTCCCTTATACACCTTCTGTCCTATGTACACCTTCTGTTCCTTATACACCTTCTGTCCTATATACACCTTCTGTTCCTTATACACCTTCTGTGTTATATACACCTTCTTTCCTATATACACCTTCTGTTCCTTATACACCTTCTGTCCTATATACACCTTCTGTTCCTTATACACCTTCTGTTCCTTATACACCTTATGTCCTATATACACCTTCTGTCCTATATACACCTTCTGTCCCTTATACACCTTCTGTCCTATATACACCTTCTGTTCCTTATACACCTTCTGTCCTATATATGCCTTCTGTCCCTTATACACCTTCTGTCCTATATACACCTTCTGTCCCTTATACACCTTCTGTCCTATATACACCTTCTGTCCCTTATACATCTTATGTCCTATGTACACCTTCTGTCCCTTATACACCTTCTGTCCTATATACACCTTCTGTCCCTTATACACCTTCTGTCCTATATACACCTTCTATCCCTTATACACCTTCTGTCCTATATACACCTTCTGTTCCTTATACACCTTCTGTCCTATATATGCCTTCTGTCCCTTATACACCTTCTTTCCTATATACACCTTCTGTTCCTTATACACCTTCTGTCCTATATACACCTTCTGTTCCTTATACACCTTCTGTTCCTTATACACCTTCTGTCCTATATACACCTTCTGTCCCTTATACACCTTCTGTCCCTTATACACCTTCTGTCCTATATACACCTTCTGTCCCTTATACACCTTCTGTCCTATATATGCCTTCTGTTCCTTATACAACTTCTGTCCTATATATGCCTTCTGTCCTATATACACCTTCTGTTCCTTATACACCTTCTGTCCTATATACACCTTCTGTCCCTTATACATCTTATGTCCTATATACACCTTCTGTCCCTTATACACCTTCTGTCCCATATACACCTTCTGTCCCTTATACACCTTCTGTCCTATATACACCTTCTGTCCCTTATACACCTTCTGTTCCTTATACAACTTCTGTCCTATATATGCCTTCTGTCCCTTATACACCTTCTGTCCTATATACACCTTCTGTTCCTTATACACCTTCTGTCCTATATACACCTTCTGTCCTATATACACCTTCTGTCCCTTATACACCTTCTGTCCTATATACACCTTCTGTCCCATATACACCTTCTGTCCTATATACACCTTCTGTCCCTTATACACCTTCTGTCCTATATACACCTTCTGTCCCTTATACACCTTCTGTCCTATATATACCTTCTGTCCCTTATACACCTTCTGTCCCTTATACACCTTCTGTCCTATATACACTTCTGTCCTATATACACCTTCTGTCCTATATACACCTTTTGTTCCTTATACACCTTCTGTCCTATATACACCTTCTGTCCCTTATACACCTTCTGTCCTATATACACCTTCTGTCCCTTATACACCTTCTGTCCTATATACACCTTATGTCCTATATGCACCTTCTGTCCTATATACACCTTCTGTTCCTTATACACCTTCTATATACACATTCTGTTCCTTATACACCTTCTATATACACCTTCCGTTCCTTATACACCTAACTTCTAAATCTGTTGTGCATTAAATCTGCTTGTTCATGATATTTGTCCAGTCTCAATCAATTCTGCTGTATTTAACTAAATTGACCTATGTGTTTGACATCATCCATGTCCTTATTCTGAACGTAAATCTGTTCATATGAATTATTAGGTATACGTTCAAGATGCCGGCGGACGGGATCCCGGACGTCGATATACTGATGCCGGAAAGCCAATGCCCGAAATAATGCCGATGTCGCCATCCTTAATACATCAGGATACCGACGTCTGGCATCCCCGACCACCAGCAACCCGAACGTAAGTATCACACTTAGCCCAGGGATGGGGAGGTTAGGTTTAGGAACCTCCTGGGGTGGGTTAGGGTTAGGCACTACCGGGAAGGGTTAGGGTTAGACTGCGGGGAGGGGGGTTTACGGTTAGGCACCAACAGGGGGGGGGGGTTAGGCTTAGGCACCCCCTGGGGAGAATTAGGTTTAAGGTACGGGAAAGGGGGTTAGGGTTAGGCACCTCTGGGGGGGGGGAGGTTAGGGATAAGCATCACCAGGGTAGGTTAGGGTTAGGCGCCACTAAGAAAGGTGAGGGGGAGGGTTAGGGTACTTACTGGCCCCTGTCAGGATACTGCACCGTCGGGATTTGAACCACCAGCAATTCATCCGCTGGCATATCATACCCATTCCAAATAATTGTTGTTAAATATATTGCTGTTGGAAGCCAAAAGTAAAAAGAATGGTATCCCTATACACTGAGCCTGTTGGTAATAGTTATGGTATCACGAAGTATAAAAAAGTAAATTTGAGAAAATGAGTTTCAGATTTTTCCCACATATTGCTCAATGCTAAGTTTATAAGCCCAAAAAATGTCATATTTATTCACTGTATGTACTAAGACATAGAAAAAAAGTTCTTCACTATTGAAACGGAAAATGATAGAAATGCACCTGGTCATGAGGGATGGAATCCATCCAGCTATTACGCGGTTGGCTAGGTGAGGACCATAGACCACTGCTGTCACATTTTGGCCACCTGCTCATTTTGTGCTGTTGACCGTGTCAAACAAATTATTAATATTTCCATTAGGACAAGTGGGGAAGCAGGACGCCAAGGTGAGAGGGATTATTTATAGACTGTGGCATAAGGGAAAAGCTCTCAACAAACTCAATATTGTCCCCAGTATCATCTGACTGCCCAGTACATGATAAAGTGTATTGGAATACTGACTTTTATTATATATATATATATATACATACATATATATATATATACATACATATATAAATGGCATAAAGCTTGGCACTCCTCCTCAGTCAGTGATTTTCGGGTGCCCTCCGCAAGTAACAAAAAACTATAATGTAGAAAGTGATGACAGCGGCACTCCTTAGTAATAAATCAATAAACAGATGAAGTTCTAAACTTCTTTACTTCAACGTTTCAATCTTTTGGATTTTCGTCTTCCTGACGAAAATCCAAAAGATTGAAACGTTGAAGTAAAGAAGTTTAGAACTTCATCTGTTTATTGATTTATTACTAAGGAGTGCCGCTGTCATCACTTTCTACATACATATATATATATGTGTGTCCACAAGTCGCGTTAACCATAATGCGTGAGCGTCATGTGACTCTGTAGCGCTGAGCACCTTTTCGTGCAACTTTTTCTCTTAAACGCGTTTTAATCACAAAGTGATGTGAAATGCTGCGTTACAGGGTCAGCGGCTGTGACATTGTTACATAGCGTTCCGCATGCAGATACAGCCGCAGTCGTACACAGAACACAGGCATGCCGCATATTGTAATCAGCAGAAGCTGCCTGTGCGTCCTACAAGTATCACTTTGTGAATAAGACGCATTTTAAGGGAAAAAATGCTCAGTGTGACCAAGTTGTGCCACGGCTTGGCGCGGCTAGTAGCGCTGTTTAAGGCACAAGGGGGCTGGATGTATGTGGACACATCTGTATTAGGCCATCTCACACCCCTTCACAGGCCGGAATATACCATAACCACTTTCCTGGCTGTTTATAGAGACCTTTCCTGTATACATTAAGTTAGGAGGAATCACACAGCAACACATAATATAAAGTGACATCAACATCAAGTTCTATTAAATGTTAATGTCACCCAAACTAAATGACTCTGCTGAATCTATTAACCTCTACATACTAAGGGCCTGATTCAGACCCACTCGCGAGCGGCTGTCCGCTCGCAAGTGGGTCGATGTTATGGACTGAGCATGCGCACGACGGAGGGAGCTCCGTCGTGCACATGCGCCAGACGCGACGAGCGAAGGAAAGTCCTTCGCTCGTTGTGTCCGATCAAAGGGGGCGTGCTGTCAATGTTGATTGACAGCACGCCCCCTTTGGTGGGCGTGCCGGGGGCGTGCCTCCCTGACGGGGGCGTTCCCACGGGAACGCCTCCCGTCAAAAGCCGGCCCACTGACATCACTAGTGATGTCAGTGGGAGTGATTTTGGCTCTGATAGAGCCAAAATCACTCCGGAGCTTGCGGTTGAAAACCTCAACCGCAGGCTCCGGCACGCAATTTCGATGGTCGCGATGGTCACGACCATCGTGGCCATCCCAATGCACGCTCGTATAGCCTGTGGGTGGTGACCCACAGCTATACGAGCATCCAGGAGGACGCTCCATTTTCATGGAGCCCGGCCCTCATTCAGAGTGTGCGCTCTGCTCAGAGCGTACAGCTCTGAATGAGGGCCTAAGTTTGTCAGTGCACTATGGGTCCTGCCCCATGGAGCTATAATGAGGCTGAATGCTTCATTAAATCCATATGTACAGAAATTACATTGTAATCCGTAATGTTATGTCAGATCCCTGTATGATACATGGTATTATACATCCGACAATGCAATCATTTTGTATAGGATCTACATATATACTGTATATATATATATATGTACACACTGGTGGCCAAAATTGCAGACACTTTTTGAAATTTGAATGTTTTTCAACTTCGAATGCTTATAAAGACTGTTACACTTCAGGCAGTGCAATGATTCATATATCAAAATAAAGGAAATTTAATGCTGAATTCAACACAATAAACAGAGGTCAAATATTTGCATTACAAGGGAAGTTATGCCGTGAAATCTACACTTAGGGTGAAAATCCCTGTGTACGCATGATGTTACTGTCCTATCAGTATTTCGTTGGGTATCCTTTATTTTTCAAGACAGCAGCACAGCGATGTGTCATTGAGCCAACCAGTGTTTGGAGCTCTTCCTTCTTTATTATGTGGTGCCATGAGACAATTATAGCCTCAATTAATTGTCTTTTGTTGGATGGACGCCTCAGATGTACCAGTTTTTTTAAACTGAACCACAAATGTTCTATGGGGTTCAGGTCTGGGCTGTTTCCTGGCCATCCCAGCACCTGTATGTCATTCTCCGTGAACCACTGTTGGCATATCCGTGCAGTGTGGCAGGGAGCTGAATCCTGCTGGGAAAAAAATGGGGCATTATCTGGAAAAAGATCCCTGATAGAAGGTAGAAGTTTTGGTTGTAGGATGGTGTTAATGTACTTTCTGCTTCTCAGTGTTCCATCTATGACATGAAGGCGGCCTACAGCATCTGCTGTCATACATGCCCAGATCATAACACTTGTAGGATGGTGTCAGTGTGCCATCTATGACATGAAGGCGGCCTACAGCAACTGCTGTCATACATGCCCAGATCATAACACTTGTAGGATGGTGTCAGTGTGCCATCTATGACATGAAGGCGGCCTACAGCAACTGCTGTCATACATGCCCAGATCATAACACTTGTAGGATGGTATCAGTGTGCCATCTATGACATAAAGGCGGCCTACAGCATCTGCTGTCATACATGCCCAGATCATAACACTTGTAGGATGGTGTCAGTGTGCCATCTATGACATGAAGGCGGCCTACAGCATCTGCTGTCATACATGCCCAGATCATAACACTTGTAGGATTCTTTGTTGTCGCTTGAATACAATCTGGATGTACCTCTTCCCCGATGCGATGTCTCTGATATTTTCTCCCATCACTACCAAATATCGATATCTTAGTTTCGTCACTCCATATCACTTGTTTCCACTGACATACTGTCCATGCAATGTGTTCTTTTGCCCACTGTATTCGTTTCTGTCACTGTTTTTTAATCAGCAATGGCTTTATTCAGGGAATCCTACCTTTTAGGCCAACCTCCGTTAGTCTTCTCCGTACTGTTCTAGCACTGACAAAAACACTAGTTGCACTCAGGTCACTGCTAATGGCCGCAGATTACATCCATCTGACCCTGATGCAAATTTGTTTTATTCTCCTATCATCAACAGCTGTTGTGCATTTTTTCCGGCCTTTTCCTTCTTTGTTTTGTATAGATTGTGTTTCCTGGCGTAAACAAAACTTTCGTACTCCTGATTATTGTCACATTCCCACCAACTTCTCTCGCAATTGCTGCATACGAAAGACCATTTTCACATAACACCACAATCCTGGATCTCTTCCTGGGTGACCGGTCACCACTTTGCCTGGAGGACATTGTTGTATTTATTTTTTACACCGTCGTTAGCACTAAACAATACACACAAACACCCACCCGTAATTGCACTTCAGTAACCAACTTTATTCTGCAAAATGAAACAGCCAAACTGACCCTTCCCACCTTTGTACATGACCTCGCACCTGCTCATAAACAACAGCTGATTGGTCCTCAGAACGACGATTCCGATTGGCTGGTAGTAGCTGTTACTAAAATCCGTTTCTTGAATCTAACGCATCTGTGCTTCTTTGTCTGACTGAAAGTAGCATAACTTCCCTTATAATGCAAATATTTGACCTCTGTTTATTGTGTTGAATTCAGCATTAAATTTCCTTTCATTTGATACATGAATCATTGCACTGCGTGAAGTGAAACAGTTTTTATAAGCATTCAAAGTTGAAAAACATTCACATTTCAAAATGTGTCCTCAATTTTGTCCACCAGTGTATATATATATATATATATATATATATATACATATAAATATAAATATATACTAGCGTCCCACCCCAGCAATTTCATCTCACCACAGCCCCCTGCATCTCAACCAGCGTCACCACAACCGACTGCTGTTGTCCTACAGCTGACTGGGGCCCAGCCACTGGGAGGTGCTGGGAAGGGCAGGAGCATACCCTCCTGGTTTTAAGGGAGGCTCCAGATTTTTCGGATAACCCCCTGGTCCCCCGGTAGAGTAGGTACTTCTCCTGCATTCTGCCCACTTCCTAGTAAAGTGGGCAGAATGGGGGATATTTCCGCAGCGATCCCGGGTCCCAGTATAGGGGGTGGGGCTTAATGGCGCAATTCTACATGAATTGTGTCATCTAGCCCCGCCCACTATTTAAATTTAAGCCAAATCGTGGAAATTTACCGCGAAGGGGACAGGGTTTAGTGATGCAATCCGTCAAGCCCCGCCCCCATCGCAACCCACCTGCTTCTCATCCCGGGGCTTGTCCCATGGAGGAGAAATAAAAAGTAGGCAAGTATGGGCAGGAGGATCATGGATGAGAGATTTCTATTGCAGCTACTGGAAGCATTATCAGCAGCATGTCCCTGGGCCTGGGGCACCTGTGCAGATTTCCGCAGCCTCCATGTGCCCCTCTCCTCAGTTGCTGAACATGGCGATGAGCAATGTCCTCTTTGCACAATGTACCCAGTATTTCTTTCTGTTCCTCAGAGTGGTGCCCCTGAACAGCGCTGACTTCCATGGGAGGTGCTTCCTGTTTACCGATGGTGTGTGGCTGAGCAGGAATATCACGTTGAAGGGGGAGCGCTTAACGGGGGAGGAGTGGTAGCCAGAGTCCACCTGCAGGTTCAGTGTAGGGATGGACATCAGAATCCGATCTTTACTAACCATCAATTTTTTTGTTCCGATGGTAGTGTTTTTACCATTTCATGGTGGCAGTCCAATGTTTGCTACCATCAAATTGAAATCATTTAATGGTATTCCGATGGTTGTTTGTTTTTTAAATTCCTGAAGCTCCTTTCTGGCTACTGTGTCTGCATCATAGCATCATCATGGGCTCGTTGGAGGCTGTCTCTCACTCTCTGTCTGCCACAGACTTGACCCTGCTCAGTCCCTGACTCCTTCCCCTCTCTAGGCTGCTGCTAAGCAACAGGGCATGTTGCTAAGTCTGTTTGGCTCTCATTGAGCCAATCAGAGCGCAGCCCTTGCCCCTGCAGCAATCACTCACAGAGCACAAGTTTTTTCTGTGACTTGCTTCACTAATTTCAGCTCCCTTATGTCACAGATGAATGGTTCATACACCTAAACCTTCCTCAACCAATGCTGTATAGAATAGGCCTCCCCCCTTGGCAGGTCTGTACATAATGATAATGTCTCACCTTCAGGCGCCGGTTCCCCATAATTAATTCAGAGTATTGCCATTGTAGGGGAAGAAGGGCCTTGGAAATGATTTTTAACTGGGAGCACCTGAGAGACAGGCAGCCGTCTCGGCAGAGAGTTCATTTTAACTGCGTTCGCCCGACCTCTCTGGGTAATGAACAGTGAGTTTCATCAGTAACAATATTTTTAAAGAGCTCATCGATTTTATAATCCGTCTATTCAGGTTAACACCCGGGTCCTTTAGCTTCTGTTCTTGTCACTTTATGTATTTATTTTAATTTATATTACTCAGATCTTTCCAGAGATTATTTGGTCATTCACGTCAGTCTCTGCCTCAGTGGAATAAATTAAATAAATGGAAAGCCTGTGGCGCTTAGAAGAACTAGGGGGTCTATTTACTAACATGCCATTTTTTGCGGTGAAAAAGCCCCTTCCTGCTTCCCCTGCTGTTGTTGCGAAGCAGGAAGGCGGCTAACGCGATAATTACTATTGCCCCTTCTGCCAAAGAGGGTGATCGGTTAATAACCCCCTCTGCGGTGAGAGCTCCGGCACGCAACGCATCCCACATAGTTTACTGCGCATGTGTGATGAATGGCATCCAATCAGATACTGCCTATGCAGGTAAACACTGTAACAGCATGGAAATATTCCATTCAACACAGCAGCAGCAGCTCCGAGGGTTTTTTTTTCAACAGCTTTATTCACACAAGACAAACAGAGAGTTTCTGGATCAGACGAGCTACCGGTAGCCTGGGGACAAGTTGTGCCATGGGAGCATACTGGACGCGTTAAGCATTTATAAATGCTTGGTAACTACTGAAACACTTACCGCTGCCATAGGAGCCTGTGGAAGCGCGATAGGACACCAGAGACTTTAACGCTGAAGGCAGCTTAGTCCAGAAAATCCATTAGTACATATCGAGAAGCGGTATGTACTGTACTTGGATTTTCTGTGCCTCTGAGCTCTTGGAGCCCTTAACACCAGTTACTAAATAGACCCTTACAATTCACACTGTCTGTTTAGAATTAACTTTTAAATGTCTATAAATTTAAATACAGTAGAAATATATATGTGTATCTCTAGGCACCCAATCTTCTGCTGCCTTTGAAAGAAATGGTAGCAAGTCAAATAAGAAAAAACTAAAAATAATATATGTAACTACAGCGCAATAAGGACCTCATTCAGGGCCCCTCGCAAAAAGCGAGCGCTCGCTCAGAATGAGGACAGCCGCTTTTTTTTTTTTGAAAGCAGGCCTCCTGGCCGCCCGCTAAGCCTCCGTTTGACCAGCCATCCCCCTCCCCACCTACAAAACGGGGCGAGCTGTTTATCAACATCGACAGCCGCCCCGTTTGTAGCGAGCCCCGGAGCGAGTGAATTTCGCACTCGCTCTGGGGCTCGCACACACGCAATGCCCCACCATCGACTCACTTGTGAGCGCCTAGCGCTTTCGAGCTTGTCAGAATCAGGCCCTCATAGTTTTAGGATGTCAATTCATATGCAAATATGCCAATATAAATTTTAAAAAGGTTTAATTGATATCAATAATAATAAAAAACATGCACAATGTCTACAATTAATTTGTAATAACCACAAATATTGAGTGAAACCTATCTAAAAAGAAATAATATACCAGCAGAGAGAATAAAATATAAAATTAAAAATAATGAATGCGAAAATATGTTGCTGAATCTATTTATACAAAAAAATTACCTGAAGGTAGTCTGTATCGATGAACGTTCAGTTTTTACTGAAAATAGCTGTTTTTTTTATATGTGTGCCTTTAATTAGTCTTGTGTAGTACAGCAGCGGGTAGCCGGTAAACTAGCAGCAATAGTGGTTGGTCCAGACCCTTCAGCCAAGTAGTAATGAGAGTCCCTAACGCGTTTCTTCCCCTAACGGGGATTTCCTCAGAGGAGTTTACAATCTATATTCCTTGCTCCATACAGTATATACACACACCTGCACACTAGGGATCATTTCTCTCAGAAGCCAATGAACCTACCAGTAGTTTTTGGGAGGAATCCAGAGTACCCAGAGGAAACCCGCGCAAGCACGGGGAGAACATATTAACTCTACACGGGTACGGCCGTGATAGGAATCAACCCCAAGATCTCAGTGCTGTGAGGCAGTACTGCTAACCAGTACACCAACCATGCCACCCACTTAAATTTGAAGTCTGAAGAGAGCTGTAATTTAAGATGGGTTGTGAGATTATCATCTAACACCTCTGTTTTACTCAAATTGCTCCTGAAAATGGAGACCTCACCTAAGAGTTTGAGTTCCCGCTCAAGGTTGGGTGATACAAGGTGCAGGGCCGGCTCCAGGGGTCTGAGCACCATGTGCCGGCCCGTTAGGGTGTGCTATGTCTTAGCCGTGCATCTGAAATTTAGGACGTGGCCTCATTACCATAGGCCAGGCCCCTTAAGTAACGTTATTAGGAGGCGTGCCCGCATGGCACGCCTCCAAATAACGTCAGGTTGGGGTAAAGCCCAGCCCTCCGTCACTGGCTGGGCTTCCCCCAGCCCTCTCCCATGCGCTGCATCCATTCACACTCCAGGGGTGGAACAGCGGGACAGTACTGCCCTGCTGAATTCGGGATGTTGGGGAAGGGTGCGCCCTCTATGGGTGGCGCCCCTGTGCGACCGCACTGGTCGAACACCCCTAGAGCCGGCCGTGACAAGGTGACAAGGAGGAACATAGTCCAGATTCAGCCAGAGAACAACACAAATTACAATATACAAAGCTCTCAGGAGGAAGGTGGCAATGGGAGGGCAAAGGGTAAAAGGGCAGTTCATGGGCAAGAGAAACCAAAGAGAAAGAGGATCCGAGTAGGTCCAGCAGTGTTTGTGGTTGCCCCATAGTGGTGGCACGGGAGCCCTGCTGTGGTAGTGAGAGGTGGGCAGTGCAGCAGTGGGGCCGTTTAAGGGATACTCCAGCTTCTGACACAGTATATACTTGGGAAAGGGAGGGGGGAACACGACCAATAGTACAGAATGATTTACATTATTGTATATTATGGGATTACTGATACATTCTTGCAAGTAGCCAGGAGTAGTGATTTCATATTGTAGTAGAGGAGCTGGGACACTACGCCCCCGGGGAGGCCTAGCTGGAGGTGGCTTGGGGCATGGTGTACAGTGACCTCGATCAAGGAGGAAACTCTCTAGAAAAGCCCCTGGAAGGAGTTGGGTGAAAAGTCCATGTTTGTGAAGGAACTAATGGCCTGTTTCAGAGCTGTACACTACGCCAATGTTTTTGCAGATGAGCGCCCGTCTGCACACGCGTCTGAGCCGCACTGTGCATGCATCCAGGTACGATACCGTTTCAGTTCCACCGGCCATTCTGCCTGACCATTGGAGCACTCATTGTACACCGTTGCATAGATTTGCGATGCCGCTAATGGGCGTCTCAGTGCAATTCCCCGGCTGCTGCAACAATTGCATATTTTTACCGAGCAGTTGCGTACGGGATGGCAGCTTCGGTGGCAATGGTGTATAACTGAATCTGGCCCAATGCATTTCAATAGCTTGCTCAACCCATTACCGTTCATTTCTATTGGACATTGCCTTGTCCCTGCTTTCCCTACATAGTTCTCAAAACTCTCAATAGCAAAATTGAAATGTACTGTAAGTTCCTGTACAACGGTGGTGGGACATTAGTTACTGGTATCCTAAGTGTTACCCTTTCTGGGTTTTGGTTGTTTGTTTTTATTTATTTTTTTATTCAGCTAAATGAAAGGACCTTGAGCTTGTATAACCTGACCCTGGAAGTGTACTCTGGCCTTCATTCAGAGGCGGCCGTACGGTCTATGACCGCACGGCCACCTCGATGTTTGTCAAGTGCGCATGCGCACGAGGGAGCCGGCTCCTTCGTGCGCATGCGTGAGACCCGCTACGACCGACAGCGCCGGTCGTAGCGGGTCTCTTTCCAAAGGGGGCGAGCTGTCGATGTTGATTGACAGCTCACCCCGTTTGGAAGGCTGGCCGGGGGGGTGGCAGCCCATACGGAGGCGTTTGGGGGAGGCCCCACTGACATCACTAGTGATGTCAGTGGAGAGCTTCCGGCTCTGACAGAGCCAGAAGCTCTCCGGGGCTTACGACAAGTGAGACCCTACCCTAGGGTATCGTCGTAAGCCCCGATGGTCGCGATGGTCTGTGACCATCGCGACCATCACCCTAGCGGTCGTTAGAGCTGTGGGTTTAAACCCACAGCCTAACAACCGAAACAGAGGCGGGCGGTCAGGATGCAAGCGGCCGCCCAGTTTCTGAGCAACCGCTTGCATCCTCCGACCGCCTCTGAAAGAGGCCCTCTATGTGGTGCAAACGTGTCCTTCTGATAAATGTCATGCTCTGTGCTTCAGGTAAGGAACCAGGACGCAGACAATGGAGACAGCTAACGTAATTGTTGTATAAGAGAAGCAGGATCTTAAATGAAGCATCTTGTGAACGTAAAGAGCAGTTACACATATGGAAGAGCTTATGGCACAATTCAGGCCTCTCTGTGAGACAGTCAGTCCGGCCCTCTGCATAGAAAGGGGATGAGCGTAAGGATCTGGGGGTCTGATTCAGAAATGCATCCACATAGAATACTGATGGGATTTTGGGATATAGCTGTCACTCGCTCACTCGTGGTTTAACAATAATTTTAGTTACAAGTCCCCGTCCTACAATACATTATTACTATTTATTAACAAATAATTTGGACAGTACACATTCCCTTCACTGGGGCATCAAACAACAGCGTTAGTCCTGCACTTTCCACCTCATTAATACTTTCCATGGGAACGTCCTTCTTTTATTACACTTTGCATAAATTGGGTAACTAATACCTTGAACACCATATTTATTGTTTTATGGATCATGAGTATTTTAGCTGCACATATCACCACACAATGGCCCTCATTCAGAGCCACTCGCTAGCGGCAGTACGCTCGTTCCGAGCGATGTTCGCACATCTGCGCATGCGTACGGTTTTTAGTACGCATGCGCGAACCAGTCAGTGCGGCCGAAAATCATTTGTACGCAATATAGCGAGTGCCTGCTATTTTGAGTGACAGAATGAGGCGTATGTGGGTGGTAACAGGGGAAGGTGCTTGAAAACGGGGAGTGGAGATCCGATCGCAGGCGTGCTTAAAGGTCAAAACGGGCGTTTTATGGGTGTGCATAATTAATACAGCAGCGTCAATGACCACGTCACTTGGTTTTTTTAAACTCAGAAGTGCTCGCAAAATAGCGGTTGAAAAAACCAACCACAAGAATAGCGAGCAGTTCATACGCTGTACGATGTACTCGATTAATCTAATAAATAGCGGACATGACGTATGGTGCGAGCGGCCAGGGGGCGTTTTTATCAAATAAACGAGCGTATGTTTTGCTCGCTCGTTCAGACTTAGAGGTGTGAACAGACTGCAATGTGCGAACGGATCATTTGCATAGCCGCCCCTTGTTTTTGAACGAACTAACGCAAATAGCGAACGGCTCTGAATGAGGGCCAATGTCCACTCTTGTTATACTTTAATAGACGATTATACTCTATTTTCCTCCTTCACATGCACTTTAGTAGATGGGTAATCCATCCTCACACAGGGAAATCTGCTTGCACATCACACCCCTCTTTTCCTCTATGATACTATCACAACTATTCATTTACCTAATTACTCTAAGTGAGCAACGGCTCACCATATAACCATATAATAATATTAATACAAACATTTTAATTTGTGATCTTTCAATTGCTCGCCCACCCTTAACACATAACCATACTTTATCTCCATATGGTTGTCTGTATCAATTAATCACCCTTTAATTTGTTTTTGTTTTTTTTATTATTTCGTTTTTACAAGATATGTACATAGGACATTAGAATGCCGGCTAGGGATTTATCACAGGCGTCGAGATACCGACGCCTGTCATAATCCCGACGCCGGAATCCAGGACGACGCAAGCCCAAACGAGGTGAGTACGGGGCGCCCATCCTGTTAGCTGCAGTAGGGGGGGTTTAGGTTTAAGGCATCCCTGGGATACTTAGGGTTAGGCACCCCCCCCCCGGGAGGGCTAGGGTTAGGCTAGGGAAAGGGGAGTTAGGGTTAGGGTGCGGTGAGGGGGGGGGTTATGTTTAGGCACCCCTGGGTGGAGGTTAGGGTTAGGCACCCCTGGGTGGAGGTTAGGGTTAGACACTAGGGAGGGAGGTTAGGATTAGAGTTAGGCACCCCTGGGTGGAGGTTAGGGTTAGGCACTAGGGAGGGAGGTTAGGGTTAGGCACCCCTGGGTGGAGGTTAGGGTTAGGCACTAGGGAGGGAGGTTAGGATTAGGTACCCCTGGGTGGAGGTTAGGGTTAGGCACTAGGGAGGGAGGTTAGGGTTAGGCACTAGGGGGGAGGTTAGGGTTAGGCACTAGGGAGGGAGGTTAGGGTTAGGCACTAGGGAGGGAGGTTAGGATTAGGGTTAGGCACCCCTGGGTGGAGGTTAGGGCTAGGCACTAGGGAGGGAGGTTAGGGTTAGGCACTAGGGAGGGAGGTTAGGCTTAGGCACTAGGGAGGGAGGTTAGGGTTAGTCACTAGGGAGGGAGGTTAGGGTTAGGCACCCCTGGGTGGAGGTTAGGGTTAGGCACTAGAGAGGGAGGTTAGGCTTAGGCACTAGGGGGGAGGTTAGGGTTAGGCACTAGGGAGGGAGGTTAGGCACCCCTGGGTGGAGGTTAGGGTTAGGCACTAGGGAGGGAGGTTAGGATTAGGCACCCCTGGGTGGAGGTTAGGGTTAGGCACTAGGGAGGGAGGTTAGGGTTAGGCACTTGGGGGGAGGTTAGGGTTAGGCACTAGGGAGGGAGGTTAGGATTAGGGTTAGGCACCCCTGGGTGGAGGTTAGGGTTAGGCACTAGGGAGGGAGGTTAGGGTTAGGCACTAGGGAGGGAGGTTAGGCTTAGGCACTAGGGGGGAGGTTAGGGTTAGACACTAGGGAGGGAGGTTAGGGTTAGGCACCCCTGGGTGGAGGTTAGGGCTAGGCACTAGGGAGGGAGGTTAGGGTTAGGCACTAGGGAGGGAGGTTAGGCTTAGGCACTAGGGGGAGGTTAGGGTTAGGCACTAGGGAGGGAGGTTAGGGTTAGGCACCCCTGGGTGGAGGTTAGGGTTAGGCACTAGGGAGGGAAGTTAGGCTTAGGCACTAGGAGGGAGGTTAGGGTTAGGCACTAGGGGGGAGGTTAGGATAAGGCACCCCTAAAGGAGGGTTAGGGGGGGAGAGGGGAGGGTTAGGTTACTTACCTCACGCTGTCTGGATTTCCTGCTGCCAGGCTCACAGTGTTGGGATGTGAGCCACCGGTATTACAAACCCATTCCTGTACATATATGTATGCATTTTGTAAAGATCACTTTACTATCTAGCTGATTTCCCCTGTTATTCTATGTAGTTGATTATGAGAAGTATCTAATAAACCCCATCATTGGTGGCTCCGTAACTATATTTATTCTGTGAATAACATTGTCTATCACCATGTTATATACAGTATACCGCAACTACCATGACCATTATCTGTCCCGGTTTTAATTTAACTTAATGGAATATTTGATTCCTTTAAACCCATTAGACATCACAGTCTATAAGATTGCTTATACCTATCCGCTGTGACAATGTGAGTCCGCATCACCCAGAATGGTAATGTGCTACTAAGCAACCATCATTATTCTCACCCCGCATGATAGACGGTAACATCTGCCTGTCAAAAAGAGGGACTCCCTGATCGGTTAAACTAATGACTATAGGATGCGCTAATCAGGGTTCCTCCTCAGCTAATCCTCGTGATCAAGCCGAGGCGAAACGCGCGTCGGATCCATGGTGCCCAGTGACTGCGCAGTACGGGACACCCCAACACCAGGTCTTTACTTTTGATACACCACACTACTGCCGGTATGATGACTGAACGGTATCTTCACTATTCATTTGTGACCGCTGTTACTAAGAAGCGGCAGTGATCACTCTTCTGTGGGTGCATTCTACGTGTATCACTACTATTTGTTATAAACCTAATCTATGCACTATAGACACCTTACAGTACCATTATTTTGCAATGAATGATAACTACTAGAGTACATATCCTTTTTATGACAAGGAATTCAGCGCCTAGACTATGATTATCTGGATAATACATAGTCGGTGATTACACTTGTGATTTGAAGATATATCTTTTATGCTTTGCTATGAGTCAGATAACACTGTGCACTTTAGGGTAATCCAGACTGACCATGTGGCTGAGTTGACTTGTTGACATTTTGGTTCCTGACAGCCATAGCAGTCTACGGTATATGCTTATTAAGGTGTATTGAATTTTGTGATGCTCCTACATCTGTTTATAGTCAAATGTCTGTGTATTACTATGCTGAATAATGGCCCACTAATGCCTCCATTGTTTAATTAAATGGCACACTATGTGAAAAAAATATTTTTCAAATCCAGATTGCACTATATTGGGAGAAGATTCTCTTCACTAGTCCTGAACTATACCCTCCCTGTGGTTCTCACACCAGCCTATTCATTCTCTCATTAAGTTGTTCTATACCATAAGGCAAGACAAATAAAAGCAGAAATTAGGGTTTATGAAGGGAACTATAGTTGATTGTTGACTTCAATTGACAAAGCCACTCTCTGGTGAAACTTGCGTTTTGACCACGGAGCCCCCGCCGTGCACATGGGGACTCCATTGACAGCACACCACTGCTATAGCAGACTCAACATCAGGTATCTTTTTCTTTTCAGGGTGTTATCACCTCAAGCTGGCCACACACTAGACCAACTTACACCCAACCAGCCAACTAGTTGATTGGTTGGAATGAAAATCTGGTAAGGTATGAAAGTAAATGACAATCAGCAATTTGCTCCCAAACGCCGGAAAATGGACAAAAACTGTTGTTTGAACAAATTGTTTAGATCAAACATTTAACAAACTTGTCTGACCGACCATTTTTATCTGTTTTCTGGCATTTAGGAGCAAATTGCTGATCATCAGTTACTCCCATACCTTACCAGATTTTCATTCCAACCAATCAACTAGTTGGATGGTTGGATGAAAGTTGGTCTAGTGTGTGGCCAGCTTCACTCATTTTGGGTCTCATACACCAGTGGGGTGAGAGTGACCTATACACACCAGCTCTCTCCCCGTATATTTCTTCTTTTGGGATTGGAGCTTCCTGAACCGCTCACCTCATAATCTCTGAGATAACCTCACATAGGACAGCAGCATTTAGGATTTCCTCCTTCTCATGACTTTCTGTTTATTTCTTATACATATGGCACTCTCATTTACTGGGCACTGCACCAGGGAGCCTGCGCTGATTTCACCAGACTCCCAGTGAGGTAGACCGGATAAACAGCAGATGCCAATATCTTTCTTCATACTGCCAGGGTATGGGAGGCAGGTGCGCTCATAGCCCATTAACTACACCTGTATATGGGATACAGCAGCCACTTGCACCATACTATACAGAACAGTATATTTTTTTCACTATCCCTTTTGGTACTCACCTGATACTAATTACTGTGGTATTTAATTACTGCCTTTACCACACCTTAAGCAATCCAGACTAGTGAAACTACATTGATTCCAAATTTTGACTACTACATAGATATTTTGCACATAGGGGCCTATTCATCAACAGTAAAATAACGTTTTTAAGGACATTTTCCCTAAATAACGTTATTTTGGTATTCATGTAGCCACTTAGCACAGGAGATATCACAGATATCTCCTTGCTAAGTTCCCCTGCGTTAATTTCCACACTCCCCATACATTAGTACATTAGTATGGGGATGTGGAATTGTGGTATTAATCAAATTCCGAAAATTATGAATTTTCGGAATTTCATGCAGTTACTATTCGCCACTGTGAGGTGGCGAATAGCAGAATCGACTTACCTGTATCCGCGTGTGCAGGTCCCCTGACGAGTCCCTCCGGCGCTCTGCTCCGTCCTCAGGCTCCGGAGGCTGGTCGGACATGTGCTCCCCAGCAGAAAGTTTAGACAAAAAAAAAAAAGTTATTTTTTTTCTTTCTAATCTGTCATGTGGTCTGCTGGGAAACCACATGACAGACCAGCAGGACGGAGCCAGAGGCTGCTGCGCGAACAGGTAAGTCGAGGGGGGGGTGAGCGGAGGGGGGAGGGGGGCGGGGTCGAGGGGTACACAAACTTAACACATCTGTAGGCAGTGCTGCGCATGCGCTGGTTTTACAGATGTAACAGCGCATGCGTAGCACTGTTTCCAGATGCGATAAGGTAGTGTAGGCAGGGAAAAGTATCTATTTCCCGAAAAGCTGTCATCGCAAAAATGACAGCTTTTCGGAATAGATACTTATGGAGAGGTGGAATGATGAATTCCACCTATAATTAGGTAGAACTCCATGCGAGTTCTAAACCTAATTATCTCCAGAGAATTTTTAGGTTTAATGAATAGGCCCCTTAGTCTGAAAGAATATTTACTTTACAGATGCATAAAAAAGATACTATGTTGATATGATTGATAAATGAGGAAAAATGCTGTCCTAAATCCTTATCTAAATATTCATTTGTTTGCTTTTTTCCTCCTCAGAAGATTATAGATGATTAACTGTTAATCATCTGCTGTTAATCATCATTCATATGCGTTTGGATTGTGCTTGTCTTACAGATATTGGGATATTTTTCCTTTGTATAACACATATATATATACAAACTTAAAACTTCACCGTGGAGCTGACAATTATCATTGTTTATGGACTTGCCCAATTGCTCAATATTTCTGGCATCTTGTCCGAAGATACGCTTAGGCGAAATTGATTAATTATGTACCATTTACTCCAGAATGGGCAATATTAGGAATTATCGATCCAGATCTAAGAATTACAAAAGCAGGGAAGAAACTCTTGTTAGCGCTTAGTGCTTGCAGGGAGGAAGACCATTTTGCTAGGATGGATTGCTGCAGACCACCCACCCCAAAATACCTTTGATTCTTAATTAACTTAATTTTCTATTTAGGATGGATTGGATAGAAATGCTTGTGCAAAGGGATATGAGAGCGGAAAGATTATTTATGACCTGGGAATCCTATGTAAACACCCTACCATTGACAGTAAGACTACAAGTCCACCATAGTCTTAAAAATACAACGTGGTATTTAACAAGATTAGCAGCACAGGACCAACCAATCTCATTGGATTATTTAATGTGCTAATGATGGGTCTTTCAATTGGGGTCCCGTGTCGATACTTTATTTTATTTTGGTTTCTGGAATCATGGCCATGATCACTATTATTTTATTATTATAAATATTTACGGTTGTATGTATTTCACAATTCACTGATACTGTGCTTTTTCTTTTTCCTTTTTTTGTTGTAAAGCATTGCATTGTATTCAAGATCTATTGTTATTATTTGACAATGTTTTTCTTGAAATATATTGAGGATACTTCAGTGAATCTTTATTGAATAATGTTTCACTGTACTTTAATAAACTTTTTATAAACTTGTTTAAAAAAAAAAAAAACTTAACCTTGGCTACAGCTGCATCAGAACCAATTAGGGGCGGTTTCCCCCTACATTTTGTACTGTGGTATTTGTACCTTGGATTATTGAATTTATTTACATAAGTCTTGACCACTCTCTGATGTGCTGTTTAATATGATACAAGTGTTCAGTTTTTTTAATATAACGTTGTGCAATTATTGTATGTATATTATTGTATGTTTATAATTTACGTTTTTCGTTTCCTATGATTCTTTTATGACAAAACATTAAAAGTTAAGTTTTACTATCCAAGGTAGATTCTCGTGCCCCAAAAAAGAGAGTACCTTCTTTCCCTTTTTCTATATGTTGTTTCTAGGGGTGATTGCACTAATAGATCTCTCACTTAGAGGCTCTATTTACTACAATCCGCATTGGTAATGCAAATTGTAGTGTGATATTACCTATTGAATTCGCATTGCGAATTCAGGCAATATCACAGGGATTTACTACAAATCCCTTGCAGGGACAGAGCTTGCGAGAAAGCTCTGTCCCTGCGAATCTCCTCCACACACTAGTCACAGTATTTTCACGAAAAAATACTGTGACCGAACGTCGCTGCTACCCCCCCGGCGCTAATGCCCGCCACCATCGTTAAGCACCGCCCCCCGCGACCCACCCTCTCCCTTAATTACACTTACCTGCATGATCTGGGCTGATGTCTTCCATGTCCTACGATCAGGTGATATCCCATACTGCACTGGGACCCGATCACCTGATGACCAGGCCGCAGTGCAGCATGGAAGACCAGCTGACCGGAGGGAGGACATCACCGGAGCCCCGAACTCCGGTCCATGAAGTCAGGTAAGTGGTGTGTGTAGCAGTAATCAGCGTGTGGTGTGTGTAGCAGTGATCAGCGTGTGGTGTGTGTAGCAGTGATCAGCGTGTGGTGTGTGTAGCAGTGATCAGCGTGTGGTGTGTGTAGCAGTGATCAGCGTGTGGTCTGTGTAGCAGAGATCAGCGGGTGGCGTGTGTAGCAGTGATCAGTGTGTGGTGTGTGTAGCAGTAATCAGCGTGTGGTGTGTGTAGCAGTGATCAGTGTGTGGTGTGTGTAGCAGTGATCAGCGTGTGGTGTGTGTAGCAGTGATCAGCGTGTGGTGTGTGTAGCAGTGATCAGCGTGTGGTCTGTGTAGCAGAGATCAGCGGGTGGCGTGTGTAGCAGTGATCAGCGTGTGGTGTGTGTAGCAGTGATCAGCGTGTGGCGTGTGTAGCAGAGATCAGCGGGTGGCGTGTGTAGCAGTGATCAGCGTGCGGTGTGTGTAGCAGTGATCAGCGTGTGGTGTGTGTAGCAGTGATCAGCGTGTGGTGTGTGTAGCAGTGATCAGCGTGTGGTGTGTGTAGCAGAGATCAGCGGGTGGCGTGTGTAGCAGTGATCAGCGTGTGGTGTGTGTAGCAGTGATCAGCGTGTGGTGTGTGTAGCAGTGATCAGCGTGTGGTGTGTGTAGCAGTGATCAGCGTGTGGTGTGTGTAGCAGTGATCAGCGTGTGGCGTGTGTAGCAGTGATCAGCGTGTGGCGTGTGTAGCAGTGATCAGCGTGTGGCGTGTGTAGCAGTGATCAGCGTGTGGCGTGTGTAGCAGTGATCAGCGTGTGGCGTGTGTAGCAGTGATCAGCGTGTGGCGTGTGTAGCAGTGATCAGCGTGTGGTGTGTGTAGCAGTAATCAGCGTGTGGTGTGTGTAGCAGTGATCAGCGTGTGGTGTGTGTAGCAGTGATCAGCGTGTGGTGTGTGTAGCAGTGATCAGCGTGTGGTCTGTGTAGCAGAGATCAGCGGGTGGCGTGTGTAGCAGTGATCAGCGTGTGGTGTGTGTAGCAGTGATCAGCGTGTGGCGTGTGTAGCAGAGATCAGCGGGTGGCGTGTGTAGCAGTGATCAGCGTGCGGTGTGTGTAGCAGTGATCAGCGTGTGGTGTGTGTAGCAGTGATCAGCGTGTGGTGTGTGTAGCAGTGATCAGCGTGTGGTGTGTGTAGCAGAGATCAGCGGGTGGCGTGTGTAGCAGTGATCAGCGTGTGGTGTGTGTAGCAGTGATCAGCGTGTGGTGTGTGTAGCAGTGATCAGCGTGTGGTGTGTGTAGCAGTGATCAGCGTGTGGTGTGTGTGTAGCAGTGATCAGCGTGTGGTGTGTGTAGCAGTGATCAGCGTGTGGTGTGTGTAGCAGTGATCAGCGTGTGGCGTGTGTAGCAGTGATCAGCGTGTGGCGTGTGTAGCAGTGATCAGCGTGTGGCGTGTGTAGCAGTGATCAGCGTGTGGCGTGTGTAGCAGTGATCAGCGTGTGGCGTGTGTAGCAGTGATCAGCGTGTGGCGTGTGTAGCAGTGATCAGCGTGTGGCGTGTGTAGCAGTGATCAGCGTGTGGCGTGTGTAGCAGTGATCAGCGTGTGGCGTGTGTAGCAGTGATCAGCGTGTGGTGTGTGTAGCAGTGATCAGCGTGTGGTGTGTGTAGCAGTGATCAGCGTGCGGTCTGTGTAGCAGAGATCAGCGTGCGGTGTGTGTAGCAGTGATCAACGTGCGGTGTGTGTAGCAGTGATCAGCGTGCGGTGTGTGTAGCAGTGATCAGCGTGCGGTGTGTGTAGCAGTGATCAGCGTGCGGCGTGTGTAGCAGTGATCAGCGTGCGGCGTGTGTAGCAGTGATCAGCGTGCGGCGTGTGTAGCAGTGATCAGCGTGCGGCGTGTGTAGCAGTGATCAGCGTGTGGCGTGTGTAGCAGTGATCAGCGTGTGGCGTGTGTGTAGCAGTGATCAGCGTGTGGTCTGTGTAGCAGAGATCAGCGGGTGGCGTGTGTAGCAGTGATCAGCGTGTGGTGTGTGTAGCAGTGATCAGCGTGTGGCGTGTGTAGCAGAGATCAGCGGGTGGCGTGTGTAGCAGTGATCAGCGTGCGGTGTGTGTAGCAGTGATCAGCGTGTGGTGTGTGTAGCAGTGATCAGCGTGTGGTGTGTGTAGCAGTGATCAGCGTGTGGTGTGTGTAGCAGAGATCAGCGGGTGGCGTGTGTAGCAGTGATCAGCGTGTGGTGTGTGTAGCAGTGATCAGCGTGTGGTGTGTGTAGCAGTGATCAGCGTGTGGTGTGTGTAGCAGTGATCAGCGTGTGGTGTGTGTGTAGCAGTGATCAGCGTGTGGCGTGTGTAGCAGTGATCAGCGTGTGGCGTGTGTAGCAGTGATCAGCGTGTGGCATGTGTAGCAGTGATCAGCGTGTGGCGTGTGTAGCAGTGATCAGCGTGTGGCGTGTGTAGCAGTGATCAGCGTGTGGCGTGTGTAGCAGTGATCAGCGTGTGGCGTGTGTAGCAGTGATCAGCGTGTGGCGTGTGTAGCAGTGATCAGCGTGTGGCGTGTGTAGCAGTGATCAGCGTGTGGCGTGTGTAGCAGTGATCAGCGTGTGGTGTGTGTAGCAGTGATCAGCGTGTGGTGTGTGTAGCAGTGATCAGCGTGCGGTCTGTGTAGCAGAGATCAGCGTGCGGTGTGTGTAGCAGTGATCAACGTGCGGTGTGTGTAGCAGTGATCAGCGTGCGGTGTGTGTAGCAGTGATCAGCGTGCGGCGTGTGTAGCAGTGATCAGCGTGCGGCGTGTGTAGCAGTGATCAGCGTGCGGCGTGTGTAGCAGTGATCAGCGTGCGGCGTGTGTAGCAGTGATCAGCGTGCGGCGTGTGTAGCAGTGATCAGCGTGCGGCGTGTGTAGCAGTGATCAGCGTGTGGCGTGTGTGTAGCAGTGATCAGCGTGTGGCGTGTGTAGCAGTGATCAGCGTGTGGCGTGTGTAGCAGTGATCAGCGTGTGGCGTGTGTAGCAGTGATCAGCGTGTGGCGTGTGTAGCAGTGATCAGCGTGTGGCGTGTGTAGCAGTGATCAGCGTGTGGCGTGTGTAGCAGTGATCAGCGTGTGGCGTGTGTAGCAGTGATCAGCGTGTGGCGTGTGTAGCAGTGATCAGCGTGTGGCGTGTGTAGCAGTGATCAGCGTGTGGTCTGTGTAGCAGAGATCAGCGTGTGGTGTGTGTAGCAGTGATCAACGTGTGGTGTGTGTAGCAGTGATCAGCGTGTGGTGTGTGTAGCAGTGATCAGCGTGTGGTGTGTGTAGCAGTGATCAGCGTGTGGTGTGTGTATCAGCATGTGGTGTGTGTAGCAGTGATCAGCGTGTGGTGTGTGTAGCAGTGATCAGCGTGTGGTGTGTGTAGCAGTGATCAGTGTGCGGTGTGTGTAGCAGTGATCAGCGTGTGGTGTGTGTAGCAGTGATCAGCGTGTGGTGTGTGTAGCAGTGATCAGCGTGTGGTGTGTGTATCAGCGTGTGGTGTGTGTAGCAGTGATCAGCGTGTGGTGTGTGTATCAGCGTGTGGTGTGTGTAGCAGTGATCAACGTGTGGTGTGTGTAGCAGTGATCAGCGTGCGGTGTGTGTAGCAGTGATCAGCGTGCGATGTGTGTAGCAGAGATCAGCGGGTGGCGTGTGTAGCAGTGATCAGCGTGTGGCGTGTGTAGCAGTGATCAGCGTGTGGCGTGTGTAGCAGTGATCAGCGTGTGGTGTGTAGCAGTGATCAGCGTGTGGTCTGTGTAGCAGAGATCAGCGTGTGGTGTGTGTAGCAGAGATCAGCGTGTGGTGTGTGTAGCAGTGATCAGCGTGTGGTGTGTGTAGCAGTGATCAGCGTGTGGTGTGTGTAGCAGAGATCAGCGTGTGGTGTGTGTAGCAGTGATCAGCGTGTGGTGTGTGTAGCAGTGATCAGCGTGTGGTGTGTGTAGCAGTGATCAGCGTGTGGTGTGTGTAGCAGTGATCAGCGTGTGGTGTGTGTTGCAGTGATCAGCGTGTGGTCTGTGTAGCAGTGATCAGCGTGTGGTCTGTGTAGCAGAGATCAGCGGGCGGTGTGTGTAGCAGTGATCAGCGTGCGGTGTGTGTAGCAGTGATCAGCGTGCGGTGTGTGTAGCAGTGATCAGCGTGCGGTGTGTGTAGCAGTGATCAGCGTGTGGTGTGTGTAGCAGTGATCAGCGTGTGGTGTCTGTAGCAGTGATCAGCGTGTGGTGTCTGTAGCAGTGATCAGCGTGTGGTGTGTGTAGCAGAGATCAGCGGGTGGTGTGTGTAGCAGTGATCAGCGTGTGGTGTGTGTAGCAGTGATCAGCGTGCGGTGTGTGTAGCAGTGATCAGCGTGCGGTGTGTGTAGCAGTGATCAGCGTGCGGTGTGTGTAGCAGTGATCAGCGTGCGGTGTGTGTAGCAGTGATCAGCGTGCGGTGTGTGTAGCAGTGATCAGCGTGCGGTGTGTGTAGCAGTGATCAGCGTGCGGTGTGTGTAGCAGTGATCAGCGTGCGGTGTGTGTAGCAGTGATCAGCGTGCGGTGTGTGTAGCAGTGATCAGCGTGCGGTGTGTGTAGCAGTGATCAGCGTGCGGTGTGTGTAGCAGTGATCAGCGTGCGGTGTGTGTAGCAGAGATCAGCGTGCGGTGTGTGTAGCAGTGATCAGCGTGTGGTGTGTGTAGCAGTGATCAGCGTGTGGTCTGTTTAGCAGTGATCAGCGTGTGGTGTGTGTAGCAGTGATCAGCGTGTGGTGTGTGTAGCAGGGATCAGCGTGTGGTGTGTGTAGCAGTGATCAGCGTGTGGTGTGTGTAGCAGTGATCAGCGTCTGGTGTGTGTAGCAGTGATCAGCGTGTGGTGTGTGTAGCAGGGATCAGCGTGTGGTGTGTGTAGCAGTGATCAGCGTGTGGTGTGTGTAGCAGGGATCAGCGTGTGGTGTGTGTAGCAGTGATCAGCGTGTGGTGTGTGTAGCAGTGATCAGCGTGTGGTGTGTGTAGCAGTGATCAGCGTGTGGTGTGTGTAGCATAGATCAGCGTGTGGTGTGTGTAGCAGTGATCAGCGTGTGGTCTGTGTAGCAGTGATCAGCGTGTGGTGTGTGTAGCAGTGATCAGCGTGTGGTGTGTGTAGCAGTGATCAGCGTGTGGTGTGTGTAGTAGTGATCAGCGTGTGGTGTGTGTAGCAGTGATCAGCGTGTGGTGTGTGTAGCAGTGATCAGCGTGTGGTGTGTGTAGCAGTGATCAGCGTGTGGTGTGTGTAGCAGGGATCAGCGTGTGGTGTGTGTAGCAGTGATCAGCGTGTGGTGTGTGTAGCAGTGATCAGCGTGTGGTGTGTGTAGCAGTGATCAGCGTGTGGTGTGTGTAGCATAGATCAGCGTGTGGTGTGTGTAGCAGTGATCAGCGTGTGGTCTGTGTAGCAGTGATCAGCGTGTGGTGTGTGTAGCAGTGATCAGCGTGTGGTGTGTGTAGCAGTGATCAGCGTGTGGTGTGTGTAGCAGTGATCAGCGTGTGGTGTGTGTAGCAGTGATCAGCGTGTGGTGTGTGTAGCAGTGATCAGCGTGTGGTGTGTGTAGCAGTGATCAGCGTGTGGTGTGTGTAGCAGTGATCAGCGTGTGGTGTGTGTAGCAGTGATCAGCGTGTGGTGTGTGTAGCAGTGATCAGCGTGCGGTGTGTGTAGCAGTGATCAGCGTGCGGTGTGTGTAGCAGTGATCAGCGTGTGGTCTGTGTAGCAGTGATCAGCGTGTGGTGTGTATAGCAGTGATCAGCGTGTGGTGTGTGTAGCAGTGATCAGCGTGTGGTGTGTGTAGCAGTGATCAGCGTGTGGTGTGTGTAGCAGAGATCAGCTTGTGGTCTGTTTAGCAGAGATCAGCTTGCGGTCTGTTTAGACCACACAGCTGATCACTGGGACCGGCTCCCAACTCTGATCTCCCCGTTAGAGCAGGCCAGGAGTCCGGTAACTGGGGGAGACCCTGGATAACGCCACCTCCAGGTGGCGTTAATATCACAGGACTTTCCCCGGTATGTTTTTACAATTTATTTTTGGTAACTGTGGTCAGATCACATTTCCCATTACAGTTATGGGAAATGCGATCTGATTACTAAAAATAAGTGATACTTACGGGTTGGAGTAGAATTTTATGAATTCTACTCCAATTGCCCTGTAATAACTATAGGTGATACTAAAATAATGTGAAAAGGGTGTGAAAACACAAAACAGCCTTTATCCCTTTATTTTAGTAAAAATAATGTTAATAAATAGAGCCCTTATTCTCCTCTACAAACAGTAACAGATTTAGCAGCAGAGTCTATGGACCTGACAGACTTGGGAATAGAGAGCGATCTCTCTCTCAACTGATCATCTTGGTGAAACCATGCTGCACTGCAGGGGAGGCAGATTTAAAATGTGCAGAGAGATTTAGATTTGGGAGGGAGGTGTCCAAACTGACATCTAAATTGTAGAGTAATAATAAAGCTGTGCAGTATTTGTGGGCTACATGCAAAAGCAGCCAGTATTTACCCTACATGCAAAAACAAAAAATTATTTATTTACACCCCTTGCATTGCAACATGGTTTGTCCAGGTACACAGTTAAGTGCTATCTCTCTCTCTATTCCCAATTCTGAATCAGGCCCTACGATATATGCAATATCTGCCGTCCCCTTTTCTTTCTCTTTACCCTCATATTCCATTGAGTGCACTATAGCAATAGAAAAACATTGCAATCATAGGGTGGGCTTTGTATAGGGTGGTCTTTGTATAGGGTGGGCTTTGCATAGGGTGGGCTTTGTATAAGGTAGGCTTTGCATAGGATATGCTTTGCATAGGGTGGGCTTTGTATAGGGTTGGCTTTGCACAGGATATGCTTTGCATAGGGTGGGCTTTGCATAGGGTGGGCTTTGTATAGGGTGGGCTTTGCAGCAACTTCTCTCATCGCAGGAGACCTAGGTGTTTTTTAAAGTATTTTATGTATGTTTTATGTAGTATATTGTGATACTTGTTTTTTCCTTATATTTCGCCATTTAAGAAATCTGAATGGAATCTAGAATCAGTGTGTAATCACTTGTCCTGACACTGTCTTCTCACCTGTCATCATAACTTTGTTTGTGTCTACTGTGAGTAAATTTTAAGCTAACTACTTCTAACATTTAAAGCTATGTTTTAATTTATATAATGTATCATATGTAATAATAGAGTTCATCCTTTAAGAGTTCTTGTGTTGGGTCCCCTCTTGGACCCACCCCCATCTTTTCTCCTCTCTGTGAGACAGTCAGAGTCAGGCCCTCTGCATAGAAAGGGAATGAGCGCAAGGATCCGATTCAGAAATGGCTGCTACTGTATTCACTCAGCCGCACAAAGTAATGCAAAAGCTGCCGGAGGCTTCTCTGATCAGACGCTGCATCCAAAGATGCAGCCATCAGACATCTGAGAAACCCTCCGGTTACTAAAGATATCCGGTGAAATCACGCTGCTGGAGCCAGTGAGGCTGCATCCAAGGACGTCGCTACTGGCTGCCACACGCCCAGAAAACAGGGTGATACGGTCCCATTGTTTGGGAACACTGACCGTCACTGCCCCATCACCGCCTCCATACGCCGGCAGCGTGTCAATCATGCCGCAGCTTTTGGGGCACTGAGAGCGACATCGCAAACCCAGATCTGCAGGTGGGCAGCGCGGCTCCTGCACATGTGCAAATCCTACAACATTGGAGACGTGCACTGACATCTGATTACCATTCATCTCTGAATCAGCCCCTGAGCGACTCTGACAAGGCCCAAATTGTGATGGCTAGACGACTGGGTCAGAGCATCTCCAAAAAGGCAGGTCATGTGGGGTGTACCCATTATGAAGTGGTTGGTACCTACCAAACGCGGTCCATAGAAGGTAACCAGCAACAGGGTTATGGGCGTCCAAGGCTCGTTGATGCACATGGGGAACGAAAACGCTTATGGAGCCATGTAGCCACGGATTTGTCAGAGTGCCCATGCTAACCCCTGTTCACCACCGACAGTGCCTACAATGAGCATCAGAACTGGACCATGGAGCAAGGTGGCCTGGTCTGATGAATCACATTTTGTTTTACATCATGTGGACGGAGGGGTGTGTGTGAATTGTATACCTGGGGAATAGAGAGCAGCAGGATGCACTATGGAAGAAGGCAAGCTGGCGGTGATTCTATGGGCAGTGTTCTGCTGGGGAACCTTGGGTCCTGGCGTTCATGTGGATGTTACTTTGGCACATATATCTATATATAGCCACTTGTGGAAGTGAGCACATCTATTTTGTACGCAAAGTGTATTTAGGTCTTGTTGAGTAATTGAACTGCCTACGTGATCATGAACTGTGGTCTATTACTTGCTTTACACACAAGTGTTTACGTTTTGTGACTGTGAACAAAACATTGGTAGATTAATAAGTTAAAATGATAGATAGACATGAAGGTTAAGTAAAATATATAATCAGATAAGAGATAGATATAAGATAGATATATATGTGTCTAAATACACTATTGATACAGCCGCGCCAAACAACTCTTCCCGATTCGCCAGTTCTTGTGCAGCTTGGCTTGCGCCCTGCATCTTTTTCACCTGAATGCGCATCCAGAGTTCAGAAGCAAATATACAACGAGGAAAAAGTACTTGCTTTTTAAAAAAAGAAATATAATAAAACTTTATAACAATACATATATAAAATCCAAATATGTTAATCACCACATAAACCGTGTAAGACAAACAAACATCTGAGGTCAAAGGTGATATATTATATATTTTTATAGTTGCCAACAATTGCAGCGACCTGTCACTTTGACCCAAATCTGTTTGGAGGAGCAATATAATGTTGACCTCCTGACCTGCACATATATTGAGAATAATGTTCAATATATTCAATATGGCAAGATATTGTACAGATACATTTGAAACCATAAAGCATAAGATAATAAATCACATTATACCATCATCACAAAATGCATAACTATAGGTATATACTGTAACATTGCATCTGAAGAATACTGTAAATAACTTTCCATCCAAGGCATAGGTGATGACCAGCCAAATGTCTGTGCCGCAGTATGAATGTATCAGATAAGTTAACAGTGGGGAAAAGCATTGTAACAATAGGTGCTGAGCTTCTACTGTCCCTCGTGTGCCACTGGGCAGTGAATGAGGGATGAAAGCACTCTCCGCACCCATATCTAATGAATGTGAATGGGATAGCCTGCATCTGCTGTCAGCCAGGGTTATGTAAAGCCAATTGCAAATTGTTGCCCTGTTTCAATGCTAATGTGAGTACAGGAAATGAGGATGAGTATAGTAGGTAGCTGTTTGTGAAAAAGGCCACATGAGCTGGTAATGTGGTATCAGGAGGGCCTTGGGTCCAGAGTGACTGATGCGCATTACGCCATGACTGACTTGTTCGGAGTCAGTGTGATCGGCTGGTAGACATGCCAAATCATAAATAAGGTCAGGAACTATAGTGAATATTGGTAGACTTCCTGGTGGCCGGCACTGACTCTGTGACTCTGAAAAACTCATGGAAATGATTATTCAAGATAAAACGATTTCACTATAAGAAATATAAGACAACATTACTAAATTAGAAGAGGAATTTTCACCAATTATAGAGATGGAAGATTAAAAACTTACAAATAACAAAATGGACAACATAGGAGAGATAAAGGGAAGAAAAAGTAGAAAATTCTTCCGAGATCTGGAGGATAACAAAATAAATGTAATGAAATCTAGATTAAAAAAAATGCACGAGGAAAAAAAAATGACCTTTGTAAGGACAGCAATAACCTGTGAATACAAGAAAAAAATTGTTCCCCTAGCTCACTGCAATAGACCAGCAATAAGATTTGAATACTACATGATAATAGAAATCCAGAGATCTTTGTTACATACAGTACTGTATATTTGTAAAGATAGGTTTAAGCACCAGGCTGCGTCAAGGCTTCTCTGTACCGGTGTCCCTAACACTACATGACAATAGCACCACTTGTATTTTGTGTTACTGCTTGTAAGATATCAACGCTATTGTACAGTATCTGCTTAAAGGAATCACCTTCTAAATACACCTGGGATTAAAGAAGATAGAAGGACATATAAACCATATAGGGGCATATTCAATAGGCTGCGAGATTAGCAAAAAAACCCGCACCTGCGAGCTTTTTCCTGCAGGTGCAGGTTTTCTTGTTATTAGGTGCGTGTTTTTTAAAAAAAACACACGCAGGGAGGTTTTATTCCATGCACCTCCTGAGCTAGCGTGATTTTTCCTAAAATCGATGATTTTAGGTTAAATCACCGACACTTGCTCTGACACCCCCGCAGCGCCCCCCCGAGGACTAATTAAGCAATTGGAAGTATCCAATTAGCTTAATTAGTCCTTAATTACTTACCTCCTGCAGCGCTGTCTTCTTCATCCTGCGTCGGGAGCCGTCTCTTCTGCAGCAGTGGTGAGTATGTCAGTGTGTGTGGTGTATGTAAGTGTGTATGTGTGTGTGTGTGTGTGTCCCACTGTCAGTGTGCCCCCGCAGTGCTAGTATGGCCCCCCGGAATGGGCGCTGGGAGAACTACATCTCCCAGCAGCCCTTGCTCCTCCCACCAGCCCCTGGGACTCCCAGCAGCCCCCTCCCCAGTAAGAAGAGAGAGGGGAGGGAGCCGTGGAGACTACTGGAGACCCCCGGTAAGGTAAGTGGTGGGGTTTTTTTTTCAAAAGAAAATACGCGCCGCGGGATTTTCAAAACTGAAAACCCCGCGACCAGTATTTTGGTAATTGAATACCGCGGGTATCGGGAGCATGTATACCCATGGTATTTCTAAATTGGGCGCAAGGTTTAAACCTCGCTAAACCTCACACCCAATTGGATATGCCCCATAATGTAAGAAATGTTGTTTACAATGGTAGAACAACCCCAAAAAAGTAACATATAGGAAATTCCACAATGAGTCGGACCCATGTAACGAAGAATTATTTTGAAACAGGGAGGAGAGGAGCACGCAAAGAAACAGAACAATTCACCTATTAATTGAAACAAACAATTGCCAAACAAAACGTTCACTCAAGAATGGAAAATACACCAACAAAGGAAAGAAACAGATCCAATGATTCTACAGAAGTTTTATTTTACAATTCCTCATGGATACTAAAGAAGGAAAATCTTCCAAAACACCACCTACTAAAAAACAGAGAGAAAACCCAATGAAAGGGAAAATGGGTGAATCGAAATGAAAGACAACCAGCACTATCACCACCTCGCAAGGCATTATTAATCTCAGCTCCATAACATGAAGTAAAGATCAAATCAGCCTATTAAGGGCTTGAAATTTGCACCACAGTCACATCCCAATAAATTTAAAATGCTTATTGATCCGCATAAATTTATGAGAAAATTATGCATAAAAAAAAACAACTTTCTTACAAATCCAATAATGAAAAATGATATAAGATGAGCGGACGTAGGAAGAGAGAGCATCCAAACCGACTATAAAACCTCAAAGTAATTTTTCCCCAAGTCATGAAAGGCCCTCACCTCAAAACTTTTCAGAAGATGATAGAAATGACATGGAAGAAATTCCTGAAAGACCTAAGATAAAAATCAATCCTACAAATCCCAGTCTTCTATCATATACCCAAAATACACAAACATCTTAAAAATTCACCTAGTCCACCCGTTGTATCAGGAATTAATTCCATCACTTCAAATCTCTCGGGTTATGTAGATTCCTTCCTACAACATCTGGTCACACAACAAAAGTTTACATAAAAGATACAACAGTGTTATTACAACAGATTAAGAACCTAAAATGAAAATATACCTGCATCCAAGCAACCTGTGATGTAAAATCATTGAGCCATTCTATCTAACATACGGAGGGATGTGCACATACAGGTACCTACTATTATTTGTGCAACTTATCAAACCTGAACAGCCAAATAAACTTTATCATGAGCAACATCGATTTTTTGTTTTCTTGACCACAACGAATTCTGGCATGAAGACAGCTATTATAAACATATAACTGGGACAGCGATGGGTACTTATGCAAATTTGTTTGTGGTTAAGTGGGAAGAAGATAAGATCTGGGATAACAACCCCTAAACAACAAACAAGTTAATTACTTACATAAATAATAATACACTGAATTTAGAATTTACCTCCACATAATGTACAGCAGGAAAAGTGTGAACTTTTTGGACCTCGAGATATTTATTGATCAAGGGCAAATTGAAAATTAAAGATGTGGACTGCAATAATTATCTATTGTCATCAAGTAACCACTACTCTAAATGAATTCACAATATACCAGGAGGTCAATTGCAAAGGCTGGAGAGGAATTGCACTGATATCGAAACCTTTGAAACACAGAGAGCAATACTAAAACAAAGATTTATGGGCAGGAATTACAATCAAAAAACTGAAGGAAAAGAGAAGATCTAATAAAATACAACAGAATAAAGTAGAGATGACTTCCAAAAGTACCATTAATCACAAAGTTTGATACTGTAGTTGAACTAAAGGAATGGAAAAGAGTGTAAGGAAACACTGGCACTTGTTAGATTTGGACCAAGATCTGAAAGAAATTATACGATAAAAAAGAACAAACTCTTAAAAATTTCCTCACGTCTATTTGAACACCTCCAGCTACAGAGATCTCCAAGGGCTTCATTACTGAAATAATTGCGTAGGTTGCAGAAATTTGGAGACAATGGGTACATTAACTAAAGGTCCATTTTAATGGATTTTGAGCCATTTTAAATTGATTTCAATTGTTGTGTTCAGGGGCTCAATGTAGAAAATTGTATGTCAGTAAATGTGCGATTTAGCTGCTGAAACACAACAGAGATTCAGATGGATTTTAAAATCCACCTTTAGTAAATTTACCCTGAAGACTACTAATCCGGAAAAAAAAAAATTTCAGTCGAATAAGAAAGGGAAAAGTTACGAGATAAGGAACATCTGAGCTGTAACACAGAAAGGGATGATCTACCTTCTGGAATGTCCGAGCGGCCTCCAATATATAGGCCTCACAAAAAGACTTTCAGAACTGGAAACACTCTCTCCTGTTGCCCATCTCTTCAATACTCCTCTCATCCTGAACTGTCTTCTCTTAGTTCAAGCATCCCTTATGTCCCCATTCTTGAACTCACCCTTGATCCAGACACTGTCTCTGATTACACCCTATCTCTACTCCTCCACTTTACCTCCAAGCCACTTGAGCGGATTATCTACAACCACATTACCACCTTTCTTTCCTCCCACTCCCTGCTTGGCTTACTTCAGTCCGGATTCCATCCTCTCCACTCCACAGAAACTGCCCTCACTAAAGTCAGCATTTACCTCCTTGCTGCCAAATCCAAAGGCCTCTACTCTCTGCTCCTTCTACTTTACGTGTCTGCTACTTTTGACACTGTGGACCACTCTCCTGCAAATCCTTCACTCCCTCGGTCTGAATGATGCTGCCCTCTCCTGGCTGTCATCATACCTCATTCTATGACTCCACTCATGACTCCATTGGCTTCAGCTTCTGCTACCAATAGGTGCCTCACAGTGGCGTAACCAGGGTATTTGGAGCCCAGAGCAAGATGAAAAGTGGAGCCCCTTCCCTATATGTGTGTGTGTGTTTGTGTGTGTGTGTGTGTGTGTGTGTGTGTGTGTGTGTGTGCAAAAAGTGGGCGTGGCTACATGCTACAAGGGGTGTGGCCACTTAAAAATGGGGGAGTGTCAACATGACACCACCGTTTCTCGTCACCATTGGAACATTCCTTTCCATTACATATGCACCGTAATGCCCCCAGTAGTAGTGTCCCTCTTGCAATGCCCACTGTAGTAGTGTCCCTTATGCAATGTCCCAAGTAACAGGGCCCCCAGTAGTGGTCCCCTCTATGCAGTGCTCCCTGTAGTGCCCCTTATACAGAGTCCCCAGTAGTACCCCTTATACAACATCCCCAGTAGTGCCCCTTATACAGTGCCCCCAGTAGTGGTCCCCCCTTTGCAGTGCCCCTTATACAGTGCCCCCAGTAGTGGTCCCCCTTTGCAGTACCCTTTATACAGTGCCCCCAGTAGTGGTCCCCCTATGCAGTTCCCCTTATACAGTGCCCACAAGAGTGCCCCTTAAATATATCACAAAGACATAAACAAAACAAGACACAATACTTACCTGAATCCCCGCTCCTGCGCCCGCTGACGTCTCTCCCTTCACCCACTGCGGAAGCCGGAGCTCATGAGTGAGCTCCAGCCTGGCTCCGGCCGTGGGTGCAGCAACCAATGAGAGTCTGTCTGACTCTCATTGGCTGCAAAAACAAACACACAGCCGCCGGATAGTATGAGTGTACTACCCAGTGGTGTTTGTTTTACTGTGTAGTGCAGACTGCAGAAACATGGACCTAAATAGATAGATAGATAGAAAGATATGACATAGATATGATATAGATAGATGGATCGATACAGTGCATCCGGAAAGTATTCACAGCGCTTCACTTTTTCCACATTTTGTTATGTTACAGCCTTATTCCAAAATGGAATAAATTAATTTGTCTCCTCAAAATTCTACACACAATACCCCATAATGACAACGTGTAAAACGTTTTTTTTTTGCAATTTTTGCAAAATGAATTACAAAAAAAAAACCTAAGAAATCACATGTACATAAGTATTCACAGCCTTTGTCCAATACTTTGTTGATGCACCTTTGGCAGCAATTACAGCCTCAAGTCTTTTTGAATATGATGCCACAAGATTGGCACACCTATCTTTGGGCAGTTTCGCCCATTCCTCTTTGCAGCACCTCTCAAGCTCCATCAGGTTGGATGGGAAGCGTCAGTGCACAGCCATTTTCAGATCTCTCCAGAGAAGTTCAATTGGATTCAAGTCTGGGCTCTGGCTGGGCCACTCAAGGACATTCACAGAGTTGTCCTGAAGCCACTCCTGTGATATCTTGGCTATGAGCTTAGGGTCGTTGTCCTGCTGAAAGATGAACCGTTGAACCAGTCTGAGTGAAGATTGCTCTGGAGCAGGTTTTCATCCAGGATGTCTCTGTACATTGCGGCATTCATCTTTCACTCTATCCGGAATCAGTATGATTTACCGCCGGCCGCAGCAGCCCGACAGAGGAAATCCCGATCGTCCTTAAGGTAAGTATAACTAACCTAATTCTACCCCCTAACCCTCCTTTAGGGGTGCCTAAACCTAACCCCCCTTCCTTTAGCCTAACCCTAACCTCCCGGGGGGTGCCTAACCCTTCCCCCCCGTGTGGCTGTCCGCGCCCGGCTTACCTTCGGATGTCCGGCTCCCGGAGTAGGTCTAATGACAGGCATCGGGATCTCGACGCCTGTCATTTGACACTTGCCGGGATTAGACAGTTGATAAGCCGGCAGTCGGTGTTGTGACCACCAGCTTCCCTTCTATCCTGACTAGTCTCCCAGTTCCTGCCACTGAATAACATCCCCACAGCATGATGCTGCCACCACCATGCTTCATTGTAGGGATGGTATTGACCTGGTGATGAGCGGTGCCTGGTTTGTTCCAAACATAACACTTGGCATTCACGCCAAAGAGTTCAATCTTTGTCTCATCAGACCAGAGAGTCCTTCAGGTGCATTTTGGCAAACTCCATTTGGGCTGCCATGTGCTTTTTACTAAGGAGTGGCTTCCGTCTGGCCATTCTACCATACAGGCCTGATTGGTGGATTGCTGCAGAGATGGTTGTCCTTCTGGAATGTTCTCCTCTCTCCACAGAGGAATGCTGCAGCTCTGACAGAGTGACCATCGGGTTCTTGGTCACCTCCCTGACTAGGGCACCTTCTCCCCTGATTGCTCAGTTTAGATGGCCAGCCAACTCTAGGAAGAGTCCTGGTGGTTCCGAACTTCTTCCATTTATGGATGATGGAGGCCACTGTGCTCATTGGGACCTTCAAAGCAGCAGATTTTTTTCTGTACCCTTCCTAAGATCTGTGCCTCGAGACAATTGTGTCTCGGAGGTCTACAGACAATTCCTTGGACTTCATGCTTGGTTTGTGCTCTGACATGCTCTGTCAAGTGTGAGACCTTATATAGACAGGTGTATGCCTTTCAAAATCATGTCCAATCAACTGAATTTACCACAGGTGGACTCCAATTAAGCTGTAGGAACATCTCAAGGATGATCAGTGGAAACAGAATGCACCTGAGCTCAATTTTGAGCTTCATGGCAAGGGCTGTGAATACTTATGTACATGTGATTTCTTAGTGGGTTTTTTTTTTATTAAATTTGCAAAAATCTCAAAAAAACTTTTTACACATTGTCATTATGGGGTATTGTGTGAAGAATTTTGAGGACAAAAATTAATTTATTCGATTTTGGAATAAGGCTGTAACATAACAAAATGTGGAAAAAGTGAAGCGTTGTGAATACTTTCCGGATGCACTTTACAGATAGATAGATAGATAGATAGATAGATAGATAGATAGATATGAGATAGATACATAGATAGATATAGATAGATCTGAGATAGATAGATAGATGGATAGATAGATAGATATGAGATAGTTAAATATATATATATATATATATGTGATAGATAGATAAGAGATAGATATGATATAGATATGAGATAGATACTGTAGTTAAATAGACAGAAATATATTAGATCGATATGATATATATATATATATATGTATATATATATATATATATATTGTGACAACTTGGGGTAATTAGCCTGGTAGATTGGTGTTAATGGTGCAGTGATTAGATGCAGAATTAGAGTCCACACATTGCGTTCCAGTGAAACAAACGAAAATGGTGCTTTACTTCCAGCATGGAAACCAGTAAACAGAAATAAAATAATAAACAACATAGCCCTCTCTTAGGGCACTAGCATCACTTCTTGAATCCTCTCTATAGAAGCAGCTAATCAGCAAGAAAGTCTCTCACAGTCTCTGAAATTGGTGGTCCTTCCTGGAACATGCAGGACTGGACCCTGCCCTCCTGGCCTGGTATAGCTTTCTCAGTTTGTTGGCTGCTGCCTCTCACAAGGACAGTGTCAGCAGTATAGGGATCTCCCTGCCTCCTTGCAGGTATGATCCTGACCACCTGGTCTGCTTCACTCACACTGCAGCCCCACCTGGACTGTCTGACTGTGTCCAACAGCAGTCTCACCTGGGCTCTGGTCCTGTGGCAGCCATTACACATCTTCCCACAATACTTTTGTTATAGGTATAGGGATCTCTCCTGCCACACACAGAATTTTCTGCTCACCAGCACCAACTCTTGTGATACTGCCACAATATATATATATATATATATATATATATATATATATATATATATATATCATATCTGAGATAGATAGATATGAGATAGATAGATACAGTAGATAGATATGAGACTGATAGTCTTATATACATAGTGTATTAGTGTGTCTTGCGGTAGATACATAATGTATTAGTGTGTCTTGCAGTATATACATAGTGTATTAGTGTGTCTTGCAGTATATACATAGTGTATTAGTGTGGCTTGCAGTATATACATAGTGTATTAGTGTGTCTTGCGGTATATACATAGTGTATTAGTGTGTCTTGCAGTATATACATAGTGTGTCTGGCAGTATATACATAGTGTATTAGTGTGCCTTGCGGTATATACATAGTGTGTCTTGCAGTATATACATAGTGTGTCCTGCAGTATATACATAGTGTATTAGTGTGTCTTACAGTATATACATAGTGTATTAGTGTGTCTTACAGTATATACATAGTGTAATAGTGTGTCTTGCAGTATATACATAGAGTATTAGTGTGTCTTACAGTATATACATAGTGTATTAGTCTGTCTTGCAGTGTATACATAGTGTATTAGTGTGTCTTGCAGTGTATACATAGTGTATTAGTGTGTCTTGCAGTGTATACATAGTGTATTAGTGTGTCTTGAAGTATATACATAGTGTATTAGTGTGTCTTACAGTATATACATAGTGTATTAGTGTGTCTTACAGTATATACATAGTGTATTAGTGTGCCTTGCAGTATATACATAGTGTATTAGTGTGCCTTGCAGTATATACATAGTGTATTAGTGTGCCTTGCAGTGTATACATAGTGTATTAGTGTGTCTTACAGTATATACATAGTGTATTAGTGTGCCTTGCAGTGTATACATAGTGTATTAGTGTGTCTTGCAGTGTATACATAGTGTATTAGTGTGTCTTGCAGTATATACATAGTGTGTCGTGCAGTATATACATAGTGTATTAGTGTGTCTTGCAGTATATACATAGTGTGTCTTGCAGTGTATACATAGTGTATTAGTGTGTCTTACAGTATATACATAGTGTATTAGTGTGTCTTGCAGTATATACATAGTGTATTAGTGTGTCTTGCAGTATATACATAGTGTATTAGTGTGTCTTGCAGTATATACATAGTGTATTAGTGTGTCTTACAGTATATACATAGTGTATTAGTGTGTCTTACAGTATATACATAGTGTGCCTTGCAGTATATACATAGTGTATTAGTGTGTCTTACAGTATATACATAGTGTGCCTTGCAGTATATACATAGTGTATTAGTGTGCCTTGCAGTATATACATAGTGTATTAGTGTGTCTTACAGTATATACATAGTGTATTAGTGTGCCTTGCAGTGTATACGTAGTGTATTAGTGTGTCTTGCAGTATATACATAGTGTATTAGTGTGCCTTGCAGTATATACGTAGTGTATTAGTGTGCCTTGCAGTGTATACGTAGTGTATTCGTGTGCCTTGCAGTATATACGTAGTGTATTAGTGTGCCTTGCAGTGTATACGTAGTGTATTAGTGTGCCTTACAGTGTATACGTAGTGTATTAGAGTGCCTTGCAGTGTATACGTAGTGTATTAGTGTGCCTTGCAGTGTATACGTAGTGTATTAGTGTGTCTTGCAGTGTATACGTAGTGTATTAGTGTGTCTTGCAGTGTATACGTAGTGTATTAGTGTGCCTTGCAGTGTATACGTAGTGTATTAGTGTGCCTTGCAGTGTATACGTAGTGTATTAGTGTGCCTTGCAGTGTATACATAGTGTAATAGTGTGCCTTGCAGTGTATTCATAGTGTATTAGTGTGCCTTGCAGTGTATACATAGTGTATTAGTGTGCCTTGCAGTGTATGCATAGTGTATTAGTGTGCCTTGCAGTGTATACATAGTGTATTAGTGTGCCTTGCAGTGTATACATAGTGTATTAGTGTGTCTTGCAGTGTATACATAGTGTATTAGTGTGCCTTGCAGTGTATACATAGTGTATTAGTGTGCCTTGCAGTGTATACATAGTGTATTAGTCTGTCTTGCAGTATATACATAGTGTATTAGGAGTGCCTTGCAGTATATACATAGTGTATTAGTGTGCCTTGCAGTATATACATAGTGTATTAGTGTGCCTTGCAGTGTATACATAGTGTATTAGTGTGCCTTGCAGTGTATACATAGTGTATTAGTGTGCCTTGCAGTGTATTCATAGTGTATTAGTGTGCCTTGCAGTGTATACATAGTGTATTAGTGTGCCTTGCAGTGTATGCATAGTGTATTAGTGTGCCTTGCAGTGTATGCATAGTGTATTAGTGTGCCTTGCAGTGTATGCATAGTGTATTAGTGTGCCTTGCAGTATATACATAGTGTATTAGTGTGCCTTGCAGTATATACATAGTGTATTAGTCTGTCTTGCAGTATATACATAGTGTATTAGTGTGCCTTGCAGTATATACATAGTGTATTAGTGTGCCTTGCAGTGTATACATAGTGTATTAGTGTGTCTTACAGTATATACATAGTGTATTAGTGTGCCTTGCAGTGTATACATAGTGTATTAGTGTGTCTTGCAGTGTATACATAGTGTATTAGTGTGCCTTGCAGTGTATACATAGTGTATTAGTGTGTCTTGCAGTGTATACATAGTGTATTAGTGTGTCTTGCAGTATATACATAGTGTGTCTTGCAGTATATACATAGTGTATTAGTGTGTCTTGCAGTATATACATAGTGTGTCTTGCAGTGTATACATAGTGTATTAGTGTGTCTTACAGTATATACATAGTGTATTAGTGTGTCTTGCAGTATATACATAGTGTATTAGTGTGCCTTGCAATATATACATAGTGTATTAGTGTGTCTTGCAGTATATACATAGTGTATTAGTGTGTCTTACAGTATATGCATAGTGTATTAGTGTGTTTTAGAGTATATACATAGTGTGCCTTGCAGTATATACATAGTGTATTAGTGTGTCTTACAGTATATACATAGTGTGCCTTGCAGTATATACATAGTGTATTAGTGTGCCTTGCAGTATATACATAGTGTATTAGTGTGTCTTACAGTATATACATAGTGTATTAGTGTGTATTGCAGTATATACATAGTGTATTAGTGTGTCTTGCAGTATATACATAGTGTATTAGTGTGTCTTACAGTATATACATAGTGTATTAGTGTGCCTTGCAGTGTATACATAGTGTATTAGTGTGCCTTGCAGTATATACATAGTGTATTAGTGTGTTTTGCAGTATATACATAGTGTATTAGTGTGTCTTACAGTATATACATAGTGTATTAGTGTGTCTTACAGTATATACATAGTGTGCCTTGCAGTATATCCATAGTGTATTAGTGTGTCTTACAGTATATACATAGTGTGCCTTGCAGTATATACATAGTGTATTAGTGTGCCTTGCAGTATATACATAGTGTATTAGTGTGTCTTACAGTATATACGTAGTGTATTAGTGTGCCTTGCAGTGTATACGTAGTGTATTAGCGTGTCTTGCAGTATATACGTAGTGTATTAGTGTGCCTTGCAGTATATACGTAGTGTATTAGTGTGCCTTGCAGTGTATACGTAGTGTATTAGTGTGCCTTGCAGTGTATACGTAGTGTATTAGTGTGCCTTGCAGTGTATACGTAGTGTATTAGTGTGTCTTACAGTATATACATAGTGTATTAGTGTGCCTTGCAGTGTATACATAGTGTATTAGTGTGTCTTGCAGTGTATACATAGTGTATTAGTGTGTCTTGCAGTACATACATAGTGTGTCTTGCAGTATATACATAGTGTATTAGTGTGTCTTGCAGTATATACATAGTGTGTCTTGCAGTGTATACATAGTGTATTAGTGTGTCTTACAGTATATACATAGTGTATTAGTGTGTCTTGCAGTATATACATAGTGTATTAGTGTGCCTTGCAGTATATACATAGTGTATTAGTGTGTCTTGCAGTATATACATAGTGTATTAGTGTGTCTTACAGTATATGCATAGTGTATTAGTGTGTCTTACAGTATATACATAGTGTGCCTTGCAGTATATACATAGTGTATTAGTGTGTCTTACAGTATATACATAGTGTGTCTTGCAGTGTATACATAGTGTATTAGTGTGTCTTACAGTATATACATAGTGTATTAGTGTGTCTTGCAATATATACATAGTGTATTAGTGTGTCTTGCAGTATATACATAGTGTATTAGTGTGTCTTACAGTATATACATAGTGTATTAGTGTGTCTTACAGTATATACATAGTGTGCCTTGCAGTATATACATAGTGTATTAGTGTGTCTTACAGTAAATACATAGTGTGCTTTGCAGTATATACATAGTGTATTAGTGTGCCTTGCAGTATATACATAGTGTATTAGTGTGCCTTGCAGTATATACATAGTGTATTAGTGTGTCTTACAGTATATGCATAATGTATTAGTGTGTCTTACAGTATATACATAGTGTATTAGTGTGCCTTGCAGTATATACATAGTGTATTAGTGTGCCTTGCAGTATATACATAGTGTATTAGTGTGCCTTACAGTGTATACATAGTGTATTAGTGTGCCTTGCAGTGTATACATAGTGTATTAGTGTGCCTTGTAGTGTATACATAGTGTATTAGTGTGCCCTGCAGTGTATACATAGTGTATTAGTGTGTCTTGCAGTGTATACATAGTGTATTAGTGTGTCTTGCAGTGTATACATAGTGTATTAGTGTGCCTTGCAGTGTATACGTAGTGTATTAGTGTGCCTTGCAGTGTATACGTAGTGTATTAGTGTGCCTTGCAGTGTATACGTAGTGTATTAGTGTGCCTTGCAGTGTATACGTAGTGTAATAGTGTGCCTTGCAGTGTATTCGTAGTGTATTAGTGTGCCTTGCAGTGTATACGTAGTGTATTAGTGTGCCTTGCAGTGTATGCATAGTGTATTAGTGTGCCTTGCAGTGTATGCATAGTGTATTAGTGTGCGTTGCAGTGTATACATAGTGTATTAGTGTGTCTTGCAGTGTATACATAGTGTATTAGTGTGCCTTGCAGTATATACATAGTGTATTAGTGTGCCTTGCAGTATATACATAGTGTATTAGTCTGTCTTGCAGTATATACATAGTGTATTAGGAGTGCCTTGCAGTATATACATAGTGTATTAGTGTGCCTTGCAGTATATACATAGTGTATTAGTGTGCCTTGCAGTGTATACATAGTGTATTAGTGTGCCTTGCAGTGTATACATAGTGTATTAGTGTGCCTTGCAGTGTCTTCATAGTGTATTAGTGTGCCTTGCAGTGTATACATAGTGTATTAGTGTGCCTTGCAGTATATGCATAGTGTATTAGTGTGCCTTGCAGTGTATGCATAGTGTATTAGTGTGCCTTGCAGTGTATGCATAGTGTATTAGTGTGCCTTGCAGTATATACATAGTGTATTAGTGTGCCTTGCAGTATATACATAGTGTATTAGTCTGTCTTGCAGTATATACATAGTGTATTAGTGTGCCTTGCAGTATATACATAGTGTATTAGTGTGCCTTGCAGTATATACATAGTGTATTAGTGTGCCTTGCAGTGTATACATAGTGTATTAGTGTGTCTTACAGTATATACATAGTGTATTAGTGTGCCTTGCAGTGTATACATAGTGTATTAGTGTGTCTTGCAGTGTATACATAGTGTATTAGTGTGCCTTGCAGTGTATACATAGTGTATTAGTGTGTCTTGCAGTGTATACATAGTGTATTAGTGTGTCTTGCAGTATATACATAGTGTGTCTTGCAGTATATACATAGTGTATTAGTGTGTCTTGCAGTATATACATAGTGTGTCTTGCAGTGTATACATAGTGTATTAGTGTGTCTTACAGTATATACATAGTGTATTAGTGTGTCTTGCAGTATATACATAGTGTATTAGTGTGCCTTGCAATATATACATAGTGTATTAGTGTGTCTTGCAGTATATACATAGTGTATTAGTGTGTCTTACAGTATATGCATAGTGTATTAGTGTGTCTTACAGTATATACATAGTGTGCCTTGCAGTATATACATAGTGTATTAGTGTGTCTTACAGTATATACATAGTGTGCCTTGCAGTATATACATAGTGTATTAGTGTGTCTTACAGTATATACATAGTGTATTAGTGTGTCTTGCAGTATATACATAGTGTATTAGTGTGTCTTGCAGTATATACATAGTGTATTAGTGTGTCTTACAGTATATACATAGTGTATTAGTGTGCCTTGCAGTGTATACATAGTGTATTAGTGTGCCTTGCAGTATATACATAGTGTATTAGTGTGTCTTGCAGTATATACATAGTGTATTAGTGTGTCTTACAGTATATACATAGTGTATTAGTGTGTCTTACAGTATATACATAGTGTGCCTTGCAGTATATCCATAGTGTATTAGTGTGTCTTACAGTATATACATAGTGTGCCTTGCAGTATATACATAGTGTATTAGTGTGCCTTGCAGTATATACATAGTGTATTAGTGTGTCTTACAGTATATACATAGTGTATTAGTGTGCCTTGCAGTGTATACGTAGTGTATTAGCGTGTCTTGCAGTATATACGTAGTGTATTAGTGTGCCTTGCAGTGTATACGTAGTGTATTAGTGTGCCTTGCAGTGTATACGTAGTGTATTAGTGTGCCTTGCAGTGTATACGTAGTGTATTAGTGTGTCTTACAGTATATACATAGTGTATTAGTGTGCCTTGCAGTGTATACATAGTGTATTAGTGTGTCTTGCAGTGTATACATAGCGTATTAGTGTGTCTTGCAGTATATACATAGTGTGTCTTGCAGTATATACATAGTGTATTAGTGTGTCTTGCAGTATATACATAGTGTGTCTTGCAGTGTATACATAGTGTATTAGTGTGTCTTACAGTATATACATAGTGTATTAGTGTGTCTTGCAGTATATACATAGTGTATTAGTGTGCCTTGCAGTATATACATAGTGTATTAGTGTGTCTTGCAGTATATACATAGTGTATTAGTGTGTCTTACAGTATATGCATAGTGTATTAGTGTGTCTTACAGTATATACATAGTGTGCCTTGCAGTATATACATAGTGTATTAGTGTGTCTTACAGTATATACATAGTGTGCCTTGCAGTATATACATAGTGTATTAGTGTGCCTTGCAGTATATACATAGTGTATTAGTGTGTCTTACAGTATATACATAGTGTATTAGTGTGTCTTGCAGTATATACATAGTGTATTAGTGTGTCTTGTAGTATATACATAGTGTATTAGTGTGTCTTACAGTATATACATAGTGTATTAGTGTGCCTTGCAGTGTATACATAGTGTATTAGTGTGCCTTGCAGTATATACATGGTGTATTAGTGTGCCTTGCAGTATATACATAGTGTATTAGTGTGTCTTGCAGTGTTTACATAGTGTATTAGTGTGTCTTGCAGTATATACATAGTGTGTCGTGCAGTATATACATAGTGTATTAGTGTGTCTTCCAGTATATACATAGTGTGTCTTGCAGTGTATACATAGTGTATTAGTGTGTCTTACAGTATATACATAGTGTATTAGTGTGTCTTGCAATATATACATAGTGTATTAGTGTGTCTTGCAGTATATACATAGTGTATTAGTGTGTCTTACAGTATATACATAGTGTATTAGTGTGTCTTACAGTATATACATAGTGTGCCTTGCAGTATATACATAGTGTATTAGTGTGTCTTACAGTAAATACATAGTGTGCTTTGCAGTATATACATAGTGTATTAGTGTGCCTTGCAGTATATACATAGTGTATTAGTGTGCCTTGCAGTATATACATAGTGTATTAGTGTGTCTTACAGTATATGCATAATGTATTAGTGTGTCTTACAGTATATACATAGTGTATTAGTGTGCCTTGCAGTATATACATAGTGTATTAGTGTGCCTTGCAGTATATACATAGTGTATTAGTGTGCCTTACAGTGTATACATAGTGTATTAGTGTGTCTTGCAGTATATACATAGTGTATTAGTGTGTCTTACAGTATATACATAGTGTATTAGTGTGTCTTACAGTATATACATAGTGTGCCTTGCAGTATATACATAGTGTATTAGTGTGTCTTGCAGTATATACATAGTGTATTAGTGTGTCTTGCAGTATATACATAGTGTGTCTTGCAGTGTATACATAGTGTATTAGTGTGTCTTACAGTATATACATAGTGTATTAGTGTGTCTTGCAGTATATACATAGTGTATTAGTGTGCCTTGCAGTATATACATAGTGTATTAGTGTGTCTTGCAGTATATACATAGTGTATTAGTGTGTCTTACAGTATATGCATAGTGTATTAGTGTGTCTTACAGTATATACATAGTGTGCCTTGCAGTATATACATAGTGTATTAGTGTGTCTTACAGTATATACATAGTGTGCCTTGCAGTATATACATAGTGTATTAGTGTGCCTTGCAGTATATACATAGTGTATTAGTGTGTCTTACAGTATATACATAGTGTATTAGTGTGTATTGCAGTATATACATAGTGTATTAGTGTGTCTTGCAGTATATACATAGTGTATTAGTGTGTCTTACAGTATATACATAGTGTATTAGTGTGCCTTGCAGTGTATACATAGTGTATTAGTGTGCCTTGCAGTATATACATAGTGTATTAGTGTGCCTTGCAGTATATACATAGTGTATTAGTGTGTCTTGCAGTATATACATAGTGTATTAGTGTGTCTTGCAGTATATACATAGTGTATTAGTGTGTCTTACAGTATATACATAGTGTGCCTTGCAGTATATACATAGTGTATTAGTGTGTCTTACAGTATATACATAGTGTGCCTTGCAGTATATACATAGTGTATTAGTGTGCCTTGCAGTATATACGTAGTGTATTAGTGTGCCTTGCAGTGTATACGTAGTGTATTAGTGTGCCTTGCAGTATATACGTAGTGTATTAGTGTGCCTTGCAGTGTATACATAGTGTATTAGTGTGTCTTACAGTATATACATAGTGTATTAGTGTGCCCTGCAGTGTATACATTGTGTATTAGTGTGTCTTGCAGTGTATACATAGTGTATTAGTGTGTCTTGCAGTATATACATAGTGTGTCTTGCAGTATATACATAGTGTATTAGTGTGTCTTGCAGTATATACATAGTGTGTCTTGCAGTGTATACATAGTGTATTAGTGTGTCTTACAGTATATACATAGTGTATTAGTGTGTCTTGCAGTATATACATAGTGTATTTGCTGTGCCTTGCAGTATATACATAGTGTATTAGTGTGTCTTGCAGTATATACATAGTGTATTAGTGTGTCTTACAGTATATGCATAGTGTATTAGTGTGTCTTACAGTATATACATAGTGTGCCTTGCAGTATATACATAGTGTATTAGTGTGTCTTACAGTATATACATAGTGTGCCTTGCAGTATATACATAGTGTATTAGTGTGCCTTGCAGTATATACATAGTGTATTAGTGTGTCTTACAGTATATACATAGTGTATTAGTGTGCCTTGCAGTGTATACGTAGTGTATTAGCGTGTCTTGCAGTATATACGTAGTGTATTAGTGTGCCTTGCAGTGTATACGTAGTGTATTAGTGTGCCTTGCAGTATATACGTAGTGTATTAGTGTGCCTTGCAGTGTATACGTAGTGTATTAGTGTGTCTTGCAGTATATACGTAGTGTATTAGTGTGCCTTGCAGTGTATACGTAGTGTATTAATGTGTCTTGCAGTGTATACATAGTGTATTAGTGTGTCTTGCAGTGTATACATAGTGTGTCTTGCAGTATATACATAGTGTATTAGTGTGTCTTGCAGTATATACATAGTGTGTCTTGCAGTGTATACATAGTGTATTAGTGTGTCTTACAGTATATACATAGTGTATTAGTGTGTCTTGCAGTATATACATAGTGTATTAGTGTGCCTTGCAGTATATACATAGTGTATTAGTGTGTCTTACAGTATATGCATAGTGAATTAGTGTGTCTTACAGTATATACATAGTGTGCCTTGCAGTATATACATAGTGTATTAGTGTGTCTTACAGTATATACATAGTGTGCCTTGCAGTATATACATAGTGTATTAGTGTGCCTTGCAGTATATACATAGTGTATTAGTGTGTCTTACAGTATATACATAGTGTGCCTTGCAGTATATACATAGTGTATTAGTGTGCCTTGCAGTATATACATAGTGTATTAGTGTGTCTTACAGTATATACATAGTGTATTAGTGTGCCTTGCAGTGTATACGTAGTGTATTAGCGTGTCTTGCAGTATATACGTAGTGTATTAGTGTGCCTTGCAGTGTATACGTAGTGTATTAGTGTGCCTTGCAGTATATACGTAGTGTATTAGTGTGCCTTGCAGTGTATACGTAGTGTATTAGTGTGTCTTGCAGTATATACGTAGTGTATTAGTGTGCCTTGCAGTGTATACGTAGTGTATTAATGTGTCTTGCAGTGTATACATAGTGTATTAGTGTGTCTTGCAGTGTATACATAGTGTGTCTTGCAGTATATACATAGTGTATTAGTGTGTCTTGCAGTATATACATAGTGTGTCTTGCAGTGTATACATAGTGTATTAGTGTGTCTTACAGTATATACATAGTGTATTAGTGTGTCTTGCAGTATATACATAGTGTATTAGTGTGCCTTGCAGTATATACATAGTGTATTAGTGTGTCTTACAGTATATGCATAGTGAATTAGTGTGTCTTACAGTATATACATAGTGTGCCTTGCAGTATATACATAGTGTATTAGTGTGTCTTACAGTATATACATAGTGTGCCTTGCAGTATATACATAGTGTATTAGTGTGCCTTGCAGTATATACATAGTGTATTAGTGTGTCTTACAGTATATACATAGTGTATTAGTGTGTATTGCAGTATATACATAGTGTATTAGTGTGTCTTGCAGTATATACATAGTGTATTAGTGTGTCTTGCAGTATATACATAGTGTATTAGTGTGTCTTACAGTATATACATAGTGTATTAGTGTGTCTTACAGTATATACATAGTGTATTAGTGTGTATTGCAGTATATACATAGTGTATTAGTGTGTCTTGCAATATATACATAGTGTATTAGTGTGTCTTGCAGTATATACATAGTGTATTAGTGTGTCTTACAGTATATACATAGTGTATTAGTGTGTCTTGCAGTATATACATAGTGTATTAGTGTGTCTTACAGTATATACATAGTGTATTAGTGTGTCTTGCAGTATATACATAGTGTATTAGTGTGTCTTACAGTATATACATAGTGTATTAGTGTGTCTTACAGTATATACATAGTGTGCCTTGCAGTATATACATAGTGTAGTAGTGTGTCTTACAGTAAATACATAGTGTGCTTTGCAGTATATACATAGTGTATTAGTGTGCCTTGCAGTATATACATAGTGTATTAGTGTGCCTTGCAGTATATACATAGTGTATTAGTGTGTCTTACAGTATATGCATAATGTATTAGTGTGTCTTACAGTATATACATAGTGTATTAGTGTGCCTTGCAGTATATACATAGTGTATTAGTGTGCCTTGCAGTGTATACATAGTGTATTAGTGTGCCTTGCAGTGTATACGTAGTGTATTAGTGTGCCTTGCAGTGTATACGTAGTGTATTAGTGTGCCTTGCAGTGTATACGTAGTGTATTAGTGTGCCTTGCAGTGTATACGTAGTGTATTAGTGTCTTGCAGTGTATACGTAGTGTATTAGTGTGCCTTGCAGTGTATACGTAGTGTATTAGTGTGCCTTGCAGTGTATACGTAGTGTATTAGTGTGTCTTGCAGTGTATACGTAGTGTATTAGTGTGCCTTGCAGTGTATGTGTAGTGTATTAGTGTGTCTCGCAGTGTATACGTAGTGTATTAGTGTGCCTCGCAGTGTATACGTAGTGTATTAGTGTGCCTCGTAGTGTATACGTAGTGTATTAGTGTGTCTCGCAGTATATACGTAGTGTATTAGTGTGCCTTGCAGTGTATACGTAGTGTATTAGTGTGTCTTGCAGTGTTTACATAGTGTATTAGTGTGTCTTGCAGTATATACATAGTGTGTCGTGCAGTATATACATAGTGTATTAGTGTGTCTTCCAGTATATACATAGTGTGTCTTCCAGTGTATACATAGTGTATTAGTGTGTCTTACAGTATATACATAGTGTATTAGTGTGTCTTGCAATATATACATAGTGTATTAGTGTGTCTTGCAGTATATACATAGTGTATTAGTGTGTCTTACAGTATATACATAGTGTATTAGTGTGTCTTACAGTATATACATAGTGTGCCTTGCAGTATATACATAGTGTATTAGTGTGTCTTACAGTATATACATAGTGTGCCTTGCAGTATATACATAGTGTATTAGTGTGCCTTGCAGTATATACATAGTGTATTAGTGTGTCTTACAGTATATACATAGTGTATTAGTGTGCCTTGCAGTGTATACGTAGTGTATTAGTGTGCCTTGCAGTATATACGTAGTGTATTAGTGTGCCTTGCAGTATATACGTAGTGTATTAGTGTGCCTTGCAGTGTATACGTAGTGTATTAGTGTGCCTTGCAGTGTATACGTAGTGTATTAGTGTGCCTTGCAGTGTATACGTAGTGTATTAGTGTGCCTTGCAGTGTATACGTAGTGTATTAGTGTGCCTTGCAGTGTATACGTAGTGTATTAGTGTGCCTTGCAGTGTATACGTAGTGTATTAGTGTGCCTTGCAGTGTATACGTAGTGTATTAGTGTGCCTTGCAGTGTATACGTAGTGTATTAGTGTGCCTTGCAGTGTATGCGTAGTGTATTAGTGTGCCTTGCAGTGTATGCGTAGTGTATTAGTGTGCCTTGCAGTGTATGCGTAGTGTATTAGTGTGCCTTGCAGTATATACGTAGTGTATTAGTGTGCCTTGCAGTATATACATAATGTATTAGTCTGTCTTACAGTATATACATAGTGTATTAGTGTGCCTTGCAGTATATACATAGTGTATTAGTGTGCCTTGCAGTATATACATAGTGTATTAGTGTGCCTTGCAGTATATACATAGTGTATTAGTGTGCCTTGCAGTATATACATAGTGTATTAGTGTGCCTTGCAGTGTATACATAGTGTAGTGTATTAGTCTGTCTTACAGTATATACATAGTGTATTAGTGTGCCTTGCAGTATATACATAGTGTATTAGTGTGCCTTGCAGTATATACATAGTGTATTAGTGTGCCTTGCAGTATATACATAGTGTATTAGTGTGCCTTGCAGTATATACAGAGTGTATTAGTGTGCCTTGCAGTGTATACATAGTGTATTAGTGTGTCTTACAGTATATACATAGTGTATTAGTGTGCCTTGCAGTGTATACATAGTGTATTAGTGTGTCTTGCAGTGTATACATAGTGTATTAGTGTGTCTTGCAGTATATACATAGTGTGTCTTGCAGTATATACATAGTGTATTAGTGTGTCTTGCAGTATATACATAGTGTGTCTTGCAGTGTATACATAGTGTATTAGTGTGTCTTACAGTATATACATAGTGTATTAGTGTGTCTTGCAGTATATACATAGTGTATTAGTGTGCCTTGCAGTATATACATAGTGTATTAGTGTGTCTTGCAGTATATACATAGTGTATTAGTGTGTCTTACAGTATATGCATAGTGTATTAGTGTGTCTTACAGTATATACATAGTGTGCCTTGCAGTATATACATAGTGTATTAGTGTGTCTTACAGTATATACATAGTGTGCCTTGCAGTATATACATAGTGTATTAGTGTGTCTTACAGTATATACATAGTGTATTAGTGTGTCTTGCAGTATATACATAGTGTATTAGTGTGTCTTGCAGTATATACATAGTGTATTAGTGTGTCTTACAGTATATACATAGTGTATTAGTGTGCCTTGCAGTGTATACATAGTGTATTAGTGTGCCTTGCAGTATATACATCATGTATTAGTGTGCCTTGCAGTATATACATAGTGTATTAGTGTGTCTTGCAGTATGTACATAGTGTATTAGTGTGTCTTGCAGTATATACATAGTGTATTAGTGTGTCTTACAGTATATACATAGTGTGCCTTGCAGTATATACATAGTGTATTAGTGTGTCTTACAGTATATACATAGTGTGCCTTGCAGTATATACATAGTGTATTAGTGTGCCTTGCAGTATATACATAGTGTATTAGTGTGTCTTACAGTATATACATAGTGTATTAGTGTGCCTTGCAGTGTATACGTAGTGTATTAGCGTGTCTTGCAGTATATACGTAGTGTATTAGTGTGCCTTGCAGTATATACGTAGTGTATTAGTGTGCCTTGCAGTGTATACGTAGTGTATTAGTGTGCCTTGCAGTATATACGTAGTGTATTAGTGTGCCTTGCAGTGTATACATAGTGTATTAGTGTGTCTTACAGTATATACATAGTGTATTAGTGTGCCCTGCAGTGTATACATAGTGTATTAGTGTGTCTTGCAGTGTATACATAGTGTATTAGTGTGTCTTGCAGTATATACATAGTGTGTCTTGCAGTATATACATAGTGTATTAGTGTGTCTTGCAGTATATACATAGTGTATTAGCGTGTCTTGCAGTATATACATAGTGTATTAGTGTGCCTTGCAGTATATACATAGTGTATTCGTGTGTCTTGCAGTACATACATAGTGTATTCGTGTGTCTTACAGTATATACATAGTGTGCCTTGCAGTATATACATAGTGTATTAGTGTGTCTTACAGTATATACATAGTGTGCCTTGCAGTATATACATAGTGTATTAGTGTGCCTTGCAGTATATACATAGTGTATTAGTGTGTCTTACAGTATATACATAGTGTATTAGTGTGTATTGCAGTATATACATAGTGTGTCGTGCAGTATATACATAGTGTATTAGTGTGTCTTCCAGTATATACATAGTGTGTCTTGCAGTGTATACATAGTGTATTAGTGTGTCTTACAGTATATACATAGTGTATTAGTGTGTCTTGCAATATATACATAGTGTATTAGTGTGTCTTGCAGTATATACATAGTGTATTAGTGTGTCTTACAGTATATACATAGTGTATTAGTGTGTCTTACAGTATATACATAGTGTGCCTTGCAGTATATACATAGTGTATTAGTGTGTCTTACAGTAAATACATAGTGTGCTTTGCAGTATATACATAGTGTATTAGTGTGCCTTGCAGTATATACATAGTGTATTAGTGTGCCTTGCAGTATATACATAGTGTATTAGTGTGTCTTACAGTATATGCATAATGTATTAGTGTGTCTTACAGTATATACATAGTGTATTAGTGTGTCTTGCAGTATATACATAGTGTATTAGTGTGCCTTGCAGTATATACATAGTGTATTAGTGTGCCTTACAGTATATACATAGTGTATTAGTGTGCCTTGCAGTGTATACATAGTGTATTAGTGTGCCTTGCAGTGTATACATAGTGTATTAGTGTGCCCTGCAGTGTATACATAGTGTATTAGTGTGCCCTGCAGTGTATACATAGAGTATTAGTGTGCCTTGCAGTGCATACGTAGTGTATTAGTGTGCCTTGCAGTGTATACGTAGTGTATTAGTGTGCCTTGCAGTGTATACGTAGTGTATTAGTGTGCCTTGCAGTGTATACGAAGTGTATTAGTGTGCCTTGCAGTGTATACGTAGTGTATTAGTGTGCCTTGCAGTGTATACGTAGTGTAATAGTGTGTCTTGCAGTGTATACGTAGTGTATTAGTGTCTTGCAGTGTATACGTAGTGTATTCGTGTGCCTTGCAGTGTATACGTAGTGTATTAGTGTGCCTTGCAGTGTATACGTAGTGTATTAGTGTGTCTTGCAGTGTATACGTAGTGTATTAGTGTGCCTTGCAGTGTATACGTAGTGTATTAGTGTGCCTTGCAGTGTATACGTAGTGTATTAGTGTGCCTTGCAGTGTATACGTAGTGTATTAGTGTGCCTTGCAGTATATACGTAGTGTATTAGTGTGTATTGCAGTATATACGTAGTGTATTAGTGTGTCTTGCAGTGTATATATAGTGTATTAGTGTGTCTCGCAGTATACACATAGTGTATTAGTTTGCCTTGCAGTGTATACATAGTGTATTAGTGTGTCTTGCAGTGTTTACATAGTGTATTAGTGTGTCTTGCAGTATATACATAGTGTGTCGTGCAGTATATACATAGTGTATTAGTGTGTCTTCCAGTATATACATAGTGTGTCTTCCAGTGTATACATAGTGTATTAGTGTGTCTTACAGTATATACATAGTGTATTAGTGTGTCTTGCAATATATACATAGTGTATTAGTGTGTCTTGCAGTATATACATAGTGTATTAGTGTGTTTTACAGTATATACATAGTGTATTAGTGTGTCTTACAGTATATACATAGTGGGCCTTGCAGTATATACATAGTGTATTAGTGTGTCTTACAGTAAATACATAGTGTGCTTTGCAGTATATACATAGTGTATTAGTGTTCCTTGCAGTATATACATAGTGTGTCTTGCAATATATACATAGTGTATTAGTGTGTCTTGCAGTATATACATAGTGTATTAGTTTGTTTTACAGTATATACATAGTGTATTAGTGTGTCTTACAGTATATACATAGTGTGCTTTGCAGTATATACATAGTGTATTAGTGTGTCTTACAGTATATACATAGTGTATTAGTGTGTCTTACAGTATATACATAGTGTATTAGTGTGCCTTGCAGTGTATACATAGTGTATTAGTGTGTCTTACAGTGTATACATAGTGTATTAGTGTGCCTTGCAGTGTATACATAGTGTATTAGTGTGCCTTGCAGTGTATACATAGTGTATTAGTGTGCCTTGCAGTGTATACATAGTGTATTAGTGTGTCTTACAGTATATACATAGTGTATTAGTGTGCCTTGCAGTATATACATAGTGTATTAGTGTGTCTTGCAGTATATACATAGTGTATTAGTGTGTCTTACAGTATATACATAGTGTATTAGTGTGTCTTACAGTATATACATAGTGTATTAGTGTGCCTTGCAGTGTATACGTAGTGTATTAGTGTGCCTTGCAGTGTATACGTAGTGTATTAGTGTGCCTTGCAGTATATACGTAGTGTATTAGTGTGCCTTGCAGTGTATACGTAGTGTATTAGTGTGCCTTGCAGTGTATACGTAGTGTATTAGTGTGCCTTGCAGTGTATACGTAGTGTATTAGTGTGCCTTGCAGTGTATACGTAGTGTATTAGTGTGTCTTGCAGTGTATACGTAGTGTATTAGTGTGTCTTGCAGTGTATACGTAGTGTATTAGTGTGCCTTGCAGTGTATACGTAGTGTATTAGTGTGCCTTGCAGTGTATACGTAGTGTATTAGTGTGCCTTGCAGTGTATACGTAGTGTATTAGTGTGCCTTGCAGTGTATGCGTAGTGTATTAGTGTGCCTTGCAGTGTATGCGTAGTGTATTAGTGTGCCTTGCAGTGTATGCGTAGTGTATTAGTGTGCCTTGCAGTGTATACGTAGTGTATTAGTGTGCCTTGCAGTGTATACGTAGTGTATTAGTCTGTCTTACAGTATATACGTAGTGTATTAGTGTGCCTTGCAGTATATACGTAGTGTATTAGTGTGCCTTGCAGTATATACATAGTGTATTAGTGTGCCTTGCAGTATATACATAGTGTATTAGTGTGCCTTGCAGTATATACATAGTGTATTAGTGTGCCTTGCAGTGTATACATAGTGTAGTGTATTAGTCTGTCTTACAGTATATACATAGTGTATTAGTGTGCCTTGCAGTATATACATAGTGTATTAGTGTGCCTTGCAGTGTATACATAGTGTATTAGTGTGCCTTGCAGTATATACATAGTGTATTAGTGTGCCTTGCAGTATATACAGAGTGTATTAGTGTGCCTTGCAGTGTATACATAGTGTATTAGTGTGTCTTACAGTATATACATAGTGTATTAGTGTGCCTTGCAGTGTATACATAGTGTATTAGTGTGTCTTGCAGTGTATACATAGTGTATTAGTGTGTCTTGCAGTATATACATAGTGTGTCTTGCAGTATATACATAGTGTATTAGTGTGTCTTGCAGTATATACATAGTGTGTCTTGCAGTGTATACATAGTGTATTAGTGTGTCTTACAGTATATACATAGTGTATTAGTGTGTCTTGCAGTATATACATAGTGTATTAGTGTGCCTTGCAGTATATACATAGTGTATTAGTGTGTCTTGCAGTATATACATAGTGTATTAGTGTGTCTTCCAGTATATGCATAGTGTATTAGTGTGTCTTACAGTATATACATAGTGTGCCTTGCAGTATATACATAGTGTATTAGTGTGTCTTACAGTATATACATAGTGTGCCTTGCAGTATATACATAGTGTATTAGAGTGTCTTGCAGTATATACATAGTGTATTAGTGTGTCTTGCAGTATATACATAGTGTATTAGTGTGTCTTACAGTATATACATAGTGTATTAGTGTGCCTTGCAGTGTATACATAGTGTATTAGTGTGCCTTGCAGTATATACATAGTGTATTAGTGTGCCTTGCAGTATATACATAGTGTATTAGTGTGTCTTGCAGTATGTACATAGTGTATTAGTGTGTCTTGCAGTATATACATAGTGTATTAGTGTGTCTTACAGTATATACATAGTGTGCCTTGCAGTATATACATAGTGTATTAGTGTGTCTTACAGTATATACATAGTGTGCCTTGCAGTATATACATAGTGTATTAGTGTGCCTTGCAGTATATACATAGTGTATTAGTGTGTCTTACAGTATATACATAGTGTATTAGTGTGCCTTGCAGTGTATACGTAGTGTATTAGCGTGTCTTGCAGTATATACGTAGTGTATTAGTGTGCCTTGCAGTATATACGTAGTGTATTAGTGTGCCTTGCAGTGTATACGTAGTGTATTAGTGTGCCTTGCAGTATATACGTAGTGTATTAGTGTGCCTTGCAGTGTATACATAGTGTATTAGTGTGTCTTACAGTATATACATAGTGTATTAGTGTGCCCTGCAGTGTATACATAGTGTATTAGTGTGTCTTGCAGTGTATACATAGTGTATTAGTGTGTCTTGCAGTATATACATAGTGTATTAGCGTGTCTTGCAGTATATACATAGTGTATTCGTGTGCCTTGCAGTATATACATAGTGTATTCGTGTGTCTTGCAGTATATACATAGTGTATTCGTGTGTCTTACAGTATATACATAGTGTGCCTTGCAGTATATACATAGTGTATTAGTGTGTCTTACAGTATATACATAGTGTGCCTTGCAGTATATACATAGTGTATTAGTGTGCCTTGCAGTATATACATAGTGTATTAGTGTGTCTTACAGTATATACATAGTGTATTAGTGTGTATTGCAGTATATACATAGTGTATTAGTGTGTCTTGCAGTATATACATAGTGTATTAGTGTGTCTTACAGTATATACATAGTGTATTAGTGTGCCTTGCAGTGTATACATAGTGTATTAGTGTGCCTTGCAGTATATACATAGTGTATTAGTGTGCCTTGCAGTATATACATAGTGTATTAGTGTGTCTTGCAGTGTTTACATAGTGTATTAGTGTGTCTTGCAGTATATACATAGTGTGTCGTGCAGTATATACATAGTGTATTAGTGTGTCTTCCAGTATATACATAGTGTGTCTTGCAGTGTATACATAGTGTATTAGTGTGTCTTACAGTATATACATAGTGTATTAGTGTGTCTTGCAATATATACATAGTGTATTAGTGTGTCTTGCAGTATATACATAGTGTATTAGTGTGTCTTACAGTATATACATAGTGTGCCTTGCAGTATATACATAGTGTATTAGTGTGTCTTACAGTAAATACATAGTGTGCTTTGCAGTATATACATAGTGTATTAGTGTGCCTTGCAGTATATACATAGTGTATTAGTGTGCCTTGCAGTATATGCATAATGTATTAGTGTGTCTTACAGTATATACATAGTGTATTAGTGTGTCTTGCAGTATATACATAGTGTATTAGTGTGCCTTGCAGTATATACATAGTGTATTAGTGTGCCTTACAGTATATACATAGTGTATTAGTGTGCCTTGCAGTGTATACATAGTGTATTAGTGTGCCTTGCAGTGTATACATAGTGTATTAGTGTGCCCTGCAGTGTATACATAGTGTATTAGTGTGCCCTGCAGTGTATACATAGAGTATTAGTGTGCCTTGCAGTGCATACGTAGTGTATTAGTGTGCCTTGCAGTGCATACGTAGTGTATTAGTGTGCCTTGCAGTGCATACGTAGTGTATTAGTGTGCCTTGCAGTGTATACGTAGTGTATTAGTGTGCCTTGCAGTGTATACGTAGTGTATTAGTGTGCCTTGCAGTGTATACGAAGTGTATTAGTGTGCCTTGCAGTGTATACGTAGTGTATTAGTGTGCCTTGCAGTGTATACGTAGTGTAATAGTGTGTCTTGCAGTGTATACGTAGTGTATTAGTGTCTTGCAGTGTATACGTAGTGTATTCGTGTGCCTTGCAGTGTATACGTAGTGTATTAGTGTGCCTTGCAGTGTATACGTAGTGTATTAGTGTGTCTTGCAGTGTATACGTAGTGTATTAGTGTGCCTTGCAGTGTATACGTAGTGTATTAGTGTGCCTTGCAGTGTATACGTAGTGTATTAGTGTGCCTTGCAGTGTATACGTAGTGTATTAGTGTGCCTTGCAGTATATACGTAGTGTATTAGTGTGTATTGCAGTATATACGTAGTGTATTAGTGTGTCTTGCAGTGTATATATAGTGTATTAGTGTGTCTCGCAGTATACACATAGTGTATTAGTTTGCCTTGCAGTGTATACATAGTGTATTAGTGTGTCTTGCAGTGTTTACATAGTGTATTAGTGTGTCTTGCAGTATATACATAGTGTGTCGTGCAGTATATACATAGTGTATTAGTGTGTCTTCCAGTATATACATAGTGTGTCTTCCAGTGTATACATAGTGTATTAGTGTGTCTTACAGTATATACATAGTGTATTAGTGTGTCTTGCAATATATACATAGTGTATTAGTGTGTCTTGCAGTATATACATAGTGTATTAGTGTGTTTTACAGTATATACATAGTGTATTAGTGTGTCTTACAGTATATACATAGTGGGCCTTGCAGTACATACATAGTGTATTAGTGTGTCTTACAGTAAATACATAGTGTGCTTTGCAGTATATACATAGTGTATTAGTGTTCCTTGCAGTATATACATAGTGTGTCTTGCAATATATACATAGTGTATTAGTGTGTCTTGCAGTATATACATAGTGTATTAGTTTGTTTTACAGTATATACATAGTGTATTAGTGTGTCTTACAGTATATACATAGTGTGCTTTGCAGTATATACATAGTGTATTAGTGTGTCTTACAGTATATACATAGTGTATTAGTGTGTCTTACAGTATATACATAGTGTATTAGTGTCTTACAGTATATACATAGTGTAAGAGACTAATACAGTATATACATAGTGTATTAGTGTGCCTTGCAGTATATACATAGTGTATTAGTGTGCCTTGCAGTGTATACATAGTGTATTAGTGTGTCTTACAGTGTATACATAGTGTATTAGTGTGCCTTGCAGTGTATACATAGTGTATTAGTGTGCCTTGCAGTGTATACATAGTGTATTAGTGTGCCTTGCAGTGTATACATAGTGTATTAGTGTGTCTTACAGTATATACATAGTGTATTAGTGTGCCTTGCAGTATATACATAGTGTATTAGTGTGTCTTACAGTATATACATAGTGTATTAGTGTGTCTTACAGTATATACATAGTGTATTAGTGTGCCTTACAGTATATACATACTGTATTAGTGTGCCTTGCAGTATATACATAGTGTATTAGTGTGTCTTGCAGTGTTTACATAGTGTATTAGTGTGTCTTGCAGTATATACATAGTGTGTCGTGCAGTATATACATAGTGTATTAGTGTGTCTTCCAGTATATACATAGTGTGTCTTGCAGTGTATACATAGTGTATTAGTGTGTCTTACAGTATATACATAGTGTATTAGTGTGTCTTGCAATATATACATAGTGTATTAGTGTGTCTTGCAGTATATACATAGTGTATTAGTGTGTCTTACAGTATATACATAGTGTATTAGTGTGTCTTACAGTATATACATAGTGTGCCTTGCAGTATATACATAGTGTAGTAGTGTGTCTTACAGTAAATACATAGTGTGCTTTGCAGTATATACATAGTGTATTAGTGTGCCTTGCAGTATATACATAGTGTATTAGTGTGCCTTGCAGTATATACATAGTGTATTAGTGTGTCTTACAGTATATGCATAATGTATTAGTGTGTCTTACAGTATATACATAGTGTATTAGTGTGCCTTGCAGTATATACATAGTGTATTAGTGTGCCTTGCAGTGTATACATAGTGTATTAGTGTGCCTTGCAGTGTATACGTAGTGTATTAGTGTGCCTTGCAGTGTATACGTAGTGTATTAGTGTGCCTTGCAGTGTATACGTAGTGTATTAGTGTGCCTTGCAGTGTATACGTAGTGTATTAGTGTCTTGCAGTGTATACGTAGTGTATTAGTGTGCCTTGCAGTGTATACGTAGTGTATTAGTGTGCCTTGCAGTGTATACGTAGTGTATTAGTGTGTCTTGCAGTGTATACGTAGTGTATTAGTGTGCCTTGCAGTGTATACGTAGTGTATTAGTGTGCCTTGCAGTGTATACGTAGTGTATTAGTGTGTATGGCAGTGTATGTGTAGTGTATTAGTGTGTCTCGCAGTGTATACGTAGTGTATTAGTGTGCCTCGCAGTGTATACGTAGTGTATTAGTGTGCCTCGCAGTGTATACGTAGTGTATTAGTGTGTCTCGCAGTATATACGTAGTGTATTAGTGTGCCTTGCAGTGTATACGTAGTGTATTAGTGTGTCTTGCAGTGTTTACATAGTGTATTAGTGTGTCTTGCAGTATATACATAGTGTGTCGTGCAGTATTTACATAGTGTATTAGTGTGTCTTCCAGTATATACATAGTGTGTCTTCCAGTGTATACATAGTGTATTAGTGTGTCTTACAGTATATACATAGTGTATTAGTGTGTCTTGCAATATATACATAGTGTATTAGTGTGTCTTGCAGTATATACATAGTGTATTAGTGTGTCTTACAGTATATACATAGTGTATTAGTGTGTCTTACAGTATATACATAGTGTGCCTTGCAGTATATACATAGTGTATTAGTGTGTCTTACAGTATATACATAGTGTGCCTTGCAGTATATACATAGTGTATTAGTGTGCCTTGCAGTATATACATAGTGTGTCTTACAGTATATACATAGTGTATTAGTGTGCCTTGCAGTGTATACGTAGTGTATTAGTGTGCCTTGCAGTATATACGTAGTGTATTAGTGTGCCTTGCAGTATATACGTAGTGTATTAGTGTGCCTTGCAGTGTATACGTAGTGTATTAGTGTGCCTTGCAGTGTATACGTAGTGTATTAGTGTGCCTTGCAGTGTATACGTAGTGTATTAGTGTGCCTTGCAGTGTATACGTAGTGTATTAGTGTGTCTTGCAGTGTATACGTAGTGTATTAGTGTGCCTTGCAGTGTATACGTAGTGTATTAGTGTGCCTTGCAGTGTATACGTAGTGTATTAGTGTGCCTTGCAGTGTATGCGTAGTGTATTAGTGTGCCTTGCAGTGTATGCGTAGTGTATTAGTGTGCCTTGCAGTGTATGCGTAGTGTATTAGTGTGCCTTGCAGTGTATACGTAGTGTATTAGTGTGCCTTGCAGTATATACGTAGTGTATTAGTCTGTCTTGCAGTATATACATAGTGTATTAGTGTGCCTTGCAGTATATACATAGTGTATTAGTGTGCCTTGCAGTATATACATAGTGTATTAGTGTGCCTTGCAGTATATACATAGTGTATTAGTGTGCCTTGCAGTGTATACATAGTGTAGTGTATTAGTCTGTCTTACAGTATATACATAGTGTATTAGTGTGCCTTGCAGTATATACATAGTGTATTAGTGTGCCTTGCAGTATATACATAGTGTATTAGTGTGCCTTGCAGTATATACATAGTGTATTAGTGTGCCTTGCAGTGTATGCGTAGTGTATTAGTGTGCCTTGCAGTGTATACGTAGTGTATTAGTGTGCCTTGCAGTATATACGTAGTGTATTAGTCTGTCTTGCAGTATATACATAGTGTATTAGTGTGCCTTGCAGTATATACAGAGTGTATTAGTGTGCCTTGCAGTGTATACATAGTGTATTAGTGTGTCTTACAGTATATACATAGTGTATTAGTGTGCCTTGCAGTGTATACATAGTGTATTAGTGTGTCTTGCAGTGTATACATAGTGTATTAGTGTGTCTTGCAGTATATACATAGTGTGTCTTGCAGTATATACATAGTGTATTAGTGTGTCTTGCAGTATATACATAGTGTGTCTTGCAGTGTATACATAGTGTATTAGTGTGTCTTACAGTATATACATAGTGTATTAGTGTGTCTTGCAGTATATACATAGTGTATTAGTGTGCCTTGCAGTATATACATAGTGTATTAGTGTGTCTTGCAGTATATACATAGTGTATTAGTGTGTCTTACAGTATATGCATAGTGTATTAGTGTGTCTTACAGTATATACATAGTGTGCCTTGCAGTATATACATAGTGTATTAGTGTGTCTTACAGTATATACATAGTGTGCCTTGCAGTATATACATAGTGTATTAGTGTGCCTTGCAGTATATACATAGTGTATTAGTGTGTCTTACAGTATATACATAGTGTATTAGTGTGTCTTGCAGTATATACATAGTGTGTCTTGCAGTGTATACGTAGTGTATTAGTGTCTTGCAGTGTATACGTAGTGTATTCGTGTGCCTTGCAGTGTATACGTAGTGTATTAGTGTGCCTTGCAGTGTATACGTAGTGTATTAGTGTGTCTTGCAGTGTATACGTAGTGTATTAGTGTGCCTTGCAGTGTATACGTAGTGTATTAGTGTGCCTTGCAGTGTATACGTAGTGTATTAGTGTGCCTTGCAGTATATACGTAGTGTATTAGTGTGTATTGCAGTATATACGTAGTGTATTAGTGTGTCTTGCAGTGTATATATAGTGTATTAGTGTGTCTCGCAGTATACACATAGTGTATTAGTTTGCCTTGCAGTGTATACATAGTGTATTAGTGTGTCTTGCAGTGTTTACATAGTGTATTAGTGTGTCTTGCAGTATATACATAGTGTGTCGTGCAGTATATACATAGTGTATTAGTGTGTCTTCCAGTATATACATAGTGTGTCTTCCAGTGTATACATAGTGTATTAGTGTGTCTTACAGTATATACATAGTGTATTAGTGTGTCTTGCAATATATACATAGTGTATTAGTGTGTCTTGCAGTATATACATAGTGTATTAGTGTGTTTTACAGTATATACATAGTGTATTAGTGTGTCTTACAGTATATACATAGTGGGCCTTGCAGTACATACATAGTGTATTAGTGTGTCTTACAGTAAATACATAGTGTGCTTTGCAGTATATACATAGTGTATTAGTGTTCCTTGCAGTATATACATAGTGTGTCTTGCAATATATACATAGTGTATTAGTGTGTCTTGCAGTATATACATAGTGTATTAGTTTGTTTTACAGTATATACATAGTGTATTAGTGTGTCTTACAGTATATACATAGTGTGCTTTGCAGTATATACATAGTGTATTAGTGTGTCTTACAGTATATACATAGTGTATTAGTGTGTCTTACAGTATATACATAGTGTATTAGTGTCTTACAGTATATACATAGTGTAAGACACTAATACAGTATATACATAGTGTATTAGTGTGCCTTGCAGTATATACATAGTGTATTAGTGTGCCTTGCAGTGTATACATAGTGTATTAGTGTGTCTTACAGTGTATACATAGTGTATTAGTGTGCCTTGCAGTGTATACATAGTGTATTAGTGTGCCTTGCAGTGTATACATAGTGTATTAGTGTGCCTTGCAGTGTATACATAGTGTATTAGTGTGTCTTACAGTGTATACATAGTGTATTAGTGTGCCTTGCAGTATATACATAGTGTATTAGTGTGTCTTACAGTATATACATAGTGTATTAGTGTGTCTTACAGTATATACATAGTGTATTAGTGTGCCTTACAGTATATACATACTGTATTAGTGTGCCTTGCAGTATATACATAGTGTATTAGTGTGTCTTGCAGTGTTTACATAGTGTATTAGTGTGTCTTGCAGTATATACATAGTGTGTCGTGCAGTATATACATAGTGTATTAGTGTGTCTTCCAGTATATACATAGTGTGTCTTGCAGTGTATACACAGTGTATTAGTGTGTCTTACAGTATATACATAGTGTATTAGTGTGTCTTGCAATATATACATAGTGTATTAGTGTGTCTTGCAGTATATACATAGTGTATTAGTGTGTCTTACAGTATATACATAGTGTATTAGTGTGTCTTACAGTATATACATAGTGTGCCTTGCAGTATATACATAGTGTAGTAGTGTGTCTTACAGTAAATACATAGTGTGCTTTGCAGTATATACATAGTGTATTAGTGTGCCTTGCAGTATATACATAGTGTATTAGTGTGCCTTGCAGTATATACATAGTGTATTAGTGTGTCTTACAGTATATGCATAATGTATTAGTGTGTCTTACAGTATATACATAGTGTATTAGTGTGCCTTGCAGTATATACATAGTGTATTAGTGTGCCTTGCAGTGTATACATAGTGTATTAGTGTGCCTTGCAGTGTATACGTAGTGTATTAGTGTGCCTTGCAGTGTATACGTAGTGTATTAGTGTGCCTTGCAGTGTATACGTAGTGTATTAGTGTCTTGCAGTGTATACGTAGTGTATTAGTGTGCCTTGCAGTGTATACGTAGTGTATTAGTGTGCCTTGCAGTGTATACGTAGTGTATTAGTGTGTCTTGCAGTGTATACGTAGTGTATTAGTGTGCCTTGCAGTGTATACGTAGTGTATTAGTGTGCCTTGCAGTGTATACGTAGTGTATTAGTGTGTATGGCAGTGTATGTGTAGTGTATTAGTGTGTCTCGCAGTGTATACGTAGTGTATTAGTGTGCCTCGCAGTGTATACGTAGTGTATTAGTGTGTCTCGCAGTATATACGTAGTGTATTAGTGTGCCTTGCAGTGTATACGTAGTGTATTAGTGTGTCTTGCAGTGTTTACATAGTGTATTAGTGTGTCTTGCAGTATATACATAGTGTGTCGTGCAGTATTTACATAGTGTATTAGTGTGTCTTCCAGTATATACATAGTGTGTCTTCCAGTGTATACATAGTGTATTAGTGTGTCTTACAGTATATACATAGTGTATTAGTGTGTCTTGCAATATATACATAGTGTATTAGTGTGTCTTGCAGTATATACATAGTGTATTAGTGTGTCTTACAGTATATACATAGTGTATTAGTGTGTCTTACAGTATATACATAGTGTGCCTTGCAGTATATACATAGTGTATTAGTGTGTCTTACAGTATATACATAGTGTGCCTTGCAGTATATACATAGTGTATTAGTGTGCCTTGCAGTATATACATAGTGTGTCTTACAGTATATACATAGTGTATTAGTGTGCCTTGCAGTGTATACGTAGTGTATTAGTGTGCCTTGCAGTATATACGTAGTGTATTAGTGTGCCTTGCAGTATATACGTAGTGTATTAGTGTGCCTTGCAGTGTATACGTAGTGTATTAGTGTGCCTTGCAGTGTATACGTAGTGTATTAGTGTGCCTTGCAGTGTATACTTAGTGTATTAGTGTGCCTTGCAGTGTATACGTAGTGTATTAGTGTGTCTTGCAGTGTATACGTAGTGTATTAGTGTGCCTTGCAGTGTATACGTAGTGTATTAGTGTGCCTTGCAGTGTATACGTAGTGTATTAGTGTGCCTTGCAGTGTATGCGTAGTGTATTAGTGTGCCTTGCAGTGTATGCGTAGTGTATTAGTGTGCCTTGCAGTGTATGCGTAGTGTATTAGTGTGCCTTGCAGTGTATACGTAGTGTATTAGTGTGCCTTGCAGTATATACATAGTGTATTAGTCTGTCTTACAGTATATACATAGTGTATTAGTGTGCCTTGCAGTATATACATAGTGTATTAGTGTGCCTTGCAGTATATACATAGTGTATTAGTGTGCCTTGCAGTATATACATAGTGTATTAGTGTGCCTTGCAGTGTATACATAGTGTAGTGTATTAGTCTGTCTTACAGTATATACATAGTGTATTAGTGTGCCTTGCAGTATATACATAGTGTATTAGTGTGCCTTGCAGTATATACATAGTGTATTAGTGTGCCTTGCAGTATATACATAGTGTATTAGTGTGCCTTGCAGTGTATGCGTAGTGTATTAGTGTGCCTTGCAGTGTATACGTAGTGTATTAGTGTGCCTTGCAGTATATACGTAGTGTATTAGTCTGTCTTGCAGTATATACATAGTGTATTAGTGTGCCTTGCAGTATATACAGAGTGTATTAGTGTGCCTTGCAGTGTATACATAGTGTATTAGTGTGTCTTACAGTATATACATAGTGTATTAGTGTGCCTTGCAGTGTATACATAGTGTATTAGTGTGTCTTGCAGTGTATACATAGTGTATTAGTGTGTCTTGCAGTATATACATAGTGTGTCTTGCAGTATATACATAGTGTATTAGTGTGTCTTGCAGTATATACATAGTGTGTCTTGCAGTGTATACATAGTGTATTAGTGTGTCTTACAGTATATACATAGTGTATTAGTGTGTCTTGCAGTATATACATAGTGTATTAGTGTGCCTTGCAGTATATACATAGTGTATTAGTGTGTCTTGCAGTATATACATAGTGTATTAGTGTGTCTTACAGTATATGCATAGTGTATTAGTGTGTCTTACAGTATATACATAGTGTGCCTTGCAGTATATACATAGTGTATTAGTGTGTCTTACAGTATATACATAGTGTGCCTTGCAGTATATACATAGTGTATTAGTGTGCCTTGCAGTATATACATAGTGTATTAGTGTGTCTTACAGTATATACATAGTGTATTAGTGTGTCTTGCAGTATATACATAGTGTATTAGTGTGTCTTGCAGTATATACATAGTGTATTAGTGTGTCTTACAGTATATACATAGTGTATTAGTGTGCCTTGCAGTGTATACATAGTGTATTAGTGTGCCTTGCAGTATATACATAGTGTATTAGTGTGTCTTACAGTATATACATAGTGTGCCTTGCAGTATATACATAGTGTATTAGTGTGCCTTGCAGTATATACATAGTGTATTAGTGTGTCTTGCAGTATGTACATAGTGTATTAGTGTGTCTTGCAGTATATACATAGTGTATTAGTGTGTCTTACAGTATATACATAGTGTGCCTTGCAGTATATACATAGTGTATTAGTGTGTCTTACAGTATATACATAGTGTGCCTTGCAGTATATACATAGTGTATTAGTGTGCCTTGCAGTATATACATAGTGTATTAGTGTGTCTTACAGTATATACATAGTGTATTAGTGTGCCTTGCAGTGTATACGTAGTGTATTAGCGTGTCTTGCAGTATATACGTAGTGTATTAGTGTGCCTTGCAGTATATACGTAGTGTATTAGTGTGCCTTGCAGTGTATACGTAGTGTATTAGTGTGCCTTGCAGTATATACGTAGTGTATTAGTGTGCCTTGCAGTGTATACATAGTGTATTAGTGTGTCTTACAGTATATACATAGTGTATTAGTGTGCCCTGCAGTGTATACATAGTGTATTAGTGTGTCTTGCAGTGTATACATAGTGTATTAGTGTGTCTTGCAGTATATACATAGTGTGTCTTGCAGTATATACATAGTGTATTAGTGTGTCTTGCAGTATATACATAGTGTATTAGCGTGTCTTGCAGTATATACATAGTGTATTCGTGTGCCTTGCAGTATATACATAGTGTATTCGTGTGTCTTGCAGTATATACATAGTGTATTCGTGTGTCTTACAGTATATACATAGTGTGCCTTGCAGTATATACATAGTGTATTAGTGTGTCTTACAGTATATACATAGTGTGCCTTGCAGTATATACATAGTGTATTAGTGTGCCTTGCAGTATATACATAGTGTATTAGTGTGTCTTACAGTATATACATAGTGTATTAGTGTGTATTGCAGTATATACATAGTGTATTAGTGTGTCTTGCAGTATATACATAGTGTATTAGTGTGTCTTACAGTATATACATAGTGTATTAGTGTGCCTTGCAGTGTATACATAGTGTATTAGTGTGCCTTGCAGTATATACATAGTGTATTAGTGTGCCTTGCAGTATATACATAGTGTATTAGTGTGTCTTGCAGTGTTTACATAGTGTATTAGTGTGTCTTGCAGTATATACATAGTGTGTCGTGCAGTATATACATAGTGTATTAGTGTGTCTTCCAGTATATACATAGTGTGTCTTGCAGTGTATACATAGTGTATTAGTGTGTCTTACAGTATATACATAGTGTATTAGTGTGTCTTGCAATATATACATAGTGTATTAGTGTGTCTTGCAGTATATACATAGTGTATTAGTGTGTCTTACAGTATATACATAGTGTATTAGTGTGTCTTACAGTATATACATAGTGTGCCTTGCAGTATATACATAGTGTATTAGTGTGTCTTACAGTAAATACATAGTGTGCTTTGCAGTATATACATAGTGTATTAGTGTGCCTTGCAGTATATACATAGTGTATTAGTGTGCCTTGCAGTATATACATAGTGTATTAGTGTGTCTTACAGTATATGCATAATGTATTAGTGTGTCTTACAGTATATACATAGTGTATTAGTGTGTCTTGCAGTATATACATAGTGTATTAGTGTGCCTTGCAGTATATACATAGTGTATTAGTGTGCCTTACAGTATATACATAGTGTATTAGTGTGCCTTGCAGTGTATACATAGTGTATTAGTGTGCCTTGCAGTGTATACATAGTGTATTAGTGTGCCCTGCAGTGTATACATAGTGTATTAGTGTGCCCTGCTGTGTATACATAGAGTATTAGTGTGCCTTGCAGTGCATACGTAGTGTATTAGTGTGCCTTGCAGTGCATACGTAGTGTATTAGTGTGCCTTGCAGTGCATACGTAGTGTATTAGTGTGCCTTGCAGTGTATACGTAGTGTATTAGTGTGCCTTGCAGTGTATACGTAGTGTATTAGTGTGCCTTGCAGTGTATACGAAGTGTATTAGTGTGCCTTGCAGTGTATACGTAGTGTATTAGTGTGCCTTGCAGTGTATACGTAGTGTAATAGTGTGCCTTGCAGTGTATACGTAGTGTATTAGCTGCCTTGCAGTGTATACGTAGTGTATTCGTGTGCCTTGCAGTGTATACGTAGTGTATTAGTGTGCCTTGCAGTGTATACGTAGTGTATTAGTGTGTCTTGCAGTGTATACGTAGTGTATTAGTGTGCCTTGCAGTGTATACGTAGTGTATTAGTGTGCCTTGCAGTGTATACGTAGTGTATTAGTGTGCCTTGCAGTGTATACGTAGTGTATTAGTGTGCCTTGCAGTATATACGTAGTGTATTAGTGTGTCTTGCAGTATATACGTAGTGTATTAGTGTGTATTGCAGTATATACGTAGTGTATTAGTGTGTCTTGCAGTGTATATATAGTGTATTAGTGTGTCTCGCAGTATATACATAGTGTGTCGTGCAGTATATACATAGTGTATTAGTGTGTCTTCCAGTATATACATAGTGTGTCTTCCAGTGTATACATAGTGTATTAGTGTGTCTTACAGTATATACATAGTGTATTAGTGTGTCTTGCAATATATACATAGTGTATTAGTGTGTCTTGCAGTATATACATAGTGTATTAGTGTGTTTTACAGTATATACATAGTGTATTAGTGTGTCTTACAGTATATACATAGTGGGCCTTGCAGTATATACATAGTGTATTAGTGTGTCTTACAGTAAATACATAGTGTGCTTTGCAGTATATACATAGTGTATTAGTGTTCCTTGCAGTATATACATAGTGTGTCTTGCAATATATACATAGTGTATTAGTGTGTCTTGCAGTATATACATAGTGTATTAGTTTGTTTTACAGTATATACATAGTGTATTAGTGTGTCTTACAGTATATACATAGTGTGCTTTGCAGTATATACATAGTGTATTAGTGTGTCTTACAGTATATACATAGTGTATTAGTGTGTCTTACAGTATATACATAGTGTATTAGTGTCTTACAGTATATACATAGTGTATTAGTGTGTCTTACAGTATATACATAGTGTATTAGTGTGCCTTGCAGTATATACATAGTGTATTAGTGTGCCTTGCAGTGTATACATAGTGTATTAGTGTGTCTTACAGTGTATACATAGTGTATTAGTGTGCCTTGCAGTGTATACATAGTGTATTAGTGTGCCTTGCAGTGTATACATAGTGTATTAGTGTGCCTTGCAGTGTATACATAGTGTATTAGTGTGTCTTACAGTATATACATAGTGTATTAGTGTGCCTTGCAGTATATACATAGTGTATTAGTGTGTCTTACAGTATATACATAGTGTATTAGTGTGTCTTACAGTATATACATAGTGTATTAGTGTGCCTTACAGTATATACATAGTGTATTAGTGTGCCTTGCAGTATATACATAGTGTATTAGTGTGCCTTGCAGTGTATACATAGTGTATTAGTGTGCCTTGCAGTGTATACATAGTGTATTAGTGTGTCTTACAGTGTATACATAGTGTATTAGTGTGCCTTGCAGTGTATACATAGTGTATTAGTGTGCCTTGCAGTGTATACATAGTGTATTAGTGTGCCTTGCAGTATATACATAGTGTATTAGTGTGCCTTGCAGTGTATACATAGTGTATTAGTGTGTCTTGCAGTGTATACATAGTGTATTAGTGTGTCTTGCAGTGTATACATAGTGTATTAGTGTGTCTTACAGTATATACATAGTGTATTAGTGTGCCTTACAGTGTATACATAGTGTTTTAGTGTGCCTTGCAGTGTATACATAGTGTATTAGTGTGTCTTGCAGTATATACATAGTGTATTAGTGTGTCTTACAGTATATACAGAGTGTATTAGTGTGTCTTGCAGTATATACAGAGTGTATTAGTGTGCCTTACAGTATATACATAGTGTATTAGTGTGCCTTGCAGCATATACATAGTGTATTAGTGTGTCTTACAGTATATACATAGTGTATTAGTGTACCTTGCAGTATATACATAGTGTATTAGTGTGTCTTGCAGTATATACATAGTGTATTAGTGTGTCTTGCAGTATATACAGAGTGTATTAGTGTGTCTTGCAGTATATACATAGTGTATTAGTGTGTCTTACAGTATATACATAGTGTATTAGTGTGCCTTGCAGTATATACATAGTGTATTAGTGTGTCTTACAGTATATACATAGTGTATTAGTGTACCTTGCAGTATATACATAGTGTGTCTTGCAGTATATACATAGTGTATTAGTGTGTCTTACAGTATATACATAGTGTATTAGTGTGCCTTGCAGTGTATACATAGTGTATTAGTGTGTCTTACAGTATATACATAGTGTATTAGTGTGTCTTACAGTATATACATAGTGTATTAGTGTCTTACAGTATATACACAGTGTATTAGTGTGTCTTACAGTATATACATAGTGTATTAGTGTGCCTTGCAGTATATACATAGTGTATTAGTGTGCCTTGCAGTGTATACATAGTGTATTAGTGTGTCTTACAGTGTATACATAGTGTATTAGTGTGCCTTGCAGTGTATACATAGTGTATTAGTGTGTCTTACAGTATATACATAGTGTATTAGTGTGCCTTGCAGTGTATACATAGTGTATTAGTGTGCCTTGCAGTATATACATAGTGTATTAGTGTGTCTTACAGTATATACATAGTGTATTAGTGTGTCTTACAGTATATACAGAGTGTATTAGTGTGCCTTGCAGTATATACATAGTGTATTAGTGTCTCTTACAGTATATACATAGTGTATTAGTGTGTCTTACAGTATATACATAGTATATTAGTGTGTCTTACAGTATATACATAGTGTATTAGTGTGCCTTGCAGTATATACATAGTGTATTAGTGTGCCTTGCAGTGTATACATATTGTATTAGTGTGTCTTACAGTATGACTGGGATGTTATTTAGCAGCTGGTCTCGGTGGCTGTATGACTTTGTGCTCTGTATTCCAGCAGCATCACACTCAGTATTCTGCATGAAGCGGATCCATTCTCCTATAAATTATTCACTGCCTCTCCCATAGATAAAACTGTATTGTCTTAAACAAATGTGTGTCTCCCAGGCCCCCATCGTACAGCAAACCCCTGTGATTTTAGCTATTGGCACTTGAACAATTGCTTATTTTCTGATTGCGCTCTGCACGTCAGAGAGCCGCAAGCTGCGTCTTCCGAGAGGCACTAATAATATTTATAATCTTTCAAGAGACCAAATGCCCAAACAGAATAGACTTTGTATAGTGAATGAGATAATCAGCTAGAGGCAACTGGGATAATAGGCCATGGTGGAAACTTGGCGTCCCTCTAGAACAGCTGGAAGAGATGTCATATAAAGTGAGATTAATGAGAGAAACCTCTCCATATTTACCTCATCTGCTGGATTATTCATTTGTGCGTGGCTTCACCTATCGCAGCTCTTTTCTTATTACGTCTCACTTAGTGTTACAATAGGGAAGCAGTACTATGACTATCGCTGTTAGTATTATAATAATATAAAACTTCAGCATAACCGTCTCCTGCAGCCTCTATAACCAGCCCCTGGACTAGTCTGTCTGGTTTGGTTACATTTTGGCATATTGACTCTTCGGGGTAAATCGACTAAGAATCGTGTCTGGTCGACTTTTGCAGATTTGAAACTCAGGTGATTTTAGACTTTTAAAACACTCAAATTTACCAGGACTCGTGTTCTGCTGAGATCGTGTTTCCCGATAGTGTATCAGATCGAGATTACTCACCAGTTTTCAGTGTCTGACCGCGGCCAAACGCTCCCGAACAAGCAGCCTGCACGTAACAGTGAGATACAGTATGTGAAGGCTACTTGTGTGTATATCTGTGGAAAAAAGTTTTTTGTTTTTTTTTGTTAAATGACATGGGCCCTCATTCAGAGCCGTATGCTCTGAGCAGAGCGCACGCTCTGAATGAGGGCCGCCCTCCATAATTATGGAGCGTCCTCCTGGACGCTCGTATAGCTGTGGGTCACCACCCACAGCCTATACGAGCGTGCAGTTTGATGGCCGCGATGGTCGTGACCATCGCGACCATCGAAACTGCGAGCCGGAGCCTGCGGTTGAGGTTTTCAACCGCAAGCCCCGGAGTGATTTTGGCTCTATCAGAGCCAAAATCACTCCCACTGACATCACTAGTGATGTCAGTGGGCCGGCTTCTGACGGTAGGAATTCCCGTGGGAACGCCCCCGTCAGGAAGGCACGCCTCCGGCACGCCCGCCAAAGGGGGCGTGCTGTCAATCAACATCGACAGCACGCCCCCTTTGATCAGACACAACGAGCGAAGGAAAGTCCTTCGCTCGTCGCGTCTGGCGCCTGCGCACGACGGAGCTCCCGCCGTCGTACGCATGCGCAGAGCACAACATCGACCCACTTGCGAGCGGACAGCCGCTTGCGAGTGGGTCTGAATCAGGCCCATAGAGTCCCCCCAAAACAGCAGAACCAGCCCCGCGCTGCTCAGCCAGTCCCAGTTCCTAAAAATACGGGGGGGAAAAACAAATAGGGTTCCCCCATATTTTAGAAACCAGAACTCTGCTGCTGAACCTGTCCTGGTTTTAAAAGTAGAGGGGGGGAAATTGCATAGGGGTCCCCCATTTTTAAAACCAGCACAGAGCTCAAATCCGGCCGGGGTGTAATACCATAGCTAGGGGACACTTTTCCCGGGTTATCACGGCCAAAGCATTATCACCCCGAGCCAGTCAGCCTGAACCGGGGATCTCAGGGGAGGTGGGGACCCCCCTATAAAGGGGCCCCCCTCTCCCAAGCACCCCAGGTTTAAGCTGAAGCCCAGGACTCTTCCCCGCACCCCTGGAGTGTTGAAAGAATAATGTAAACTATTGTTTTTTACAGTGGAACTTGTGGATTTACAAGTGCCAGCAGGCGGCCAGCACCCACAGTGATCGCGCTGAGCCCCCAAAAAATATGTCCCAGGGACCCCTCACTTTTAAAATCGGGGTCCTACCTGACATTTCCTGGGCCCCATCTAAATAAAGGATTTCTGAAAATCTAACAATTTAGCAGCTACAGCCAATGAAGCATGTAGCAGATGACATTGGTCCCGGGAGGAAAAAAAAAAACACACATTTGCCCCCACAGGATAAAACACATTGGCCCAGATAGGATAAAAAAATACAAACACATTGGCCCAGATAGGATACAAAAATACAAACACATTGGCCCAGATAGGATACAAAAATACAAACACATTGGCCCAGATTGGATACAAAAATACAAACACATTGGCCCAGATAGGATAAAAAAATACAAAACACATTGGCCCAGATTGGATACAAAAATACAAACACATTGGCCCAGATAAGATAAAAAAATACAAAACACATTGGCCCAGATAGGATACAAAAATACAAACACATTGGCCCAGATAGGATAAAAAAAATACGAACACATTGGCCCAGATAGGATAAAAAAATACAAACACATAGGCCCAGATAGGATAAAAAAATACAAACACATTGGCCCAGATAGGATACAAAAATACTAACACATTGGCCCAGATAGGATAAAAAAATACAAACACATTGGCCCAGATAGGATACAAAAATACAAACACATTGGCCCAGATAGGATACAAAAATACAAACACATTGGCCCAGATAGGATACAAAAATGCAAAACACATTGGCCCAGATAGGATACAAAAATACTAACACATTGGCCCAGATAGGATACAAAAATACAAACACATTGGCCCAGATAGGATACAAAAATACAAACACATTGGCCCAGATAGAATACAAAAATACAAACACATTGGCCCCCACAGGAAAAATATAAACACACTGATTAAAACTAATTGCACTGCAGCCTGCCCTGCTCGGTCACTGCATCACTGTAGTGGGAGGCGGCATGCAGCTACATAATGTCTTGTCACTGCGTCACCATCTCTGGGTCACGCCAGGATCGGGCTGCATCTGAATGACATGGAAAAGTCCAGCGCTGCCAGGCTACAAGGATGCAGCACTGTGGGTACAGGCAGGCTTACATCAGAATATGTGATGCCAGTATAAATTATATAAGTAGGGCTCCCCAATCCGAGGCACACAGATAAGGGGAAGCGGGCAGATGCTCACAGAGGCTGGATGGACAGAGGGAAGTGGATAGATCCCCTTCAGTTTTTGTACCCTTACATCATCAGTTACTGTCCAACATCATTCCCTACCATCCATGTGGGCATAGAGGGGGAACATAATCTTGTGGCGAGCCACCGAGCCGGAAGTGTGGCGAGCGAAGCGAGCCCGCGAGGGGCCAAGTTTCTTTTTTCGGTGGACTCTATGGGCAGGGAACTGCACTTCCGTCCTCAGTCCATATAACTTTCAGGTACAGAAACTGAAGGGGAAATATACGGCAGAGACATATGGGGAGGGTGGACAAAGGCACACATGGGGGCTGAGGCACACATGGGGGCTGGGGCAGAGGCAAGTATATATATATATTATATACACACACACATAAATATATATATATATATATATATATATATATATATATATATCTGGAAAATGGGGTGGAAAGGACAAGCGCCAAATAGTGTGATAAATTAAAAAATAATTGTGCCCGTGCTCAAATAATAATGTGCGTACCAAAAGATAATTCTTTAAGGCTTATCTGTAAATCTTGTCGGTCGATGGAATAAACAAAGCTGGACCCGGGTTACTGGTGCCAAATAGGACCTTGATAAGAAGAGGCTCTTGGCAGAGCCAGGTGGAGAAGAAAAATAATATAGTGTAGTATTTTCAGAATAGTGAGTCTCGTAATAAATGGTTATGAGTACCCAATAAATTCTTGTGTAGATGCATATAGTGTTAACCTTGGTAACTTTATCCAGGTTTCTTCCTTATTTTTCAGCCCCAAAAGTACCCACATAAAGTGGTGATGGTCTTCAAATGAGATAAGGGTTACCCCTGAGGAAGTCCAAAGGACTGCCTGTCATAGAAGTCACTCCATGCTGCCGGGCTGGAGAGTATGGACAGTCACCCGGCAGCCGTCAGGCAACACCCCTGCCCCTGGTAAAGATAAAGGCAGGCACCGCCAAACAATCCTGGCAGCCCTGGGTACGAGTCCCGTAGGCCGCTGCGCAGCGCGCACTATAGTGTGCATATGCAGCCGCTCTGCTTTAACCCAGCCCGGAGCAACAGTCACAATTAAACCCCCACCTGCTACCTGCTTACACTTACCTGAGGATGTCGCCACTCGGTGCAGGAGCTGTCGTCAGCATGCCAGGTCAGAAGCCGTATGTCCCTGTAGTGACTGAGGCCACATGACAGGAAGGGTGCCAAGACGTTCTTTCCTGCAGCTGTGCCATGCTCAATCATTCAATGAGGGCCAGGCATTGGCCGCAGCGGAGCGCGTCCCTGGGGACCCACGCATTTTGAAAAAGTGAGTCGCCAGTCCCAGATACCAAGTAAAATATGCGCTATATCGCGTATTTGCGAAAACTGACCCATACCTCCGCTGTAAAAAATATAGTTAAAAACCACAAGACACACACACCGTATAGTGTACAATTTTATTGCACACACCTACCATACTCACACCTACTGCTAGCTGTTCTGTCCCCTACTCCATGTAGAATTCCAATGGGTTATCTGTAATAAAAAATTCTATACTCACCAAAGTCCTTGCGCTGGTCTCCGTAGCATCCACGAGTCTTGGCAAAAATAACAAACCGATACCCGGACCAGTTCGTACTGTAGTGATGTATGTGTGACCACATACATCGCTACCCGGCTACTGAATGCACATCCCATGTGGAAACTGTTAGTACCCGGAGCCGCCATCCAATCAGCGGCCGCTCCACATGTAGCGGTGCCTGATTGGCTGTGCTCCACGTGCTGTAGAGTGACAGGCAAGTGAGTCACAGCCAATCAGCGGACGCCCCACATGTAGCGGTGCCTGATTTGCTGTGTTCCACGTGCTGTAGAGTGACAGGCAAGTGGGTCACAGCCAATCAGCGCCCCCTACATGTAGAGTGGCCTCTGATTGGCTGGTGGGCCGTGAGAATTTCAGAAGAGTAGCATCTTCTGTCATTCCACGTAGATAACATTAACACGTATACCTATACTTGTCGGAGGTGGTACAGGACAGTTGTTTTTTTGTTTTGCCAAGACCCATTGGATGCTACATGGAGAAGAAGACTGACTCTAAGTCAGGAGGTAGGGGAGTATAGGGGTTTTTTTTTACAGGTAACCCATTGGAATTCTACATGGAGAAGGGGGCAGAATAGCTGGCAGTAGGTAAGTTTGTGTGAGTGTGGTAGGTGTGTGCATTAAAATTGTACAATTGACTTCCCTCTAGAACTGGGCGTTGTAGTTTTTTTACTATTTTTTTCTACAGGGGCCAGCCGCCTCCTGGCACTTTTACTTCCACAAGTGCCAAATGGCAGACACGCTGGCACCTGTAGTTCCACTGTAAAAAACAATAATTTAGATTATTATTTCAACACTATTACCCACTGCTCCAGGGGTGTGGGGAAGAGCCCTGGGTTCCAGCTGAAGCCTTGGGTGCTCAGGAGAGGGGGGACTACTTTATTGGGGGGGTCCCCACCTCCCCGGAGATCCCCAGCTTGGGGTGATAATGCTTTGGCCGGGGTGACCCGGTGGAAGGGTCTCTTAGCTGTGGCATTACACCCTGGCCGGATTAGAGCCCAATGCTGGTTTTAAAAATAGGGGGGCCCCTAGGCAATTTTTTCTGCCCTATTGTTAAAACTAGGACAGGCTCAGCAGCCCAGTGCTGGTTCCTAAAATACAGGGGAACCCTACTCATTTTTTCCCCCGTAATTTTAGATACCAGGACTGGCTGAGCAGCAAAGGGCTTGTTATGCTTTTTTTTTTTTCGGGGGGGGAACGGACGGATGGACTATATGTAATTTTTTTTTTATATTAACCCTTTAGGTAGTGTTTAGAGGCAGAAAAATACACAAATCACACTGATCTGTGTATGTTTCTGCCAAACTCGCAGCTGAGGAGGTGATCTACTGTATTTGCAACTTCTATTTTGGTCTGAGTTTGCTACAATTACACCCGTGATTGTAATCAGAATTCTTGGTAAATTCCTGATCTTTTTCACTGAAAGTACTTTCAAGTTTGGCAGATGGTGTATTCAAACGTGTTTGCATGGTCTCCTGAGTTTCAGTGTAAATAGAGAATCTCCCCCAAGTTTGTCTTTAGTAAATTTGTGAGTTGAAAAAAATGCCTGAACTCACCCGAGATTGCAATCTTGATCAAACTTAAATCTTAGTAAATTTACCCCTTCATATTTATGTAAATGTTTAAACTTCATTATTTCTGGTGGGAACAAGTTACATGGTATTATTGAAGGTTCGAGTGGTAAATGGGGTTATTAGAGGCGATCACCAAGAGTGTGGGAAGACAACAAATGGAGATTTTCTAGAGTATAGCACCTGTGCAGATAGTACATACTGATAAAGGTGCAAGTGCACTATCTGTTCTTTTGATAGGTTTGGTGTTGTGATTCCTGTTTTTTTCTTAGGCTCGTCCTCTGACTCTTACACTGTTTTGCCTGCCCTAACCTTGCTCTGCCTGTTTTGACCTTGCTCTGGCTGCCCTGACCTTGCTCTGCCTGCCTTGACCTTGCTCTGCCTGCCCTAACCTTGCTCTGCCTGCCTTGACCCTGGAGTGTGCCTGACAATTCTTCTGCCTCAGACTATCACATTAGATACATTTTCGGTTTTGTTTTACATTTAATTTCACACCTGCAATTGTCTCTACTACTGTGTTTGCCAGCTCTTATCAGAGGTTGTTTCCCTTTCCCTTCACCAGTAGTATTGTTATTATTGTTATTATTGTGTACTTGTTGTGCTGCTGCAGAACCTCTTGCATCTGATTCAGATATGTACGCAATGCTGATATTTCTGCAGTTGAGAGATTATAGGCCGACTGCATGTGTCACGGTCGCACTGCTCCAGTGCAAAGGTACCTTAGCGATGCCGCTCGCAGTGAAGTTTTCTTTGCAAAGTGATTGACATTCAAGGGCCATTTGGGGGTGGTGACAGGGATTAGCAGCAAAAATGCAGGCGTGTTGCGACCGTTTTGGGTGTGTCTCAGCCTACAACTGTGATAAATTGTTTCTGATGGCTCTGTTCAGACGGCCATTCTGCGCGACCATATTGCTACTCCGATGGGCGATTAGCGAGTTACCTGTGATGGTGGCTGCATACATGTACACGGATGCTTGGATTTGCAACGGCCCCGGTGGGCGTCTCAATACATATCCCAACGTCTGCGACATTTGTATATGTTTGCACAGCAGCTGCCTGCGGGATCGTACGCTAATGAAATTGCAGCTACATCTCTGGCCCTCAGTTACTCCAGTTTCAGTATTAATATTGAATCTTGCCTGTGGCTCCTATTTGTATTGTTTATTTGTTATCCCTTTGAATTACTTTATCCTTTGACAAGCCATTATTATACAGAAGGAAGACCCAGCGGAATCTAAGTACCGGTAAGTATACCTGGCTTATAGAGGAAAGCGGCCGTTAAAACATATGGTTATGGATCTAAGGGCCTGATTCAGCATGGATCGCAAGTCTGCAATCGCCCCACCCACACGTAGCGAAATTATGCAAATGAATGCGATCGCAGCACTATACCAAGACGCCCCCAGCTCACAAAGCCGCCCACTTCCTATTACCTACATCTGCAAGTCAGCTAAAACATCGGTAACATCAAGTAATATTGGATCCATAGTTGTGGTTGAGCTTGACATGACTCACAACCAGCGATGCTTCCTGTCGCCATGCAGAGCTCTGGCTGCGTATGTCGTCGCTGGGGCTTAATTATGCAGGTCCCTGTAACGGCGTTCAAACGCACAGGGCACATCTGCATTTCCTTTGACCACCCCCCCTCTCCACCCCCAAACGTCACTTCCTGTCAATCATTTCTTTGTGCCACTGCGTTTGCATACACGATCGCAGTGATAGGCTTGCGCACGAGCACTGCGATGCATGCGCAGAGTGCAAACATTGACCAGTTGCGTGCGTCCGCAGCCTTGCGATCCAACCTGAGTCAGGCCCTAAATATTCATCACAAGGTTATTAGCGGGATTCATAACAATACCATGGGCCAAATGTAATAGGGTGAGAGTATACAAAATGTGAGAGAAAGCCGTCACGTTCTTAAACTCGGCCAATGTAATAAAGTCACAGAACAGGCAAACTCGCATGTTTTTCAGACTCAAAAAACTCTCAAGATTTAAACATTCATCAGGTGTTTCCTGTTTTGAAAATACAACTCGATCAATGTATTAGTGTCAGAGTTTTACTGCTAATCTCTCACATTCTCTAAACTCTCACCCTATTACATTTGGCCCCAGGTGTCTCCCTGACGCGTTTCAGCAATAACGTCTTTATGAAGTATTTCATTGATTGGGTGCATTAATGATTTAGAAACATCATATATAACTGATTAGCTTTTTCTTCTCAAACACGAACAGATATAAAAACATGATCCAAAACTCAATAAATGTAAACAGATAAAAAAATTACTAGTACCTTAATAATTCAAATCAAATAATTAATATTTGTCTCCTTCCGTATTGGGTACCACACCTCATCCTTAACCTGATCCAGGGGGAGAGATTTGACACTTTGTGGGTTCTAAATCCCACTGTCAAAGTGACAGCCATTTAACACAGTTTCACTGCTACACTTAAAACAGTGGCAATGGCGGGCCCATAAGAGTGATACAGTGACTCTTAATGGTCCAAAACAGTAGTACAATGACCCTTGAGGTCCCGTAACTGAGGCACATTTACACTTGAGGGCCCATAACTGTGGAACTTTTACACTTGAGGGCCCATAACTGTGGCATATTTACACTTGAGGTCCTATCATTGTGGCACATTTATGCTTGAGGGTCCATAATTGTGGCACAATGACACTTGAGGGCCCATAACCATGGCACAATGACACTTGAGGGCCAATAACTGTGGCACATTTACACTTGAAGGCCCATAACTGTGGCACAATAACACTTAAGGGCCCATAACTGTGGCACATTTACACTTAAGGGCCCATAACTGTGGCACATTTACACTTGAAGGCCCATAACTGTGGCACATTTACACTTGAGGGCCCATAACTGTGGCACAATTACACTTGGGGGCCCATAACTGTGGCACAATTACACTTGGGGGCCCATAACTGTGGCACATTTACACTTGAGGGCCCATAACTGTGGCACAATAACACTTGAGGGCCCATAACTGTAGCAAATTTACACTTGAGGGCCCATAATTGTGGCACATTTACACTTGAAGGTCCATAACTATGGCACAATGACACTTGAGGGCCCATAACTGTGGCATATTTACACTTGAGGGCCCATAACTATGGCACAATGACACTTGAGGGCCCATAACTGTGGCACATTTACACTTGAGGGCCCATAACTGTGGAACATTTCCGCTTGAGGGCCCACAACTATGGCACAATGACGCTTGAGGGCCCATAATTGTGGCACATTTACACTTGAGGGCCCATAACTGTGGAACAATAACACTTGAGGTCCCATAACTGTGTAACTGTGGCACATTTACACTTAAGGGCCCATAATTGTGGCACATTTACGCTTGAGGGCCCATAACTGTGGCACAATGATGCTTGAGGGCCCATAACTATGGCACAATAACACTTGAGGTCCCATAACTGTGGCACATTTACACTTGATGGCCCATAATTGTGACACATTTACACTTGAGGGCCCACAACTATGGCACAATGACGCTTGAGGGCCCATAATTGTGGCACATTTACACTTGAGGGCCCATAACTGTGGAACAATAACACTTGAGGTCCCATAACTGTGTAACTGTGGCACATTTACACTTAAGGGCCCATAATTGTGGCACATTTACGCTTGAGGGCCCATAACTGTGGCACAATGATGCTTGAGGGCCCATAACTATGGCACAATAACACTTGAGGTCCCATAACTGTGGCACATTTACACTTGATGGCCCATAATTGTGACACATTTACACTTGAGGGCCCATAACTGTGGCACAATTACACTTGAGGGCCCATAACTGTGGCACAATTACACTTGAGGGCCCAAAACTGTGGCACATTTAAACTTGATGGCCCATAACTGTGGCACATTTACACTTGAAAGCCCATAACTGTAGCACAATAACAGTTAAGGGCCCATAACTTTGGCACATTTACACTTGAGGGCCCATAACTGTGGCACAATAACACTTGAGGGCCCATAACTGTAGCAAATTTACACTTGAGGGCCCATAATTCTGGCACATTTACACTTGAAGGTCCATAACTATGGCACAATGACACTTGAGGGCCCATAACTGTGGCATATTTACACTTGAGGGCCCATAACTATGGCACAATGACACTTGAGGGCCCATAACTGTGGCACATTTACACTTGAGGGCCCATAACTGTGGAACATTTCCACTTGAGGGCCCACAACTATGGCACAATGACGCTTGAGGGCCCATAATTGTGGCACATTTACACTTGAGGGCCCATAACTGTGGAACAATAACACTTGAGGTCCCATAACTGTGGCACATTTACACTTAAGGGCCCATAATTGTGGCACATTTACGCTTGAGGGCCCATAACTGTGGCACAATGATGCTTGAGGGCCCATAACTATGGCACAATAACACTTGAGGTCCCATAACTGTGGCACATTTACACTTGATGGCCCATAATTGTGACACATTTACACTTGAGGGCCCATAACTGTGGCACAATTACACTTGAGGGCCCAAAACTGTGGCACATTTAAACTTGATGGCCCATAACTGTGGCACATTTACACTTGAAAGCCCATAACTGTAGCACAATAACACTTAAGGGCCCATAACTTTGGCACATTTACACTTGAGGGCCCATAACTATGGCACAATAACACTTGAGGGCCCATAACTGTAGCAAATTTACACTTGAGGGCCCATAATTGTGGCACATTTACACTTGAGGGTCCATAACTATGGCACAATGACACTTGAGGGCCCATAACTGTGGCATATTTACACTTGAGGGCCCATAACTATGGCACAATGACACTTGAGGGCCCATAACTGTGGCACATTTACACTTGAGGGCCCATAACTGTGGAACATTTCCGCTTGAGGGCCCATAACTATGGCACAATGACGCTTGGGGGCCCATAATTGTGGCACATTTACACTTGAGGGCCCATAATTGTGGAACACTTGCGCTTGAGGGCCCATAACTGTGGAACAATAACACTTGAGGTCCCATAACTGTGGCACATTTATACTTAAGGGCCCATAATTGTGGCACATTTACGCTTGAGGGCCCATAACTGTGGCGCAATAACACTTGAGGGCCCATAATTGTGGCACAATGACACTTGAAGGCCCATAACTGTGGCACAATGACACTTGAGGGCCCATAACTATGGCACAATAACACTGGAGGTCCCATAACTGTGGCACATTTACACTTGAGGGCCCATAACTGTGGCACAATAACACTTGAGGGCCCATAACTTTGGCACAATGACACTTGAAGGCCCATAACTGTGGCACATTTACACTTGAGGGCCCATAACTGTGGCACAATAACACTTGAAAGTCGTTTAACACAGTGACATGAGGACCCAAATTGGTGTCACAAAATCTGTTCTAGCAGAAACAAACTGTACTGATATTACTCTTTTCCATGGTTACAGTCTTGTTGCTAAGCAGTTGCCAAATGCTCATAACATGTCTACCAAACTGCAGCAACAGCCATGTCTGTCTCCTAACTACAGATATTGACTAGAAGTCTAGTGAAAGTTCTTGAAGTTATTGCATCAATCTATGAGAAAAATGCCGTCCTTACATGAATCGCTGTCTCTAGCAACCATTATATTGCATTATTGGAATTAATTTGATTCATGGCCATTTATGTGGCCAGGAAAGATTTTGCCTTCCCCACCATTGGGACATACAGTATTGTCAGGTTCCTTATTGAGGTTGTGTGTTACCTTCCTCTGGATCAACACAACTAAATGTTACATTATCTGCACTTGATGGTATTCCGCCTCCCCCACTATGGTACCTCCCCCTCTATGGTACTCCGCCTCCCTCACTATGGTATTCCACCTACCCGGCTATGGTACTCCGTCTCCCCCACTATGGTATTCCGCCTCCCCCACTATGGTATTCCGTCTCCCCCACTATGGTACTCCGCCTCTCACACTATGGTACTCCGCCTCCCCCTCTATGGTATTCCGCCTCCCTCGCTATGGTATTCCGCCTACCCCGCTATGGTACTCCATCTCCCCCACTATGGTATTCCGCATCCCCCGCTATGGTATTCCGCCTCCCCCGCTATGGTATTCCGCCTACCCCGCTATGGTACTCCGCCTCTCACACTATGGTATTCCGCCTCCCCAACTATGGTACTCCGCCTCCCACACTATGGTATTCCGCCTCTCACACTATGGTATTCCACCTCCACCACTATGGTACTCCGCCTCCCCCACTATGGTACTCCGCCTCCCCCACTATGGTACTCCGCCACCCACACTATGGTACTCAGCCTCCCACACTATGGTGCTCCGCCTCCCACACTATGGTACTCAGCCTCCCACACTATGGTACTCCGCCTCCCATACTATGGTACTACGCCTCCCCCACTATGGTACTACGCCTCCCCCACTATGGTACTCCGCCTCCCACATTATGGTACTCCGCCTCCCACACTATGGTACTCCGCCTCCCACACTATGGTACTCCGCCTCCCACACTATGGTACTCCGCCTCCCCCACTATGGTACTCTGCCTCCCCCACTATGGTACTCCGCCTCCCCCACTATGGTACTCCCCCTATAAGGATAATGGGCCAAATTTACAAAACCCAACACAAAGAAAACAATATTTATGGAATTGCTGTTTTCCTTTTTCCCCCGTAATACAGTATATGTGTATTGAAAAAGCCAAAGCTACAAGCACAGGTTAATACCAGGTACTACCATTGGGTTAGGATACCGACACTTGTCGGTCAGTATGCTAGCCATCCCCCTCTCCCTACCTCTAGCCCTCCCTTCCCGGTTCCTAAACCTAACCTCCCCCTCCCAGCACCCTAAACCTCCCTGTCCCCTCCCCCTAAACCTCCCCCTCCCCGCACCCTAAACCTAACCTCCCCCTCCCCACACTCTAAACCTGCCCCCTTAGTGCCTAACCCTAACTCTCCTTCTAGTGTGTAAACCCTAACCCTCCACCTAACCCAAGTACTTACTGTCTGGATGCCGGCGGCGGGATTCTGACAGGTGTAGGGATTCCAGCATCCCGACTATCGGTATTATGACCGCATCCCCTACCAGCTTTACACTGACAAACAGAAAGAGTCCAATAATAGGAAACAAGCTTATAAGAACAAACCAAACCAATATGTTCCGGACAGCGAGGCGAAAAGGAGGAGTAAACCAGGAATAGACAAAGGAGCACAATCTAGAAGGAATAATGGAAGAACACAGGGAGAGGGGGTAGAGGGGTATAAGTCTTGCCTGAAAATAAAATAACAGAGACAGGGGAAGTGGGCGTCCTCATATTGTGCGGCAGCGGCATTGTGATCGCAGTGATTAGCATATTTTCGCAGCAGAACTGCGTGCGCTATTGTACTGAATCAGGCCCTCAGCACCTACAAAGTGTATGTACAAACACAACAAGACATAAACGGCATAATAATAGCAATAGACACAAAACAAGGATGCATGGAAGCAAATACAGTCGGGAGGGGGGTGGAATGTACTATGCGGAGCTTTTCAAAGCAGTCACTTCTTATTTAACATTTTATTGAGACATTTAAAAAAAAAATAAAAACATAATAGAATTATCACACAAAATGATATGATATAAATCAGAGAAGCAGTCGCTCCTTTTGCAGTTTTGCCCGCTGGACTTAAAGGGTCAATCATTCATATCAAAGACAAAATGATGAAACGATTGCCCTTTTAAATCCAGCGGTTGAAGCTGCGGCAGCTTCGAAAAGTGCTGTACAGTAAATTTCCCTCCATGTGTGAACGGGGAGATGATGGCCTAGGCCAGGATAAGAGAGGCGAGCCCTCTCTAAATTATTGATTATTCGGGGGAATAATAAGCCACATCCATTTTAAGCAATGACTCCCGGGAGCTGGGAATCGGGGCAGAACGGTCGGTGACTTTCATGTTACAGAAAACAATAGGTCATTTTTCACTTCCGTTTCCAGTTGTTTTTTTTACCATTGTGAGTTTGGCCCAAAATTTGTCGATGTCTCGTTGTAAACGATCGCTTACATATATATAAAAATGGGGACTGTGCACCCTTGCATTGCTGGACTGCGTCACTATACCAGGTAGTAATATCCCTGCAATGTCACCACTGCGTTCGTCATATAAACAACGTGGAAGTTTCATTTGTACATTTTACTTACTAGTCATTTTCCTGCCACTGTAGTTATATATTCCTACATTAATGCCCAATGCCATAGAATATTCCTAAATGCTGCTCCCTAACTGTATAATTGCAGCCTGCAGACGACTACACAATGTAAAGTAAATTCCTCAGTAACCAGATTACAGATTGAAGACTTCGAGCAGCAGACTCGGATTATTAAATTACATAAACTCCTGTGGACGATGACAGGACAGAGAAAGATTTCATTACAGGCATCGAGATTACAGCAAACAAACAATTACTAACACTTGGGTGACAACAATGAAAGGGCTGAATCTGCATGTACAGCGATTAACCCCTTCACGCCAAATAACATATAGAGACATCACTTCCAGCGCAGCCACGGGTTTGTAAACGTCGTCTTGCATATGGGGGGGGTCATGAACCTCCATCTTCCCCCGACGGCTGTTACTGACCAATGACGTGAAGGCACCAGAGTGCTTCTGCATCACCGCAGGAAGTACCAGTGATGTCAACATATGACATCACTCAGGATCACCTTGCACTGGATCTATCAGTAATAAAAATAGGGGAGAGCAGTTGGAGTCTGGTAACTCCTAAAGGTCCCCCCTGGCTAAAGTCAAAATCAATTCATGACGATTAGATAAAGAACAGTGGGCCTGATTCAGAGCCGGACGCTATTTGCGCTCGCTCATCCAGAAAAAGGGGCTGGCTATTTAAATTGACCATTCGCTCTTTGCGGTCTGTTGACGCCTCTATATCTGAACGAGCGAACAAAACATGCGGACGTTTTTTTGTAAAAAACGCCCCCTGGCCGCTCGCATCCTACTTCATCTTCGCTATTTATTAGATTAATCGAGTACATCGAAAGGCGAATGAACAGCTCGCGATTCATGTGGTTGCATTTTCCTACCGCAATCATGCGAACAGTTCTGGCTAAAAGACACCCAACTGACGTGGTCGATGACGCTGCTTTGTTAATTATGCACACCCTTAAAACGCCCGTTTTGACCTTTTGGCACGCCTGCATTCGGATCACCACTCCCCGTTTTCAAGAACCTTCCCCTGTTACCACCCATAAACGCCTCATCCTGTAACTCAAATTAGCAGGCATTCGCTATTTTGCGAGCACACGATTTTCGGCCGCACTGACTGGTTCGCGCATGCGTATTACAACCCATACTTACGAGCGGCTCTGAATCAGGGCCGTCCTTCTCTTTTTTTAGAGCGGCCTCCTGGCAGCTAGCATAGCTGTGGGTGACCACCCACAGCTATAGCGAGCGGCCAAAAAGATGGTCGCGATGGTCAAGATGACCAATGGTCGCGATGGTCAAGATGACCAAGACCATCGCAACCATCGGGCTTGCGACGAGACCCTTGTGGTAGGGTCTCGTTGCCGCAAGCCCAAGAGTGCTTTTGGCTCTGACAGAGCCAAAAGCACTCCCACTGACATCACTTGTGATGTCAGTGGGGCAGGCCCTAGACGGTAGGCGTTTCCATGGGAACGCCTCCGTCTGGGCAGCCACGCGCCCCTGGCCTGCCCACCAAAGGGGGCGTGCTGTCACTCAACATCGACAGCACGCCCCCTTTGGTGAGAGACCCGGAGCGACAGTTTGCTTGTCGCTATCCGGGTCTCGCGCATGCGCACGACGGAGCCGGGTCTCGCACATGCGCACTGGGCCAACATCGACCCGCTTGCGAGCGCTCAGCGCTCGCGAGCGGGTTTGAATCAGGCCCAGAGTCCCGCCCCTAAAAATAAATAATATTACATTTAAAAAAATGTGTATATTAAATATGTGAAGAACAATGTTCGTGCAAGGCCATGCCAATGGGTCTGGTTACAGGGGCGCAGGTCACAGGAAGAGATAGAGGTTTGGTTCAAACATTACCCTTGAATCTTTGGATTAATAAGGCAAGTAAAATACAATGAAAAGTATATCTGTTCTGCAATGTAACTAGTAACGGCTTTCATATATACATTGTACTGTATATCAGTTATGATCTTCTGTGTAACCTATACAGGAAAGTAATATACAGATGTGTTCTTTTTTACTGTGGCTTCAGTTGCGCCAAATAGCCTCTCCTAGCGCGCCAGGTCCCGCGCAATTCAGCCGCACCAAGCGTCTTTTTCACTCAAAATGTGTGTGTTTTATTTGCATAAACAAACAACTGGGAGCGACAGAGCTGTACTGCTAGCGTACACTGTGCAAGATTCGGGTATGTATGCAATGGCGATATTTACGCAGCTGCGAGATTATCACCTGACTGCGCATGTTTTAGCAGCAATGCGCACACTCAGCGATTTCATTGCAATTAAATGTGACTATGGTTGCGGTGAGGATTTATTTGCAAGTGATTGACAGACAAGGGGCCCGATACAGAGATTTACGCTAATTCAATCACAATTGCGATTTTGCACGGAACGCAGATATAAAAATCTGCTGTTTCCAGAGCTGACTCAGGCGTAGGGTCGCCCACTGCTGCCTTCTCATATCCGTCCGATGTCACGCCCCAGCATAAACATCGGTAACATCGACGCAGATCAGGCAGCCATGCAGCAAGTTTGCCCTTTAAACGGCCAGACCTGCCTGCGTTTGCCTAGGCACTCCCCATTACCTCCCCCAAATGCTGGCACTCATCCTCTGTGCCAGCGTAATCACAATACAATGGCTGCATGTGTGGCAATTGCGGCTTACACGCGTGTGCAATGGCAAATAATTGCGTACATCTGTTTTGTGGCAAGCTACAGGGAGTGGGGGCAAAAACTCCGGCGTGTCATGACAGTTTTGTGGGGCACGTATCTGCCTACATCTGAGATCCTGTACGCAGAAAACATGGCGCCAGTGTCCCTGTTCCCGCGGCCATTCTGCGCATAGGGTTACTCGGATGGTGAATTATGGAAGGATCTGCGATTACCGTTGCGTTTTTGCACACACTTACTTGGATCTGCAAAACCGCCGGTGAGCGTCTGAATACATCTTCAGACGGCTGAGGTATTAGCATATTTTCGCACAGCCATTGTGTACGGGATCGCAGCGGGGATTTGCATTAACGTACATATCTGTATCAGGCCCACTGACCATTAGGCTTTGCGACATTTGTACAGCCAAGTCCCGTTGTGCTTCATCTGTGACTTTCTACGTGTGTAAATACACAGCGAGCGGCTTTCTGCTGTGTCTGCGATGCAACTAAGACACAAACTGTTATTAAAAATATGGTGCGCCGCACTACTCAGAGCGTCTCCGTAGCGCCAGGTGCATCGCACCGTATAGAGTAAAGGTGCCCTGTGTATGAGGACCACATGGAACGTGGGGGAAAGAGTGTGATATCGTATAGTACATCGTATACTGCGCTACATTCATTTACACTAGCGCAATCATATTCGGTTACTGATTGGCTACACTTTGCTGAGATATAACCTCCAGTAAAACCTCATAATTTTTTTTAAAAAACCTCAATTTTAATACTTATGGTGATGGGCCTATTTTTATGTGAGGCCTGGAGCTGTGGCTCCACCCGCTACACATTGTTAATATGGCCCTGATTGTAGCCAGGAAAATCGCCATCTTAGAAAATGGTTTCAAACAATAAGGGAAGGGGAAGTGGGAGAAATTAAATGCACAGGATCTATTGAACACTTAATAAAGTAAGTAATTAGATTATACCAACAATATAAATAAGATAGTGAGATAAAAATCTCTAAATAATTAACACAGTTGGTGGTGCTCCCTGGAACAAATATATTACTATATAAGGTTTTGTTTTGCACAGGCAAAACAGAAAAGAAAGTTCCGTTTGTGGGGCACTCTTACAGTATGTAAACAATTATGATATGATGAAAATATAACTAAAACATAACCTTTAATGAGAACATACCTTATAAAATATACATAGGTGAATTATAAAAAATATGATATCTCAATATATATAAAAACATCAAGTAGCGAAAATACTGAAAGCATGGCAGTACACAATTTTAAATATACTGCCCTGTACTCTGAATACCATATATCATATCAATGTGACATCCGTGGTTATATGCATTTCATATCCAGTCTAGGATGGTTTAATAGAATCTGTGTGTAGAATACACACAGATAAGGTTTATATTCTATTGACCTCGTGATAAATATGTAACAGGTATAAAGAATTAAATTCACAACAATAGGCTAATTATAAGTGAATTAGCCCTATAACAGAATTTCTTCCAGTAATCAGTTGTGCAAATCTCCAATCGAATAGTAAATACTATTGTTCAAAGATCACAAAATAAACCTGAATTTTGATACCAGTATTAATGTGATACGTATCTATATCTGAAATAATTATAGTTTATACATATATCACTCTGAGAACAGGATAACGCACAAAAAGTCAATAATTATCTGAATATCACCATGTGTGCAACATATCAGTATAACAGACAATTATTGTCAACAATAGAAATCCTAGTATCTCAGTAAACCATCAGCATATATTCCTAGGTGTCACATAATAAAATTCTTAACATAAATAATTTTAGTACAGGATTATATGTAGAATAAGTGAAAGTAAGACACCTAGATGTCCCCCACTTCTACTTTCACCTGTTGTGCCTATCACCTGGCATTGGACAGGGGATGAGAGAGTAGGGGGCTGGTATCCATAGAATTGAAAGTATAACGGTGGGTTGTTAAAGATCCTATATTTGGGAGGTAAATGCCGGCCCCACTGACATCACTAGTGATGTCAGTGGGAGTGATTTGGGCTCTGATAGAGCCAAAATCACTCCGGGCCTTGCGGTTGAGAAACTCAACCGCAGGCTTCTGCTTGCAGTGGCGATGGTCACGATGGTCAAGACCATCACGACCATCATCCTGCATGCTCGTATAGGCTGTGGGTGGTGACCCACAGCTATACGAGCATCCAGGAGGCCGCTCCATATTAATGGAGGAGGGCCCTGATTCAGAGCGAGCGCTCTGGTCAGAGCGTCCGGCTCTGAATCAGGGCCTTAGTTCCCCAAATGAAGGCGACATCCTTCTGTAAATGGGGCGACATCTTTTGGGCAATGCTGTTTATTCCTGTGACTCAGCGCTGAGATTACATCACACTGTCCTCACTCCAGTAACTGGTTTCTCCGTATAACACCTGCTCCATGAACCGTTGCAGAAGCTGCAATGAAATCTACAACTGGGACATTACTGGGAAACAGCTCTTGTTGCTGGGAATACAGATGTCCTCTCCGGCGATGTTTACTGGTAATTAATGTCAATCAACTGTTTATTATGTCACGGTTACTGGGCCGCTGGGACAATGTTTCGTCGCACTCTGCAGCTGATCGGTGTAATTTATCCCACTCGGGGTAATAAATAAGGGCAAATATGCATTTAGCGTAATTACTGCCGTTTCTCAGCAACTTTATAGATCTCTGTATGACACAGGGGCCGTTTATAGAAAATGAAATCCATTTGTCAGTAGGGTACATTCCCTATTATGACACAGTGACTATATCAGAATACATTTAGGAACGGCGCTGAAATATAATTTGCAGTGAAGCTAAAGATATTTGCCAGACTTCAAAACCAGTACAGTGAGTAATATCAGGACTATTGAAGGTTTACTGTAGAACAAGTGAACACTTAAGATCAAGTATAGATTTAAAGCTTTGGGGCAATCGATTGAAGTCTGACCACAAATCATCTGTGCAGAGTTTATATGTTCTTCCTATGTTTGTGTGGATATACTCTGGGTATTCTGGTCTCTTCCACAGTTCAAAAACATACTGGTTAACTGACTAGTGTGTACGACATCGGCAGCCGCGGGACCCGGTGACTATAGTGTTGTGGGGAGGGGGGTTGAGAAGAGACATATGATTTCTACTTGTTTGGAGGGGTTTATCCAGAACCTATAAATCCTAAAATGTATTGAAATTCTACGTGACCCCCTGGCCGATCTCCCACGTCCTCTGCGCCTGCTGTGAAGTTTCGGCTGGTACAAGTCAGTTTCTTTGTACACAAGGCTGATCAATATTTCACTAGCTGACTATCTGCCGCTGAGATATAATGTAAAAAGATGATTTTTTCAGGTCAACTAATACGGGAGAAAAATTCAGCTGCCAATTAAAAAGTGACGGATTCCTCATATCACGGTCAATATAAGAGTTGTACCTGTCATACAGTGTCAGCCGTCTCTGTGATTAATAGATGATTTAATCTGCCTTGTACTAACTGAAAATCAATACCTGTCAGTAGTAGCAGGAATTACATTCTGACTGTAGCAATCCTCTTCTGAGACACGTTAGAAATGTACTAAAGCTTAAAAAAATAGCATTTGAAAGCAACAAAATCAGGTAACACAACATTAAGGACCTGTACTTCAGAAGTAAGGCCCTGTGCTCTCTTCTGCACATTCCCAGTGTCTTACCAATAGAAAAATTGCAGACTTGTCAGTGGGAGCTGGGAGCCTAACATATAACACTATGCCTGACGTACTGTATTACTGTAGGTGACAAGACAGGACTGTACAGGAGCAAACTGTGGAGACAGGACTGTACAGGAGCCAACTGTGGCAATGGGACTGTAAATGAGCAAACTGTGGAGACAGGACTGTACAGGAGCAAACTGTGGAGACAGGACTGTACAGGAGCCAACTGTGGCAATGGGACTGTAAATGAGCAAACTGTGGAGACAGGACTGTACAGGAGCAAACTGTGGAGACAGGACTGTACAGGAGCAAACTGTGGCAATGGGACTGTAAGTGAGCAAACTGTGGAGACAGGACTGTACAGGAGCAAACTGTGGCAATGGGACTGTAAGTGAGCAAACTGTGGAGACAGGACTGTACAGGAGCAAACTGTGGAGACAGGACTGTACAGGAGCAAACTGTGGAGACAGGACTGTACAGGAGCAAACTGTGGAGACAGGACTGTACAGGAGCAAACTGTGGAGACAGGACTGTACAGGAGCAAACTGTGGCAATGGGACTGTAAGTGAGCAAACTGTGGAGACAGGACTGTACAGGAGCAAACTGTGGCAATGGGACTGTAAGTGAGCAAACTGTGGAGACAGGACTGTACAGGAGCAAACTGTGGAGACAGGACTGTACAGGAGCAAACTGTGGAGACAGGACTGTACAGGAGCAAACTGTGGAGACAGGACTGTACAGGAGCAAACTGTGGAGACAGGACTGTACAGGAGCAAACTGTGGCAATGGGACTGTAAGTGAGCAAACTGTGGAGACAGGACTGTACAGGAGCAAACTGTGGAGACAGGACTGTACAGGAGCACACTGTGGAGACAGGACTGTACAGGAGCACACTGTGGAGACAGGACTGTACAGGAACACACTGTGGAGACAGGACTGTACAGGAGCACACTGTGGAGACAGAACTGTACAGGAGCACACTGTGGAGACAGGACTGTACAGGAGCACACTGTGGAGACAGGACTGTACAGGAGCAAACTGTGGAGACAGGACTGTACAGGAGCAAACTGTAGAGACAGGACTGTACAGGAGCAAACTGTAAAGACAGGACTGTACAGGAGCAAACTGTGGAGACAGGACTGTACAGGAGCAAACTGTGGAGACAGGACTGTACAGGAGCAAACTGTGGAGACAGGACTGTACAGGAGCAAACTGTGGAGACAGGACTGTATAGGAGGTAAGTAAGACAACTGGACTGTAAAGGAGCAAACTGAGGCGATAAGACTGTAAAGATGCAAACTAAGATGTTAGGACTGTACAGGGGCAAATTAAGGCTAAGGGACTGTACAGGGCCAAACTAAGGCAACAAACTGAGGTGATGATACTAAATAAGAGCAAACTGAGGCGACGGCACTCAGCAGGAGCAAACTGTGGTGACGGGACTGTACAGCAGCAAAATGAGACAATGGGACTAAAAGAGCAAACTGAGGAGTTGATGGTACTGTACAGGAGCAAACTAAGAAGACAGGACTCTGCAGGAGCAAACTGAGTTTATGAGACCGTACAGGATCAAAGTGAGGTGATGGGACTGTACAGGAGCAAACTGAAGAGACAGGACTCTGCAAAAGCAAACTGAGGCGATGGGACTGTACAGGAGCAAACTGAGGAGACAGGACTCTGCAAGAGCAAACTGAGGTGATGGCACTGTTGATGAGACTGTAAAGGATCAAAGTGAGGTGTTGGGACTGTACAGAAGCAAAGTTAAGCGATAGGACTGTACAGGAGCAAACCGAGGTGATGAGACTGTACAGGAGTAAATTCAGCATAGAATATGCTTTGAATTTTAAGTTTTGACTAGAATTATAGTCTAAATATAACTTAATGTTGTTGCTTTGAACTGTAGAATTAAAAATATTAAAGGCACATTAATACCTGATCATAGATAACGTTCTTTATTATATACATCCGCTCGTGGCACCCTGCCCCCCGGCCCAGCCCGCCACTGCGCGGCTCGCTGCAAAGAAGGCGCGTTGCTCAGTGAGAAGAACGAACTAACGACAGAAGTACAGACAAGGATTAAGATAGACTATTTGGCTTCGCTGTCATGTTTTAGTCTATTATACGTAACAGCAGATCCTGATAATGAAATTATTCCATTTTTAATTATTTTACTATAATAGTATTATTTGTATAGCGCTTTCCTCCAAAAGGACTCAAGGGGCTTATGTTACATTAGTCTCATTAGAAAGAATACAATGTACATGATCACGCATAGTAATGTCATATCTGCTAACAATTCTGAGACCTAAGATAGTTCCATTATGTGCAGTACGAGGAATCGCAGAATGACGGATTATGCTCAGCTTTGTGCAAGATATTGTTTCCCCAAGCGATGTAAAGCTACTAGCCGCAGTGCTCGCGCCCGGTAGTGATGGCTATAGCTTGTTATTTATACCAAACCACTCACTATAACTATTTTCATGAGACGTTACATATACAGACATGTTTCCAGGTATTATTGGCAATTTATCAGAACTGATTACAAACTCCAGCCTCACACCTTCCCCCATTGCCAGCTTGTCTATAATACAGTACAACAGTTCTGAGATTTAAGAGTGAAAAAAATTTACATTTTTATTAACTTTGGCAATTATAGACTTACCGTGATTATCCGGTCACAAGCTGCAGATATTAGAGGACAGGGGCCATAAAGCAGGATCATCGTATTTGACCGCAGGGAAATCAGTACTACAACATAACAGCATGTGGATGATAAACTACAACTGTCCTGGGGAATGAATGACGTTCCGCAGTGTCATTTTCAGAGATACACAGGGAGGAACAAGGGGTACAGGACAACTGGTTACAGAGTCAGCGGTACAAGGAACACAGGGAGGAACAAGGCCTGGCAACAAGGGGGGACTAGGGGCACAGCTGTATTAGGCCCTGTTGTTCCAGGGGGCCCCACAGATCAACTAGATCTAACCATTGCCTGCACTCCTGCAGTGATCAGCAGGGATCAGGGAATGGGATTTTTCCAGGGGGCCGCTGTAGCTACTTTACTGCACAGTTTACGGCAAAGTTTTTTCTAGGTTATTGCGGCACGGCGCACGTGACGTCACACAGCGACGCACCGCTGAAATAGAGCAGAGGAGCCACAGTGGCCAGCCAGAAGAAGGTAAGTGTGTGGGCTGGAAGGCCACTGTGAGGGATAAAGAGAGAGTGTGGGTACTGGAGGGCCATAGTGGGGGCTGGAGAGACACTGTTGAGGCTGGAGAAAGATCTGGGGGGCTGGAGAAACACTGTGGGGGCTGGATGGACACTTTGGGGGCTGGAGAGACAGAGGAGGAACAAGGGGTACAGGAACAGGACAATCGGTTACCGAGTCAGAGGTACAAGGATCACAGAGGAGGAACAAGGGGTACAGGAACAGGACAATCGGTTACAGAGTCAGAGGTACAAGGATCACAGAGGAGGAACAAGGGGTACTGTAACAGGACAATCAGTTACAGAGTCAGAGGTACCAGGATCACAGAGGAGGAACAAGGGGTACAGGAAGTTGGAACAGGACAATCGGTTACAGAGTCAGACGTACAAGGATCACAGAGGAGGAACAAGGGGTACAGGAACAGGACAATCGGTTACAGAGTCAGAGGTACAAGGATCACAGAAGAGAAACAAGGGGTACAGGAACAGGACAATCGGTTACAGAGTCAGAGGTACAAGGATCACAGAGGAGGAACAAGGGGTACAGGAACAGGACAATCGGTTACAGAGTCAGACGTACAAGGATCACAGAGGAGGAACAAGGGGTACAGGAACAGGACAATCGGTTACAGAGTCAGAGGTACAAGGATCATAGAGGAGGAACAAGGGGTACAGTAACAGGACAATCGGTTACAGAGTCAGGGGTACAAGGATCACAGAGGAGGAACAAGGGGTACAGGAACAGGACAATCAGTTACAGAGTCAGAGGTACATGGATCACAGAGGGATACAGTAACAGGACAATCGGTTACAGAGTCAGAGGTACAAGAATCACAGAGGAGGAACAAGGTACAGTAACAGGACAATCGGTTACAGAGTCAGAGGTACAAGGATCACAGAGGAGGAACAAGGGTTACAGGAACAGGACAATCGGTTACAGAGTCAGAGGTACAAGGATCACAGAGGAGGAACAAGGGGTACAGGAACAGGACAATCGGTTACAGAGTCAGAGGTACAAGGATCACAGAGGAGGAACAAGGGGTACAGTAACAGGACAATCGGTTACAGAGTCAGAGGTACAAGGATCACAGAGGAGGAACAAGGGGTACAGGAGCAGGACAATCGGTTACAGAGTCAGAGGTACAAGGATCACAGAGGAGGAACAAGGATTACAGGAACAGGACAATCAGTTACAGAGTCAGAGGTACAAGGATCACAGAGGAGGAACAAGGTACAGTAACAGGACAATCGGTTACAGAGTCAGAGGTACAAGGATCATAGAGGAGGAACAAGGAGTACAGTAACAGGACAATCGGTTACAGAGTCAGAGGTACAAGGATCATAGAGGAGGAACAAGGGGTACAGGAACAGGACAATCAGGTACAGAGTCAGAGGTACAAGGATCACAGAGGAGGAACAAGGATTACAGGAACAGGACAATCAGTTACAGAGTCAGAGTTACAAGGATCACAGAGGAGGAACAAGGGGTACAGGAACAGGACAATCAGGTACAGAGTCAGAGGTACAAGGATCACAGAGGAGGAACAAGGGGTACAGTAACAGGACAATCGGTTACAGAGTCAGAGGTACAAGGATCACAGAGGAGGAACAAGGGGTACAGGAACAGGACAATCGGTTACAGAGTCAGAGGTACAAGGATCACAGAGGAGGAACAAGGTACAGTAACAGGACAATCGGTTACAGAGTCAGAGGTACAAGGATCAATTAGATGTTCAAACTTTTCTGCTTCTTGCTGGAATAATTTTCTTTCCTGAGAGAAATATACTGTAAATATATTTATGTATATATAGTAGAAGAACTGGCTAGGCCAGTTTCATTTAATCTTGAAAAATGCTGATTTGTCAACAACTGTAGTAGGCTGGTTAGCATTGCTGACTTGCTTGGCTGGGATCATAGGATCGCCTAGTGGTAATGCCAGCCCGGCAGACATTTATTTTTTATCATCTCACAGTGGTGAACTTTATATTGTTATCACTTATTTTGTAACTCGCACAGTTTAATGTTTTGTATTTTCAGCTGTAACACATAGGCTGTCACACTTATTGTAACGCTCAGATAACATGGGCAGCAGACGGGAGACCTGGGAGTGGTTGCAGGTAAGTAACGGCTGCAGCTACTGAATCCCCAGCACTGCTTTCCTCGGGTGGGCTACGGTCCACTTAGCGCATCGGCCACAATGTTCTTGCTGCTGCACTGTAGCGGTTTAAAGCTCCGCAGGCTCCTGACTCTAGGAGACAGAATACATTTGCTCTGCGTTAAATAATTGAAAGCTGTTGCTGGAGAAAAGCCGTCTGTCGTGTCAATCACTATTTGGCTGGGATTTGCAGCCGGACAGGCTTTGAAGAGCAGGGATTGTTTTCTTATCGCTGCTGAGATAGGGACGGAGCATCCTGGGCCGGGTCCACAGAGGAATCAGTATCTAGCAATGTCTTATCTGTCTACCATTTATTGTCCGCAAAACAAATACATTTAGTAAGGTCCAATCACATCATGTTATTACTGCAAGAATACAAAGATAGTCATGTGTATTATACACAAACTATAAGATGTGCTATTATTATTAATATTAAGTTATATATACAGGACCTGACTCAGAGCTATACGCACCTTTGAACGCAGCTGCTGGGCAATAATACGCTAATGTTGCAGGAGGCGTCTTCTGTGATCCGCTGCTGCATCCGAGGAACGCAGCTTTGGATCACTGTGAGCGGCCGTCGGAGTAACCCGCATGGCGGTAGGTGGTTTCACACGGCTGAAGCCAGTGATACCGCGTACAAGGACGCAGCCACTGGCTTCAGCACACCCAGAAAACGTGGGGACGACAAGCTAACCGTTTTCTGTGACGCTGCCTGGCGACACCCCCACCCTGCAGCCCGCCCCCCCAAATGGTCACAGCCTATCAATTAGGCTGCAGCATCTGGGCACTGCGAGCATGCTGGCAGGTGATCCGCACGTGCGCAGTACAGATTTTATATGCGCAGATCTTCAAGGGGAAGACACCTCTGCCCAAATAGTCTTATATTCTACAATGAGTGCGATACAAGGGGTGAGGTCCTGCTTGCTATAATCTAAGGAGAGAAAAAAGGAGGGGGGGGGATATTACCAATAATGATAACTGCTGGCAAACTGCAAAATCTGTGGACCCGCAATCTAACTGTAGTGTGCGCAGGCAGCGCAGTGCAGGGACCTCGGAAACAGCGCTCTACATCAAATTGCTCCTAATCGTTCTACATACTGAGCAATTAATGCCCCCACACACGGAACGATGTAGGCAACGATACGATCTCGTTAACGATTTTACTTGAAATCCTGAACACTCCCGGACAAACGATATTGTGCATACACGTGGAACGATTGTTCAAACGATATAGATGGGTCTTAAACGACTGCAAATCGTTAACGATATATCGTTTGGTGGCAAACAACCTCACAATGCATCTACTGGAATTTAAATAAAGACTGCTACTATCTAGAGGGTATATAAAGCAGGCACCATTTTACCTCTGTGCAGGGAATCAGTATGAAATACGGCCGGCAGCGCCTGGCCGACAAAAGCAGAGCTCCCGGCAGCGGAAGCCCGACAGCCCTGGAAATCCCGATCGTTGCTAAGGTAAGTATAAACTAACCTAACCCCCTAACCCTCCTTAGGGGTGCCTAACCCTAACCTCCCCCCCAAGTGCCTAACCCTAATTCCCCCCTCCCCGCTGCCTAAACCTAATCCCTCAGGGGGGGGTGCCTAACCCTAACTCTCCCTCCCCCTAGCCTAACCCTAACCCTCCCCGGAGGGTGCCTAACCCTAAGTCCCCGCCCGGGTGCCCTAAACCTAACCCTCCCCCCCATGGCGGTCCGCTCATGGCGCCCCGCGTCGTGGTAATGACAGGCGTCTAGATATAGACGCCGGTCATTTATCCCACGTCAGGATAAAGCAGTTGGGAAGCCGGCAGCCGGCTTCCCGATTGTATACCCTGTGCAGTTGTACTCTGTGACTAGTGAGGCTTGGTGTATACCTGCTGAACGCTGTACATTGCTAATGCAATGCTTTGTTTTTGGCTTGCCTTAACAAAGTGTGTCTATCCTGCATTCTATCCTGCATTCTATTCTGCATTCTATCCTGTATTGTATTCTGCATTCTGTCCTGTATTGTATTCTGCATTCTATCCTGTATTGTATTCTGCATTCTATCCTGCATTCTGTCCTGTATTGTATTCTGCATTCTATCCTGTATTCTATCCTGCATTCTATCCTGTATTCTATCCTGCATTCTATTCTGCATTCTATCATGCATTCTATCCTGCATTCTATTCTGTATTCTATCCTGCATTCTGTCCTGTATTGTATTCTGCATTCTATCCTGTATTCTATCCTGCATTCTATTCTGCATTCTATCATGCATTCTATCCTGCATTCTATCCTGTATTGTATTCTGCATTCTATCCTGTATTGTATTCTGCATCCTGTCCTGTATTGTATTCTGCATTCTATCCTGTATTGTATTCTGCATTCTATTCTGTATTCTATCCTGTATTGTATTCTGCATTCTATCCTGTATTGTATTCTGCATTCTATCCTGTATTGTATTCTGCATTCTATTCTGTATTCTGTCCTGTATTGTATTCTGCATTCTATTCTGTATTCTATCCTGCATTCTGTCCTGTATTGTATTCTGCATTCTATCCTGTATTGTATTCTGCATTCTGTCCTGTATTGTATTCTGCATTCTATCCTGCATTCTATTCTGTATTCTATTCTGCATTCTATCCTGTATTCTATCCTGTATTGTATTCTGCATTCTATCCTGTATTGTATTCTGTATTCTATCCTGTAATCTATCCTGCATTCTGTCCTGTATTGTATTCTGCATTCTATCCTGTATTGTATTCTGCATTCTGTCCTGTATTGTATTCTGCATTCTATTCTGTATTCTATTCTGCATTATATTCTGCATTCTATCCTGTATTCTATCCTGTATTGTATTCTGCATTCTATCCTGGATTCTATTATGTATTCTATCCTGTATTGTATTCTGCATTCTGTCCTGTATTATATTCTGCATTCTATCCTGTATTGTATTCTGCATTCTATCCTGCATTCTGTCCTGTATTGTATTCTGCATTCTATCCTGTATTGTATTCTGCATTGTATCCTGCATTCTGTCCTGGATTCTATTATGCATTCTATCCTGTATTGTATTCTGCATTCTATTCTGCATTCTATCCTGTATTCTGTCCTGCATTCTATTCTGCATTCTATCCTGCATTCTGTCCTGTATTGTATTCTGCATTCTATCCTGTATTGTATTCTGCATTCTATCCTGTATTCTATCCTGCATTCTATCCTGTATTCTATCCTGCATTCTGTCCTGTATTGTATTCTGCATTATGGCCCTCATTCAGAGCCACTCGCAAACAGCAGTACGCTCGTTGTGTTCCGATGTTGACTAACCACGCATGCGTCGGTGTTACACTGCGCATGTGCGTACGGCAGATTGCGAGCTTTTTTTCTGTCGTTCCTAAAATAGCGTACAGGAAGTGACATGTCAAATGTGACTGACAGAACAGGGCATTTTTGGGTGTTGACGGGGGTGGAGATGGAAAAACGCAGGCGTGGCGAGGCGTTTTTGGGGCATACATACATTAGCAGATGCGAACGTCAAATGTGTTCGGACCGTCACATACGTCACTGGAACATCCTCTTTCCCTTCAAAATGCTCGCACAGTTTAGGGTCTGGATTACTCGACCACATTGGCGATGGCCTTCTCCTCCGTCCCGGGACTCCACGATGTTGCAGCGATTAATCGCGGGTGGTCACAAAAGCAATTAGTGTTGTATTGAAAACCGGCTTGGTATGTGTTTGGAAAGCAGTTTATTGGGATAGCACAAAACCGTACGCAGGTGGAAATCATACCTGCTAATGTCAGGATTACACAATCAATTGGCGTACATTTTTTTGGGTTTTTTTTGGCCTCAATTTGTTGTTTATGGCCTATTGTGACAATAATGTCATCATGTTTTAATTAGCTCCCCTTTTTATTTTTAATGTGCAATTTGCATCGTTATGTGATTTTTTAAACGTTCCTTCAAGAGGCCTTTTTTTTAGACAAATGAAATGGTTTTTGGTGTCCTTTTTTGCCTTTAGGGCCAGGATTAAATGTAACCCATTTGTACAATAATGTCACAATACAATGTCAGATTTTTTTCATAAATTTATTGTTTAAACACAAACCAATTGGCATAATATTTTTTTTTAATTTTTCTGCCAAAGATACTTTTTATCAAAAATAAATAATCAATAACTGATAACATAAACGTACAAAAATAACTTAAAAACATTTCACAAGAAAGGAGAGGGAAGTTTTGACCAGAAAGGAATATGAGCCAAGCACAGAAGGAGTGTGGGAAAAGTCGCCATTGCTGTCACCGTTTTTTCGCCCGTTTGGATGGGGGAGGGTGGGCGCCAGACCGGGTCCGGGATGCCATCGGGCTGGCCTGTCCAGAGGCAGATGTTGTGGCCTCTGGACTAGGCACAGGGCTAGGCACATTTGGAGGATTGGCTGATGTTGTGCCAGAGGTGGAGGATCCTGAAGTTCCGGCAGGAAGGGAGGTCGGCTCCACCATGTGCTGGCGAACGAGCTGCTCCAGGGCATCGGCGATGCGGATGTTGGCCCTGGTATTTTCCGCCAGGGCCTGACCAATGGTCACGTTGGCCGCAGCATTTTGCTCCAGGGCCTCAGCCACCCGTATCAGACTGGCGTCCATCCTCTGCAGAATCTCCGTATGGAAATCCGATTTGAAATTGAGTTCTGTGAGGAGGCCCACTGCCTGCGAGGGGGCACGCCCTGGACTGGCTTCTGCAGGGTCCTCAGCCGGATGTACTGGTTCCTCCCCTGCAGAGCCAGCAGAAATTCTGCGGCCAAGGCTTCCCTCTGGAGCAGACTCTGCCTGTGTCTCTGTTGGAAAAATGAGAAAAGACTCACATTAGAATCTACATATTGGCACAATAGCATTTCAGAGTTGGTGACATCACAATACTTACCTGGGCCAACATGAGAAGCCGCAAAGTCTGGCATGTCCGTATCCATGTTGGACACGCCAAACACCTCCACAGGCTGCACACACCCCTGTGCCAGCTCTTCTAAATCCGTCAACTCCAATGACACAGGGGTGGGACCCCCACCTGTCCCCCTTGCATGCCTAGCCCTGTCCGCGAGTTTTTGCTTTAGGCGATATTTGAAGTCGCCCCATCTGTGGGGAAAAATGGAAGCCATTATCCTTTGGTTTAAAATGGGGTTTGTTTTTAGGGGGGGCAAGGGTTTACTTACCGCCGTTTGACATCCCGGGCTAGACGGACATAATCACCCACTCTATTGACAGCAACGGCTACCTCTTCCCACATTCTCCACTTCTGGCTTAGACTCATATTCCTGTCTGCCTGTGGCAGGATGTCCGCACACTTCTGGATCAAAACCTCCATCTCCTTTCTTGTGAAATGTGGCTGCCTTTTTTTTTTGCCCGCTTTGGCCGGAATACTGGGCCCAGCAGCCTCTTCCATGTCATCCTCCTCACCTATTTGTGTAAATTTACAGAATTCACAAAATCACAACTTGCCTAATCTTAGGTTTCAAATTAATCGTTGATAGAAAATGCATGAAAGACTTACCGCCTGACTCTTGGGCATTTTTTCCCTGGTCTGTCACCATGTCTGAGGTCCAAACAAGAAATACACCAGAATTTGAATGTGTTTTCGTGACGTATTTATACATGCGTCCTTATTTTGCGGCCGCATCATTGATTGTGCGGCCCTATGATCCCTCCTTAATTTGTGCGGGAAACGAAACACTATTTATGGCTTGGTGTGTCTCAAGTCGAGGTGGCGTTTTTGGATTGTTGGAGGTTATCTTGGCTGGAGTTTATTGATTGCGTAGAAAGGAGTTGGAGGTTGGAGAATCGTTTGTTGGTTAGATTTGCGTTTTTTTTTCCGTTATCTTTGTTGGTTTATATTTTTGGGACCTCGTTTGTTGATTTGGTAAGTTTTGTGAAGTCTAACTTTTGTTCAATTGTTGTTTCATTGTGTTTCGTATATTTTGTAATTTTTGGATACCTAATTTATTCTATTTTAGATTTTGTTTATTTTCGACCCCAAAGACCTTTTGAATTTGCATCTTAGATATTTGCTCTTGGTAAGTCCATTTTTTATCTTGTATTAGCGAACTAATTAGCGCATTTTTAGTAGTTACTCTTGTGACTTGTATTAGCGAACTAATTCGCACATTTTTAGTAGTTACTCTTGTGACTTGTATTAGCGAACTAATTAGCACATTTTTAGTAGTTACTCTTGTGACTTGTATTAGCGAACTAATTAGCACATTTTTAGTAGTTACTCTTGTGACTTGTATTAGCGAACTAATTAGCGCATTTTAAGCAGCTTAATAATCATTCTAACTTTTTGATGGTTTAGCTTTCGCTTTTTGAGCCAACATTTCGACCCGTTTTGATGTACTGTGTTAAATGTCGCTTTGCGGTTTTGCTAAATGGGTGTTTGGCATATTTGAACTTTGGTCTAGCACAAAATGTATCCACAAAAATGCACAGAGTGAAATGTGTCAAGTAATTTTGTTGTTTATTTTCAGTTTGGACGTATCATGACAATACCCCGGCATGTAAGCAGCAATGGATGGTATCATCAAGCTAAGTTGTTTTAATATAGTTTTGGGGTGGGTCAAAAGCCTTACTTTGAAATTTTTGAATTTCAGGTTGATCTGGGGAGGATTGCTCTGGCCATGCTCCCGGAAGCCGACCAACCTCAATCTCATCCCAGGCGTAGGCATCGTAGGCATGCAAGGCCCCAGATATTTCGAACACGTGTCACCCTTTTTGGAATGCCCGATGATGAGGTTTTAAGACGCTACCGTCTACCTCCCAAAATCATCATAGACACTCTCTCATTAATAGAAAGTGATCTTGAGCGGCAAATTGACAGTCCAACAGCAATACCACCACTGACGCAATTTATGGCGGTGTTACATTTCTGTGCCTCAGGATCGTTTCAAACAACGGTGGGAATAGTGGCGGGCATCTCCCAATCCTCCTTTTCCCAGATCCTGAGGGCAGTGATGGAGGCACTTTTCAAGCACCTCCATCATTTTATTCAAATGCCTTTGGATATGGGTGCCCTTAGTGTGGCCAAGGCCAATTTTTACCAAATAGCTGGCTTCCCACACATCATAGGGGTTGTGGATGGTACTCACATACCACTTCAGCCTCCAGCACGGCTGGAGGCAATATTTAGAAACAGGAAACACTATCACTCCCTGAATGTAATGGTGGTATGTGATGCCTCCCTCCAGATCCTGTCCCTGAATGCTAAGTTACCAGGAAGTGCACATGACTCCTTCGTCATCCGGCAATCAGGGATATGGCAGAAATTAACCAACCTACAAGCTGGTGATGCGTGGCTTCTGGGTAAGTGGAGACCTTTAGTACATAACAATGTTAAGCTTGATACACAGTGTTCCTGATGTTGTCTCTTATTTTTCACAGGAGACAGTGGATACCCTTGCATGTCCTGGCTGCTCACTCCTTATTTGGCTCCCACACCAGGCCCACAAAGTGAGTATAATTCCACACTTACAGCCACCAGGCAAGTGGTGGAGCGCTGTATCAGCCTTTTAAAAGGCCGATTCAGATGCCTCCACCGCTCTGGTGGCGAGCTCATGTATTTGCCAGATATGGTGTCGAAAATTGTGGTCCTGTGTGGGATATTTCACAACATCGCCATAAGGAGTGGTGTCCCAATGCAGCCAGAGGATGCCTTACCTGAGGATGGCCCCCCCGAGGTTGGTCGGAGGTCAGTATGTGGGGGGGCCATACGCGATGATGTGGTGGCCAGATTTTTTAGGTAAGTTTGACCCAAACTACAGTGTTTATACCTAATGTGTTTGTGTTTGTTTGCGAACATCTAATTTTTATTTTTTTTTTCACCATCTTCTGTTTGTTCACATAATCTTTGCCACTCCAACGCTCACTACTTCCTGCTACCCTTACCAAACCTGGATCTGGTGATTTTGTCCATATATTCTGGAACCCATATCGCAACGCCATGTTTGTGGAATCATGTTGGCATGGTCCTTCGTCAACCAGTTCTTGATTGTTTTTTTTAATTAAATATTTTATTTGTATGTGTTGTATTTGAGATTATCACTGTTTTTTTTTTTGGGGACTGACCACTTTGATTTCTCATTTATGTTGTGAATAAATGTTTGGAGAGTGAAATGGTCTTCCTTTTTTTGGACGTTAACAGCAAGTGTAACCAGGTTAACACACCTTACAATTGACTAAGGGGTAATCCAGTACTGACACCAGTTGATGTAAACTGAAATATGTTTGCAGGTTCCCAACCCACACCAAAAGGAAGCCTGTCCAAACCTTTGGATTTTGAAGATTGGCCTAAGCAGCTTGCGCACCAAGTAGGAACCTGTAAAATGGCGAAATATCTAATTGACACTACACCCAAAAAGGGAAATGACATTGTTACTGTTATGTGTTTCTTGTGGCTGTTTAACATACAAATACAAAATACAATCTAACTTTTAAAAAAGGGAAATCCTTGCAGGAACAGTCTACTTATGTCAGGGAAAACTATTTGTGTTTTTGAAAAAAAGAATGAGCCAGAACGTATATTAGAACTACAAAATTTATTTACAAAACGAACATCAACAAAAAAAACTACTGGCGAAGGATGCCAGACAGCCGGTCAAGGGCCACAAGAATGCCAATGACATGTTGGCGCATCTGGCCAACACACTCGTCCACCTCTTGTCGACGCCTCTGTTCCTCTGTGGGTGAGAAAAGTGTGTGGATTAATAAAACAATAGGGAATCCACATTAAAAAAACAAAAACACAACGAAATCACTCCTAAACCGAAAAAAGAAAAACCAAAACAAAAAGGGGGTGCTGGCAAAAATACAAGGCCTATGTACAAATTCACACAGGTGTGATATGTGTATGTTGAAATCAGCAGGAAGAGGTAAAGGCAAACTGCTAAATCACCAAAAGTAAACCAAACAAGCACGAATAAAGGCACGACACATGATTACATACAAACAGTTTGTGGTTAAAAAAAATTAGAAAGAAAAACATACCGGGAGCCAAAACGGGAGCTCCGGAAGTCCCTCCATGTTCCTCCTCGGAGGAGCCTTCATTCCCCAAAGAACGGGGAGGGGTAATGATGGACTCCGGGGAGGGGGTAATTGGAAGAGGGGTGGGTGGAGGAGAGGGGGAAGTGGGACGGAGGGGAAGGAGGCCCGACAGTTCCGGGAGAGGGTCTGGGAAGGCTGGGGAGGAGTGGGGTATAGGGGAAATATTTGGGGTGGAGTGTTGGCTGGGGGTTGGGGATAGTGGCCGGGAACGCCGTCTGGCCGGACGGTGACGGCGTAGTCTTGGCTGTCCTCCTAAAATATGTCAAACAAATTGAGGTTAGTTTCTGGGCAAATCCGGGGCCCAAATAAAAAAAAAAAAACCAGCAACAAAAAACATGCAAAAAGGAGTAGAATGAAAAAAACAGAAATAGAGGGAAAACAAGCACACGCTGATATGAGGACAAATAATTAATAGGACAGACAGGAAAACATGCACACGCAGATATGAGGACAAATAATTAATAGGACAGACAGGAAAACATGCACACGCAGATATGAGGACAAATAATTAATAGGACAGACAGGAAAACATGCACACGCAGTTTGCCCCACAAACACAAACATGAAAACCACAATACATAACACTTACTTTCAAGGATCTGCATGCGAAAGCATGCCAGCAAGCGGGGCGTTCGCCGTTGCAGGTCTGACCACCTGCGCTCAAGCTGCCCGATGTTGCGGAGTGAACCCAACGACCGCAGGCGGGACCGTGCCTCCGCATACGCGGAGCGCTTCTGCCGGTTGGTGATGGGTGGAGGCTGGCTGGTGATCCGCCTATCCATCACCTCCGTAAGCACCAGCAGCTCGCGCCTGGTGAATGCGGAGGCTCTCATGATGGCAATGGAGTTTTTCATACAAAACATTTTTGATAAAGTGTGGCAAAAATTTCTGATTGGCTAATGTATTTTGGAAATTAACAGGAGCAATTTTATTGGTTAGTGTATGAGTCATGTGGTCAACAGGGCCAGAAATCTCTGGAGAGTTATGATATGCTTGATGCAGTGACATGCGTTTGCAAATTTAAATAAAGAAATGAACCCCGGAAAATATGCGGGGATCCACAGCAATAGAACAATTGTTTAATTGTGGTTCACATGTTTTTTGAACAATAAAAGCGAATGTTCCATCCGTACGTATTCTGCGGGTAAACACAAACACGGACAAGAGTAAAGTTTCTTGCATTGTGTTGAAAAAAAAAAAACAATTAAGCTAATTGATACATTGATTGGCATGATACGATTGAGGGAGGTAGGCAGAATAAAGGAGCAGGTAATCGACATCTGACAAGGCCACTTCCGGTTTCACTTGTGCGTGCGTTCCCTTCAAGCAATTTCGGGGATGTACGCTCGCTATTTCGCACGCTCGTTAGTTAGAGGAGGGGTCGCCTGAGTTTAGGGAGGAATTTTAGATGCGAACGAAAATACGAGCGAGCCATTGAATTTAAATAATTTTGTACGTACGCCTAACGTACGTGCGCCCGCTTGCGAGTGGGTTTGAATGAGGGCCTATATCCTGTATTGTATTCTGCATTTTATCCTGTATTGTATTCTGCATTTTATCCTGTATTGTATTCTGCATTCTATCCTGTATTGTATTCTATCCTGCATTCTGTCCTGTATTGTATCCTGCATTCTATCCTGTATTGTATCCTGCATTCTATCCTGTATTCTATTCTGCATTCTATTCTGCATTCTATTCTGTATTCTATCCTGCATTCTATCCTGTATTCTATTCTATCCTGTATTGTATTCTGCATTCTATCCTGTATTGTATTCTGCATTATATCCTGTATTCTATCCTGTATTGTATTCTGCATTCTATCCTGTATTGTATTCTGCATTCTATCCTGTATTGTATTCTGCATTCTGTCCTGTATTGTATTCTGCATTCTATCCTGTATTGTATTCTGCATTCTATTCTATCCTGCATTCTATCCTGTATTGTATTCTGCATTCTATCCTGTATTATATTCTGCATTCTATCCTGTATTGTATTCTGAATTCTATCCTGCATTCTGTCCTGTATTGTATTCTGCATTCTATCCTGCATTCTGTCCTGTATTGTATTCTACATTCTATCCTGTATTGTATTCTGCATTCTATCCTGCATTCTGTCCTGGATTGTATTCTGCATTTTATCCTGAATTGTATTCTGCATTTTATCCTGTATTGTATTCTGCATTCTATCCTGTATTGTATTCTATCCTGCATTCTGTCCTGTATTGTATCCTGCATTCTATCCTGTATTGTATTCTGCATTCTATTCTGCATTCTATCCTGTATTGTATTCTGCATTCTATCCTGTATTGTATTCTGTATTCTATCCTGTATTGTATTCTGCATTCTATCCTGTATTGTATTCTGCATTCTATCCTGTATTCTATCCTGTATTGTATTCTGCATTCTATCCTGTATTGTATTCTGCATTCTATCCTGTATTGTATTCTGCATTCTGTCCTGTATTGTATTCTGCATTCTATCCTGTATTGTATTCTGCATTCTATTCTATTCTGTATTTTATTCTGCATTCTATCCTGTATTGTATTCTGAATTCTATCCTGCATTCTGTCCTGTATTGTATTCTGCATTCTATCCTGCATTCTGTCCTGTATTGTATTCTGCATTCTATCCTGTATTCTATTCTGCATTCTATTCTGCATTCTATCCTGTATTCTATTCTGCATTCTATCCTGCATTCTATCCTGCATTCTATCCTGTATTCTATTCTGCATTCTATCCTGCATTCTATTCTGCATTCTATCCTGCATTCTATCCTGGATTGTATTCTGCATTCTGTCCTGGATTGTATTCTGCATTTTATCCTGAATTGTATTCTGCATTTTATCCTGTATTGTATTCTGCATTCTATCCTGTATTGTATTCTATCCTGCATTCTGTCCTGTATTGTATCCTGCATTCTATCCTGTATTGTATTCTGCATTCTATCCTGTATTGTATTCTGCATTCTATCCTGTATTCTATCCTGTATTGTATTCTGCATTCTGTCCTGTATTGTATTCTGCATTCTATCCTGTATTGTATTCTGCATTCTATTCTATTCTGTATTTTATTCTGCATTCTATCCTGTATTATATCCTGTATTGTATTCTGAATTCTATCCTGCATTCTGTCCTGTATTGTATTCTGCATTCTATCCTGTATTGTATTCTGCATTCTATCCTGCATTCTGTCCTGAATAATATTCTGCATTCTATCCTGTATTGTATTCTGCATTCTATCCTGTATTGTATTCTGCATTATATCCTGTATTCTATCCTGTATTGTATTCTGCATTCTATCCTGTATTGTATTCTGCATTCTATCCTGTATTGTATTCTGCATTCTGTCCTGTATTGTATTCTGCATTCTATCCTGTATTGTATTCTGCATTCTATTCTATTCTGTATTTTATTCTGCATTCTATCCTTTATTATATTCTGCATTCTATCCTGTATTGTATTCTGAATTCTATCCTGCATTCTGTCCTGTATTGTATTCTGCATTCTATTCTGCCTTCTATCCTGCATTCTGTCCTGGATTATATTCTGCATTCTATCCTGTATTGTATTCTGCATTCTATCCTGCATTCTATTCTGCATTCTATCCTGTATTCTATTTTGCATTCTATCCTGTATTCTATTCTGCATTCTATCCTGTATTCTATCCTGCATTCTGTCCTGTATTGTATTCTGCATTCTATCCTGTATTGTATTCTGCATTCTATCCTGCATTCTGTCCTGTATTGTATCCTGCATTCTGTCCTGTATTGTATTCTGCATTCTGTCCTGTATTGTATTCTGCATTCTATCCTGTATTGTATTCTGCATTCTGTCCTGGATTGTATTCTGCATTTTATCCTGAATTGTATTCTGCATTTTATCCTGTATTGTATTCTATCCTGCATTCTGTCCTGTATTGTATTCTGCATTCTATCCTGTATTGTATTCTGCATTCTGTCCTGTATTGTATTCTGCATTCTATCCTGTATTGTATTCTGCATTCTATTCTATTCTGTATTTTTTTCTGCATTCTATCCTGTATTGTATTCTGCATTCTGTCCTGTATTGTATTCTGCATTCTATCCTGTATTCTATTCTGCATTCTATCCTGTATTCTATTCTGCATTCTGTCCTGGATTATATTCTGCATTCTATCCTGTATTGTATTCTGCATTCTATCCTGCATTCTATCCTGTATTCTATTCTGCATTCTATCCTGTATTCTATCCTGCATTCTGTCATGTATTGTATTCTGCATTCTATCCTGTATTGTATTCTGCATTCTATCCTGCATTCTGTCCTGTATTGTATTCTGCATTCTATCCTGTATTGTATTCTGCATTCTGTCCTGGATTGTATTCTGCATTTTATCCTGTATTGTATTCTGCATTCTATCCTGTATTGTATTCTGTATTCTGTCCTGTATTGTATTCTGCATTCTATCCTGTATTGTATTCTGCATTCTATCCTGTATTGTATTCTGCATTCTATCCTGCATTCTGTCCTGTATTGTATTCTGCATTCTATCCTGTATTGTATTCTATCCTGTATTGTATTCTGCATTCTATCCTGTATTGTATTCTGCATTCTATCCTGTATTGTATTCTGCATTCTACCCTGCATTGTATTCTGCATTCTATCCTGTATTGTATTCTGCATTCTATCCTGTATTGTATTCTGCATTCTACCCTGTATTGTATTCTGCATTCTATCCTGTATTCTATCCTGTATTGTATTATTCATTCTACCCTGTATTGTATTCTGCATTCTATCCTGCATCCTATCCTGCATTCTATCCTGTATTCTATCCTGTATTGTATTCTGCATTCTATCCTGTATTGTATTCTGCATTCTATCCTGTATTATATTCTGCATTCTATCCTGCATTCTGTCCTGTATTGTATTCTGCATTCTATCCTGTATTGTATTCTGCATTCTATTCTGCATTCTGTCCTGTATTGTATTCTGCATTCTATCCTGTATTGTATTCTGCATTCTGTCCTGGATTGTATTCTGCATTCTATCCTGTATTGTATCCTGCATTCTGTCCTGTATTGTATTCTGCATTCTATCCTGTATTGTATTCTGCATTCTATTCTGCATTCTATCCTGTATTGTATTCTGTATTCTATCCTGCATTCTGTCCTGTATTGTATTCTGCATTCTATCCTGCATTCTATCCTGCATTCTATTCTATCCTGTATTGTATTCTGCATTCTATCCTGTATTGTATTCTACATTATATCCTGTATTCTATTCTGCATTCTATCAAGTATTGTATTCTGCATTCTATCCTGTATTGTATTCTGCATTCTGTCCTGTATTGTATTCTGCATTCTATCCTGCATTCTATCCTGTATTCTATTCTATCCTGTATTGTATTCTGCATTCTATCCTGTATTGTATTCTACATTATATCCTGTATTCTATTCTGCATTCTATCAAGTATTGTATTCTGCATTCTATCCTGTATTGTATTCTGCATTCTGTCCTGTATTGTATTCTGCATTCTATCCTGTATTGTATTCTGCATTCTATCCTGTATTGTATTCTGCATTCTATCCTGTATTCTAACCTGTATTGTATTCTGCATTCTATCCTGTATTGTATTCTGCATTCTATCCTGCATTCTATCCTGTATTGTATCCTGCATTCTATCCTGTATTCTATTCTGCATTCTATCCTGTATTGTATTCTGCATTCTATCCTGTATTCTGTCCTGTATTCTATCCTGTATTGTATTCTGCATTCTGTCCTGTATTCTATCCTGTATTGTATTCTGCATTCTATCCTGTATTGTATTCTGCATTCTACCCTGTATTGTATTCTGCATTCTATCCTGTATTCTATCCTGTATTGTATTATTCATTCTACCCTGTATTGTATTCTGCATTCTATCCTGCATCCTATCCTGCATTCTATCCTGTATTGTATTCTGCATTCTATCCTGTATTGTATTCTGCATTCTATCCTGTATTCTATTCTGCATTCTATCCTGCATTCTGTCCTGTATTGTATTCTGCATTCTATCCTGTATTGTATTCTGCATTCTGTCCTGTATTGTGTTCTGCATTCTATCCTGTATTGTATTCTGCATTCTGTCCTGGATTGTATTCTGCATTCTATCCTGTATTGTATTCTGCATTCTGTCCTGTATTGTATTCTGCATTCTATCCTGTATTGTATTCTGCATTCTATCCTGTATTGTATTCTGCATTCTGTCCTGTATTGTATTCTGCATTCTATCCTGTATTGTATTCTGCATTCTATCCTGTATTCTATTCTATCCTGTATTGTATTCTGCATTCTATCCTGTATTGTATTCTACATTATATCCTGTATTCTATTCTGCATTCTATCAAGTATTGTATTCTGCATTCTATCCTGTATTGTATTCTGCATTCTGTCCTGTATTGTATTCTGCATTCTATCCTGTATTGTATCCTGCATTCTATTCTATCCTGTATTGTATTCTGCATTCTATCCTGTATTGTATTCTACATTATATCCTGTATTCTATTCTGCATTCTATCAAGTATTGTATTCTGCATTCTATCCTGTATTGTATTCTGCATTCTGTCCTGTATTGTATTCTGCATTCTATCCTGTATCGTATTCTGCATTCTATCCTGTATTGTATTCTGCATTCTATTCTATTCTGTATTCTATCCTGTATTATATCCTGCATTCTATCCTGTATTGTATTCTGCATTCTATCCTGTATTGTATTCTGCATTCTACCCTGTATTGTATTCTGCATTCTATCCTGTATTGTATCCTGTATTCTATCCTGTATTGTATTCTGCATTCTATCCTGTATTCTATTCTGCATTCTATCCTGTATTGTATTCTGCATTCTATCCTGTATTCTGTCCTGCATTCTGTCCTGTATTCTATCCTGTATTCTATCCTGTATTGTATTCTGCATTCTGTCCTGTATTCTATCCTGTATTGTATTCTGCATTCTATCCTGTATTGTATTCTGCATTCTACCCTGTATTGTATTCTGCATTCTATCCTGTATTCTATCCTGTATTGTATTATTCATTCTACCCTGTATTGTATTCTGCATTCTATCCTGCATCCTATCCTGCATTCTATCCTGTATTCTATCCTGTATTGTATTCTGCATTCTATCCTGTATTGTATTCTGCATTCTATCCTGTATTCTATTCTGCATTCTATCCTGCATTCTGTCCTGTATTGTATTCTGCATTCTATCCTGTATTGTATTCTGCATTCTATTCTGCATTCTGTCCTGTATTGTATTCTGCATTCTATCCTGTATTGTATTCTGCATTCTGTCCTGGATTGTATTCTGCATTCTATCCTGTATTGTATTCTGCATTCTGTCCTGTATTGTATTCTGCATTCTATCCTGTATTGTATTCTGCATTCTATCCTGTATTGTATTCTGCATTCTATTCTGTATTCTATCCTGCATTCTGTCCTGTATTGTATTCTGCATTCTATCCTGTATTGTATTCTGCATTCTATCCTGTATTCTATTCTATCCTGTATTGTATTCTGCATTCTATCCTGTATTGTATTCTACATTATATCCTGTATTCTATTCTGCATTCTATCAAGTATTGTATTCTGCATTCTATCCTGTATTGTATTCTGCATTCTGTCCTGTATTGTATTCTGCATTCTATCCTGTATTGTATCCTGCATTCTATCCTGTATTCTATTCTATCCTGTATTGTATTCTGCATTCTATCCTGTATTGTATTCTACATTATATCCTGTATTCTATTCTGCATTCTATCAAGTATTGCATTCTGCATTCTATCCTGTATTGTATTCTGCATTCTGTCCTGTATTGTATTCTGCATTCTATCCTGTATTGTATTCTGCATTCTATCCTGTATTGTATTCTGCATTCTATTCTATTCTGTATTCTATCCTGCATTCTATCCTGCATTCTATCCTGTATTGTATTCTGCATTCTATCCTGTATTCTATCCTGTATTGTATTCTGCATTCTACCCTGTATTGTATTCTGCATTCTATCCTGTATTGTATTCTGCATTCTATCCTGTATTCTACCCTGTATTGTATTCTGCATTCTATCCTGTATTGTATTCTGCATTCTATCCTGCATTCTATTCTGCATTCTATCCTGTATTGTATTCTGCATTCTATCCTGTATTGTATTCTGCATTCTATCCTGTATTCTGTCCTGTATTGTATTCTGCATTCTATCCTGTATTGTATTCTGCATTCTATCCTGTATTGTATTCTGCATTCTATTCTGTATTCTATCCTGCATTCTGTCCTGTATTGTATTCTGCATTCTATCCTGTATTGTATTCTGCATTCTATCTTGTATTCTATTCTATCCTGTATTGTATTCTGCATTCTATCCTGCATTCTATCCTGTATTCTATTCTGCATTCTATCCTGTATTGTATTCTGCATTCTGTCCTGTATTCTATCCTGTATTCTGTGGTGATGGATTCCTATCACTATACACTGCCGCTAGCCTATGCTGGTATGAAGCTGAGAGGGCTCAGGAAAGGAGGAGGGTGAGGTCCTGCTGGATGAAGGAGTGGCTAATGAGGAGGGACACTCGCTCCCACATGCCGCTGTTGGTGGAGAATAAACCTGATGAATACCGCAACTTCCTGCGCATGGATGACGCCACCTTCCAGGAGTTGCTTGGCCTGGTGATTCCCTACATCCGGAGGGAGAATATTAATATGCGGAGGGCCATCCCTGCTGTGGAGAGGCTCATGGCAACCCTGAGGTTCCTGGCTACAGGAAGGTCACTGAAAGACCTGAAGTTTGGAACAGTCATCTCCCCTCAAGCTTTGGGAAAGATTATTCCTGAGACCTGCAAAGCCATTGTGAATGTGCTGAAGTACCAGTGTTATAAGGTAAGTAAAAACACTACAGTTTTCTTATGCAAGATTTTTTTTTTACTTAAACAAATAATGTACACACTGTGCAACCAACATGGCGGCATTTGTAAAACGATGCAACCAATATGGCTGCATTTGTAAAACGACGCAACCAATATGGCGGCATTTGTAAAACGATGTAATAAACACGGCTGCTCATTTTCCTGTAAAAATGTGCTACATAAAAATAGCAACATGTACCTAAAATTTGCACCATTGTAATAACAATATTAAAAGTGCATTATCAACAAGTTTTCTCAGCCCCAATAGCTAAGCTGCTCTATGACATATGGTGGATCTGACGCTGATTTTAATAGGCCAAGAAACACATTGTGCAAGTCCAGATTGTGGTCCCGGCTTCCAACAATCTGCCCTTACACCATGTGTTTAGTGACCGTGTCCAATCAATGTCATTAGCACCATATACCATAGAGTAGCTATTAGGAAAGATAAAATTTGTTGACAATTGGGGTAGAAAACTTAAATTTTGTGTAGATTTAAAAAAATTTGAAAAATGAGGCGGCTCCTCATCTGCCTCTGACTATGGCTCCCAATGATGTGGGAGGGTGTGTGGCTTGGAGAGTAGGGTATGTGGCTTAGGGAGTAGGGTGTGATGGGGTTGGACCCATCACTGTAGGTGGCTGGGAGGTTAAAGTGTGATGGGGAGGGACCAATCACTTGAACGGGCTGGCCAGTTGCCTGGGCCAGAGGCTTATTAGTAAGCCGGGTGGTAGGGGTCAGATGTTTCGTTTTCCCCCATATAACCATATCGTACAGCAACCTTTCAAAGTGGATCTGCTGATCTGAGTCCATTAGCCGTATAGAACTACCAATATATGTGGCTAAATGGTTGAAATGGTCCGGTGGCTTCTGAAGTGCTTGTTCCACCTGCTGTAGTAATGCAGATGAGTGTGTAGGGTAGCTGGGTGCCTTGCGGCGATATCTCCTTTTGGTGGGTTGTTAAGTCGATTCACCCTCACCTTCCATGACATCAGCAATTTTGGGGTTGTACTGAGGTCCAGGTCTGGTGTAGAAGACTGTTGGAGGGGAGAAAAAAATTGCATAAATATCATGTTATAATTTTTTTTTTCTTCTTTTCTTCTAGTTCCCGTCAATGGTGGAGGAGTGGAAAGCCATCGGTGATGAATTCGATAGGCAATGGAATTTCCCAAACTGCTGGGGAGCCATTGATGGAAAGCATATCCGCATAACCCCACCTGCCAACAGCAGCGCTTATTACTACAACTATAAGGTTTTCTATTATTATTGCTCTCATGGCAGTGGTGAATGCCAACTACGAGTTCATCTTGGTTGATGTCGGATTAAATGGCCGCGCTTCGGATGGTGGATCCTTGAAAAAAACTCTCGAGAGGCTTACAGACGTAACCACGCTCATCTATGCCGCAATGGCATGGATGGCGCGACTAGCGTGCCCGAGTCTATGGCGTGCACATGCATAGGCACACCATAGACTTCAATGGAGTAATCCCAGCCTGGCGATTGCTGCGCTATGCCATGATGTGTGCGCACTTGCGTGTGCATCACGTCTACGATGAGGTTGGCTACATCTGTACCTCCAATACCCTAAAATTGCCGACTGTGGAGGAAATTAAGCATGGCCTAAGCTTTGTGTTTGAGGCTGACGAGGCGTTCTCACTACACGAACACGTAATGAAGCCATACGCAAAGGGGACTGACCAAGCAAAGTGCATCTATAATTACAGGCTTTCAAGGGCATGCCGATTGTGAAGAACGCCTTCTGTATCTTCCACATGCCCATCAGTCTGTGCGTGGACAAAATTGATTGGGTCGTCTTCGCATGCTGTGTCCTGCACAACTTTCTCAGGCGCAAAACCACCCAACAAAGGACATCAGGCGCAGCTATGCCAGACGACCCAGACCAGCCAGAGGAGATAGTCCAATTGTTCTCTGTGTCAGCCCCTGGAGTTCTGGAAACGACGGGGACGGTGCGGGCTAAAGAGGTCAGGGAGCCATACCTGGCCTATTTTAAAGGAGTGGGGGCAGTCCCATAGCAGGAGGACTGTCTCCAATGAACCATTGTGGAGAATTGGGGACTGTTGTAGAATTGTGTACTTTAAAAACATTTGGCATGGTGTGTATGCACTGTGTCTGAACTTACCACATCCAAAGACGATGGTTTACCCACTTCTTCTGTGTCCTTTCCTGCCACGTTCTCCACCAACAGACACTGGGATGGTCTTTCAGGGTCCTGTTCATGGATGAAATGGAGCAAGTCGTAGTACCATAAGGATGTGAGGTAGATGTCCTGTGCCCCTGCTCCAGATGCCCGCAAATCCTGCAACTTTTTATTTATTTTAAATAGACCGTGCAGACATTCTGGATCTTGCTCTGGACCCATTTCGGGCAGGCTTCCTTGTGGTATGGCCTGCTGTATTCCACAAGCTCCTGAAAGGCTGAGGCCTTCTTTTGCTTGTTGCTGTAATTGTGGGACTAGACTTTCCACAGACCCTCGTGGTCATGGTAAATTTCCAAGAAGTCTGTTAGAAATTCCTGCTCAATTTCACTTGCCATATCTCTGATATAAACACTTGCCATATCTCTGTTATATACACTTGCCATATCTCTGATATAAACACTTGCCATATCTCTGTTATATACACTTGCCATATCTCTGTTAAAAAAATGTAAAAAATTTTTTATATACACTTGCTATATTAATGTTTTTACTGTTTTAAAATTTTAAAATGTTGACCTGTTTATAGTTTTTTTATGTTTTTTTCATACATTAAAATTCAATTATTTATGTGTAACTTTTTGCATTGCATTTTTATAAGGTAAAAGAAAAAATAAAGAGAGAAAATACCAGATTCATTCACACAAAGGTCATTGGCCCTCATTCAGACCCACTCGCAAGCGGGCGCACGTACGTTAGGCGTACGTACAAAAATATTTAAATTCAATGGCTCGCTCGTATTTTCGTTCGCATCTAAAATTCCTCCCTAAACTCTGACGACCCCTCCTCTAACTAACGAGCGTACGAAATAGCGAGCGTACATCCCCGAAATGGCTTGAAAGGAACGCACGCACACGTATAAACAGGAAGTGGCCTTGTCAGATGTCGATTACCTGCTCCTTTATTCTGCCTACCTCCATCAATCGTATCATGCCAATCAATGTATCAATTAGCTTAATTGTTTGTTTTTTTTCAACACAATGCAAGAAACTTTACTCTTGTCCGTGTTTGTGTTTACCCGCAGAATACGTACGGATGAAACATTCGCTTTTATTGTTCAAAAAACATGTGAACCACAATTAAACAATTGTTCTATTGCTGTGGATCCCCGCATATTTCCCTGGGTTCATTTCTTTATTTAAATTTGCTTACGCATGTCACTGCATCAAGCCTATCCTAACTCTCCAGAGATTTCTGGCCCTGTCGAACACATGACTCATACACTAACCAATAAAATTGCTCCTGTTAATTTCCAAAATACATTAGCCAATCAGAAAATTTTTACACACTTTATCAAAAATGATTTTTAAGAAAAACACCATTGCCATCATGAGAGCCTCCGCATTCACCAGGCGTGAGCTGCTGGTGCTTACGGAGGTCATGGATCGCCGGATCACCAGCCAGCCTCAACCCATGACCAACCGGCAGAAGCGCTCCGCGTATGCGGAGGTACGGTCCCGCCTGCGGTCCTTCGGCTCACGCCGCAACATCGGGCAGCTGGAGCGCAGGTGGTCCGACCTGCAACGGCGAACGCCCCGCTTGCTGGCATGCTTTCGCATGCAGATCCTGGCAAGTAAGTGTTATGTATTGTGGTTTTAATGTTTGTGTTTGTGGGGCAAACTGCGTGTGCATGTTTTCCTGTCTGTTCTATTTATTATTTGTACTCATATCTGCGTCTGCATGTTTTCCTGTCTGTTCTATTTATTATTTGTACTCATATCTGCGTCTGCATGTTTTCCTGTCTGTTCTATTTATTATTTGTACTCATATCTGCGTCTGCATGTTTTCCTGTCTGTTCTATTTATTATTTGTACTCATATCTGCGTCTGCATGTTTTCCTGTCTGTTCTATTTATTATTTGTACTCATATCTGCGTCTGCATGTTTCCCCTCTATTTCTGATTTTTTAATTCTACTGCTATTTTTTTTTTTTTTTTGTTTTTGTTTTTTTTTTGTTTGGTTGCCCGGATTTGTCCATAAACTAAACGCAATTTCTTTGACATATTTTAGGGGGACAGCCAAGACTCCGCCGTCAACGTCCGTCGAGACGGCGTTCCCGCCCACTCTCCCCAACCCCCAGCCAACACTCCACCCCAAATCTTTCCCCTATTCCCCACTCCTCCCCATCCTTCCCAGACCCTCTCCCGGAAATGTCGGGCCTCCTTCCCCTCCGTCCCACTTCCCCCTCTCCTCCACCCACCCCTCTTCCAATTACCCCCTCCCCGGAGTCCAGCATAACTCCGCCCCATTCTTTGGGGAATGACGGATCCTCCGAGGAGGATCATGGAGGTTTGGCCGGAGCTCCCGATTTGTCTCCCGGTATGTTTTGTTAATTTTTTTTTTAAAGCACAAACTGTTTGTATGTAATCATGTGTCGTGCCTTTCTTCGTGTTTTTGTGGCTTGACTTTTGTTGATTGTGAAGGTTTGCCTTTACCTCTTCCTGGTGATTTAAGCATACACATATCATACCTGTGGGAATTTGTACCTAGGCCTTGTATTTTTGCCAGCCCACCCTTTTTATTTCTGTTTTTGGGTTTAGGAGTGATTTGTTTTTTTTTTTTAATTTTTCTGTGGATTCCCTATTGTTGTATTAACCCACACACTTTTCTCACCCACAGAGGAACAGAGGCGTCGGCAAGAGGTGGCGGATGTTGTGGGGCAGATGCGCCAACATGTAATCGGCCTTCTGGTGGCCCTCGACTGGCTGTCTGGCCTCCTTCGGCATTAGATTTTTTTTTTTGGTTCTATTTTCCAAATAAATTTATTAAGACAAATATATGTTGTGGCTCATTTTTAAAAACCAAAACCAAGATAGTTTAGCCTGACATAAGTAGACTGTTTCTGCAAGGATTTCCCTTTTTTAAAAGTTAGATTGTGTTTTGTCTTTGTATGTCAAACAGACACCAGAAACACATAACAGTAACAATGTCATTTCCCTTTTTGGGTGTAGTGTCAATTACAGATTTCTACATTTTCCAGGTTCCTACTTGGTGCGCAAGCTGCTTAGGCCAATCTTACAAATCCCAAGGTTGGGCCAGGCTTCCTTTTGGTGTGGATTGGGAAGCTGAAAACATATTTCAGTTTTGCTCAACTGGCGTCAGTACTGGTTTACCCCTTAGTCAAATGTAACTTGTGTTAACCTGGTTACACTTGCTGTTAACGTCCCAAAAAAGGAAGACCATTTCACTCTTCAAACATTTATTCACAACATAACAGAGAAAACAAAGTGGTCACTCCCAAAAAAAATACACAGTGATAAATTCAAATACAACACATACCAAGAAATAATTAAATAAAAACACAAAATCAAGAACTGGTTGACGAAGGACCATGCCAACATGATTCCACAAACATGGCGTTGCGATATGGGTTCCAGAATATATGCCCAAAAGGACCAGATCCAGGTTTGGTAAGGGTAGCAGGAAGTAGTGAGCGTTGGAGTGCCAAAGATTATGTGAACAAACAGAAGATGGTGAGAAAAATAAAAATAAATTAGATGTTCGCCAAAAAACACAAACACATTAGGTATAAACACTGGAGTTTTGTTCAAACTTACCTAAAAAATCTGGCCACCACATCATCGCGTATGGCCCCCCCACATACTGACCTTCGACCAACCTCGGGGGGGCCATCCTCAGGTAAGGCATCCTCTGGCTGCATTGGGACACCACTCCTTATGGCAATGTTGTGAAATATCCCACACAGGACCACAATTTTCGACACCATATCCGGCACATACATGAGCTCGCCACCAGAGCGGTGGAGGCATCTGAATCGGCCTTTTAAAAGGCCGATACAGCGCTCCACCACTTGCCTGGTGGCTGTAAGTGCGGAATTATACGCACTTTGTGGCCCTGGTGTGGGAGCCAAATAAGGAGTGAGCAGCCAGGACATGCAAGGGTATCCACTGTCTCCTGTGAACAAAAATAGACCACATCAGGAACACTGTGTATCAAGCTTAACATTGTTATGTACTAAAGGTCTCCACTTACCCAGACGCCACGCATCACCAGCTTGTAGGTTGGTTAATTTCTGCCATATCCCTGATTGCCGGATGACGAAGGAGTCATGAGCACTTCTGGGTAATTTAGCATTCAGGGACAGGATCTGGAGGGAGGCATCACATACCACCATTACATTCAGGGAGTGATAGTGTTTCCTGTTTCTAAATATTGCCTCCAGCCGTGCTGGAGGCTGAAGTGGTATGTGAGTACCATCCACAACCCCTATGATGTGTGGGAAGCCAGCTATTTGGTAAAAATTGGCCTTGGCCACACTAAGGGCACCCATATCCAAAGGCATTTTAATAAAATGATGGAGGTGCTTGAAAAGTGCCTCCATCACTGCCCTCAGGATCCTGGAAAAGGAGGATTGGGAGATGCCCGCCACTATTCCCACCGTTGTTTGAAACGATCCTGAGGCACAGAAATGTAACACCGCCATAAATTGCGTCAGTGGTGGTATTGCTGTTGGACTGTCAATTTGCCGCTCAAGATCACTTTCTATTAATGAGAGAGTGTCTATGATGATTTTGGGAGGTAGACGGTAGCGTCTTAAAACCTCATCATCGGGCATTCCAAAAAGGGTGACACGTGTTCGAAATATCTGGGGCCTTGCATGCCTACGATGCCTACGCCTGGGACGAGTTTGAGGTTGGTCGTCTTCCGGGAGCAGGGCCAGAACAATTCGCCCCAGATCTACCTGAAATTCAAAGTTTACAATGTAAGGCTTTTGACCCACCCCAAAAGTAAGAAAAAACAACTTAGCTTTCTGATACCATCCATAGCTGCTTACATGCCGGGGTATTGTCATGATACGTATAAACTGTAAAAAAGCCAACAATGAGACTTCAAAAATTTAGAGGGTGTTTTTTTTGTTTAAAAATTGTTGCAAGCCAACACAGAAAATAGCGGAAACACACATTTGGCCATCGATGAAAACGACATTGCACACCGTACGTCAAATAGGGTTCAAATGGACCCAAAAAATGGAAAAGGGAAAAGCAAAACTGGATTATATGATGAATAAGCCGTCAAAAATGCGGTAATTAATTCGCAAATGCAAGTCACTACACCAACAGTCAAAAATGCGGTAATTAATTCGCAAATGCAAGTCACTACACCAACAGTCAAAAATGCGGTAATTAATTCGCAAATGCAAGTCACTACACCAACAGTCAAAAATGCTGTAATTAATTCGCAAATGCAAGTCACTACACCAACAGTCAAAAATGCGGTAATTAATTCGCAAATGCAAGTCACTACACCAACAGTCAAAAATGCGGTAATTAATTCGCAAATGCAAGTCACTACACCAACAGTCAAAAATGCGGTAATTAATTCGCAAATGCAAGTCACTACACCAACAGTCAAAATGCGGTAATTAATTCGCAAATGCAAGTCACTACACCAACAGTCAAAAATGCTGTAATTAATTCGCAAATGCAAGTCACTACACCAACAGTCAAAAATGCGGTAATTAATTCGCAAATGCAAGACAAAAAATGGACTTACCCAACTCGATTATATAAGATTTCCACAAAAAACTTCTTTGGGTCCGAAAACCAAAACAAACTAAAAAAGATGAAATGAGTGTTCAACAAATTAACGAACCACAAAACAGAAGAATACACCAATTGGCCACAAATTTGAATGCACAAAACTTACCAAATCAGGAAAGGATGTGGAAAAAATTAAAAAAATGCGAACGGAAAAACCAAAGAAATGTAGCAAAAACAAACAAAAAACAAACTCTGCCAAATCCTCCAACCGCAAACAACCAAATCCAAACCACTTAACCGACAACACTCCAACAACCCCACCTCGACTCCACACACACCAAGCCATAAATAGTGTTTATTTTCCCGCACAAATTAAGGATGAATCATAGGGACGCACAATCAATGATGCGGCCGCAAACTAAGGACGCATGTATAAATACGTCACGAAATCACATAGAATTTCTGGATGATTTCATGCTGGAAGCAGAGACATGGCTTCAAACCAGGGAAACAATGGTCAAAATTGCGGCGGTAAGGCCTTCATGCATTTTGTGTCAATGATTCTTTTAAAACATAATATTGTGCAAGTTGTGAAGTGGCTAAATCTGCATATTTACCCAAATAGGTGAGGAGGATGACATGGAAGAGACTGCTGGCCCCAGTCAACCCGCCAAAGCTGGCAAAAAAAAAAGGCAGCCACATTTCACAAGCAAGGAGATGGAGGTTTTGATCCAGAAGTGCGTTGACATCCTGCCCCAGGCAGCCAGGAATATGAGCCAAAGCCAGAAGTGGAGAATGTGGGAGGAGGTCGCCGTTGCTGTCAATAGGGTGGGTGATTATGTCCGTCTAGCCCGGGATGTCAAACGGCGGTAAGTAAACACTTTCCCATCCTATAAACAAACCCCATTGTAAAAAAAAGGATAATGGTTCCAAATTCATTCCACAGATGGGCAGACTTCAAATATCGTCTCAAACAAAAACTTGCCGACAGGGCTAGGCATGCAAGGGGGACAGGTGGGGGTCCCACCCCTGTGTCATTGGAGTTGACAGACTTAGAAGAGATGGCACAGGGGTGTGTGCAGGCTGTGGAGGTGTTTGGCGTGTCCAACATGGATACGGACATGCCAGACTTTGCGGCTCCTCATGTTGGCCAAGGTAAGTCTTGTGATGTCACCAACTCAGAAATGCTATTGTGCCAATATGTAGATTCTAATGTGAGTCTTTTCTCCAATTTCCTAACAGAGACAGAGGCGGATGAGTCTGCTCCAGAGGGGAGCCTTGGGCGCAGAATTTCTGCTGGCTCTGCAGGGGAGGAACCAGTACATCCAGCTGAGGACCCTGCAGAAGCCAGTCCAGGGCGTGCCCCCTCGCAGGCAGTGGGCCTCCTCACAGAACTCAATTTTAAATCGGATTGCCATACGGAGATTCTGCAGAGGATGGACGCCAGTCTGATACGGGTGGCTGAGGCCCTGGAGCAAAATGCTGCGGCCAACGTGACCATTGGTCAGGCCCTGGCGGAAAATACCAGGGCCAACATCCGCATCGCCGATGCCCTGGAGCAGCTCGTTCGCCAGCACATGGTGGAGCCGACCTCCCTTCCTGCCGGAACATCCGGATCCTCCACCTCTGGCACAACATCAGCCAATCCTCCAAATGTGCCTAGCCCTGTGCCTAGTCCAGAGGCCACAACATCTGCCTCTGGACAGGCCAGCCCGATGGCATCCCGGACCCGGTCTGGCGCCCACCCTCACCCAGCCAAACGGGCGAGAAAACGGTTACAGCAATGGCGACTTTTCCCACACTCCTTCTGTGCTTGGCTCATATTCCTTTCTGGTCAAAACTTCCCTCTCCTTTCTTGTGAAATGTTTTTAAATTTTGTATTTACGCTTATGTTAGTAGTTATGTTATATTTTTTTTTGGATCAAATATCTTGGCCACAAAAAAAGGCAATACAATATTAGGCCAATTTGTTTGTGTGTAAACAATAAATTAAAAACAAAACACTGACATTGTATTGTGACATTATTGTACAAATGGGTTACATTTAATCCTGGCCTTAAACGCAAAAACTGACCCTCTTTAAAAAAAAAAAAGGCCTCTTTAAGGAACGTTTAAAAAATCACATAGCGATGCAAATTCCACAGTAAACCAAAAAAAAGGGGAGCTAATTAAAACATGATGACATTATTGTTACAATAGGCCATAACCACCAAATTGTGGCCAAAATAAAACCCCAAAAATGTACGCTAATTGATTGTGTAATCATGACATTAGCAGCTCTGATTTCCACCTGCGTACGCTTTTGTGCTATCCCAATAAACTGCTTTCCAAACACATACCAAGCCGGATTTCAATCCAACACTAATTACTTTACTGACCAGCCGCGATTAATCGCTGCACCATCGTGGAGTCCCGGGACGGAGGAGAAGGCCATCGCCAATGTGGTCGAGTAATCCTGACCCTAAGCTGTGCGAGCATTTTGAAGGGAAAGCGGATGTTTCAGTGACGTATGAGACGGTCCGAACACATTTGACGTTCGCATCTGCTAATGTATGTACGCCCCAAAAACGCCTCGCCACGCCTGCGTTTTTTCATCTCCACCCCCGTCAACACCCAAAAACGCCCTGTTCTGTCAATCACATTTGACATGTCACTTCCTGTACGCTATTTTAGGAACGAGATAAAAAAAGCTTGCAATCTGCCGTACGCACATGCGCAGTGTAACACCGACGCATGCGCGGTTAGTCAACATCGGAACGCAACGAGCGTACTGTTGTTAACGTGCGGCTCTGAATGAGGGCCATTGTTTGTTAAAATAAGCTCACTAACAAAATTATTTATAACAATTTGTAAAAAAGAGTGACTTGTGTGTGAATGAATTAACATTGGTGGGCGTTGGAAAATAATAACATTGGTGGGCAGTGTAATAACATTGGTGGTCAGTGGAATAAACATTGGTGGGCACTGAAAAACATTGCTGTGCAGTAAAACATTGGTGGCCAGTGTAATAAACATTGGTGGGCAGTGGCATAACATTGGTGGCATTTGTAATAACATTGGTGGCCAGTGGAATAAACTTTGGTGGGCGTTGGAAAATAATAACATTGGTGGGCAGTGTAATAAACATTGGTGGGCAGTATAATAAAAATTGGTGGGCAGTGTAATATTGGTGGGCAGTGGAATAACAATGGTGGGCAGTGTAATATTGTTGGGCAGTGGAATAACAGTGGTGGGCAGTGTAATATACATTGGTGGGCAGTGTAATATATTGTACATTGGTGGGCAGTGGCAAAACAGTGGTGGGCAGTGGAATATACATTGGTGGGCAGTGGAATAACAGTGGTGGGCAGTGGAATATACATTGGTGGTCAGTGGAATATACATTGGTGGGCAGTGTAATAAACATTGGTGGGCAGTGGAATAACAGTGGTGGGCAGTGGAATATACATTGGTGGGCAGTGGAATATAGATTGGTGGACAGTGTAATATACATTGGAGGGCAGTGTAATATACATTGGTGGGCAGTGTAATAAACATTGGTGGGCAGTGGAATAACAGTGGTGGGCAGCGGAATATACATTGCTGGGCAGTGGAATAACAGTGATGGGCAGTGGAATAACAGTGATGGGCAGTGGAATATACATTGGTGGGCAGTGGAATAAAATTGGTGGCCAGTATAATAAAAATTGGTGGGCAGTGCAATATTGGTGGGCAGTGGAATATACAGTGGTGGGCAGTGGAATATACAGTGGTGGGCAGTGTAATATACATTGGTGGGCAGTGTAATATACATTGGTGGGCAGTGGAATATACATTGGTGGGCAGTGTAATATTGGTGGGCAGTGTAATATACATTGGTGGGCAGTGGAATATTCATTGGTGGGCAGTGGAATATACATTGGTGGGCAGTGGAATATACATTGGTGGGCAGTGGAATAACAGTGGTGGGCAGTGGAATATACATTGGTGGGCAGTGGAATATACATTGGTGGGCAGTAAAACACTGAAATTGTTCGTCGTGCGTACACACGGAATGATGTGTGTCGTGTCAAAAGATCACAGACCCCGACCAACCACCAGCGGGAGAGCACATCAGCATAGTTATCGTGCCTACACACGGCAGATTTTAAAAGATTTGTTGTTCCAATCGGTAGAAAACAGCAATATCGTACCGTGTGTAGGCACCTTTAGAGTTACTGCTCGGCTGGCCATACATACAGAAGATGTCAGAAGATGACATGTAGCCAAAATATAACAGATCACCAGATCTCAGTACAGCATATTTATATACAATGTACAGCTGGGCACACACTGCGCAATTATATCTTAGTGCTATAAAACTCACCATTTGTCCTTGCGAGGAAAACCTCCGATGTTCAGATACAATTGTTTCTTCCAATCCTGATATTTATCTGTCCTAATGATTGGATGGAAGATCGTGTCCCTGTACAAGCTGCACAGATACCGGTTGTCAGCGCGGGGACGTAGTCGCTGCGGGAAAGGTGGGTTAAGGGAAGGGTTAGAGTACTTACCTGCATGCATCGGGGACTTCCACCGTCGGGATGACACTGCCGGGATTCTGACCGCCGCCATTATCAGCGCCGGGATCGCGTACCTAACCCATCAGCGTGTACATACTGTACAATGTCTGCGCTAAAATGTTTCTCCTCTCATGTACATGCCTGAAGATCCAACCATGCAATCAGAACAATGTAATGACGATAAATGGACATTGTATTATACAAGTCTCAGATCATACAATACCCTGCTGATTGCACAGATATATGTACAGACAGATAAATGTACAGTGTGCACCCAGCTTAAGGCGGAATACAATTTCAGGAGAAGTTAAGCATTGTCTCAGTATATTATGGGCAGGGTCTGGCAGTTCCATGGATAGTGCGCAGTTTCTCTTTGATATACGAACAAGACCGAGTCTATATATTATGTCAGGCCTGTATTGATTTCCCAGTCTGTTGTTAGGAGTCTGATTTATCTATATTAAGCAATGACAGGTTCTCCAGCCAGCACAGAGCTGAAATAAACTCTTACTGAAGAAGGGACAAGGTGTCAGTGATAAATCGGAGGAGAGGCAGGCGATATAAACAGCATATTCCAGGTGATGTCCCAGGAGACCAAATTATACATTGAATATATTACCTGACCAAATCCATATTCTACAGCCGCCTGAGGGGAGGTGATTAGGGGGTTACACACTAATTGCTTTTCTTTATAGTGTTACAGTGCTATGCACATGGGACGTAACAGATAAATAAAACCCATTACTCCGTCATAACACATGTAAGGGATATCCTGTAATTGTATAGGAGTCAGTCCGGCATGTAATGGAAACGCTGCAATGGTGTCAGTTTGCCAACCCTTGAAAACACTTTTGAAAGCTGAAAATTATACAGAAATCTAAATAAGTGATAGATTTAAAATAGACTCATCAGCTACAGACAGTTCAGGCAGACAATTTGTAGGCTGAACCAGGAATATCCCTGATTGCAACCCCCTTGCCAGAGCGCCCCCTGCAGCCCAACACTGCTGTGGTGTCAAAGGCGTGACTCCTATAGAGAGACAGGTACAGGGAGAGCTGGAACACCGGGGATAGAAATAGTAATGTACGTAGTGCTTCTGTCCCAGGCTCCGCGGTACACTGATTCGCAGCTGTAAGAAGTGCGCAGGGGGAGGAGTCAGTGGGAGATGGGGCTGAATGTATTAATATGCTGATACGGGAGGAAGAGGAAGGAATGTGCTGCTACAGGGAGAAAGGGGAGCAGGTTCCACTATAGGGGGAAAATGTGCTGCATGGGGGGAAAGGGATGAAGTACTGTTATATGGGGAGATCATGCTGCTGCATGGGGGATAGTTTCAACTACAAAGGAGAGAATGTGCAGCTATAGGGGGAGGGAAGATAATGTGCTGCTACAGGGGGAGAGGAGAGAATGTGCTGCTATAGGGGGGAGAGGAGATAATGTGCTGCTACAGGGGGGAGAGGAGATAATGTGCTGCTATAGGGGGGAGAGGAGATAATGTGCTGCTGCAGGGGGGAGAGGAGATAATGTGCTGCTACAGGGGGGAGAGGAGATAATGTGCTGCTGCAGGGGGGGAGAGGAGATAATGTGCTGCAATAGGGGGAGAGGAGATAATGTGCTGCTACAGGGGGGAGAGGAGATAATGTGCTGCAATAGGGGGAGAGGAGATAATGTGCTTCTACAGGGGGAGAGGAGATAATGTGCTGCTATAGGGGGAGAGGAGATAATGTGCTGCTATAGGGGGAGGAGGAGATAATGTGCTAATGTGCTGCTACAGGGGGAGAGGAGATAATGTGCTGCTTCAGGGGGGAGAGGAGATAATGTGCTGCTACATTGGGGAGGGGGAGAATGTGCTACTACAGGGGGAGAGGAGATAATGTGCTGCTTCAGGGGGGAGAATATGCTGCTACAGGGGGAGAGGAGACAATGTGCTGCTATAGGGGGGAGAGGAGATAATGTGCTGCTATAGGAGATAATGTGCTGCTACAGGGGGGAGAGGGAAGAATGTGCTGCTATAGGGGGAGAGGAGATAATGTGCTGCTACAGGGGGAGAGGAGATAATGTGCTGCTACAGGAGGGAGAGGAGATAATGTGCTGCTATAGGGGGGAGAGGAGATAATGTGCTGCTACAGGGGGGAGAGGAGATAATGTGCTGCTACAGGGGGGAGAGGAGATAATGTGCTGCTATAGGGGGGAGAGGAGATAATGTGCTGCTATAGGGGGGAGAGGAGATAATGTGCTGCTATAGGGGAGAGAGGAGATAATGTGCTGCTATAGGGGGAGAGGAGATAATGTGCTGCTACAGGGGGGAGAGGAGATAATGTTCTGCTACAGGAGGGAGAGGGGAGAATTTGCTGCTACAGGGGAGAGAGGGGAGAATGTGCTGCTACAGTGGGGAGAGGAGATAATGTGCTGCTACAGGGGGGAGAGGAGATAATGTGCTGCTACAGGGGGGAGAGGGGAGAATGTGCTGCAACAGGGGGAGAGGAAATAATGTGCTGCTACAGGGAGAAGAATGTGGATACTGGAGGGAGACGGGAGAATGTTATTCTAGAGAAAATAATGTGCTGCTACAGGGGGGAATGTGCTGATGGGAGAATATGCTGCTAGATGGGGGAGGCAGGGAATGTGCTGCTAGATGGGGGTGGGGGGAATGTTCTGCTAGATGGGGGTGAGGGGAATGTGCTGCTAGATGGGGAGGGGGATGTGCTGCTAGATGGGGGAGGGGGATGTGCTGATGGCAGAATGTGCTGCTAGATGGGGGAGGGGGGGATGTGCTGATGGGAGAATGTGCTGCTAGATGGGGGAGGGGGGGATGTGCTGCTAGATGGGGGAGGGGGGATGTACTGCTAGATGGGGGAGGGGGTGTGTGCTGCTAGATGGGGGAGGGGGTGTGTGCTGAGGGAGAATGTGCTGCTAGATGGGGGAGGGGGGGATGTGCTGCTAGATGGGGGAGGGGGGGATGTGCTGATGGGAGAATGTGCTGTTAGATGGGGGAGGGGGGGATGTGCTGCTAGATGGGGGAGGGGGGGATGTGCTGCTAGATGGGGGAGGGGGGTGTGCTGAGGGAGAATGTGCTGCTAGATGGGGGAGGGGGGATGCGCTGCTAGATGGGGGAGGGGGGGATGTGCTGATGGGAGAATGTGCTGCTAGATGGGGGAGGGGGGGATGTGCTGCTAGATGGGGGAGGGGGGGGATGTGCTGATGGGAGGGATGTGCTACTACAGGATGAAGAGGATATGCTATTTATAGAGAAAAAACATTAGTTACACATTTTGGGCCTGATTCAGAGCCGCTCGTAAGCGGCAGTACGCTCGTTCCGAGCGATGTTCGCCCATCTGCGCATGCGTACGGTTTTTAATACGCATGCGCGAACCAGTCAGTGCGGCCGAAAATCATTTGTTCGCTATATAGCGAATGCCTGCTATTTTGAGTGACAGGAGGAGGCGTATGTGGGTGGTAACAGGGGAAGGTGCTTGCAAACGGGGAGTGGAGATCAGAACGCAGGCGTGCTTAAAGGTCAAAACGGGCGTTTTATGGGTGTGCATAATTAATACAGCAGCGTCATTGACCACGTCACCTGGTTGTTTTATAGTCAGAACTGCTCGCAATATAGTGGTAGCAAAAACCAACCACAAGAATAGCGAGCAGTTCGTACGCTGTTCGATGTACTCGATTAATCTAATAAATAGCGGACATGACGTATGATGCGAGCGGCCAGGGGGCGTATTTTTCAAATAAACGTCCGCATGTTTTGTTCGCTCGTTCAGATATAGAGGCAGCAACAGACTACAAAGAGCGAACGGTTCATTTGAATAGCCACCCCCTTTTTCTGAACAAGCGAGCGCTAATTGCGTCCAGCTCTGAATCAGGCCCTTTATCTCCAAGCTGCAATGTGACAATACAAATCACTAGAAGAATGCTACAATTGTTCACTGTGACCAGTTGAAGAATTCTGTTCTTCTAATGGAAACTGTCGATGACCACAATGGAGGACGCACTGGACAATTGTAGCTCTTCACATCGCCACCTTTTGACAAAATGTGTAAGCAAAATATTTTTCCCCAATAAACGGCAATTGCATCCTCTGAAATATCCTTTTATTACATGCTTTATGCTGTGTACACATTAGGCGATATACTATATATTGTTTGTAGATATATTTGTACAGTTCGTTTAGTGCATCTGCCTGTGTGCGTACACAATACATCTGTGAATGATGTCTTACACAGATATATCGCATTGGACGTGCAGCACGGCAGATACAACATATCTGGAGGTGTGTACAAATGAACGCCTGACCCACATGCTGTCCACAAGAGCCAACAGCGATTACATCACAACTGCGAAGGCATATTTAAATGTCTAAAATATACAAACGTATTTTCCGTGCTCCTTTTTTGGGATATTCTGGATATTTTAGAAGGTATACATCAGTATGGATTCCAAATCTTTTAGATCTTTCCACATATCCTCATATAATGGTACATAGAAAAAAACACAGATATACAAATCAATACAGCAGGAAACAAATAATTTATTTTTCCACCAAACTACTTAAAATAAAAGGGAGCTCAAATAGGTTAAGAATCTCGCATGTATGCTTACTTTAGCATCATGGGCAAAAAGCACATAAAGGTATCTTTTGGGAATATTTTCTCGGCTCTCCAGGTAGTGTATAATTCATACACCGTACATAAAATAACGATTCACAGATGCTCACACGTATGCGAACTTGTTAGTAGTTGTTCGTTAACTTATAAAAATATCTTTCATAAACGAGAATCCGAGATTTCGTTCCAAGTAGTAAAACTCAATGATTGGTTCATCACATAAATTTATTAGAAATATCCCCCCCAAAAAAACAGTCTCATACACAATAGCTTAGATAAGTCTTATTGATATAGTCCCGCACTCAAGTGGAAATCTCCAACACAAACAAAAGAAATGAAAAAGTTCTGGATCTTCTCAGCCTCTCTGTGGAGTAATAACCTCTTGGATCAAAGGGACATCAAAGCTGCACCATCCCACCAACGCGTTTCAACATAATAAGTCATTGTCAAGGTGATGGTGTCACTGGGGCTTGTTAGGTCTTTTATAGTGAAATAAGACCCTCCCCCAGTTTGTTCTAATCAACCCGTACGTGTATTAGGGGTATAAAACAACCACATATAGATATACAATCCTAATACAATACTTAATGTGCCTTTATACATAAAATACACTAACACACATATATAAAGCTTAAAAGAGACCTTTATTGTTTATTACTTCACTTCCTGTTATTCCGGGCTTTCAGTGGAACTGGAACGGATCTGAAAAATGTCTGTGAATTTTTAAATAATAATCAATCAACCAACTGGCGAGCCGAGAAAATATTCCCAAAAGTGCTTTTTTCCCATGATGCTAAAGTAAGCATACATGTGAGATTCTTAACCTATTTGAGCTCCCTTTTATTTTAAGTAGTTGGGTGGAAAAATAAATTATTTGTTTCCTGGTGTATTGATTTGTATATGTGTTTTTTTCTATGTACCATTATATGAGGATATGTGGAAAGATCTAAAAGATTTGGAATCCATACTGATGTATACCTTCTAAAATATCCAGAATATCCCAAAAAACGAGCGCGGAAAATAAGTTTGTATATATTTGATGTTATTGTAGTTCCGGGTAAGATAACACCCACATTTTTTTTCCTTGGCTGTTCCAGGTTCCAGCGCACTAGATTTTTTTTATACTGTATTTAAATGTCCGCCCAGCTGTGATGTCTGGCTAGATATATTGTGCTGCCGATTGGTGTGTATGCTTACCAAAATCAGTCACAGGGTAGCTGGGCTCGTCGGTCGGTGGCACTGTTGGTCCAGCATGGACTCCACATTAGAACTCGCTTCACAGTGCTCAATGTAGGGATACGTTAATTTTAACAGCCCTATATATGGAACTGGATGTTGTTGAAATAGGCAGAACTTTACAGCATGTGACCAACTCATGCAGCCCATGGTGGCCACCTTTCAGTCCACCTGATTGCGCAGATAGATTGCAAGCCTCATTTACATTCACCTTATGTCCTGCTAATGATGAACCAACGTGTACACAGCCTCTCACTGGGCGCCCACTGGCTGTATGAATTTAGCAGAGGTGGGACAGGCAGAGTCTCCACCACTGGTCCTTGCTGTGATCCTCAGGTCCAGCCAGTGGTCCTAGCAACTCGTTCTGGGTGTAAAGCTCTGCTGATCTAGAGCCAGCAGGGTAATGATCTTGTATCCAAAGAGTAGACCGAAGTAAGTTATAATTTCCTCCATTCACAAAGCACCAGTGAGGGAACACTCAGTACAATTTAATGCACTAATTAAGGGCACACAAAACAACGTTTAGGAGAGAGTAGAGAAATATTGTCCCAGTTAGATTTAATCACACTGGAGAACAGAAGATAAAGCGGGAGATACGATGACTATCACTGACGTTCCTCTGATGTGTGCAGCATCAGGCTCTGCTGGGGAAACAAGGTCGCCCCTGTGGTTGGAGGATCTCATCTCCGCCTGCAGAAAGGGCTCAGTAAGTGCCGCAAAACTATGACATTTTCTCCTAGCGCAACTGGTATTTGAAATCTTTCTACTAGGACACATGTAATAGCAACTGGGCTATTCTATGGATCTAACCTGGACATAAGAATAGGTTTTCCTGCCTCTACAGTAACATGAAATATAATTAGAATATACAGTAGCAAATCTTTATGGGGTGGTTAGATCAATGTATGTCTGTTTGCTTCAATTTCCAGGCGTTTATAGATTAGCAGTATGTTATATCGCATCCTCTACTTCCTAGGATGACAAATGCTTGTGGTTTTTAGATGGCCATTGTCTTTATCAAACTGTGGGATCAGCGTTGAGTCTGTCAGGGTGGAAGACTGTATAGGCCTCACACAGATGAACGTCGTTGGTCAATGGGCGATCTAGAGCTGGAGAACAGCACAGGACAGCGAGGTGTGAGCCATTCGCTCGGCCTGGCGCCTGACATGACCAGATCTGGGCAATGCGTATGGCCACAAATGTGCTGCTTACAGATTTGGGTAACTTTATACTCTGATTAACAGAGGGAATAGGATCCTATATGGGGCTTCAAGTATTAAGAATGAAAGTCAGTAGTAAGCTTGTACAAACCCTCATGTACAGCGGCTGTCCTGGTTGTCTGTTCCAAATTCCTGGGAAGCGTACCCAGGAGGGGAATAAGATATAACCATTTCCCTGGTAATCTGCAATAAGCCTGACTTTCTGTATTGGTTTTATTTCATTTTCATACCCACTGTCACATACAGCTACTATTGTATGATATGTGCATGAGACAATGTAGCAGAGACATAAATCTGTGATTAATAATATAATCCCCCCTCTGGTTGCAGTACATAGTAATGGCGCATTAGACAGTACTGAACGAGCACAGCACACAGCTCAGCAGACTGATAAGCACTGGTAAAGCTGCGGTACATAGTAATGGCGCATTAGACAGTACAGAACGAGCACAGCACACAGCTCAGCAGACTGATAAGCACTGGTAAAGCTGCGGTACATAGTAATGGCACATTAGACAGTACTGAACGAGCACAGCACACAGCTCAGCAGACTGATAAGCACTGGTAAAGCTGCGGTACATAGTAATGGCGCATTAGACAGTACTGAACGAGCACAGCACACAGCTCAGCAGACTGATAAGCACTGGTAAAGCTGCGGTACATAGTAATGGCGCATTAGACAGTACAGAACGAGCACAGCACACAGCTCAGCAGACTGATAAGCACTGGTAAAGCTGCGGTACATAGTAATGGCGCATTAGACAGTACTGAACGAGCACAGCACACAGCTCAGCAGACTGTTAAGCACTGGTAAAGCTGCGGTACATAGTAATGGCGCATTAGACAGTACTGAACGAGTACAGCACACAGCTCAGCAGACTGTTAAGCACTGGTAAAGCTGCGGTACATAGTAATGGCGCATTAGACAGTACTGAACGAGTACAGCACACAGCTCAGCAGACTGATAAGCACTGGTAAAGCTGCGGTACATAGTAATGGCGCATTAGACAGTACAGAATGAGCACAGCACACAGCTCAGCAGACTGATAAGCACTGGTAAAGCTGCGGTACATAGTAATGGCGCATTAGACAGTACTGAACGAGTACAGCACACAGCTCAGCAGACTGTTAAGCACTGGTAAAGCTGCGGTACATAGTAATGGCGCATTAGACAGTACTGAACGAGTACAGCACACAGCTCAGCAGACTGTTAAGCACTGGTAAAGCTGCGGTACATAGTAATGGCGCATTAGACAGTACAGAACGAGCACAGCACACAGCTCAGCAGACTGATAAGCACTGGTAAAGCTGCGGTACATAGTAATGGCGCATTAGACAGTACTGAACGAGTACAGCACACAGCTCAGCAGACTGTTAAGCACTGGTAAAGCTGCGGTACATAGTAATGGCGCATTAGACAGTACAGAATGAGCACAGCACACAGCTCAGCAGACTGTTAAGCACTGGTAAAGCTGCGGTACATAGTAATGGCGCATTAGACAGTACAGAACGAGCACAGCACACAGCTCAGCAGACTGATAAGCACTGGTAAAGCTGCGGTACATAGTAATGGCGCATTAGACAGTACAGAATGAGCACAGCACACAGCTCAGCAGACTGATAAGCACTGGTAAAGCTGCGGTACATAGTAATGGCGCATTAGACAGTACTGAACGAGTACAGCACACAGCTCAGCAGACTGTTAAGCACTGGTAAAGCTGCGGTACATAGTAATGGCGCATTAGACAGTACAGAACGAGCACAGCACACAGCTCAGCAGACTGATAAGCACTGGTAAAGCTGCGGTACATAGTAATGGCGCATTAGACAGTACAGAATGAGCACAGCACACAGCTCAGCAGACTGATAAGCACTGGTAAAGCTGCGGTACATAGTAATGGCACATTAGACAGTACAGAACGAGCACAGCACACAGCTCAGCAGACTGATAAGCACTGGTAAAGCTGCGGTACATAGTAATGGCGCATTAGACAGTACTGAACGAGTACAGCACACAGCTCAGCAGACTGTTAAGCACTGGTAAAGCTGCGGTACATAGTAATGGCGCATTAGACAGTACAGAATGAGCACAGCACACAGCTCAGCAGACTGTTAAGCACTGGTAAAGCTGCGGTACATAGTAATGGCGCATTAGACAGTACAGAACGAGCACAGCACACAGCTCAGCAGACTGATAAGCACTGGTAAAGCTGCGGTACATAGTAATGGCGCATTAGACAGTACAGCACACAGCTCAGCAGACTGTTAAGCACTGGTAAAGCTGCGGTACATAGTAATGGCACATTAGACAGTACTGAACGAGTACAGCACACAGCTCAGCAGACTGTTAAGCACTGGTAAAGCTGCGGTACATAGTAATGGCGCATTAGACAGTACAGAACGAGCACAGCACACAGCTCAGCAGACTGATAAGCACTGGTAAAGCTGCGGTACATAGTAATGGCGCATTAGACAGTACAGAATGAGCACAGCACACAGCTCAGCAGACTGATAAGCACTGGTAAAGCTGCGGTACATAGTAATGGCGCATTAGACAGTACTGAACGAGTACAGCACACAGCTCAGCAGACTGTTAAGCACTGGTAAAGCTGCGGTACATAGTAATGGTGCATTAGACAGTACAGAACGAGCACAGCACACAGCTCAGCAGACTGTTAAGCACTGGTAAAGCTGCGGTACATAGTAATGGCGCATTAGACAGTACAGAACGAGCACAGCACACAGCTCAGCAGACTGATAAGCACTGGTAAAGCTGCGGTACATAGTAATGGCGCATTAGACAGTACAGAACGAGCACAGCACACAGCTCAGCAGACTGATAAGCACTGGTAAAGCTGCGGTACATAGCAATGGTGCATTAGACAGTACAGAACGAGCACAGCACACAGCTCAGCAGACTGGTAAGCACTGGTAAAGCTGCGGTACATAGCAATGGTGCATTAGACAGTACAGAACGAGCACAGCACACAGCTCAGCAGACTGATAAGCACTGGTAAAGCTGCGGTACATAGCAATGGTGCATTAGACAGTACAGAACGAGCACAGCACACAGCTCAGCAGACTGGTAAGCACTGGTAAAGCTGCGGTACATAGTAATGGCGCATTAGACAGTACAGAACGAGCACAGCACACAGCTCAGCAGACTGATAAGCACTGGTAAAGCTGCGGTACATAGCAATGGCGCATTAGACAGTACAGAACGAGCACAGCACACAGCTCAGCAGACTAGTAAAGTTGCTATTCTACATTTCATGCTTTTCACAGCACTCAGCCGCCATTTAATGTCTGTGATGTAGATGGGAAAAGTGACTGTACGAGTGACAGCTGCAGGAAGAAGCAACGTCCAAGGAGACTGCAGGAGTTTCTGTTCATAGTCTCTAATTCCTTTCACTTCAGGAGGATCTGTCTGGGGAAGCAGCCGCCGGTCATGCTCCGTGACTCTTACGAGAGACTCATTACCAGCTAACGAGTGCCCGTGTGATATTTTTCTCGCATTGATTGCGTCCTTTATTGCAGCTCGGAGAGCGTGACCATATGAAATGAGCAGATCTCCAGTTGGACGAAAACTCTGAAAGGTTTCGAAAAACGCTTCCGAGACACAGCGTAGGCCAAGGGAAAGGAGGGTCAGGGAAATACTCCCACATAAATCCTCATTGTACAGCTTCCTAATGACATACTCCTGAGAGTGCCATCGGCATGGCGACCACGGCTGTGTCAGCAGCTGTACCGCACATAGGGGGTCATTCAGACCCGCACGCGAGCAAATGACGCTCGCAAGCGGGTCGATGTTTGCCGAATGCGCATGCGCACAACGGAGGGAGCTCCGTCGTGCGCATGCGCGAGACCCGGCGAGCGACTAGAAATACGTCGCTCGGGGTCTCGCACCAAAGGGGGCGTGCTGTCGATGGTGAGCACGCCCCCCTTTGGTGGGCGTGCCGAGGGCGTGGCGGCCAAACGGAGGCGTTCTCATGGGAACGCCTACCGTCTGAGTCCGGCCCCACTGACATCAGTAATGATGTCAGTGGGAGTGACTTTGGCTCTGATAGAGCCAAAATCACTCCTGGGCTTGCAGTAGCGAGACCCTACCGCAGGGTCTCGTCGCAAGCCCGATGGTCGCGATGGTCAAAGACCATCGCGACCATCTTTTTGGCCGCTCGCATATGCTGTGGGTGGTCACCCACAGCTATGCGAGCGGCCAGGAGGCCGCCTCATTTTCAGGTAGGAGGGCCCTGATTTAGAGCGAGCGCTCTGGTCAGAGCGTTCAGCTTTGAATCAGGCCCATAGAGCACTGATGTTACTCCTAGTACAGTACAAACCAGGACAGGTGGTTCCTGGTACATCCGTACGTCTGACTGTACAAGGAATGGGCTGCAGACTTTAGCATCTATAGATGCCACCATCGGAACTTGCGCCCCGTGCTAGGTGCAGATTTTCCGCCAGATTATGGCCACCAATGAGAGCGGCTAGACGTCTGACGGCCTTATCAGAGTTGCACGCTATTCCGATGTTTTCGCAGTTAAAATAAGATAGGGAATCTGCACATGCAACTAAGTCGCACGGCGCACGCATCACAGTACATTACCATAGTGGCTCACAGCGACTATTTACTCGCAGTGTGATTGACAGTCAGGGAGCGTTTGGGGGAGGTAACAGGGAGTGGCCGCAAACGCAGACAAGTCTCAACAGTTTTCTGGCCGTGTCACAGCCTCCGTCTGCGATCCTGTACGCAGTGAAATTGGCTTTGGCATCCTAGTACACACGGGCATTCTGTCTGACCATCCGACTACTCAGAAGTCGGACTATCGAAGGGTCTGCAAGCGATGCTGCGTCTTTGTACACAGATGCTTCGGTTTGGAAAGTCGCAGGTCGGCGTCTCCATACATCGTGCCTGCGACGTATGCATATTTTTTCATGGGATCGTAGCTGTTATGGCATTAGCGTGCATTACTGAATCAGGCCCTGAGTTTGCAACCAGTTCAGGGACATCCCCCCGCCCGACACTCCCATAACACGCCCACAAGGCGGGGCACCTCCATTCATCTGAGTAGCCACCGCCCAGCACATTTCACACACCGCCTGTCTCAATGGCGTCTGTACGTATACAGAGTAACGCACACACCGCCTGTCTCAATGGCATCTGTACGTACAGAGTAACGCACACACCGCCCGTCTCAATGGTGTCTGTGCGTACACACAGAGTACGCACGCACCACGTCTCAATGGTGTCTGTAACCACAGAGTAACGCACGCATCGCACGTCTCAATGGCGTCTACGTACACACAGAGTAACGCACGCACCGCCCGTCTCAATGGCGTCTACGTACACACAAAGTAACGCACACACCGCCCGTCTCAATGGTGTCTGTACGTACACACACACAGTAACGCACACACCGCCCTTCTCAATGGCGTCTACGTACACACAGAGTAACGCACGCACCGCCCGTCTCAATGGCGTCTACGTACACACAAAGTAACGCACACACCGCCCGTCTCAATGGTGTCTGTACGTACACACACACAGTAACGCACACACCGCCCTTCTCAATGGCGTCTGTACGTACACAGAGAGTAACGCACGCACCGTATGAGTTTTAGGGCTTTTATATTTAGTCACTGGTATGTATCCCAAAGCAACAGCAATGAAGACTATGGAGTAAATTTACTAAAGTGAGAGTTTTTAGAAGTGTGTTATAGAAGTGATGTTGCCCATAGCAACCAATCAGATTCTACTTAACATTTAAATAGCACCTTCTAGAAGATAATAGCTAGAATCTGATTGGTTGCTATGGGCAACATCACTTTTAAAACTCACTTCTAAAAACTCTCACTTTAGTAAATATACCCCAATGCATAGAATATAAACCATTATTAAATCAAAGGGAATAAATATGTATTTTATGGGTGGAAGACTCCTTTATAATAATGGCCAATCACACTGTGAATTAATACAAATAATAGCTATAGTAAAAAAGATTTGGTCTATGGGCCTGATTCATTAAGGATCACTGTAGCGATCGTAGCTCCGTAATCGCACGCAGGTCTGTTGCGAATATATGCTAATGATTGCTACCGCAATGCCGTCGCACTGCCAGCATGAGACGCCCACTGCCTCCAACTACCGCTATCTCACATCCGAAATACCTTGCAGACCTCCATAAACATCGGTAACATCGAGTAACATCGGCCCCTCATGTAGAATTACAGAAGCCCTGACCTTACCTAGAAATTGCCAAACTCGTTGCACGCAGTGAGGACTGAAGCTACATATGCAATCGCACTGGCTAATTTATGTACGCCCACGCAAATGCGTTTCTCCAACCACCCCCCGGTCACCACCCCCAAACGCTAACTGCCCGTCACTCACTCTGCAATGTCTCTGCGTTGCTTGCAGTGCGATGCGTACCCCTTAATGAATCAGGCTCTGTGTTTGTTAATGCGTAGGCAAAATATTGATGATTCTAATGATTTAGCAAGACAGGGATAATATTACACACAAAGGGCCTGATTCAGAGCCGCTCGTAAGCGGCCGCTCGTTCGCTCCCAGCGATGTTCGCACAACTGCGCATGCGTATGGGTTGTAATACGCATGCGCCAACCAGTCATTGCGGTCGGAAATTGTGTGCTCGCAAAATAGCGAGTGCCTGCTAATTTGAGTGACAGGATGAGGCATTTGTGGGTGGTAACAGGGGAAGGTGCTTGAAAACGGGGAGTGGAGATCCGAACGCAGGCGTGCCAAACGGTCAAAACGGGCGTTTTAAGGGTGTGCATAATTAACAAAGCAGCGTCATCAGCCACGTCACTTGGTTGTTTCTTAGCCTGAACTGCTCGCAGGATTGCGGTAGGAAAATCCAACCACAAGCACTGCGAGCAGTTCAGATGCCTTTCGATGTACTCGATTAATCTAATAAATAGCGGAGATGACGTAGGATGCGAGCGGCCAGGGGGCGTTTTAAAAAAATAGCGAGCGCATGTTTCGTGCGCTCGTTCAGACATAGAGGCGTCAACAGACCGCAAAGAGCGAGCGCTCTATTTAAATATCCGGCCCCTTTTTCTGAACGAGCGAGCGCAAATAGCGTCCGGCTCTGAATCAGGCCCAATATGCATGTATACAGCCCAGTAACGCTCTTCTCTGCAATGTATCTGTAATTGCATAAAACACTTTATTATTCATCATTTGCAGCTTTTATGAAAACATTCAAGGTGATAATTAAATGGAATCTGTAAAAACATTCATTATAAATGGCGATTTCTCCTGTGTGCTAATAGGACGGACTTTCTGCACCAGACAATTAGGGTGCTGGCGTCAGGCAGGGATCCGGTCTCAACCACCCTCGCCGGACGTTCTTCTGTGTGTGACGAGTACAAAGACAGCCGCCCGTCCTGGAGCGAGATGCGACACTCAGAGCTTGGACGGGACAGAGGCCGCGTGAATCTCTCCCAGCCATTTGGTGAGGATTTCATTCAAGGCAGCCGGCCTGCAAAGCATCAAACATCATATTAACAACTTGTATTAATCATCTTTATATTCAGTCGTCCCCAGGTCCCTATGTTTCATCCCCCCGCCGTCACTCTGTAACGTTATCAGAAAAGGTCTATATTTTATCTCCTGCAGGAAGGATCTGGTATAACTCTAGAGAGAAGTTGAATGACAACGCTGTGGAACCTCACACTTGAGGTGGAGCAGGCCGCTTTACAGAGAAGTCAAACTCCACTCCAAACTTTACTACTAGTAAATTCCCATTTTGCGGGTACGGGGGAAGGCCAGTCATTTGCTGTGTGGGATAGGTTGAGGTAGGACAGGGAACATGTGAGGCCAAAATATTGTTGCCAAAACTTGGAAAATCTTGCGATCAAATGAGTAAGGAGGGGATATTTTTTGCTGAAATTTTGATAACGGTTCTCTCATCTCTACCTCGTGTTGTGCAAAGTTGTGTCTTTATTACGCACGGTCCTCAAGGTGCCCATCCACTAGATGATTAAGTTGTGTCTATTACACACGGTCCTCAGACTCACACATCTGTGACTGGAACATTAATTCTAAAATGCCCTATTCAGATACTTTCCCCAGGACTAGAGCGGCATTTATAAAAACGAGGGCGGTGGATAAATCAGTCTTTTCCAAGCCAACCAATCAGTGATATTTCCATAGAGCAGTTGTCCTTCCCTCTTCCTGGCTGTAGCTGCTCTGCACGGACCACTTAGGGCCTGATTCAGAGCCGCTCGTAAGCCGCCGCTCGTTCGTTCCTACCGATGTTCGCACATCTGCGCATGCGTATGGGTTTTAGTACGCATGCGTGAACCAGTACGCATGCGTGAACCAGTCAGTGCGGCCGAAAATCGTGTGCTCGCAAAATAGCGAATGCCTGCTAATTTGAGTGACAGGATGAGGCGTTTGTGGGTGGTAACAGGGGAAGGTGCTTGAAAACGGGGGGTGGAGATTCAAACGCAGGCGTGCCAAAACGGGCGTTTTAAGGGTGTGCATAATTAAGAAAGCAGCGTCATCGACCACGTCACTTGGCTGTTTTATAGTCGGAACTGCTCGCATGATTGTGGTAGGAAAAACCAACCACAAGAATAGCGAGCAGTTCAGACGCCTTCCGATGTACTCGATTAATCTAATAAATAGCGGACATGACGTATGATGCGAGCGGCCAGGGGGCGTTTTTTTCAAAATTACGTTCGCATGTTTTGTTCGCTCGTTCAGACATAGAGGCGTGAACAGACCGCAAAGAGCGAACGGTTCATTTAAATAGCCGGCCCCTTTTTCTGAACGAGCGAGCGCAAATAGCGTCCGGCTCTGAATCAGGCCCTTAGTTACAGGGAAGCCCCAGTTGGGACATGGCGACTCCTTATTGCCTCATGGTAAACACCGTCCTGTCCCGGAGCCCTTGTGGTATAGGGTTATATATAGTGGCCAAGGGGGAGATTCAATTATTAGCGTCAGTGCCGGGTTCCTGATGGAGCAATTCATTTGATGCTCCATTTAGGAGCAAACAGCTGCTGACATCTGCATTTCTGCTCACCCCCTCCTGTGGCGGGGAGCATAAATGTGTGAAAAGCGTAGGGGCCTAACCAGGACTTCAGACGGGTTTAACCGCTATAAATGGAAAAGCTCTGTCTAATTAGGTGCGACAAGCTCAATAATTAATGGGCGCCCAGAAACAATTGAATTGCTACACTGGGCACCCATTAATTATCGCAGCTCCCAAAACAATTGAATTGCCCCCCACTGCCTCAGATTATGAGGTTCGTTCACAAATGAACGTGTACCATGCGCATCAATAATCTCCTTTAGAAAGCACTCCTGGGGTGACTATGATGTTTTGTAATGTAAGGGTGTGGGCATGTTACTAATCCCATCCCACTGATTATCCGCATCAATGACATCGGCCATGGTAATGTTATTTTCACAATTATATTTTAGATAAGGAAATGATGCATGTAACAAGTCTGTAAAAGAATAAAGCTCATTCATTCATACGGCTTCCTAATAGGTCATTATATAACTTTTTTTTAACCCTCGCTAGTGATCTGCAGAACATCGCCCCATTTAGCTTACAGATATCGAATTGTGGGCCCGATTCAGCAAGGAACGCAGTTTCTTATACGCTCGCAATCGGCCGATTGTTGCGTTTTGCTCATGCATCACAGTGCGCATGCGTAAACTAGCTATTGCGTTCGGGAATGCGATCGCAGAGGCTGCGCAGACCCACGGCAGAGTGATCGACAGGAAGTGCCTTTTGTGGGTGGTTACAGGGGGGGGGTGGTCGGTAAAACGCAGCCGTTGCAGGGGCGTGTATAAATTATTCACTGTAATACCATACGCAGCCTGAGGCCTCATAACGTGCGCTAAAGCAATTCCTGAGTGAGGTCTGATCTGCCTTACCTGTGCGTATGGGTCCGATGTTACTCGATGTTACCGATTGTTTCGCTATGTTGCCCAACTATACAGATGTGAGTAAGGGGAAGTGGGCGTCCTTATGTCAGGCTGCGATCAAATTGTGAATACAAACATTTACATATCACCGCTGATATTAGCAACTGCGTTGCGTGTGCGTATAAGAAGAATTGCGATCCTTGCTGAATCAGGCCCTGTGTATTATGCTGATTTTTGTGTTAAAACTTTGATAATATAACTCCTGACGATCTGCAGCTCTGACGGAACAGAACCCCCTCTATTTCGCTTCCAATATTTGCCAGGATCTTATTAATGTAACATTACTGGGGTAATGTATTCCAGCTGCGAGCGCTGATGCTGTAAGAGGCTCCCTGTGGTGCCCAAGCGATCTGTACAATATCTGTGTAGTATGATGTGTAATGAATTGCCCATTACAGCGGCTCAGTATGACAAGATACATTCCCTGTAGTGGGACAGCTGCGGCACAGTGGGTATAATAGAGATAGACGATGTGGCGATGAGCTAGTGTATAATAATACCCCCTATTGGGCCTGATTTAGAGATGTACATTAATACCGCTGCCAATGTGTGCACAGATGCTGTCCGTGATTATGCAAACATCGCAGACGCCGGGAGATGTAATGAGCCGCCCACCTACGGCATTGCAAATCCCAGCATCTGCATATAATGTCGCAGCATCTGCGTACAAAGCCGCAGGCATCGGTCGCAGATCATTTGATAGCTGCAGTGCTGAGAGTCCATGGTCCACCGGAATGGGCGTGAGAATTGAGACGCCGGAAAAATATTCCTTGCGTATAGAATGGCAGTCACAGGGGGAGGCACCCCAACCCACATAAGGCACGCATAAGTTATATAAACAATTCCCATGTACTATGATTGGGGATCATGTGGCTGCTGCTGGGGAAGATTGTGGATCACGTGGCTGCTGGTGAAGGTTGTGGATCACGTGGCTGCTGCTGGGGAAGATTGGGGATCATGTGGCTGCTGGGGAAGATTGCGGATCATGTGGCTGCTGGTGAAGGTTGTGGATCACGTGGCTGCTGCTGGGGAAGATTGGGGATCGTGTGGCTGCTGGTGAAGGTTGTGGATTGTGTGGCTGCTGCTGGTGAAGATTGTGGATCACGTGGCTGCTGCTGGGGAAGATTGGGGATCATGTGGCTGCTGGTGAAGACTGCAGATCACGTGGCTGCTGCTGGGGAAGATTGCGGATCATGTGGCTGCTGGGGAAGATTGGGATCGTGTCGCTGCAGGTGGTGAAGATTGGGGATCACGTGGCTGCTGGGGAAGATTGCGGATCATGTGGCTGCTGGGGAAGACTGCAGATCATGTGGCTGCTGGTGAAGATTGCGGATCATGTGGCTGCTGTGGAAGACTGGGGATCACGTGGCTGCTGCTGGGGAAGATTGGGGATCGTGTGGCTGTAGGTGAAGATTGCGGATCATGTGGCTGCTGCTGGGGAAGATTGGGGATCGTGTGGCTGCAGGTGAAGATTGCGGATCATGTGGCTGCTGGGGAAGATTGCGGATCATGTGGCTGCTGGGGAAGATTGCGGATCATGTGGCTGCTGCTGGTGAAAATTGTGGATCGTGTGGCTGCTGCTGGTGAATTTTGGGGATCGTGTGGCTGCTGGTGAAGATTGCGGATCATATGGCTGCTGCTGGTGAAAATTGGGGATCGTGTGGCTGCTGCTGGTGAATTTTGGGGATCATGTGGCTGCTGGGGAAGACTGCGGATCACGTGGCTGCTGGGGAATATTGTGGATTATGTGACTGCTGGGGAAGACTGCGGATCATGTGGCTGCTGGGGAAGACTGCGGATCATGTGGCTGCTGGGGAAAATTGTGGATCATGTGGCTGGTGGTGAATTTTGGGGATTGTGTGGCTGCTGGGGAAGATTGGGGATCATGTGGCTGCTGGTGAATTTTGGGGATCGTGTGGCTGCTGGGGAAGATTGGGGATCATGTGGCTGCTGCTGGTGAATTTTGGGGATCATGTGGCTGCTGGGGAAGACTGTGGATCATGTGGCTGCTGGGGAAGACTGCGGATCATGTAGCTGCTGCTGGGGAAGATTGCAGATCATGTGGCTGCAGCTGGGGAAGATTGCGGATCATGTGGCTGCTGGGGAAGACTGTGGATCATGTGGCTGCTGGGGAAGACTGCGGATCATGTGGCTGCTGGGGAAGATTGGGGATCATGTGGCTGCTGGGGAAGACTGCGGATCATGTGGCTGCTGGGGAAGATTGGGGATCATGTGGCTGCTGGGGAAGATTGCGGATAATGTGGCTGCTGGGGAAGATTGGGGATCATGTGGCTGCTGGGGAAGATTGCGGATCATGTGGCTGCTGGGGAAGATTGGGGATCATGTGGCTGCTGGGGAAGATTGCGGATCATGTGGCTGCTGGGGAAGACTGTGGATCATATGGCTAGTAGAGGAGAAGGGTTATACCGATGGCTGATGTGTAGACGTGTTAGGAGATGCAGAGGCACAGATGGGAGGGAGGGAAAAGATAGGACAAGGCTGTGTTGATATTACATGTGGAGAGTACATTAGCTAACACTGCACATACAGAGGCAGAGCCAATCACTCGGCTGAAGTGGCTGCATCTACTACACTAGGTCCTAATTCCCATCGCATAAGTACAGCTGAATGACAAATCCAGCAATCAGGCAGATGATGACTCTTCAAAGTCATTTTCCCACAACTCCGGTGTGTATGGGTACAGCTCCTGTGTGTATGGGTACAGCTTCAGGAAAGTGCTAAGAAGTGGGCTGGGTTTGTGTAAACAGGCCATTACGCTGTGAAACGGTGTCATTATGTCGGAGTGCGCAGCTTGCGTACGAGTCATTGTGCTCTGGCTGAGACACACACACCGGCCACACACAATACACAGGGAGACATATACTGTATACTGTAGGTGTGCACTCATATTCCGTGTTTAGAATTGTATTATCACAACTACACTCAACTAGCCATCGGCAGCCAGGACGGCGGCACTAACATTTACACTCACTTTTGGACTATTTATAACTTCCTTTATCTCCCAAAATACAACTTGTTTGGCCCTTAGGTCGTATGACCTAGGCGTCATTGGAGCCATCATGATGCCATGTGGCACATTTGTACATGGGTGTGTGTTTATCGCTTTGGCACACAAATAAATACGCTCTTCTGTATAAGATGGGCTCGGAGAACAGTGATGATCGCAGTTCCGCTCGTTTAGGCTTCAGGTTCCACATTGGCTTCACAACAAAATGTACAGAGTCTATAAACAGAGCTGGGAGAGCGACCCTGTCACTTCACCGTGTGGTTTGGTTGGAGAATAATTTTGAGTAGAACAAGAAAATAAAAGGGGGGGGGGGAGAGGTTTCATTTAGGAACAGTATCGGACAAATGCAGAATGAGGCGAATGTTCCATGGAACTGTGGGCCTTATTCAGAGCCGGACGCTATTTGCGCTCGCTCGTTCAGAAAAAGGGGCCGGCTATTTAAATTGAGCGCTCGCTCTTTGCGGTCTGTTGACGCCTCTATGTCTGAGCGAGCGCACGAAACATGCGCTTGCTATTTTGTAAAAACGCCCCCTGGCCGCTCGCATCCTACGTCATCTCCGCTATTATTAGATTAATCGAGTACATCGAAAGGCGTCTGAACTGCTCGCAGTGCTTGTGGTTGTATTTTCCTACCGCAATCATGCGAACAGATCAGGCTAAGAAACGTGGTCGATGATGCTGCTTTGTTAATTATGCACACCCTTAAAACGCCCGTTTTGACCATTTGGCACGCCTGTGTTCGGATCTCCACTCCCCGTTTTCAAGCACCTTCCCCTGTTACCACCCACAAACGCCTCATCCTGTCACTCAAATTAGCAGGCACTCGCTATTTTGCGAGCACTCGATTTCTGACCGCAATGACTGGTTGGCGCATGCGCATTACGACCCATACGCATGCGCAATTGTGCGAACATCGCTCGGAGCGAACGAGCGGCCGCTTACGAGTGGCTCTGAATCAGGCCCCGTGTTGAAACCTTCCCGCTTCTCTACTGGACAGAACAAAATGGCGTCCTACTGCTTGTAGGGACTCAGAGGACATGTACAGATGACCTATTCCTGCAGTGCAATGCCTCCCATTATATGCACCCCTGAAAGCTCATCTGCAAATCGAAATGTGTCACGTGAAACATCTATTATTGTATTTGGGAGAAGAATCAGGTGCATTACTGCAATTAGCCCCCACTTAGTAACAGCCTGAGCCCATCAGCAAGTCTTCGCTCCACCGCAGTCTACACCATCTAGAGGCGCTAATTTGTGTACGAACTTTTAAAACCAGCCAGAAGAGGAAGCGCCCAGTACAGCCATACTGAGGGCATATAAAGGACCCTTCTTATAAAAGCTCAATACACAATCACACACAGAACTATCTCCCAAAATCAATACTGAATAAAAGCTGGCTGCAGAACGGAGGGGGATATGGTCATCATTTATGAAGCCGCAACCTGTAATTTTACGGTTCTGATTTTCTTTTTTTTCCTTCTAATGTGTATTTACAGCCTCGTGTTACATTTGGTAAAAACGTATGTTACCCGCTGTGCTTTTCACATTTTGTTGTAGCATTTATACGTCCCTGCAATTTCATAAATTGCTTAATACCTGCATAAATTACACATATTGCAGTTTAAAGTCAATAAATGAAAATAAAAACATGGATTTGTTCTAGAGGAGGTTGAACGCATCGTCTTATCTATGCTTGAATGTCAGGTCTCATTTAAATTAGAATTTATTATTTTCTTGTAAACCAAAAATGAGCCAGATATCTGCAGCAGTGCAATGCCAGGTTCATCATTTACAGTAAGGACCAGGGGTGGATTGGTCTACTGAGAAAACGGGGCCCTTCCAGTGCCCACCAGTACAGTGCCAGATTAAAGGGGAGATACTAGGGATGGACATCGGAAGCCCACCATCAAATGATGGCCGGGCTTCCTCCATCAAATCTTTTGATGCAATGGTAAGTAACCATCACATAAAAACTATCCATTTGACCTGCGCTTGAGCAATCACCTTTTACCACAGCTGGCAGAGGACAGGACTGGGGGCGAGACGGGATGGGATTGGGGGCAGGGCCTGGAGTAGCTCTAGTGACAAGATTCCCGATCCCGAGAGCTGCAGGCAGGGACTGTGCAGTTCTCAGCATTATAAAAATAGAGACAACCATCACAAGACCATGGAATCATTACCATTCGATAGCGGCAAACATCGGAATGCCACCATCAAATGGTTAAAACACTACCATCACAACTGAAAACATCGATTGTTGGCAAACATCGACCATTGATGTCCATCCCTAAGAGATACCGGGGGTATGTTCCTTGGGCCTCCTACCACTGATTGGACCGGCAGCTGCTGTCACACAATTACAGTGCCGCAGCCACGCTCAAGGCACCTGCTGGCTGTGCTTTGCCTGCAGACAATCATTGCAGCAGTAACTGTCAGTCGGTGCTGGCTCATTGTACTACACATACACTGGCCGCATAGGATGCAGGGGTAGAGGGGCGGGCATGGAGCAGGGTAATGGAGGAGAGGGTGGGGCTGGAGTGTGAGGGAAGTAGCTGAGTGATGGAGGAGGGGCCGGAGTGTCAGTGAAGGAGCAGGGAAATGGAGGTTAGGACCAGAGTGCGAGGAAAAAGCAGGAGGAAAGAGCAGAGGAGGGGCCTAAGTGTGAGGGAAGGAGCGGGGTGATGGAGTAGAGGATGGGGGTGGAGTGTGAAGGAAGGAACAGGATGATGGAGGAGAGGATGGGGCTGGAGTGTGATGGAAGGAGCAGGATGATGGAGGAGAGGATGGGGCTGGAGTGTGAGGTAAGGAGCAGGGTAATAAAGGAGGAGGATGGGGCTGGAGTGTGATGGAAGGAGCAGGATTATGGAGGAGGATGGGGCTGGAGTGTGAGGGAAGGAGCAGGGTAATGGAGGAGAGGATGGGGCTGGAGTGTGAGGGAAGGAGCAGAGTAATAAAGGAGAGGATGGGGCTGGAGTGTGATGGAAGGAGCAGGGTAATGGAGGAGAGGATGGGGCTGGAGTGTGATGGAAGGAGCAGGGTAATGGAGGAGGATGGGGCTGGAGTGTGAGGGAAGGAGCAGGGTAATGGAGGAGAGGATGGGGCTGGAGTGTGAGGGAAGGAGCAGAGTAATAAAGGAGAGGATGGGGCTGGAGTGTGATGGAAGGAGCAGGATAATGGAGGAGGATGGGGCTGGAGTGTGAGGGAAGGAGCAGAGTAATAAAGGAGAGGATGGGGCTGGAGTGTGATGGAAGGAGCAGGGTAATGGAGGAGAGGATGGGGCTGGAGTGTGTGGGAAGGAGCAGGGTAATGGATGAGAGGATGGGGCTGGAGTGTGAGGGAAAGAGCAGGGTAATGGAGGAGAGGATGGGGCAGGAGTGTGATGGAAGGAGCAGGGTAATGGATGAGAGGATGGGGCTGGAGTGAGGGAAGGAGGAGGGTAATGGAGGAGAGGATGGGGCAGGAGTGTGAGGGAAGGAGCAGGGTAATGGAGGAGAGGATGGGGCTGGAGTGTGATGGAAGGAGCAGGGTAATGGAGGAGAGGATGGGGCAGGAGTGTGATGGAAGGAGCAGGGTAATGGAGGAGAGGATGGGGCAGGAGTGTGAGGGGAGGAGCAGGGTAATAAAGGAGAGGATGGGGCTGGAGTGTGATGGAAGGAGCAGGGTAATGGAGGAGAGGATGGGGCAGGAGTGTGAGGGAAGGAGCAGGGTAATGGAGGAGAGGATGGGGCAGGAGTGTGAGGGAAGGAGCAGGGTAATGGATGAGAGGATGGGGCTGGAGTGTGAGGGAAAGATCAGGGAGATGGAGGAGAGGATGGGGCTGGAGTGTGATGGAAGGAGCAGGGTAATGGAGGAGAGGATGGGGCAGGAGTGTGAGGGAAGGAGCAGGGTAATGGAGGAGAGGATTGGGCTGGATTGTGATGGAAGGAGCAGGGTAATGGAGGAGAGGATGGGGCAGGAGTGTGATGGAAGGAGCAGGGAGATGGAGGAGAGGATGGGGCAGGAGTGTGATGGAAGGAGCAGGGAGATGGAGGAGAGGATGGGGCTGGAGTGTGAGGGAAAGAGCAGGGAGATGGAGGAGAGGATGGGGCTGGAGTGTGATGGAAAGAGCAGGGTAATGGAGGAGAGGATGGGGCAGGAGTGTGATGGAAGGAGCAGGGTAATGGAGGAGAGGATGGGGCAGGAGTGTGAGGGAAGGAGCAGGGTAATGGATGAGAGGATGGGGCAGGAGTGTGGTGGAAGGAGCAGGGTAATGGATGAGAGGATGGGGCTGGAGTGTGAGGGAAGGAGCAGGGTAAAGGAGAAGAGGATGGGGCAGGAGTGTGAGGGAAGGAGCAGGGTAATGGAGAAGAGGATGGGGCTGGAGTGTGAGGGAAGGAGCAGGGCAATGGAGGAGGATGGGGCTGGAGTGTGAGGGAAGGAGCAGGGTAATGGAGGAGGATGGGGCCGGAGTGTGAGGGAAGGAGCAGGGTAATGGAGAAGAGGATGGGGCTGGAGTGTGAGGGAAGGAGCAGGGTAATGGAGAAGAGGATGGGGCTGGAGTGTGAGGGAAGGAGCAGGGTAATGGAGGAGGATGGGGCTGGAGTGTGAGGGAAGGAGCAGGGTAATGGAGGAGGATGGGGCTGGAGTGTGAGGGAAGGAGTAGGGTAATGGAGGAGGATGGGGCTGGAGTGTGAGGGAAGGAGCAGGGTAATGGAGAAGAGGATGGGGCTGGAGTGTGAGGGAAGGAGCAGGGTAATGGAAGAGGATGGGGCTGGAGTGTGAGGGAAGGAGCAGGGTAACGGAGGAGGATGGGGCTGGAGTGTAATGGAAGGAGCAGGGTAACGGAGGAGGATAGGGCTGGAGTGTAATGGAAGGAACAGGATGAAGTAGGGGCAGAAGTGTGAGGTAGTGGGGTGTATGTGGGTCACACTTACCGTCTTAGCCTCTCACATTAGCGTTATGCTAGTTACTTATAGCAGGAGGCAATATAACAGTGATATGATCTTATCTTTATCAGCTATTAAATGTCTTTTTTGGTTTTTATAATGCTGCCCCTGCCTGCCGCTCTCAGCATCGGGAATGTTGTCACTAGAGCTACTCCAGGCCCAATCCCATCCGTCTCACCCCCAGTCCTGTCCCCTAACTGTGTAATCTATGTAAGGAGCAATCACAGAGTTACAGTCATTTACTCACTGTAACCCATTGGGCATTAATATAGAGTTGGTGCCCCTCCTTTCCTGCTATAACTGCCCCCACTCTTCTAGGAAGGGTTTCCCCTAGATGTTGGAACATGGCAGCAGGATTCACACCCAGTCAGCCACGAGAGCATTGGTGAGGTTGGGCGATCAGGCCTGGTTCCCAGTTTGTGTCCCAATTCATCCCACAGGTGTTCGATGGGGTTTAGGTCTATTGATCCAAGTAACGGCTCTGCTTCCAGTGCCATATTTATAGAGGCAAAAACGCCCACCTCACCCAACAGTTACCGTGTTACATGTGTTCTCCTTAGTACAGTAAATACATTGGACCTGGTCACTGCTCCTGATTAATACATGTAAGAATGTGTGGTGATCACATTTACAGCGAATGTACCTGCACTAAGAGACACATTTATCTAGATGAGTAAGTGGTTAATGAAATGAACACAGCGGTGAGTAAATACGATGGCTTTACATCTACACATTAATATTCCATTTCTGATTACTGAAATAGCTGTTTAACAGACAATTCCCATATGGGTATTACACAGCACAGCAGGTAATTTACTAACAGCGCATTCATTAGCAAACATTACACATAAATATTAATAGTAGTCTATGTCAAACTGATTGCTGATTGGCTGCTGCGGCTCATAGTATATACAGCGCTGTACAGCGTGGGGAACAACGCACACAGACAACAGTGACATGCAAGCTTGCAGCCAGATTAATGCCGACACAAGATTAGGAGGGACAGAGCTGTGTTTCTGAGGGCTTACCATCTAATAAACAATAAAAGACAACTGAATCGTGTTGAAAATTTGGCAATAAATGTTAGTGATTCAGCTCTGACTGCGGAGGGCTTTCACAGACAACCTACCTCTTATAGCATGGCGTCACTGCCCTTAGCTGCTGAATTACACCCCCATTAAGGAGGAGAGTCAGCTCATGGGACCGAGGGCCTGATTCAGAGCCGGACGCTATTTGCGGATGGTCGTTCCAAAAAAGGGGCCGGCTATTTAAATTGAGCGCTCGCTCATTATGGTTTGTTGACGCCTCTATGTCTGAGCGAGCGAACGAAAAATGCGCTCGCTATTTTGTAAAGATGCCCCTTTGCCGTTCGCATCGCCCGTCATCTCTGGTATTTATTTGATTAATCGGGAACATCGAAAGGCATCTGAACTGCTGGCAGTGCTTGTGGTAGGTTTTACTTCCCGCTATCACTGCGAGCAGTTCAGGGTAAAAGACAACCAAGTGACGTGGTCGATGACGCTCCTTTACTAATTATGCACTCCCAGTAAATGCCTTTTTGACCGTTTGGCACACCTGCCTTCGGATCTCCACTCCCCCGTTTTCAAGCACCTTCCCCTGTTACCACCCACAAACGGTACATTCTGTCAATCAAATTAGCAGGCACTCTCTGTTTTGCGAGCGCTCGATGTCCGACCGCAATGACTGGTTTGTGCCTGCGCATTACGACCCATACGCATGCGCAGTTGTGCGAACATCGCTCAGAGCGAACGAGCGGCTGCTTACGAGCGGCTCTGAATCAGCCCCTTGTTCCGTATCTAACGGTGAACATGCTCTCAAAGAATCAATAGAGGGCTGATATATTCTGTGCCCCCAATTGAGGTTTAATTTTAAAAGGATTAATTTTATCTGCATCATTTCCCATATTGGGAGGGGTAAGCTCCAATGTCAGCACAAGTGACTGGCGCCCGATATGTACTAGGTACTTAGGATGTGTATTTTTGGAGCAAAGGAACTAGTCTAAAGCAGCAGATACAGCAGAAGAATGTACGGTGCAGGTCATTCGTATCTCCCCCCCCCAGCCCACGCTGCTGAGGGTCTAGGCAGGCAGCAGTCTCCTCTCTCTCACACCAAGTGTTAGGGGGGTGGCCAATCACACTGCTCACCCGCCTGCCTGCATCTGCCCCCTGGCTGAGGGGACAAATCACAGCGCTGCAAACACATTACACTTTTTTTTTTAAAGAAACTATTTGGAAGGGGGTGAACATGCCATTCGCTTGACCTGGGCTCATCAGTGCTCTTCATGGGCCTGCCCTACATTGTATAGTTAGGATCAGTGTAACTAATTGAAGATGGCACTGATTGGCATTGCTACAGGTGGCCGTACACAGATGTGTTCTCAAACGTCTAGCCTCAATACGCTATGCGGCGTCACTTGCCTGGCACACAGATATACAGGTGTCACATATCACATTACTCAGCGCAGTCTCCCATATACAGACTCAGGAGCACACAGATATACAGGTGTCACATATCACATTACTCAGCGCAGTCTCCCATATACAGACTCAGGAGCACACAGATATACAGGTGTCACATATCACATTACTCAGCGCAGACTCCATTACACAGACTCAGGAGCACACAGATATACAGGTGTCACATATCACATTACTCAGCGCAGTCTCCCATATACAGACTCAGGAGCACACAGATATACAGGTGTCACATATCACATTACTCAGCACAGTCTCCATATACAGACTCAGGAGCACACAGATATACAGGTGTCACATATCACATTACTCAGCGCAGTCTCCCATATACAGACTCAGGAGCACACAGATATACAGGTGTCACATATCACATTACTCAGCGCAGTCTCCCATATACAGACTCAGGAGCACACAGATATACAGGTGTCACATATCACATTACTCAGCGCAGTCTCCCATATACAGACTCAGGAGCACACAGATATACAGGTGTCACATATCACATTACTCAGCGCAGTCTCCCATATACAGACTCAGGAGCACACAGATATACAGGTGTCACATATCACATTACTCAGCGCAGTCTCCCATATACAGACTCAGGAGCACACAGATATACAGGTGTCACATATCACATTACTCAGCGCAGTCTCCCATATACAGACTCAGGAGCACACAGATATACAGGTGTCACATATCACATTACTCAGCGCAGTCTCCATTACACAGACTCAGGAGCACACAGATATACAGGTGTCACATATCACATTACTCAGCGCAGTCTCCATTACACAGACTCAGGAGCACACAGATATACAGGTGTCACATATCACATCACTCAGCACAGTCTCCCATATACAGATTCAGGAGCACACAGATATACAGGTGTCACATATTACATTATTCAGCGCAGTCTCCCATATACACATTCAGGAGCACACAGATATACAGGTGTCACATATCACATTACTCAGCGCAGTCTCCCATATACAGACTCAGGAGCACACACACAGATATACCGGTGTTACCTATCACATTACTCAGCGCAGTCTCCCATATACAGACTCAGGAGCACACAGATATACAGGTGTCACATATCACATTACTCAGCGCAGTCTCCTATATACAGACTCAGGAGCACACAGATATACAGGTGTCACATATCACATTACTCAGCGCAGTCTCCCATATACAGACTCAGAAGCACACAGATATACAGGTGTCACATATCACATTACTCAGCGCAGTCTCCTATATACAGACTCAGGAGCACACAGATATACAGCTGTCACATATCACATTACTCAGCGCAGTCTCCTATATACAGACTAAGGAGCACACAGATATACAGGTGTCACATATCACATTACTCAGCGCAGTCTCCCATATACAGACTCAGGAGCACACAGATATACAGGTGTCACATATCACATTACTCAGCACAGTCTCCCATATACAGACTCAGGCGCACACACAGAGATATACAGGTGTGACATATCACATTACTCAGCACAGTCTCCCATATACAGACTCAGGAGCACACACACAGATATACAGGTGTCACCTATCACATTACTCAGCACAGTCTCCCATATACAGACTCAGGAGCACACAGATATACAGGTGTCACATATCACATTACTCAGCACTGTCTCCTATATACAGACTCAGGAGCACACAGATATACAGGTGTCACATATCACATTACTCAGCGCAGTCTCCCATATACAGACTCAGGAGCACACAGATATACAGGTGTCACATATCACATTACTCAGCGCAGTCTCCCATATACAGACTCAGGAGCACACAGATATACAGGTGTCACATATCACATTACTCAGCGCAGTCTCCCATATACAGACTCAGGAGCACACAGATATACAGCTGTCACATATCACATTACTCAGCGCAGTCTCCTATATACAGACTCAGGAGCACACAGATATACAGCTGTCACATATCACATTACTCAGCGTAGTCTCCTATATACAGACTCAGGAGCACACAGATATACAGGTGTGACATATCACATTACTCAGCACAGTCTCCCATATACAGACTCAGGAGCACACACACAGATATACAGGTGTTACCTATCACATTACTCAGCACAGTCTCCCATATACAGTCTCAGGAGCACACAGATATACAGGTGTCACATATCACATTACTCAGCGCAGTCTCCTATATTCAGACTCAGGAGCACACAGATATACAGGTGTCACATATCACATTACTCAGCGCAGTCTCCTATATACAGACTCAGGAGCACACAGATATACAGGTGTCACATATCACATTACTCAGCGCAGTCTCCCATATACAGACTCAGGAGCACACAGATATACAGGTGTCACATATCACATCACTCAGCACAGTCTCCCATATACAGATTCAGGAGCACACAGATATACAGGTGTCACATATTACATTATTCAGCGCAGTCTCCTATATACAGACTCAGGAGCACACAGATATACAGGTGTCACATATCACATTACTCAGCGCAGTCTACTATATACAGACTCAGGAGCACACAGATATACAGGTGTGACATATCACATTACTCAGCACAGTCTCCCATATACAGACTCAGGAGCACACACACAGATATACAGGTGTCACCTATCACATTACTCAGCACAGTCTCCCATATACAGACTCAGGAGCACACAGATATACAGGTGTCACATATCACGTTACTCAGCACTGTCTCCTATATACAGACTCAGGAGCACACAGATATACAGGTGTCACATATCACATTACTCAGCGCAGTCTCCTATATTCAGACTCAGGAGCACACAGATATACAGGTGTCACATATCACATTACTCAGCGCAGTCTCCCATATACAGACTCAGAAGCACACAGATATACAGGTGTCACATATCACATTACTCAGCGTAGTCTCCTATATACAGACTCAGGAGCACACAGATATACAGGTGTGACATATCACATTACTCAGCGCAGTCTCCCATATACAGACTCAGGAGCACACAGATATACAGGTGTCACATATCACATTACTCAGCGCAGTCTCCTATATACAGACTCAGGAGCACACAGATATACAGCTGTCACATATCACATTACTCAGCGTAGTCTCCTATATACAGACTCAGGAGCACACAGATATACAGGTGTGACATATCACATTACTCAGCGCAGTCTCCCATATACAGACTCAGGAGCACACAGATATACAGGTGTCACATATCACATTACTCAGCGCAGTCTCCCATATACAGACTCAGGAGCACACAGATATACAGGTGTCACATATCACATTACTCAGCGCAGTCTCCCATATACAGACTCAGGAGCACACAGATATACAGGTGTCACATATCACATTACTCAGCGCAGTCTCCCATATACAGACTCAGGAGCACACAGATATACAGCTGTCACATATCACATTACTCAGCGCAGTCTCCCATATACAGACTCAGGAGCCCACAGATATACAGGTGTCACATATCACATTACTCAGCGCAGTCTCCCATATACAGACTCAGGAGCACACAGATACACAGGTGTCACATATCACATTACTCAGCGCAGTCTCCCATATACAGACTCAGGAGCACACAGATATACAGGTGTCACATATCACATTACTCAGCACAGTCTCCCATATACAGACTCAGGAGCACACAGATATACAGGTGTGACACAGGACCTTGCCACTGACTGACACAAGCAAATCACATATGTATATGGTCACCTTTAGTAATGCCAATCAGTGCCATCTTCAATTCCAATGTTGTCTTCCCTGTATTTTAGACATACTAGTAATCTGCCTAGCATGTTCCCATGATAGGAAAACTAATTTGTAAAAAGGCCCTGAATAATACTAAATTCAGGAAATGATTAACATCCACTGACGTATCAGGCCGAGCAAAATGTTGCGGACACCGTAATTATGCCTGAATATTCGCCGTAGAGCGCTGCGTAATATGGGAGCACTATATAAATAACTTCATAAAAAAAAGACAAACCCCGAAATTTGTTGCTCCTGCTCAAGGTTCTCCAGAACAACAAGTGCAGTGTGTAAAACATTATACTGCGCCATTAAGCTGTAAGGGCTCATTATATCGATTTAGAATAAAGAAAGATTCTGAGAAAAAAAGCTAATAGATTCCAGGAGATATTAAATTGCAATGACAGATTTTAGGGTGCAGTGGTTTCCTTTCCTCAGTAGAACCCTCAGAGTGTGCTGATCTTTACAGATGCAGCCACCATCAAACTGGCCGGTAATCGTTAATGCTTTCGTCATTAAGACTATTTTGTTGCCACGGTGAAGCCCATGACTCTGATTATTCCATGCTTCACGCTAACATTAAACAGCAAACCGTTGATGAGTCTTACTAGCGAAAGCACGGGTAGCAGCATTGGAGAATCATTATAAATATACAGGGACGCTGTAAGAAATGCAGTATACACTGAATAATTGGGACTACTGCTACTGTATAACCAAGTAACCGCTTCAGGGGACCGAATCTTGTTAATAAGGTAGGGGGGTAGTAGTAGGGCAATCAACAAGAGCCCAAATGCTTTCAGCACAGTGCACACTATTTTACACAGCCTGCAGATGGCTGAATTAGAATTTGGGGAGGGGTAATTCTTCCTGATTTATTACACAGTGCAGTATCTGCTCTCTGACCAGATGTAAATGTCAAAAACACTGGCAGCTCTACATTAGTCAGCTGTGTGTGGTTGCAGGTGATTGACAGTTACCTCTACTTAGCTGACAGATGCTATATATATATATATATATATATATATATATTAATTCAAGCAGAAACATTCAATATTATTATTGGCAACACAAGTTGTGTTTAATTGCAAACGTAAAATGCACCTGGTAAAAAAAAATAATTCTAATTTTGTGGGTTGCCCTCAAAATTGTTACTACCAGCAGGTACCGCCAGCTAGGTGTGATGGCACTGTAGCAGGGAAAGCTGTGTGTATCGGGCAGCCACGCCACTGCCCCCCACCAGGAAAATCCAGCCCATTCCCCCATGCGGTTTAGCGGCAATTGTACTATATTGTGACTAAATCACAGGTGGGCTTAGCGGATTGTAATCAGAATGGCTTTTCCATTGCTCTGACCGATGAGAGCGAGGTCACTCTATGTTATTAGATGCACAGGCTTAGGCCTGGTCAGTAGTTCTATTATGCCAACTGGAGCGCAAGTCTGGGAAAAACAAAAGGCGAAGACTCGGTGAGAGATTATGTGGTGATAGAGGGATTGTGTTGGGGTGTCTTTATCTAAAGAAAACATTGTTCATGGGGGCATATCCAACTGGGTGTGGCATTTTTGCCACAAAAAAAATATTGCTGACTTTGCGGCTAATTTTTAATTACTGCGGGTATGCGTGCTCCCGATACCCGCGCTATTAAATGAAAAAAAAAATATGGTAGAATTTTTCACGGGCAAAATCTCACGGTGGGAGATGTGACCACCCACACACCGCCCAGACACACACACTACTGACAGGGGGTCTCACACAGACAGGACGCACACTAAGGCCCTGATTCAGAGCCGGACGCTCTGAGCAGAGCGCATGCTCTGAATGAGGGCCGTCCTCCATAATTATGGAGCGACCTCCTGGACGCTCGTATAGCTGTGGGTCACCACCCACAGCCTATACGAGCGTGCAAGTTGATGGCCGCGATGGTCTTGACCATCGCGACAATTGCCACTGCGAGCCGGAGCCTGCGGTTGAGTTTCTCAACCGCAAGGCCCGGAGTGATTTTGGCTCTATCAGAGCCAAAATCACTCCCACTGACATCACTAGTGATGTCAGTGGGCCGGCTTCTGACGTCAGGGAGGCACGCCCGCGGCACGCCCACCAAAGGGGGCGTGCTGTCAATCAACATCGACAGCACGCCCCCTTTGATCAGACACAACGAGCGAAGGAAAGTCCTTCGCTCGTCGCGTCTGGCGCATGCGCACGACGTAGCTCCCTCCGTCGTGCGCATGCGCAGTGCACACCATTGACCCACTTGCGAGCGGACAGCCGCTTGCGAGTGGGTCTGAATGAGGCCCTAACACCCCTCACACACTGACACCGGCATCACACCTCACATACACTGACATCGGCATAACACCTCACACACTGACACCGGCATAACACCTCAGACACTGACACCGGCATAACACCTCAGACACTGACATCGGCATAACACCTCACACCCTGACATCGGCATAACACCTCACACACACTGACATCGGCATAACACCTCACACACTGACATCGGCATAACACCTCACACCCTGACTTCGGCATAACACCTCACACACACTGACATCGGCATAACACCTCACACACATTGACATCGGCATAACACCTCACACACTGACATCGGCATAACACCTCACACACTGACATCGGCATAACACCTCACACCCTGACTTCGGCATAACACCTCACACACACTGACATCGGCATAACACCTCACACACACTGACATCGGCATAACACCTCACACACTGACATCGGCATAACACCTCACACACTGACATCTGCATAATACCTCACACACCGACACCGGCATAACACCTCACACCGGCATAACACCTCACACACTGACATCGGCATAACACCTCACACACACTGACACTGGCATAACACCTCACACACTGACATCTGCATAACACCTCACACACACTGACATCTGCATAACACCTCACACACTGACACCGGCATAACACCTCACACACTGACATCTGCATAACACCTCACACACACTGACATCGGCATAACACCTCACACCCTGACATCGGCATAACACCTCACACACTGACATCGGCATAACACCTCACACACTGACATCTGCATAACACCTCACACACTGACACCGGCATAACACCTCACACACCCTGACATCGGCATAACACCTCACACACTGACATCTGCATAACACCTCACACACTGACACCGGCATAACACCTCACACACACTGACATCGGCATAACACCTCACACATTGACATCTACATAACACCTCACACACTGACACCGGCATAACACCTCACACACCCTGACATCGGCATAACACCTCACACACACTGACATCGGCATAACACCTCACACCCTGACATCGGCATAACACCTCACACACACTGACATCGGCATAACACCTCACACACTGACATCGGCATAACACCTCACACACTGACACCGGCATAACACCTCACACACACTGACATCGGCATAACACCTCACACCCTGACATCGGCATAACACCTCACACCCTGACATCGGCATAACACCTCACACCCTGACATCGGCATAACACCTCACACACACTGACATCGGCATAACACCTCACACCCTGACATCGGTATAACACCTCACACCCTGACATCTGCATAACACCTCACACACTGACACCGGCATAACACCTCACACACCCTGACATCGGCATAACACCTCACACACACTGACATCGGCATAACACCTCACACACTGACACCGGCATAACACCTCACACACCCTGACATCGGCATAACACCTCACACACCCTGACATCGGCATAACACCTCACACAAACTGACATCGGCATAACACCTCACACACTGACATCGGCATAACACCTCACACACTGACATCGGCATAACACCTCACACCCTGACTTCGGCATAACACCTCACACACACTGACATCGGCATAACACCTCACACACACTGACATCGGCATAACACCTCACACACTGACATCGGCATAACACCTCACACACTGACATCTGCATAATACCTCACACACCGACACCGGCATAACACCTCACACCGGCATAACACCTCACACACTGACATCGGCATAACACCTCACACACACTGACACTGGCATAACACCTCACACACTGACATCTGCATAACACCTCACACACACTGACATCTGCATAACACCTCACACACACTGACATCTGCATAACACCTCACACACACTGACATCGGCATAACACCTCACACCCTGACATCTGCATAACACCTCACACACACTGACATCGGCATAACACCTCACACCCTGACATCGGCATAACACCTCACACACTGACATCGGCATAACACCTCACACACTGACATCTGCATAACACCTCACACACTGACACCGGCATAACACCTCACACACCCTGACATCGGCATAACACCTCACACACTGACATCTGCATAACACCTCACACACTGACACCGGCATAACACCTCACACACACTGACATCGGCATAACACCTCACACACTGACATCTACATAACACCTCACACACTGACACCGGCATAACACCTCACACACCCTGACATCGGCATAACACCTCACACCCTGACATCGGCATAACACCTCACACACACTGACATCGGCATAACACCTCACACACTGACATCGGCATAACACCTCACACACTGACACCGGCATAACACCTCACACACACTGACATCGGCATAACACCTCACACCCTGACATCGGCATAACACCTCACACCCTGACATCGGCATAACACCTCACACCCTGACATCGGCATAACACCTCACACACACTGACATCGGCATAACACCTCACACCCTGACATCGGTATAACACCTCACACCCTGACATCTGCATAACACCTCACACACTGACACCGGCATAACACCTCACACACCCTGACATCGGCATAACACCTCACACACACTGACATCGGCATAACACCTCACACACTGACATCGGCATAACACCTCACACACTGACACCGGCATAACACCTCACACACCCTGACATCGGCATAACACCTCACACACACTGACATCGGCATAACACCTCACACACACTGACATCGGCATAACACCTCACACACTGACATCGGCATAACACCTCACACACTGACATCGGCATAACACCTCACACACACTGACATCGGCATAACACCTCACACACTGACATCGGCATAACACCTCACACACACTGACACCGGCATAAGACCTCACACACACTGACACCGGCATAACACCTCACACACTGACATCTGCATAACACCTCACACACTGACACCGGCATAACACCTCACACACTGACATCTGCATAACACCTCACACCCTGACATCAGCATAACACCTTACACACTGACATCTGCATAACACCTCACACACTGACACCGGCATAACACCTCACACACTGACATCGGCATAACACCTCACACACTGACATCGGCATAACACCTCACACACTGACAACTGCATAACACCTCACACACTGACACCGGCATAACACCTCACACCCTGACATCGGCATAACACCTCACACACATGGGTCACACACTGACCGTCACACTCACGCTGCTGTAGAAGACAGGGGCAGAAGGCTTCAGTCAGGGAAGCGGAGGAGGAAATCACAGCTGCAGAAGATATATACTGTTGATTAATTAAGCTAATTGGAAACTTCCAATAGTCAATGGGGGGGCGGAGGTGTCCAAGGGGTCCTGTAGCAAGTCCCGTCAGTTTTTCCTGAAAATAACAAATTAAAGGAAAACTTGGATTCGGTCAGGAGGTGATTCTAGCGTGTTAGAAAAATATAAATCACGCACCCTATTGGATAGGAAAAACCTCGCAGCCGCAGGAAAAAAAAAAAAAAACACCGCGGGGTTAATCAAAATTACACCAGCAGTCGGATATGCCCCATGGTGTTTTTATTTTTTTTTTACAAGGTTTTTTTCTTTTATAGGTGTACTACAAGTCCCAGTGTGTCAAGCATGCCAGGGCATGCTGGTGCTTGTAGTTCTACAAATGCCAGCCAGCTGTGGCAGCTCAGAGTATTCTGGCACTGGGCGGAATACTCCAACACTTAAAGCAGAACAGGGTACTACTGTAGTAGTGCCAGTTAGGCAATGCCCCCTGCAGTAGTGCCTCTTATGTCGTGCCCACTGTAGTAGTGTCCCTTATGCAATGCCCCCATTAGAAGTGCCCCTTATGCAGTGCCCCCTGTAATAGTGCCCCTTATGCAATGTCCCCTAAAGTAGTGCCCCCAGTAGTTGCCCCCCCTCCAAGTGCAGAACAGCCCCCACACCCCTGTGCAGAGCTTACCTGACACGCTGGGCACCACTCCACACTGTCAGGGCTCCTGCTGTTGCTGACTGAATCGTGCAGGCTCCTCACATTGCAGTTGACGTCATGATGTCACCCGCGCACTGCATCACTGGGAACCCTGGCCTCTGAAGCGATCAGAGGCTTCTTTAGCTTTAGTTCCCAGTTGCTGTAGGCAAGTTGGTCGTGAGCTACTGGTAGACGTTTTGGCCAGGCCTGATCTAGAGAATGCCATTTATAATGGCCACAACTACCGAGTACGCTTCTGGCGACATCCGCATTTAGGTTTCCAGTTGGGTAATACCAACTGTAACACTACTATATAGTGAGCATTACCATAGCCTCACAGTACATCCATAATATGGGAAAGAAATGTCACTAATCTGACCCAAAAAAATGTGTTGGAAGGTTCACTAAGCACGGAGGTAATTCCCCCCACCACCTCGTGGTGCCAAACTTGACAGACCTTGAATTTTGAACTGATACATTAATATAACTTAAAAAACCTGACTGCAAGTGATAGACAATCACAATATCATTATAGTGATAGCTGTGGGTATTATTGCAGAGTCAGGCAGGTGTCTTATTCTTACTGATGGGTGAATGTGCCGCTGTTCCGTACAGAATGGGGGAGAGGACATGACTTTATACGTAGAGAGGTGCTTACTGCTGTACAGAAACCAGTGTTACATAATTTTAGGACATAGTTACCATAGCATCCAGCCTCAAAACGCCAACACTGCAGTTTCCACGCACAAGGCACATTTCTGGGTTTCTAAATAGGTCAATTTGCTGACTTGGGAATGTTTTTTTTTTAGGGTGTAACCTGAGGGGCCAAGCTGAACACCATGACAATTGAGCGTTTCATTATGCATTTTATCTCCTGAACAAATACAGACAATGAGCCTGATATAGATCAGCATGCAATGCGATATTTACGCAGTTTGAGCGATTGTAAGCCATTGTGCGTGCATGAAAGCACAGCAATGGTTTTGCGATCACGCTCGCACAGATGATTCACTCGCAAAGTGAGTGACAGGTAGTCAGCGTTTGGGGGAGGTAATGGGGGGTGGTTAGAAAAACGCAGATGTGTCAAACCAGGGTATGCATAAATTAGCCACCTGCGTCCTTGCTCGCACCAGGAGAGCACTCAGCGTCTCTGGAGACACGCTGTCTGCGGCACCATAAACTTACTTAGAAGGCTGATGGCCATCGGACCTGCGTTCCATGTTTCCGGTTTTGTGTGTGAGCGGCGCATGTGAGATGCTTTCAGTGGGCGCCTCTTAGCCCTGGATGGCGAGTGGGTCAATAGCATATTTCTGCAGTTGCGTAATCTGATAAATCGAAGCTGCAGTGGCATTTGCGTGCAGATCTGAATTGGGCCCAATATTAGGCAGTTATAGAAACCAGCTGAGGAAACCCCCAAACCACCATGAACAGGGATGTCCGCACCTGTGACATCACAGCTCTGCCTCGTCCTCCCAGCCTATCACTAGCCCGGGGGAACAGCAGTAGTCAGAAGCAGCGTTGCTGAAGGAAGAGTGCAAAGCGTGATTAAGGTCATGTAAATTATTCGCACAGACATCTGAGGACAGTGCAGCGGATTCTGAGTGACGGTTTTGCCTTTTTGCATATCTCTGTGCCATTCTGATTTCCATGAAATGGGCGTTTGGGGGCAGGAACTGTGATTGCACAGGGCTGTCCTGTCTTATGGGAGTGTCACGGACGTGTAGCTTAAGGTCCATGATATTCTGAATGTCAAAAAAACACAGTGGGATTTGGTTTGGTATAAAAAGTCAACAATATATAGGTCGACAGGAACAAAAGGTTAACATAAAATGGTTGACACCTTTTCTGTATTTTAAACCTAATCCTAACCCACCCCAAGGCCCTAAACCTAACCTAAACCTCCCCTCTCCCAATAGTGCCTAATCCTAACCCTTCCCCCAGTGCCTAATCCTAACTCTCCCCTCCGGCAGCCTAACCCTAACCCTTCCACAAGTGCCTAATCCTAACTCTCCCCTCCGGCAGCCTAACCCTTCCCCTAGTGCCTAATACTAACTCTCCCCTCCGGCATCCTAACCCTTCCCCTAGTGCCTAATCCTAACTCTCCCCTCCGGCAGCCTAACTTTCCCCTAGTGCCTAATCCTAACTCTCCCCTCCGGCAGCCTAACCCTTCCCCTAGTGCCTAATCCTAACCCTCCCCTCCGGCAGCCTAACCTTTCCCCTAGTGTCTAATCCTAACTCTCCCCTCCGGCAGCCTAACCCTTCCCCTAGTGCCTAATCATAACTCTCCCCTCCGGCAGCCTATCCCTTCTCCTAGTGCCTAATCCTAATTCTCCCCTCCGGCAGCCTAACCCTTACCCTAGTGCCTAATCCGAACCCTCCCCAAGGGCAGCCTAACCTTTCCCCTAGTGCCTAATCCTAACTCTCCCCTCCGGCAGCCTAACCCTTCCCCTAGTGCCTAATCCTAACTCTCCCCTCCGGCAGCCTAAACTTTCCCCTAGTGCCTAATCCTAACTCTCCCCTCCGGCAGCATAACCCTTCCCCTAGTGCCTAATCCTAACTCTCCCCTCCGGCAGCCTATCCCTTCTCCTAGTGCCTAATCCTAACTCTCCCCTCCGGCAGCCTAACCCTTCCCCTAGTGCCTAATCCTAACCCTCCCCTCCGGCAGCCTAACCTTTCCCCTAGTGCCTAATCATAATTCTCCCCTCCGGCAGCCTAACCCTTCCCCTAGTGCCTAATCATATCCCTCCCCTCCGGCAGTCTAACCCTAATCTTCCCCTAGTGCCTAATCCTAACTCTCCCCTCCGGCAGCCTAACCCTTCCCCTAGTGCCTAATTCTAACTCTCCCCTCCGGCAGCCTAACCCTTCCCCTAGTGCCTAATCATAACTCTCCCCTCCGGCAGCCTAACCCTTCCCCTAGTGCCTAATCCTAACTCTCCCCTCCGGCAGCGTAACCCTTCCCCTAGTGCCTAATCCTAACCCTCCCCTCCGGCAGCCTAACCCTTCCCCTAGTGCCTAATCATAACTCTCCCCTCCGGCAGCGTAACCCTTCCCCTAGTGCCTAATCCTAACCCTCCCCTCCGGCAGCCTAACCCTTCCCCTAGTGCCTAATCATAACTCTCCCCTCCGGCAGCCTAACACTTCTGCTAGTGCCTAATCCTAACCCTTCCCCTAGTGCCTAATCCTAACCCTCCCCTCCGGCAGCCTAACTCTTCCCCTAGTGCCTAATCCTAACCCTCCCCTCCGGCAGCCTAACCCTTCCCCTAGTGCCTAATCTTAACCCTTCCCCTAGTGCCTAATCATAACCCTCCCCTCCGGCAGCCTAACCCTTCCCCTAGTGCCTAATCATATCCCTCCCCTCCGGCAGCCTAACTCTTCCCCTAGTGCCTAATCCTAACCCTTCCCCTAGTGCCTAATCCTAACCCTTCCCCTAGTGCCTAATCATATCCCTCCCCTCCGGCAGCCTAACCCTTCCCCTAGTGCCTAATCCTAACCCTCCCCTCCGGCAGCCTAACCCTTCCCCTAGTGCCTAATCCTAACCCTTCCCCTAGTGCCTAATCATAACCCTCCCCTCCGGCAGCCTAACCCTTCCCCTAGTGCCTAATCATATCCCTCCCCTCCGGCAGCCTAACTCTTCCCCTAGTGCCTAATCCTAACCCTTCCCCTGGTGCCTAATCCTAACCCTTCCCCTAGTGCCTAATCATATCCCCCTCCGGCAGCCTAACTCTTCCCCTAGTGCCTAATCCTAACCCTTCCCCTAGTGCCTAATCCTAACCCTTCCCCTAGTGCCTAATCCTAACCCTCCCCTCCGGCAGCCTAACTCCAATGCAATGCCCAATGGTACGATGGAACAATATACAAGGTGGTCCATGGACACTACATGATCCGGGGTCCGACCACCCGATACATCGTTCACCTGCACCATTCACCCTCCTGGCGTTGGCAGCTGGGACGCTCCATCTGCCATGCATGCACGGCCGACAGAACGACCCCGATGCCGCTGCACAGTGCATACACGCGGGAGGTTTCAGACGATGTGTCGGCCCAATTCACCATATCATCCGAGAAATCGTCTAGTGTGTACCCAGCATTACCCTAACCTTAAAAATGTTGAAAAAAAAAAATGTGTCAACTTTTTTTGTGTCGACCACTGGTGTGTCGATCATTTGAAACTGACAACCTTTTGCACGGTCATCTTTTAGTACCTGCCAACCTATTGGCTGTTGACCATCTGGTGTCGATAATCTTAAGAAAAGCCCCCACCATGTGACTAATGAGTAGGGGGGCTGGTTGATTTTAATATTATTATTATTATTACCAGTTATTTATATAGCGCACACATATTCTGCAGCGCTTTACAGAGAATATTTGTCTATTCACATGTGTCCCTGCCCCAGTGGAGCATAGTCTACGGATCGCTATTGCAATCGCAGCTGCGATTACGCACGTAGTTCAACTGCGATAGTACGCTAATCCTTTGCGAACGCAATGCCCTCGCAGCATAATATAAGGACGCCCACTTTACGTACATCTATAATGTTTAGCAAGACTGCGAAACCATCGGTACAATAGTAGTACCATTGCAGCCACACGCACACTTGCACAAGCCCTGACCTTACTCACGCACGCTATGAGACCTCAGACTGCGTAGGCCATTGCAGTGGATAATTTATGCATGCCCCTCCAAAGGCGCTGAAATGTATTGGCACGCCTGCGTTCGTCCGACCACCCCTCCGTCGGCACTTCCTGTCACTCTGCGATGGGTCTGCGTAGCCTCTGTGATTGCAGTCCCACTCGCAATAGCTAGTTTGCGCACTGCGATACATACGCATAAGCTACTGCGATCCTTGCTGAATCAGGCCCTAAATTACATGCTCACACACATACACACTAGGGTTAATTTTTGTGGGGAGCCAATTAACCTACCAGTATATTTTTAGAGTGTGGGAGGAAACCGGAGCACCCGTAGGAAACCCACGCAAGCACAGGGAGAACATACAAACTCCACAATGCTAGGGCCATGGTGGGAATCAAACCCACAACCTCAGTGCTATGAGGTACCGTGTTTCCCCGATAATAAGACACTGTCTTATTTTTTTTTTTGTTCAAAAAACACCATAGGGCTTATTTTCGGGGTAGGTCTTATATTAATTAACATTGACAGCAGTGCCCCTTATGCAGGCCCCCTTGTAGAAGTGCCCCTTATGCAGGCTACCCCCTTGCAGGCCCCCTTGTAGAAGTGCCACTTATGCAGGCCACCCCCTTGCAGGCCCCCTTGTAGAAGTGCCGCTTATGCAGGCCACCCCCTTGCAGGCCCCCTTGTAGAAGTGCCCCTTATGCAGGCTACCCCCTTGCAGGCCCCCTTGTAGAAGTGCCCCTTATGCAGGCTACCCCCTTGCAGGCCCCCTTGTAGAAGTGCCGCTTATGCAGGCCACCCCCTTGCAGGCCCCCTTATTGCAGTGCACTTACCTGACTCGCCGCCATCCGGGATGTCGCTCTCACTTGCGCGCTGACTGGATCTAACATGATCCAGCAGGCGCGGCCGCACAGGATCCTCAGCGCGCGGGTGACCCCTTTAATGAGCCAAGAAGCTAGGAGCAATGTACCCTGATCCCTACACTTTATGGGACACGTCTGGTATATATGGCTGATATTATGACCAGAGTTTACTTGTCCCTAATGCGTCTAGCTGGGTTCTAAATTCAATTAAGTGTTATTGTGACCCTATGTGTGTGTATGTGTGTGTTAGACAATGTACCCTGTAACGTCCTCTAACACTTATCGCCATGGTACTGTGTATACTGTAGCTATATCCTCCACACAACAATGAAACATTCGCTAAGCATGGTTACAACAAAGAAACATTAGAACACGGCTCCCTCTTTAGGAATATGGGAAGGTTCTATACAAGGCTGAAAACACGCTGTACTGTATTGTACTTGAGAAAAGGATGAAATCTTCAATGACATGAAGCCTGAATCTCAGCTGTATTTCTGTCACATACAAGATGCTTTATGCTGAGAGATAATCATTTGCACATTATATTCGCTGTGGAATATGCCAAGAATATTAAACACTATTTCTTATCACTAGTGGTATTACGTATGGTCTACAAGGTAAGGGGTCTTCCTGCAGACCATACAAAGATTTGTAACGAGGACGATACCCCCGAAAGGGCTAAAACAAATGCGTAGTGATTTAGGGACGACAGACAAATGGACACAAACACATGAAAGTATAATAGAAAATGATGGTGATGTAATAACACTAATAGAGACCATGTGATAATATGACGGTCATGCCCGGGGCAGGTAACAATGGGATGAACATAATGCTGCTTAGGAAGCGGAATTTGCAACAGGAAAAGGGAGGTTATATTGTCAGTACATGGGTCACTGTTTAGACTCTGAAAATACCCTGCTATGGCATTATCGCCCTGGCTGGTTCTGGCGCGATATGTCTGTGTATGAAGTCATTCGCAGACATGTTGTCTGTACACACTGGCTGACGTGCACACAATATATATCGGCCAGTGTGCACCCAGCATTAGTCGCACACAGATGTACAAGTACCGCCAGTCCCCATAGTCGGTGTACGCTAGCAATGCAGTCTTGTGGCTTTAGTGTTGCGAATAAGACTGAAAAAAGATGCTCGGTGCAGCCGAGTCTCAAACGGGACTATTAGGGGAGATTAGAACAAGGGTGTATGAGGACACATCTGTATGAATCCAGCTGCCCAGTTGACTAGAGAGACACCATGTGACAGAGGGGGAGATGTATCTAAGATACAGAGCCCCGACCACCGTCCATCATCACACCATCAGCTGCAACGGTATGTGCACGGACTTACCACAAACAGGTTAGCGGGACGCCGCAATTTGCTAGTCTGACTTATTGGAATTCATTGAGCCTCTCTACTAACAACGGACTGATTATCCGAACTATCGTCCAACTAGTATATCATTATTTTTATTTTTACTTTCAGTTTTATTATTATATTTTTTTCACAATTGTTTCCCGATTTACCAACATTAAATTGATCATAGTGCTACGCCATATTTTCTCTATAGTATTGTTTGGATAACAGGTGTGCACTTATATCTTGCTGATATATGGTCTATGACCCACACTTTAAATGTGACTAATAGTATTAAGGACATCTGTATCCACTAGATCCATTGTGAATCAACTAAACAGTATTATACAGATACTACATATATAATCTTTTCATCTAAGTAACAACAATTTCTCACTGCATTATCTATACAATATAATTATATACAGATATATTTTGTTGAAGATAGAGGGTAACATAGATAACACCAAATTATTAAGAAGTTGAGCGCTACATACTCCTATTTTATATATTGATCATAATTGATAGGCAGGGCCGCCAAGAGCCAAGGCGGGCCCCGGTAATAGGGGGCGTGACCTAATCTCGGGAGGCGTGGCCACGCCCCCCTGCCGGGAAATAAATAAAAAAGATTCGAAGAGCCGCTGCGCGCCGGGGAGGGGGGCGCTCTGAGCCCCCTCAGCCCGGCGCAAAGCCAGGGGGGCGCAATCAGTGTGATCGCTCCCCCGCACAGGCATAGGAGCAGCCAAGAGCAGTCTCCAACTGCAGCTCAGCACATGCTGCGTGCTGGGCTGCTGTGAGGGAGGGGGGCGTCGGACCCGGGCCCCCGCCGGGCCCCTCAGGAAGCCCGGGCCCGGGTAATCTGTACCCGCTCCCCCCCCCTCTCGGTGCCCCTGTTGATAGGCAGAGGGTAGCCTATTACTGTAAGCAGCTCACTATTGATTGATAAGCTCAGTGCGCAGGAACCACCTGTATTCATTTAACGTATCTAAGATATAAATATTGCTGGGGATCATTTTGCTGTCATCGTGTGTTTCGTCCTGCACCACTACCCCTGTGTCGCCTCAACCACTCAACTGGGTATTAAACTTGCATGGGCGGGGGTCTTTTACTCCGCAGAGGCTGAGCTAGCCCGGGGGCAGCCAGAGCCAGCGGCCTGTCATTCTGTGTACAGCACCTCCACACCAGGGTAACGCGGGGGGGGGGGGGGGTCCATTGTTCTCAACAGCCAGCTGACCATCAATAAACTCAGTCTAATCTTTCATCAGACCAGCAGACCTGCTCTCTGTAATAAACGTAAATCAGTGCCATCCTGGAACAGAGGAAAGTAGGAGAAGCCTGGACATAACATGATTTTGTGATTATTTTCAGAAAGAGATCTGACACCATCTACTGTAACATATCAATGAGACGAGAGGTTAAATGAGAGGCAGAGTGATGTGTCAGGGGGCCGCAGATCGGTGACCGGGGCCAGTGACTGACGTGTAATGAATGTCTCTAATCTGTCATCAAACTGGGGAGGATGCCCTCTCCCCTGCACCGCCAGGAGACCTGTGACCATGTCTCCAGACCTCAGTAACCGCAGGTCTCCTAATTAGACCCAGGCTGGTATATGACTCTCAGATTCATGTGGTGATAGTTATACAAGTGACATAAATCTAAACCTGAGAAATCCCTGGGGATATAAGTCTCTGTATAGTCACAGAATGTCAGAGAGCAAGATACCGGCTACTGAGCCCCGATATACATATATATCACAATCTGTAGCTAGGCAATATACCTCAATGGTGTGCAGTCTCTGGGCCTGATTCAGAGCCGGACGCTATTTGCGCTCGCTCGTTCATTAAAAAGGGGGGGCTATTCAAATGAACCGTTCGCACTTTGCGGTCTGTTCACGCCTCTATGTCTGAACGAGCGAACAAAACTTGTGGTCGTAATTTTGAAAAAGACGCCCCCTGGCCGCTCACACCATACGTCATGTCCGCTATTTAATAGATTAATCGAGTACATCGAACAGAGTATGAACTGCTCGCTATTCTTGTGGTTGGTTTTTCCTACCACAATCTTGCGAGCAGTTCTGACTATAAATCAACCAAGTGACGTGGTCAGTGACGCTGCTGTATTAATTATGCACACCCATAAAACGCCCGTTTTGACCTTTAAGCACGCCTGCGTTCGGATCTCCAGTCCCCGTTTTCAAGCACCTTCCCCTGTTACCACCCACATACGCCTCCTCCTGTCACTCAAAATAGCAGGCATTCGCTATTTAGCGAACAAATGATTTTCGGCCGCACTGACTGGTTCGCGCATGCGTATTAAAATCCGTACGCATGCGCAGTTGTGCGAACATCGGTCGGAACGAACGAGCGGCCGCTTACGAGCGGCTCTGAATCAGGCCCTCTATTCAGAAGGTCGACAGTGTTAAAATGTTAACATTTACGTTAGGGATAGAATTACACTAAAAAGACATTGGCCCTGATTCAGACCCACTCGCAAGCGGCTGTCCGCTCGCAAGTGGGTCGATGTTGTGCACTGCGCATGCGCACGACGGCGGGAGCTCCGTCGTGCGCATGCGCCAGACGCGACGAGCGAAGGAATTTCCTTCGCTCGTTGTGTCTGATCAAAGGGGGCGTGCTGTCGATGTTGATTGGTGGGCCGGAGCCGGCAGCTGTGTGTTTGTTTCAGCAGCTGATGAGAGTCTGTCAGACTCTCATCGGCTGCTGCAGCTCCCACTGCGGGAGCCGCCATCTTCCGGCTCCCGCAGTGGGTAATGGGAGAGACGTCGTTATGACGACGTCTCTCCCATAATGCAAAGCGGCCCTGGAGAATGGTCAGGAGTAGCTGATATCGGCGGCGGGAGCAGGAGCGGGGGTTCAGGTAAGTGTTTTTTTATTTTTTCTTTATTACGTGTGTCTCTACTGGGGGGGCTACAAGGGGGGATTACTACTGGGGGCACTTGAAGGGGGGGATTACTACTGGGGGTACTTGAAGGGGGGATTACTACTGGGGGCACTAGAAGGGGGGATTATTACTTGGGGCAGTATAAGGGGGGACTACTACTGGGGGCACTTGAAGGGGGGATTACTATTGGGGGCACTAGAAGGGGGGCTACTACTGGGGGCACTAGAATTGGGGCTACTACTGGGGGCACTTGAAGGGAGGATTACTACTGGGGGAGGACTACTACTGGGGGCACAGCAATGGGGGGACTACTACAAGGGGGGACTACTAGGGGCACTACAAGAGGGGGGATTACTACTAGGGGCACTACAAGGGGGGACCACTACTGGGGGCACTGCATGGGGGGAGGACTACTACTGGGGGCACTGCATGGGGGGAGGACTACTACTGGGGGCACTATATAAGCTTATTAATGGGGGCACAAGGGGTACTGCACAGGGGGGACCACTACCGCGGGCACTGCATAGGGGGGGGCACCAAAAAACCTACTCGCTTACCAAAAAATTTGGGCTAGGGCCGGCCCTGCCCACAGCAGAACCGTTCCTTACAGAGCCCTGAATGTCCCACAGCAGAACCGTTCCTTACAGAGCCCTGAATGTCCTACAGCAGAACCATTCCTTACAGAGCCCTGAATGTCCCACAGCAGAACCGTTCCTTACAGAGCCCTGAATGTGCCACAGCAGAACCGTTCCTTACAGAGCGCTATATGTCCCACAGCAGAACCGTTCCTTACAGAGCCCTGAATGTCCCACAGCAGAACCGTTCCTTACAGAGCCCTGAATGTCCCACAGCAGAACCGTTCCTTACAGAGCCCTGAATGTCCCACAGCAGAACCGTTCCTTACAGAGCCCTATATGTCCCACAGCAGAACCGTTCCTTACAGAGCCCTGAATGTCCCACAGCAGAACCGTTCCTTACAGAGCCCTGAATGTCCCACAGCAGAACCGTTCCTTACAGAGCCCTATATGTCCCACAGCAGAACCGTTCCTTACAGAGCCCCAAATGTCCCACAGCAGAACAGTTCCTTACAGAGCCCTGAATGTCCCACAGTAGAACCGTTCCTTACAGAGCCCCAAATGTCCCACAGCAGAACCATTCCTTACAGAGCCCTGAATGTCCCACAGCAGAACAGTTCCTTACAGAGCCCAAATGTCCAACAGCAGAACCATTCCTTACAGAGCCCTGAATGTCCCACAGCAGAACCGTTCCTTACAGAGCCCTGAATGTCCCACAGCAGAACAGTTCCTTACAGAGCCCAAATGTCCCACAGCAGAACCATTCCTTACAGAGCCCTGAATGTCCTACAGCAGAACCATTCCTTACAGAGCCCTGAATGTCCCACAGCAGAACATTTCCTTACATAGCCCCGAATGTCCCACAGCAGAACCATTCCCTACACTTGTGGATAATACTCATAACTAACATCGCTGCCATGTGAGCTCCATGACCTCTGTGCCACTCACCGCTCCATCTGAGTCCAATGCCCGCACTCCTCAATGTGTTCTCTTGTCAGATTAGGTATCTACAATAAATATGGTCACATATTAAATCTTATGACCTCATGTAATTAATATCAGAACAAACAGGTGATATCTATATTAGATACTGCTTTGCGTTAGGCTGGTTTTATTTATCGGGGTAAATTCCATCACATTACACCTGTCTCTTCCCAGCAGATATCTGCATGCTCGGCTCACTTCCTCTCCAAACGTTCTACATCTGCTTCTCCTCTCCTTCAAGCCCTACACTGGCTCCCCTTCCCCTTCAGATGCCAGCCCAAGGTTCTGACATTCGCCTACAAAGCCCTCACCCAATCCTCTCCCACTTACATCTCTGACCTCATCTCTTTTCACATGCCCGTCCACTTTGCTTCACAAATGCATGCCGCCTCTCCTGCCAACTGATTACTTCCTCCCACTCCCGCCTCCATGACTTTGCCTGTGCTGCTCCCTCTGGAACTATCTCTCCATCAGACTCTCCACCGCTCCACAAATCTTGAAACGGGCTCTCAATACCCACTACTTCATCATAGCCTTCCAGCTCTCATCCAACCCGCTGCTACATGCTCCTTCCTCCCTATGTACCCCATCTGTGTCACGCCTGTCTGTCTGCCCCTCCCCTTTAGAATGTGAGCTCTCTCGAGCAGGGCCCTCTACCCTCTTGTGCTTCTCCTTACACTCTTTTCTACTCCTTACTCCCCACAAGGGCACCTAACACATGACTGCCAACTCCCTCCTGCGGAACACTTTTGGCGCAATATAAATAACAAATATCCAGGCTCCCCACACCCAACTCACCCGTTTCTCCATGCCGGTTGTCAGAACTGGTAGTAACACTGGGTCCTTCCCGGCTGTCACCATCAGAGATGGGACCAAGATCTTTAAACAAAATTTTGAGATTAATTACTTTTAATGTTATGGTATCCTCCAACTTGAGCAAGTACAATCCCAAACTGTGCCAGCGACCCGCTCTCTATACTTTGTGTTACAGACCTGAGATGTAATGCATGCGAGACAGAAGAACAGGATAAACCTGCACCCCAAACAGAGGCACAGAGATTTGGGAGTGAAATTAGGGATGCAACTGATTAAATGCAAGATTACGGGATATAGGACCTGATTCACATTTGTGTGCTAGCATTGGCGTACAAAGATGCAATACAGGAATGGCTCAGCTGAGCCCAGTGCTGTTTGTGCTAAATACAGGGGACCCCCTACGTCTTTCGTCCCATGTATTTTGACAACCAGGACTGGCCCTGAAATGCCCGGTGCTGGTTGTGCTAAATACAGTACGTCTTTTGTCCTGTGTTTTCACATCCAGGACCATCTCTCAAAAGCCAGGGACTGTTTGTGCTTTGGGGGGGGGAGGGGTCCCTAGCCAAGGCTAACTAGCGGTCAGGGTTAAGGCTTTGGCTGGGGGACCCGGTGAAAGGGTTCTCCTGGCTATGGCATTACTCCCCCCACTAGAAAGAGTCCGGTGCTGGTTATGGAAAATACAGACAACCCCTAATCTTTTTGTCCACTGTATTTCCAAAACCAGGACCGGCTCAGCTGACCCCATTGCTGGTTGTGCTAAATACAGGGGACCCCTATGTCTTTTGTCCCCTGTATTTTCACATCCAGGACCGGCTCAGCTGAGCCCAGTGCTGGTTGTGCTAAATACAGGGGACCCCTATGTCTTTTGTCCCCTGTATTTACACATCCAGGACCGGCTCATCTGAGCCCAGTGCTGATTGTGCTAAATACGGGGGACCCCTATTGTCTTTTGTCCCCTGTATTTTCACATCCAGGACGGCTCTCAAAAGCCCGGGCCTGTTTGTGCTTTAGGGGGGGAGACATTTTTTTTTTCTTTTTTACACAACTGCACGGATGGATCTCACTGATCCGTGCATGCATCTGTGTCAGGACAGCCCATTATATATTGCGCATGATCTAAAGTTATGCAAATCGTTAGATCGTATGCCACATTTTACTGTTTATGCTCCATATCGTGTCCTGGAGTGTCGCGGAGCTGCCGGTGGAGAGTTCAATGGAAATCACTGACGACATCGCATCATTTGCATGTCGTCTAGTGTGTAGGCACCTTTACATCACACCCCACCACCCAATGTCATCACACACATACATATTACATCACACACATCCACATTACATCACACCCCACCACCCAATGTCATCACACACATACACATTACATCACAACCCACCACCCAATGACATCACACACACATCACCACCCAATGACATCACACACACTTCCATATTACATCACATTCCACCACCCAATGACATCACACACACATCCATATTACATCACACCCCACCACCCAATGTCATCACACACATACATATTACATCACACACATCCACATTACATCACACCCCACCACCCAATGTCATCACACACATACATACATATTACATCACAACCCACCACCCAATGACATCACACACACATCCACATTACATCACACCCCACCACCCAATGTCATCACACACATACATATTACATCACAACCCACCACCCAATGACATCACACACATCCATATTACATCACACCCCACCACCCAATGACATCACTCACACTTCCATATTACATCACATCCCACCACCCAATGTCATCACATACACACATATTACATCACACCCCGCCACCCAATGACATCACACACATACATATTACATCACACCCCACCACCCAATGACATCACACACACATCCATATTACAGGATGTCTATCTAGCTCCATCACAGAAACTAGGTAAGGTTCAGTAAAATGAATGTTTTTATACATCAAAATTTTGAACCCTCATATTGACAGATATAAAAGTGCAGGGTTAGTGTAATGAGTATTTCTGACTCCCTCATGCTGAGGGGTATGCCTGGAGACTATGGACCTTATTCAGAGTCGGTCGCAAGCGGCGATGCGCTCGTAACCGACTCAATGGTAAGGCCTGCGCATGCACAGCGGCCTCACTGCGCGTGCGCAAGCCCTGGAGCGACAGATAAACTCTGTCGCTCCGGAGCTCGCTACCAAAGGGGTGGCTGTCGATGTTGATCGACAGCTCGCCCCGTTTTGTAGGTGGGCCGTGAGGGGTGGTTTCCAAAACGGAGGCGTTCCTTAAGGAACGCCTACCGTTTTGTGGGTGCCGCACTGACATCATCAGTGATGTCAGTGGGGAGCTTCCTGCTCCATCAGAGCAGGAAGCTCCCTGGGGCTTACGAGTGCCCAGACCCTACCCTAGGGTCTGGTCGTAAGCCCCGATGGTCGCATGGTGATCGCCATCGCGACCATCAACCTGGTCGGTCGTTAAGCTGTGGGTGGTAACACACAGCTTAACGATAGACAAGGAGGCGGCCGTTCAGGATGCAAGCGGCCGTCCTGATTCTGTGCGACCGCTTGCATCTAACGACCGCCTCTGAATGAGGTCCTATACTATACCTGCCAGTGCGCAGTATTGTAGGGAGTATTGCTATGATAAAGACGGCTCTATCTGTACATACCTAAATGTCTGAGCACCGGCCACTTGCAGCTTAGGGCTGCTGCATGATTGCGCAGACTTCCTTCGCCATTATACTGTAAGGACTGCCAGTAAGCCATGAGGCACAAACAGCGGAGGCGCGTTACTTGAGTTGCTTATTGCTGAGGACTTTGTAGCGTCAGGATGTGGAAGATGTCAAATGAAAATAAATCCTACTTCTAAAAGCGGCTCATTATCCTGTGAGGAGGAAACTGCTGGGTGCATTGTGTGCGAGAACACAGCAGCGACGATTTCACTTCTAGACTAATGTACCTGTTGCCGATGGATGTTACTACAGCAAGACGCCAAGGCAATAGAGCCAAGAGCTGCCTGCCATCCTGGGGCACACGGTGTGTACTTTAAAACATCTGGACCATTTCCCTGTCGGTGGGACACTTAATTGTATGCAAGATTTGAATTAATAATCACATGAAAAATGGTTCTGCCAAACAAGTCCTCCTAGTACGTTATATCACATCTGCCCATAACCAGCCGCCAGAAACCTGCCGTGTGCCCAGGATTAACTCTTCGTAGGGAAGTAAGACTCAGCAATCTGCGGTTTGGTAGAATTACAGATGGCTGATCATGGGGTTGTATGAACATGTTTGTTGGAGCTAATGGCAGGTCAGTTGCGAGATCATTTCAGACTCATGTGGAGGCGGCCATCTTGGAATTGCTGAAATAAGTTGCATAAACATTACAAAAGCTGAAGGCAGGGCCCCTTACGCCATTAGGGAATTGCTGTGGACAAGGGGATACTTAAAGCTTCCTTGGAGACGGGGCCGGATTCCTACCCTGCCACAACAACAGATGCCCAAACACCTCAAACCCCCACCTTATCCTCTTCTATTTTCCTGCCCTTTTCTAGCCCACCAAACTATTGGTACGCATTTATCTGACTCCGTGGCCAACTTATCAATTGTCTGACCCCTTATCCATCTACCTCTACTTCTCTGGGTCCCACATTTGTCCGATATCTACATAATCTGCCGCTTCCGTTATCTGTTCCTTGTCGAGGTGCTGTATAGAGGCTGTGTAGTTACTCCCACATAAAAAGCCACACATCCCTTAGCCTCCGCTCATATTTAATAGATCTGAGGAACTTGTTCATTCATTAATCTCCAGGACTAAAGCTAGGTAGATACAAACTATACGATGTATCGTACGATATATCGTTCTGATGCGAATGGGAATGATATAGCGTGCACATCGTATAGTGTGTACGCCTGATCCGTTGTTCATCGTATCGTCCCATCTGCTGTGCTGCACATCGGATGGGACGATGCAATGAATGACGCGGTGCATCTACACTCGGCATGTGACGATACACTGCGCCGTCATACACTGGATCGCGCATTCTGTTGGCGACGCCATGTATCGCTACATCGCATTGTTGCATCGCTGGGTCGCACCGTTGTATGGTGTGTACCCAGTTTTATTGCATTACAGTCGTGTTGCAGCGCTCCTGAATTAGGAAAATTCTGTTTTACTACACAGGCCACAGCCCCTAGAGTAGGGACAAGCAGACGACCAATCCCTATGGTTACGGCACTGTCTGGAAAAGGAGGGGGGGGGGGAGCATATTGTTGGAGCTACTGTAAATAACTTATAGTTATAATGCAATAATATTGTATATATTCTCACTACAAGAATTTTGTTTTTCTTCAAGTATTTTACCGTCTCCCCTTTCCCGTAAACAAATGTACTCCACCTCTGCCTGTGCTGGCGCTATAAACACTCGGACATACAGACGTCACCCAGATCACGGTACACAGTTACCTTCCAGCTGTGAGCGGTCACTGCCCACTCCCAGGTCCTGTCCATGTTTCTGTACCAGTTCAACGGGCCTCTGCAACGTACAGGAGGAGAAACATTTGGAAGAAGATGTAAACGATTTCCGCAAATATATACTCAGGCGTCTGTCCTACCTGAATCCTCTCTTCTTATACTGTGCGACGTAGAACTGCAGCTCGGACTCGCTGAGAATTTTGCCGAGTGGTATTTCCTCCGGGAGACCGACAAACAGCCCACCTATACCAAAGGGAAGACGGTAACATGACTGTAAGAAGCGCTATCAGTGTAGAGGGAACATTATAATACCAAGTTACAGGACCTACAGTATGCTCCAGCACCGCGTCAGTCTCAAGTAGCTACACACAGGGGGATCATTACTACTCCCCGTGACATCAGCAGATCTACAGGAGTTATGTCATCAATACGCAGCAGAAGGAGGGAGCACAGCCTGTCATTACATTGTGTGTAACCATATAGCTGTACGTCCTGTACCCTCCTGAAGAGATCAGCAATAACGGCTACATTCACACAAAGCCGTCTATCTTTATTTAATCACAGGCATTAATAGTAATGTGTTTTCCTGTTCTGTGCCGATGGCAATTTCCACGGAGTGTGCTATATTTTGTCGAAATGAGAATGTTGACGTGGTCGTAATGATGAAATGGTGACATGATTATAATGTCGACAAAATGTCTCTGGTGGTCTAGCGGTGACTTACATGGGGCAGGCCTGGCGGCTCCAGTCGTGTCTTTTGGGTCTGGCAGTCAGGTGATGACTTCCGCTGGATCTACTGGTGCTTCCCGACATGAGTATAACCCTCCTCCTGGTACCTATTCCAAGCCCACCCCTCCCGTAGCCTAAATCTATCCCTCGGCTACCAGTCTGTGCAGAATGTCGACATTGCGAACATCTTCAGTGTCGCCATTTTAACATTGTCAACATCATCAGTGGCGACATTGCGACTACATCCCTTTCCACGAGAGCCGCAATGAACATATATACATATATATACAGTCAGGTGCATAAATATTGGTACATTGACAGAATTTTCATATTTTGGCCTCTATTCACCACCACAATGGCTTTGAAATGAAACAAACAAGATGTGATTTACCTGCAGACTTTCAGATTTAATTTGAGGGTAATTACATCCAAATCAGGAGAACGGTGTAGGAATTATAACGGTTTCTATATGTGCCTCCCACTTTTTAAGGGGCCAAAAGTAATGGGACTATCAACTAAAAAGCCATTTCATGGACAGGTGTGGGCTATTCCCTCGTTATTTCATTATAAATTAAGCAGGTAAAAGGTCTGGAGTTGATTCTAGGTGTGACATTTGCATTTGGAATCAGTTGCTGTCGACTCTCAATATGAGATCCAAAGAGCTGTCACTATCAGTGAAGCAAGCCATCATTAGGCTGAAAAATCAAAACAAACCCATCAGAGAGATAGCAAAACATTAGGTGTGGCCAAATCAACTGTTTGGAACATTCTTAAAAAGAAAGAACGCACCGGAGAGCTCAGCAACACCAAAAGATTTCATCACTTATTCGGAAGGAGCCTTAATTCAAGTTGTTTTTTGCATCTTTATTATATTTATTGGGATTAGGAGCAAACACAAGATCCCATGAGATAAAACCACCGCCGTGACCTAGCGTGGCGGAAAGGGGGAGGTTTAAAAGCAACGGTGAAATGAGCGTAAAACATAGTAACCTGGTATAAAGGTAAGGGCTTAATGCACCTCCCCTGTACAGACAATCTTCTGTCTATGGAAGCCAGGGAGGAGGGATACAGGCCCCTACAGTCATTTACATCTATGCCTCATTATTAATGTATAGCTGGATTACGCCGGCCCTTTCTGAAGTCTGGAACGGGGCCGCGTGAATGCGGAGTTCAGCTATGTAGATTTGTCATTCGAGAAATGTTAAAAGATGAAAAGAAAACTCCCTTGACACATGGAAGCGTAAAGCACTAATGTGATGGATAGACTTGTAAACCGCCGATGACTGGCACAAGCACAGCGCGCCAAAGATGGATTTCACGTCAAGGCAACAGGATTCTTCTCCATCCAGTGCCCAGGCAGGGTCTGCGCTCCATTATTGTATTAGCCGGGTCGCTCGGGATGGACCCGACCTACCACCGTCACTTTACATGTAACAAGCTTAGGTATTACCATCGTGTTACGTGCAGGAAGATCCCCCCTGTGATAATCTATTCCCGCGGATGATGCATTGCGGTGTCCGCTGTAAGTGAATGTGCGATAGATCAGAGCGTTATCTCATTACACACAGAAACCGGTGCTATATCTTATACAGGGATATTCTGCATTCCCGCACAAAGGTCACGTGTATAACGCGGCACTGTAATGCCCACTGCGAGGCAATACACAGACTGCGTTATCGGATACGTGGATTAAATGTCAAAATGGGACACACACAGTCATTGCATCGGTTTATCTAACGTTAAATCATTAGCATTGAAGTGTAAGACGTGTCTGTCCCATTAATCAGGGGACTAGGTACTTCCTTCATGCAAAATGATTATTTCCCAAAGCCTAAACGTTATACTAGATTTCAGCAACCATGCATGACGATGTGAGGCCTCATGATCCGCGATACGTGAAGACGACGTTACATGAAGTTGCAGCCTGAATGACATTAGACCCATCAATTTCCCTTGCTCTGATCGGCTGGCAAACAACGTCTGCAGAGCTGAAGCGCAGTAGGGTTAGCTCGAGCCCGGAATACTGTGACAGATGGCAGAGCAGGGTCAGCTACATTACTTTCATCTAAGTGTCATCTGCGACTCATAATTATTATTATTATCCTTTATTTATATGGCGCCACAAGTGTTCCGCAGCGCCTTACACAGTACATAAACAAATCATTTGACAACTGACTTACAGTAAAAAATAGGACAAGGACATGGATAATGTACATTGATGCATAAATGACCATAACACCTAGATATGCAACAGAGCGTAAGCAACCAAGTGTTAGGTGCCCTGTTGGGGGGTAGGAAGTAGGTGAAAGTAAAGTAAGGAGAAGCACAAGAGGGTAGAGGCCCTGCTCGTAAGAGCTTACATTCTAAAGGGGAGGGGCAGACAGACAGGTGTGACACAGATGGGGTAAACGGAGTAAGGAGCATGTTGCAGCAAGTTAGGATGGGAGCTGGAAGGCTTTGATGAAGTAGTGGGGTCTTGAGAGCCCGTTTGAAGGATTGTAAAGAGGAGGAGAGTCTGAGAGGGAGAGGGAGAGAGTTCGAAAGGTGGGGAGCAGCACGGGCAAAGTCTTGGAGGTGGGAGTGGGAGGATGTAATCAGTTGACATGAGAGGTGGCGTGCATTGGTTGAGCGAAGAGGGCGGCCAGGAGAGTGGAGGGAGATGAGGTCAGAGATGTATGCGGGAGAGGAATGGGTGAGGGCTTTGTAAGTGAGTGTGAGAACCTTGAATTGGGTTCTAAAAGGGAAGGGGAGCCAGTGGAGGGCGTGTAGGAGAGGGGAGGCAGATGTAGAGCGTTTGGAGAGGAAGATGAGTCGAGCAGCAGCATTGAGGACAGACTGGAGAGGAGAAAGATGGGAGTTGGGGAGGCCAGATAGGAGAAGGTTACAGTAGTCCAATCTGGATATGACCAGTGAGTGTATGAGGGTTTTGGTGGCATCCTGGGTGAGAAAGGGTCTAATCCTGGAAATATTTTTGAGATGGAAGTGACAAGACTGTGAGAGACTCTGGATATGTGGTTTGTAGGAGAGGGAGGAGTCCAGGATAACTCCAAGAGCGCACTTTGGGGCTAGAAGAGATAGTTGTGCCATCAATTGTTAAAGAAATAGTGGGAAGTGAGGTTATGTTGGAGGGTGGAAAAATGATCAGCTCATGTACCGGCCTCTATGGGCACTCTTTTTGCTTTTACTAAAGACTATTCTTGCTAGCTTCTGGGGGAGTTGGTTATATTATACTAACTCTCTGCAGCCCCCATCGTGTCCTCCTATATCCCCTTATAGAAGTAGGGCCCTGTATTTATGTATCTATGTGAATTAAGATACTGTCTGTATTAGTCCTATGTATCTTGTCAGTCTTATCCTCTTGTACTGCCCTACGGAACATTTGTGGATCCCTGGGATCCAGCACAAAACTGCTCACAGTACAGATGTGTTCGTACTCAGCTGGCGTTTTTGCGCCATATAGTGCCTGACGCTTGGTGCAAATTAGACACTGCGCCAATAGTACCGATTCATGTATTTAACATCTTATTCACATACAAAGGGCTGTATTCAATTTGAAGCGTTAAGTCCGGATCCGCATTAAGTTACCGCCGATGACGTCATTGTCGCCTGTTTTGGTTTTGCCCCGTATTCAATTTGAAAGACTTTCCGCCTAGGCGGAAGTCAATGCAATGTAATAGGCGGAAAAGTTTCGCCTATGAATGGCAGGCGGAAAAAAGTGCAGAATTGGGGTTTTGGGGTGCAACGTTTCGGGAACCCCCGTGCAGCCTTCAGACAGTCCCCCCAAAGGTAATATGTGCCAAAAAAAAACAAAAAAACACTTAAGGACACCCCAAAAATTGACTTTGAAAAAGGGGGCGAAAAAAAAAATGTTGGGGTACAAACTTAAAAACTAGCGAACGTGACTCTGGGGGGGTCCCCAAGTATGCCCCAGGTGTTTTTTTGATTGCAGGTGTTTGCGGCAGGTGGATTTTTCATGATTTTTTCAACTTTAAATATGCTGACCCCCATTTTCAACTACCCCAAATTTGCTGGGATAAGTTATTTTCTGGATAAAATACTCCTGAATACTATTCTGCACCACTTATACAAAAACGCTATTTAGCAGCTATTAAGCCCATTTAAAAACATCAAATACCTTCAGCAAGCCAAATCGGGGGGTACCATAGGGAACCCCCATGTCAGAGCATCTTTTGGGGGGTGTCAGGCAGATTTCCCCAAATATGCCAGTACTTTCCGCTTGTTAAAGTATCGCCGGGTCCTGTTTACGCCTACTTTCAAACTGAATACAGGGTTTAGCGTGCACGCGCGCGATACTTTTCCGCCTCCAAAACAGGCGAAGTCGGTGTTAAGTCCGGGCTACGTTAACTTAACGCGGCTCAGCTCAAATTGAATACGGCTCAAACTCGCTTACAGTGTACTATATTAGGACCTTTTTCGCACAGGAATCGGTATAAAGTCACAGTTGAAGTATAACAAAAACAAGAGATATGGTAAGAACTTACCTTTGTTATCTCTGTTTCTACGAAGTCCATAGGGTCCACAGGGTTGACCTTGGGGTATAGCTGGATCTGGATCCATGGGCACCACGCAGTTAAAGCTTTAGCTGCTCCCAGGATGCACTTGGGTCCGTCCTCCTCTATACCCCGCCCCCGGCCACAGCACCTCAGTTGGTAAGCAGCCAAGGCCGGAGGAGGAGATTAAACAGAGAGAAGGAAGACTGGAACACACAAGAAACCATACTCACAGAAATGGGAGACGGAAAACCGGTGACCAGCCACATAGCCCATTTGAAGCCAGGTGCGTCAGGGCGGGCGCCCTGTGGACCCTATGGACTTCGTAGAAACAGAGATAACAAAGGTAAGTTCTTACCATATCTCTTGTTTTCTACTTCAGGGTCCATAGGGGGTCCACAGGGTTGACCTTGGGGATGTCCCAAAGCAGTACAACTAAGGGCGGGGACGCTCCTGTGCTGAAAGGAGTACCCGGCGCCCAAAGGATGCATCCTGAGAGGCAAAGGTGTCAAACGCATAGAACCTCAAAAACGTTTGAATTGAAGACCAAGTGGCCGCCTTACACAGCTGAACAGCAGAAGCGCCACGTCTAGCAGCCCAAGAGGGACCCACAGAACGAGTGGAATGAGCCTTAACAGAGGCTGGCACAGGTAAGCCCTCCTGTGCATAAGCCTCACAAATAACGGAACGAAGCCAACAGGCTAACGTTTGTTTGTTGGCAGGCCAACCCCTCTTGTGAAAACCAAAGAGGATAAACAAGGAATCAGACTTCCTAACCGAAGCCGTCCGGTCTACATAAATTCTAAGCGCCCGGACCACATCTAAGGAAGTCTCACCAGCTGAAAGATCAGGGGACTGAAAAGCTGGCACAACAAGTTCCTGATTAATATGGAACTTCGAGACCACTTTGGGCAAAAACTCAGGACGAGTGCGGAGCACCGCTCTGTCCTGGTGAAAAATCAGGAAAGGAGGGCGACAGGAAATCGCCCCCAATTCAGACACCCTCCTGGCCGAAGCAATTGCCAGGAGAAAAACCGTCTTAAATGTCAGCCACTTGAGCTCCACCGCCTCAAGAGGCTCAAACGGAGGACCCTGCAGGACCCGTAGCACCACCGCCAAGTCCCAAGGAGCCACAGGAGGCACAAAGGGAGGCTGGATCCTGAGAACACCTTGGAAAAAGGTGTGAACGTCTGGTAGTATTGCAATCCACCGTTGAAACCACACGGACAAGGCGGACACATGAACCTTCAGAGATGCAAGGCGTAAGCCGAGATCCAATCCTGACTGAAGAAATTCCAAGATCCTAGAAACTCGGAACACCTGAGGATCATAATGTCTGGACTCACACCACTGAAAGTAAGTGTGCCACACTCTGTGATAAATCCGTGCTGAAGCAGGCTTGCGTGCCCTGAGCATGGTACCAATAACCGAACTGGAGAAGCCCCGAGACCTCAAGACGGCTGTCTCAAGAGCCACGCCGTCAAAGACAGCCGACCCAGATCCAGGTAAAGGCAGGGCCCCTGAGACAACAGGTCCCGACGCTGAGGAAGAAGGTACGGAGCGTCGATGGAGAGGCTCCTGAGATCGGAGTACCAAGGACGTCTGGGCCACGCCGGAGCTACCAGCACGAGCATGCCGCCGTCCTGCTTGAATTTCCGCAGAACCCGAGGAAGCAGGGATATCGAGGGAAACAGATACGCCAGGTGAAACGTCCATTTCACCGACAGCGCGTCCACCAGACTTGCACCTGCGTCTCTTGTCCTTGACCCGTAAACGGGCAACTTGTGATTGTGACGGGAGGCCATCAAGTCCAGCTCCGGCAGTCCCCACCTGTCCACGAGTAGCTGAAACACCTCTGGGTGAAGCGACCATTCCCCGGGATGCACGTCGTGACGGCTGAGGAAGTCCGCCTCCCAATTGAGGACTCCGGGGATGAAGACCGCCGAGATCGCTGGAATGTGACCCTCCGCCCAAGTCAGGATACGAGACACCTCCGACATCGCTGCCTGACTGCGAGTTCCGCCTTGGTGATTGATATACGCCACCGTGGTGGCGTTGTCGGACTGCACCTGTACCGCCCTTCCGTGAAGAGCGGGGCCGGACGACTGCAGGGCCCTGTATACTGCCCGCAGTTCCAGGATGTTGATGGGGAGAAGTGCTTCTTCCGCTGACCAACGACCCTGAAGCGACAAAGAGCCGGTCACTGCCCCCCAACCCCGGAGACTGGCATCCGTCGTGAGCAGGACCCAGTCCGGGATCCAAAATGGGCGCCCCTCGACCAGATGAGCTGTCTGAAGCCACCAAGCCAAAGATAGCCGAACGTCCGGAGACAACACCAGCACCTGAGAGCGGATCCGGTGAGGTAACCCGTTCCATTCTGATAGAATCAGCCCCTGCAGGGGCCGGGAATGGAACTGGGCAAATTCCACCATGTCGAATGTCGACACCATGGACCCCAGAACTCTCATAGCCGAATGGACCGACAGGCGGCAACGGCTCAGGCAACTGCGTATCCGCAGCTGTAGGGAGGCGACCTTCTCCGGAGTCAGGAAGATCCTTTGCTGACGCGAATCCAGCAGGGCTCCCAAATGAACCATCCGCTGTGATGGAATCAGGGAGGACTTTTTCCAATTTATCAACCACCCGTGTGCTTGCAGGCAAGCGATCGTCAGGTGGAGATGTTGAAGCAGTACCTCCGGGGAGCTCGCCAGCAACAGGAGGTCGTCCAGGTACGGCAGCAGCCGTACATTCTGGTTCCGAAGATGTGCGGCCATGACCGCCATAATCTTTGTGAACACCCTCGGTGCCGTGGAGAGACCAAAGGGTAGCGCCCGGAACTGATAGTGGTGTTGTAGGATAGCGAACCTCAGATACCGCTGATGTGAAGATGCTATCGGAACATGGAGGTAGGCGTCCTGGATGTCCAGGGACACCATGTAATCCCCCGGTTCCATCGCCAGAATGATGGAACGTAACGTTTCCATCCTGAACTTGGGAACTCTGAGGAATTTGTTCAGAGACTTCAAGTTGAGGATAGGGCGATGAGAACCATTGGGTTTCTGCACCAGAAACAGAGACGAATAATACCCCGTCCCTCGTTGTGATAGAGGAACGGGAACAATGACCCCTGCTTTCAGCAAGGACTCTATAGCCTCCTGAACCTGTAACGCCTTGGTCTTGTCCTGAGAAGGACTTGTGCAGAAAAACTGGTGGGGTGGTCTGTGCCGAAAAGACAGGGCGTACCCCTGGGAGACCACTTCTCGAACCCAGGCATCCGTGGTGGTATTGTGCCAGCACTGGGCAAATAGAAGAAGTCGGCCTCCCACTCTGAGGTCCCCCAGAGGGAGGCCCGTCCCATCAGGCCGCAGGTTTATCTTCCTGCTTGGAAGAAGGGCGCCGAGCACTCCAGGCTTGCTTCTTGGGTTTAGAGGCCGTCTTACTCGCAGACTGTCTCGGGAAGGACTGACCTTTCGCCTTACCCTGAACCCGAAAGGAACGAAAAGCCGAACTCCGAACCTTAGCAGGCAGTGCCGCCGAAGGGAGGAAGGCCGACTTGGATTTAGCCAGGGTGTCCACTATTTTGTCCAAGTCCGGACCAAATAGTAATTCCCCATTGAAAGGTAAGGCCTCCAGACCTTTCTTTGAATCAGAGTCCGCTCTCCAGGACCGCAACCATAAGGATCGGCACAGACACCGCTGCAGCCGATACCCGCGAGGTCAGCAGACTAGCATCTAAAGAAGCTTCTCCAATGTAAGAAGCAGCGTCCCTCATTTGTCCCAACAACGCCCGCTGGACATCCGGAGCGTCGTCCGGGAAGGTATCTTCCAATGCATTGGCCCACCCCTCAATGGCCTTGGCCACCCAGGAGATGGCCATGGACGGTCGGGCCACCGCCCCGGAGAGGGAGTAAATAGACTTTAAGCAAGTCTCAACTTTCCTGTCCGTGGGATCCTTCAGCGAGGATATCGACGGTAATGGTAAGGTGGCGCCCCGAGTTAAACGGGTGACATGGGAATCCACCGCCGGTGGAGTTTCCCATTTTTTACAATGTGCCTCAGGGAAGGGGTAATTAGAAGCCAACCGCTTCTGAGGAAGGAATCTCTTACTGGGCGCCTGCCAAGCTACCGCCATATGATCCGTCAACTGATCCGACAGGGGAAACACCGCAGAAGCCACCTTAGTTTTTTTGAAACTAGGAAACTTCGACTTAGGAACCGGTGCCTCATCCTCTATAAGAAGAATAGCTCGCACCGCCCTAACTAGTGCTCGCACATTAATGGACGACTTGGTATCCATTTCCTGGACCGAGGCGTCCGAGTCAGTGTCATCAGGGACCTCCCCATCATCTGAGGAACCCTCTGAGTCCGATACCTGAGCAGCCCGTGTCATGAGTGGGCGTTTTGAAATCCTAGAAGGCATGTCAGTCTGCAACATTGACTGAAAAGCTGAGGAAGCGGCCGCCAAATTTTGCACGGAGTTGGAGAGCACATCCACCCAGGGTGGAGGAGTCACCATAGGGGCCTGAAAAGGAACCACAGGCTGCTGCGGCACAGGGGAAGCCTGTATATACATAGGCAACCCCGCATAGGGACCCACCGACTGAGACCCAGGCGGACTCCGCAATAACTGCGGGACACCCGGGGAATGGGGGATGGTCGGCTGGGACAACGACCTAGTAGGGAGAGCAGTCGGGACCGACAGACGGTCCGCAATAGACACCAGCACTTGAGAAAACATCGCCCACGGTGGTTCCTGCGCCAGAGAAGGTCTGGATGGGCCAGGAGCCACCTGGCATCGACTACACAGGCCATCCTGTGACAAATCCTCCCTATCTACTCCTGCAGAACAGCGTCCGCAGGAGGCCAACACCGGAGCCACTGAGCGCTCAACCTCCTCGTCTGACATGACAGAATATATTATATATCTGGCACCAGGGTAGAAGTAAAACGCACTCACCGGTGTGCTGAACAACAGCCCACAATATGGCACTGAGTAGCACACAACTGTATGTGACGGACCTCACAAATACGTGATCTATATAAGTGAGGTCAGTAGAAACGCCCCTCCCCCACACACCTGTAGGGCTTGTAGGAGAAGTAAAGGGATAGGTATAAGCTGACAGTAAGTAGAAAATAAGCACAGACAGGCAGCACTAGCAAAAGTCACATACCATGCAGGAAGATATACTCACTGCACCTTTCCACTACAATCAACCTGCCCAGATTCAGTGTCTGGGAGGGCTATAGTGCTGTGTACGCTGTCCTTAATCAGGGGAGAGGTACACAGGGGGACCGGTCCGCGTGCTCCCTGAAGATCTGCGCTGCCACTGTGAGAAAATGGCCGCTGGAGACCTCAGAGGAGGAGTGGCCGAGTAGCTGCAGCTCAGCGACGCCAGACTCCGTGCTGAAAGGCGCGCTGAGCTGAGGGGAGGAGCCGCAGACAGGGAAGGCTTCCTCCCCTGGCTAGCATATTAACCCCAGGGCTTGCCGGCATCCCGCTTGCCATATATCCCTGGTGGTCTAGTGGTCCCACGGGTTATTCCTCCTCAGAGGGGGAGCCCGCCGCCACCGCTAGCGGCCCCCGGTCTGTCCCCTAGGACCGGGGGCAAAGGACTGCATCTGCAGGCAAAACCCGCGAGCCGCCGCTAATCGGCGACTCGCGGCTTACCTTGTCCCCGGCGACTCCGGCAGCAGTCCAGGGAGGGACCCAGAGTCCGGCTAGTACGGACTCTGGCCTCCCGCCGCGATCCCCAGTGCAGTACTGGCGTCGCGGCGCCAGCGGGGAAGGAAAGCGGCAGCGTGGGCGTCTGCATAGACAGCCCGTCGCTGCCACACTAGAGCCTCTGTTTTAAAATAAAAATCTAACAGGCTCTTTTTTTTTTTTTAAATAGAAAGCTTTTGGGGGCTGCTCCTGCAGCCCCCCTGCGCAGGTGACCCGACTCCGGCCGGGCACCAACTCAAACTGAGGTGCTGTGGCCGGGGGCGGGGTATAGAGGAGGACGGACCCAAGTGCATCCTGGGAGCAGCTAAAGCTTTAACTGCGTGGTGCCCATGGATCCAGATCCAGCTATACCCCAAGGTCAACCCTGTGGACCCCCTATGGACCCTGAAGTAGAAACAAAGCGCAAGGCATGGCGCGGTCACTCGTCTCAGACCTCTGTCTTTTGCCTTTTTACCCAGATTAGCGACGGAGTCGCACACAGACGCTACATGAAACGCCATCGCCAGTAGTCAGGGTGCCCGTGTACTGTACTTTTGTCGCTTCAGTGATGCGAATAAGACAGATATTTTGAGAAAAAGTCTCTGGCGGGACGCTCGCTGTGGTCACAAGGTTTGTGGTGCAGGATGAAGGATAGGTCAACCTCATTAAGCATAAAATGATTCCGCTGCTCACTGCATGCTGCCATATATCTGCAGATGTCTGTCCCACATTGTAACTTGCCCACTATAATCTATAAAATGCTCTACTAACAGAAATGTATGCTACTCAATTCTGCCGCCGTTCTTTCTCTACCCTGTTTGTTCAGTCTTGCCAGGACTACAATCAAACAGTATTAATAAAATAGTGTAGGAGGGGGAGGATTATTACCTTTGCTCACTGAGGGCCTCATTCAGAGGCGGTCGGAGGATGCAAGCGGTCGCTCAGAAACTGGGCGGCCGCTTGCATCCTGACCGCCCGCCTCTGTTTCGGACGTTAGGCTGTGGGTTTACACCCACAGCTCTAACGACCGCTAAGGTGATGGTCGCGATGGTCAGAGACCATCGCGACCATCGGGTCTTACGACGAGACCCTAGGGTAGGGTCTCACTTGTCGTAAGCCCCGGAGAGCTTCTGGCTCTGTCAGAGCCGGAAGCTCTCCACTGACATCACTAGTGATGTCAGTGGGGCCTCCCCCAAAACGGTAGGCGTTCCCATGGGAACGCCTCCGTTTGGGCTGCCACCCTCCCGGCCCGCCTTCCAAACGGGGCGAGCTGTCAATCAACATCGACAGCTCGCCCCCTTTGGAAAGAGACCCGCTACGACCGGCGCTGTCGGTCGTAGCGGGTCTCACGCATGCGCACGAAGGAGCCGGCGCCCTCGTGCGCATGCGCACTTGACAAACATCGAGGCGGCCGTGCGGTCGTAGACCGTACGGCCGCCTCTGAATGAAGGCCTGAGTGTAATACTGTAAGCCACTATTTTCATGGTCTGCTCACTGACAACCCATTAGCTGCCTTAGAGGACAGCTCGCTCACATGTCAACGCCACTAATAGACAACCCCTACTGAACTAGTCCTGTCTACCATGTACAGCAACTAGTGCCCCCATCACCCACAACACCAGCGGGATCAGGAAGCCGGCACCATGAATGCACAGAGACATCCAGCACAGACAGCCAGCTCTCTGGTCAGATATCAGCGTGGGATCATGGGCGAGACCACCATATGTTATATGGGACAGAGTAATGCTGGCTATAAACCGACTTAAATGTCCAAGCGAGAACGAGCTACATTTTTCCTGTCACGATCAGGCATGAGACGAATCGCTGTGAGTAAATTACATTGTTCTGTTCTTTTTAGTTGAGTGTGTTTTAAAGTTTAGATGTTGATCCCAACGCTGTAATTCAGGAGGCGATGGGGATAATTACCTCTCTCGCACACGCTGCTCGTTCCTACGAAAGGTGGAAGCTTGTCCTACGATAAAACACAGAAACAAAATTAGATGAAGACAACGCGGCAGTGAATGGCGCAAAACAAAAATAGTTCCATTGTCAAGATACGGAGACGAGAACCTACAGAGCCGGGCGCAATCTCCGAAGGTGCGACCGATCCGCTACCGATTGGTGCGTCTTATTGCAGTCGGTGGGCATCTCTGTACGAAGTCCATTGACCGCGGCATTAGCATAAAGACGCAGTCACGCAGCGCCAAACAACCTAATTGTGGCTGTGATAGCGTGCAGCCATCAATCTGGCCCAATGTGTGCGCAGGTGACAGGTGCAGGGCTGCCGAAAGGCCGCGCACGTGGGGAGCTCGGGAAACAGGCGGCAATGATGAAGCGCTGTGCGCAGAACTCCTGAATGATGGAGAATACAGTACGGTCTGATGCCATGCATGACAAATGATTATACAAGTTCTGTCTATAACGAGCCAGCGTGATAAATTCTGCATTATGCAAAGTCACCTCTGCGGCAGCGCCATCCGTCATCTGTGAATTAGACCCCTGCCACAGTCCTCGGCGTATTGATAGATCTCGTTGCACTGTTTGGATAGGGAGTCTGTTAACTCTTTCGGGCTGATTCTAAGGCCCGTATTCAATTAGACGCGAAAAGCCGAGATCCGCAAAAAAGTATCGCCGATTGCGACTTTTCGCCAGTCGGAAACTTATCTCTGCACTCAATTCCAAATAGTTTTCGCGTGCGCAAATATGCAATGTAATAGGCGAAAAAGATTCGCCACTGACTAGGTGGAGAAAAAGAAAGTGCAAAACCCTTATTTTGGGGTGCGGAGACCCCTCAGAACCTTTGGGCCAGCCCCCCAAAGGATAACTGTGCAAAAAAAACAAAAAAAAAGTATTTTGGAAATGAGGGCGAAAAAGTACAAAGTGGGGGTAAAAAACATAAAAAGTAGCGAAATAGACTTTTGGGGGGGTCTGCAAGTATGGGTGAGGTGTTTTTTTTATTGCAGGTGTTTGTTTAAAACTGCAGTTTAGCAACTTTAAACCACGCTTGCACCCATTTTCAAGTACCCCAAATTTGCCAGGACTACTTATTTTCTCTGCTTAATGCTATTCTTCTCCACTTGTGTAAAGACGCTAATTAGTAACTACTGGCACAACTTAAGTAACCCAAATTGCTTTATTAAGGCTATTCGGGGGCATCTCCATTGATCCCCAATGTTAGTGCATCTTTTGGGGGGTGTCAGGCTGATTACCCCAATTCTGACAGCACTTTCCGCCTGGTTCACATTTGCCGGGTCGCGTTTTCGCGTGTTTTGGAACTGAATACGGCGAATAGCAGGGAAGCGCACAAAAAGTTTACGGCCGTTGCACTCTGTTGGGATGGGTGGACAAAAAGGGGGCAGAAAATGCTAAATATGGGCCACACGCTAAACACTTTTTTATTTATTAACAGTTTCTTATATAGCGCAGAATATTCCGTTGCGCTTTACAATTGTAAACATTAACAGAACAAAACTGGGTAATAACAGACCGATATATAGGGAGGAAGGCCCTGCTCGCAAGCTTACAATCTTTAGGACTGTACTTTGCATTAGTCTGGCTATTCCTTCTGATATGGGCAAGAAATCTACCCAAAATGGGCAAAAGTAGAGGTTTTTTTAATTGAGCTAAAATGCAACGCATAGCCGGCGGTTCGATTCCCGTCAGCGGCAGCCCGACAGGAGCAGAGTGCGACGCAGCGGAAGCCCGACAGCCCTGGAAATCCCGATCATAGATAGGTAAGTATCCACTAACCTAACCTAACCCCCCTAACCCTAACCCTCCTTAGGGATGCCTAACCCTAACTTCCCCCCCAAGTGCCTAACCCTAATCCCCCCTCTAAGTGCCTAACCATAACCACCCCCTTCCCCGCTGCCTAAACCTAAGTCCCCCGGGGGGGGTGCCTAACCCTAAGTCCCCCCCGGGGGTGCCTAACCGTAACCCTCCCTCCCCCTAGCCTAACCCTCCCAGGGGGCTGCCTAACCCTAAGTCCCCCCCGGGAGCCCTAAACCTAAACCTCCCCCCCCTGTGGCTGTCCGCTCGCGGCGCCCGGCATCACTACGATCGTGATGCCAGGCGCCGGTCTCCCGACGTCAGGGAAATGCGGGTGTCTACATCTAGTGAAATGCCGGGATAAGACAGTCGGGAAGCCGGCTGCCGGTATTTAGGCAGTCGGCTTCCCGATTGCCTCCCGTTGTTCTTGCTTCACTATCAATTGAGCAAAATGCAGGACTCTACCTGTGGGTTTCCATAATAAAATCTGCATTTTGAAGGAAACGGACAATAGGCCGTATTCAATTAAATTAAAGGTTTTGCAAAAAAAAAACTGCTAATTTTTTGCCAAAAAACTGTCGAAAACGGCAACAAGCGAAAAAAAACTGGAGAAAAGTTTTCTCTATCCCAGACCAGGAGAAAAAAAAATGCAAAATCCCTTTCAGAACCCTTTAGACACTAACCTTAATGATAAATTAGCCCGAAAAAAATCGTTAAGTTGCGTACTTTGACGAAAAACTTCGGCGCAAATTTTGAGCGAAAAAAACGTACTGGATCTGATTTTTCAATGGGCGGTATGGATGCGTCAAGTGTTTTAAACATCGCATGCAGTCGCAGCAGGTGTTTTTTTTAACAGTTTTTAAAATTGCATGTTTACGATACGAAAATATACTTGCATCTATTTTAACGTACCCGGAATTTACGTGGAATAGTAATTTCCTGGGAAAAAAAATAGCTTTCTATCTTTTTTCAACGTTTTTTTGCCCAAAATTTGCGCGGTCGTCTTTCGCCAAAGTACGCAACTTACGATTTTTTTCCCAGTAACTTATCATTAGGGGAGGTGTTCAAAGGGTTCTGAAAGAAATCCCCACATTTTTAGCCAAAAATAGGGATTTTGCTTTTTTTTTTTTGAGTCCCGAAGCTAGACAATTTCTCTCTCGCTCCGGGGCTTGTGCGTGTGCAGTACCCCACCATCGACCCGCTTGCGAGCGCTATTGCCCACTTTCCCTTATATACCTGCCATGAGGATCACAGCGCCAGCAAATGAGTGGGTCGTAAACCCACCATACATCGCCGGAAGCTTGGTTTCTCACCCGGGTATTACAGCTGGTGATGTAAAGATCAATATCGTCAGATAATTGCTGCAACGCAATTCCTACGTCGGTTACATTCCTCCCTTAAGCTGCCCACACACATAGCGATAACAAGAGATATGGTAAGAACTTACCTTTGTTATCTCTGTTTCTACGAAGTCCATAGGGTCCACAGGGTTGACCTTGGGGTATAGGTTGGGAACCAAATCCGGGCACCACGCAGTTAAAGCTTTTAGCTCCCAGGATGCACTTGGGTCCACTCTCCCTATAACCCCGCCCCCCAGCCAGAGGCACCTCAGATTGTAAGTAGCCAAAGGCCGGAGGAGGAGAGAAAAAGAGAGAGAAAACTGGAACACTCTAGAACCATACTCACAGAAAAGGAGACGGGAAGCCGGTGACCAGTAACACAGCCCATATGAAGCCAGGTGCGTCAGGGCGGGCGCCCTGTGGACCCTATGGACTTCGTAGAAACAGAGATAACAAAGGTAAGTTCTTACCATATCTCTTGTTTTCTACTTCAGGGTCCATAGGGGGTCCACAGGGTTGACCTTGGGGATGTCCCAAAGCAGTTCAACCAAGGGTGGGGACGCTCCTGTGCTGAGAGGAGAATCCGTCGCCAAAAAGGAAGCATCCTGAGAGGCAAAGGAAACCAATGCCTAGAACCTTAAAAAGGTATGGACAGAAGACCACGTGGACACCTAGTAAGGCAAAACAGCCGAGGCGCCACGACGAGCCGCCCACGAGGGTTACACGGCCCGAGAAAAAAACAAGCCTCAACGACAGAAATGCCCACCCATGGGTAGGCCCCTGAGGAAGACATACGAGGCCATCCAGTCAACATTTCATTATAGGCCGGCCATCGTTTCCTGTTAAAACCAGAAACCGCAGACCACCAATAAGGAGTCCGCTTACCATAAGGAACTTGAACGGATCACATAAAGCCAAAGAGGCCGGACCACAGTCCATGAGGCCACAACAGCCGAGAGGACTGGGAACTGAATGGCCATACCATAAGTTCCAGAATAATATGGAACCTAAAAACCACTTTAAGAAGAAACACAGGGCGAGAGCAACTCACACCCTGACATGATGCCCTCCAGAAGAGGGAGCCACATGAGAACGCTCCCCATTCAGACACTCTCCTGGTTGATTTAAACACCCTGAGAGAGAGAGAGAGAGAGAGAGAGCTTAAACAATAGACCATGTAATGGCTATCACAACCAGCGGTTCCATGGACTGTCCCCGGAGGGAACAAAGAACCACTACTAACTCCCCAGGAGTCCCTAGGGAGGATAAGTGGAGACATAATCCAGAAAACACTCCAAAGGATGAACTGGATACCAGAGCGGAGCAATTCCATATCTTAACCATACCGACAGTGTAGAGATCCGCACTGTCAGGAAGGCCAGGCCAAGGGTGAAACCCAAGCCAGCTGGAAGGAATGCCAGAATATCTGGAAATCCTGGACACCGGAGGATCGTATCGACAGGTACGATACCATAAGAATTATGTATGCCACAGTCCGTGGCAGATCCCAGCAAAGTCTGGCCTATCTGCTCTAAACATCTCAATGAAGACAGAGCCAGGGAAGCCCGAGGACCACAGTAGGGGCGCAGTTAAAGACAAGCGATCCAGATCCAGGGAAAAACAAGGACCCTGAGACAACAGGTCCAGATAGTGAAGCAGTAGGAACGGAGCATCGAGGAGGAGACTCCGAAAATCTTAGTACCAGTGATGTCTGGGACGACCTGGAGCCCCCAGAAGGAAAGCCCCTCCGTCTCGAATTAAACTTCCGAAGACCTCGAGGAAGAAGGGAGACCGGAGGACACAGGTACACAAAGTGGAAGGACCACTTCACTGACAAAGAGTCACTGAAGGTAGCTTCAGTACTCCTAGAGCTGGACTGTAACACCGGTAATGTGTGATCGAGTCAGAAGGCCATGGGGATCAATCCCCTCAGGGAGGCCCCCTCTGCTCACCAGGAGTTGAAACCTCTCTTGGAGAAGAGACTAGTCCCCGGGATGCACGCCGTGACGGCTGAGGAAGCCCGCTTCCCAATGGAGAGCTCCGGGAATAAACACCGCAGAGTTGGCCAGGAGAAGACCCTTGGACTATGTCAGAATGGGTGACATTCCTAACATTGCCACCCAACTACCAGTGTTGCCTAGATGGAAGCCACTGTTGTGACACTGTCGGACTGAACCTATTCAGGTTAACCGTGACAAATGGGTTAGGCCAGAGTGAAAGTCCAAGACAGCTTAAAGTATCAACAAGGTAAGTGGCAGGGCAGAAGCGACAGACGTCCAACTGCCCCGAAATGAATGCGGACCAGACACTGTCTTTAGCAAAGAACACCCTGGACGAGATGGCCATAGCCACCCGGACAGAGACCAACTCGCCTCCGTAGAAAGTATCATCGTTCGAACAGTGATCCGATGGAAAAAACTCGATCCATCTGGAGGGGAGTCAATTATGGCAAGGCCTGGAATGGAACTGAGCACATTCCACCCTACCAAAAGGTAGACATTCTGGTAGACCGCGCATCACAAAGAGTAATGACATATGTCGACTGCGTAGATATCCGCACCCTCGAAGTTGAAGAGTGGAGATCTTGTCTTACGCCAGAAAAATTCTCAGATTCTGAGAATCCAGCAGTGCTCCCAGATGAAGAAAACCCTGTGAGGGATGCAGGGAGGACTTTTCTGTGACGAGAAGAAGCCCCGGTTATCCTGACCTGGCGGTAAAGTACCTTGGTGATCCTGCTAAAAGTAGGAGACCGTCCAGAGAAAGGAGCATTCGGATACACTGAACAGGTGAACTGTCAGAAAATCCATAAAGCTGGTAAACCCCGGTGGAGTTGAGGACAGCCCCAAAAGGCAGAGCCCGAAACTTACAAGTGTTGCTGTGGCACAGCAAACCTGAACCCATGCTGATGAGAGGGCTCTGTATGTACCCGTAGGTACGTATCCTGAATACTCGGATATACCATAAAATCCCCAGGTTCCAAACATCGGATGATGGAGCATGGACGATTCCACCTGAGTCAAGGCACCGTTGGAATCTGATTCAGGGATTTGAGACAGAGTATAGGCAAAGGAGGACCAGTCGGTCACCGCCCCAAAAAGAAAGTAGAACAACCAGTCCCTCACTGAGATAGTGAGGTTGGCCGAAATAGCTCTGCTTACCACAAAGACTGTATAGCTTTCTGGGATTGTAAGGCCCTGATCAGTTCTGAAGAAGGGCCCGTGTACCAATGCCTGTGAGGAGGCTGCATGAGCAATGAGAGGCCGTTGAGAATCAGTACCTCACTCTGGAAATTCCCCAGATGTAGACCTGTCCCGTCAGGCTGAGGGTATATCCTCAGGTGTAGAAACAGGGTCGTCCGGAAGTCCAGGACTGCTCGGTACTGGATATGGTGGCCCCCGTGGAGGCCGACAGCCTAGGAAAAAACAGGCCTTTAGGCTGACCCTGAGGACAAAAAGACTTAACAGAGTTAGTCCGAATGTAGTGGGAGTAGCTAAAGACGGTATCTCCCCATTAGTGATACTGCCAATGATGCAACGATCTTGTCAAGGTCGGGACCAAACAAGAACTTCCCCCTGGAAGGAGTGTGCACCTCTGCTTTCCCATAACGCAGCCATAGGGTACTGCGGCGGATACAGATGCCGCCGAAACCCTGAAAGTTAGAAGACCGGCATCCCATGAGGTAATCCCACATATGACCACTGCATATTTTGTGAGCGGCAAAAAGATATTTGAACCTCAGACGTGTTGGAGGGGAAAAACGTCACAAAAGCATCACCATGCGATGGCCATGGTAGGACGGGCAACAGGCCCTGAAAACGAGTACATTGATTTCAGGCAAAGTTACCACCTACGGATCCGTAAAATCCGTCCAGGCCGGGATGGGAGGCGTATTAATGCCTGTAACCCGATGATTAACATACAAATCCATCCCAGAAGGGGATTTCCATTACTTGTGAGGACCCTCAGGGAATGGGAAACAGGAGGCCTTTGTGACTCCTCGTATCTGGGGACAGCCAGACTCCCGCTATGAGATCCACCCGCTGGGCAGAAAACGGGAGATGTATGATACAGGTGCAGGATCGACATTCTCTATATCCAGAATGAGCCTGGCTACCAGCCCCAAAGCAGGGATAATAATACTTGAGATCGGCTCCCCCCCATGTGAGAGGGAAAGAGCCGAATATACTATCCAGTTCACGGCAGAGCCACTGGTCAGTAACCACAGGGCGTATATCACGCCAATTAGTATTTCGTATAAAACGACATCCACCAGGGTGGCCGTTGTGGTAATCCCTGCAAGGGGAATGACAGACCGATGTGGTATCGGAGGTAATTCATGTACTGTGAAAAACCCCGGCAGGGAGCGATAGTCTGTGACACAGGGGTAAATTGCAAGAAATTGCGAGATACCCCGAGTTCAAAAGGGCAGTATGGTGAAGTAACTCCAAGCGAGTGACGACAATGGGGCCCGCCCGGCGATCCTCAAAGGAGAGGATCCTGAGAAACAACGCCCTTTAAGGGGGTCGTGCAAGGGGCCCGGCACCAGATGGTGCCGCATACGTAAACCTTTCTGAGTTAAAATCCTCCGCACTAATTCCTGCAGGCTATGACTTGCAGGATAGCAATAATGGGTGCAGTATCGTGTGCAATCTCCTGGTCAGATATATCTGACTATCTTGACGGAAATATTAAGCAGCGCCATACCGGTCCTGACTGACGCTAAGATTAGCTGCAGGAACCCATTATCAGCGTACGCAACTCACAGTTCCATCTAAAATATGGCAACGTGCAGCACGCAACAGTATGTGACAAACCTCACAGATATTAACAAATATATATATGTGAGGTCTCAGAACCACCCCAGGTACACCTGTATTAGGGCAGATAAAGAAAAGGGATAGATATACACTGACAGGTGAGAGAAAAAGCAGACAGTCAGCACTAGCATAAGTCACATACAATGCAGAAAAATATATATACATACATAAGCATGACATATAATATACTGCACAATGTCGCTACATTCAACTGCCCAGATTCAGTGTCTGGGAAGGCTATAGCGCTGTGTACACTCACCCAAAATGGCCAGGTACGCAGGGGGACTGGGCTCACTGACATCCTAAGAGTTCTGCAGCACCACAGAGAGAAAATGGCCGCTGGAGACCTCAGAAGAAGCGTGGCCCGCGGAGGAAGCAGCTCAGCGACGCCAGACTGTATTATTGAAAGGCGCGCTGAGCTGAGGGGAGGAGCCGCTAGACAGGGAAGGCTTCCTCCCCTGGCTAGCAATTAACCCCCCGGGATGCCGGCTCCCGCTGCCGCTATAATCCCTGGTGGGCTGTGGACACGCGGGGTATGCCTCCATGGAGGGGGAGCCCGCCGCCACCGCTAGCGCCTCCGGTCTGTCCCCAGAGACCGGAGGCATAAGGCTGCATGTACACGCGGGTCACCGCAAGCGGTGACCACGCGACTTACCTGTCCCCGTCGATCCGGCAGCAGCCCAGGGATTCCTCCAGAGCCCGGCTAGTACAGACTCTGGGGTCCCGCTGCGATCCCCAGATCTGTACTGGCGTCGCAGCGCCGGCGGGGTGTAGGAGCGGCAGCTCAGACGTCCATTGGACAGTCTGATGCTGCCGCTCTGAAGAGTAGTAAAAAAATAATAAAACAAAACTCTTTTAAGCTTAGAGGCTGCTAAGCAGCCCCCCTGCAGTAACGGTGACCCGACTCCGGCCGGGCACCAACTTAAACTGAGGTGCCTCTGGCTGGGGGGCGGGGTTATAGGGAGAGTGGACCCAAGTGCATCCTGGGAGCTAAAAGCTTTAACTGCGTGGTGCCCGGATTTGGTTCCCAACCTATACCCCAAGGTCAACCCTGTGGACCCCCTATGGACCCTGAAGTAGAAATTTTACACGATCTGGCCGATTCCGACACATTGGAACGACAGATTGTGCAAAATATGGCCAAATCGTGAGGAAATCGTCAGTCCCCACTCACGATCACGATGCGATGCGCGTCCCCGCTGGTCGCACATCGCATCTTCAGATCTGCCGTGCAGTAGGGCAGATCTGACCATCTAGGAGGCCATGCAGTGTAAAAAGTCTGACTGCAGGAGACATCGTTTGAAGATTGGACACCAAATCGTTTGCAGATCGTGTGTAGAGCTGCCGGGGAGAGTTTCAAGGGAAACCGTACACAAATCGTACACATCGGCTGATCGTGGGCAGATCGGTATGTGTGTGGGCACCTTAAGAATGAGGCAGCATTTTACATTGGCCAAGCATGCAGCATGAATATCATCCTTCATGATAAATGCAATTACTTGTGGCTATAAAGTGAAATCATCCCCTGCGTATAAATAGTGCATATATTCCCTCTACTTAGGTTAATCCTGAAACCTTTATCTCCTACAGATTTAGAAACCCTCAATTATTTAAGTTGGCAAAGGGAAAGTATTTCGTTCTGCTCTGGTTTGTACTAATCTATTTAGCTCCTGTTCTGGCTTATCGGTGTCAGGAAGACCTCGGCTACCGGAGCCCAGCAGCGCACGTTAGCCGGGAGTGCGAGGTGAGGAAGAGGTGAGAGGAGTTTGAGCCGCAGCCTCCAGCTGGCACCTGTATCAGTTTCTCCTACTAAGGTGCTTATATTTACTGCTCAGGCAAATGCCGGGATGTCCCTTTATAATGTTATAAATACACACACAGACAATATGCCAGCGAGCTGAATATTTCATTGTTACAGACTACAGTAAGAGTGTTGCGGCAGCGTTTCTGGGACCATTATGAGGAGACGGGGGGTATAATTTCAGACGTATCCAGTTCCGCGTGTAAACAATTGATGAGGCCGGATCTTGTATCTCGGCTATTTTCCGATAAGTGGCGGGTCATGTACCGTTACAGTGTAGAAATTAGGCTGCCTGGGCAAGGTCTGGATTTTCACACTGCCGGCTCGATGTACAGTATCCCTCATCTTATTTCAGCACTTCGAGATGAAAACCAAGGCACAATCTTCTGCCGGGAAATTGTTATAACAAAAAGGGCGAGTGGGCAAACAAAACCCCCCAAATTCTGACAAGCTCCGAGCATTGATTAGGTAAGAATGGGCGGCCATCAGTCAGTATGTGGCCCAGAAGGTGAGTGACAGCATGCCAGGGCGAATTACAGAGGTCTGGAAAAAGAAGGGTCAGATATTGACTCTTTGTATAAACTTAATGTAATAGTCAACAAGAGCCTTTGATGCTTATGAAATGCTGTAATGTTACTTCAGTATACCATAGTAACATCTGACAAAAAGGTCTAATATCACTGAAGCAACAAACTTTGTGCCAACCAATACTTGTGTCATTCTCAAAACTTTTGGCCACGGCTGAAGTCTCCTTTCAACTTGGCGTCTTATATGCATCACAGAGGCAGCCATAAGCCGCTCACAGTGTACTATAGACGCCGGGCTGTGACATTAGCTGCACAGGAATTGGTATTACACACGTACAAAGTCGCAGATACAGCCAGAAGCTGCTCACAGTGTACTATAGACGCCGGGCTGTGACATTAGCTGCACAGGAATTGGTATTACACACGTACAAAGTCGCAGATAGAGCCATAAGCCGCTCACAGTGTACTATAGACGCTGGGCTGTGACATTAGCTGTACAGGAATTGGTATTACACACGTACAAAGTCGCAGATGCAGCCATAAGCCGCTCACAGTGTACTATAGACGCTGGGCTGCGACATTAGCTGCACAGGAATTGGTATTACACATATACAAAGTCGCAGATACAGTCAGAAGCCGCTCACAGTGTACTATAGACGCTGGTTGGGACATTAGCTGCACAGGAATTGGTATTACACATATACAAAGTCGCAGATACAGCCAGAAGCCGCTCACAGTGTACTATAGACGCTGGGCTGCGACATTAGCTGCACAGGAATTGGTATTACACATGTACAAAGTCGCAGATGCAGCCATAAGCCGCTCACAGTGTACTATAGACGCTGGGCTGTCACATTAGCTGTACAGGAATTGGTATTACACATATACAAAGTCGCAGATACAGTCAGAAGCCGCTCACAGTGTACTATAGACGCTGGTTGGGACATTAGCTGCACAGGAATTGGTATTACACATGTACAAAGTCGCAGATACAGCCAGAAGCTGCTCACAGTGTACTATAGACGCCGGGCTGTGACATTAGCTGTACAGGAATTGGTATTACACACGTACAAAGTCGCAGATGCAGCCATAAGCCGCTCACAGTGTACTATAGACGCTGGGCTGTGACATTAGCTGTACAGGAATTGGTATTACACACGTACAAAGTCGCAGATGCAGCCAGAAGCTGCTCACAGTGTACTATAGACGCCGGGCTGTGACATTAGCTGTACAGGAATTGGTATTACACACGTACAAAGTCGCAGATGCAGCCATAAGCCGCTCACAGTGTACTATAGACGCTGGGCTGTGACATTAGCTGCACAGGAATTGGTATTACACATGTACAAAGTCGCAGATGCAGCCATAAGCCGCTCACAGTGTACTATAGACGCTGGGCTGTGACATTAGCTGCACAGGAATTGGTATTACACACGTACAAAGTCGCAGATACAGCCAGAAGCTGCTCACAGTGTACTATAGACGCCGGGCTGTGACATTAGCTGTACAGGAATTGGTATTACACACGTACAAAGTCGCAGATGCAGCCATAAGCCGCTCACAGTGTACTATAGACGCTGGGCTGTGACATTAGCTGTACAGGAATTGGTATTACACACGTACAAAGTCGCAGATGCAGCCATAAGCCGATCACAGTGTACTATAGACGCTGGGCTGCGACATTAGCTGTACAGGAATTGGTATTACACACATATAAAGTCGCAGATGCAGCCAGAAGCCGCTCACAGTGTACTATAGACGCTGGGCTGTGACATTAGCTGCACAGGAATTGGTATTACACATGTACAAAGTCGCAGATGCAGCCAGAAGCCGCTCACAGTGTACTATAGACGCTGGGCTGTGACATTAGCTGCACAGGAATTGGTATTACACACGTACAAAGTCGCAGATACAGTCAGAAGCCGCTCACAGTGTACTATAGACGCTGGTTGGGACATTAGCTGCACAGGAATTGGTATTACACATGTACAAAGTCGCAGATGCAGCCAGAAGCCGCTCACAGTGTACTATAGACGCCGGGCTGTGACATTAGCTGTACAGGAATTGGTATTACACACGTACAAAGTCGCAGATGCAGCCATAAGCCGCTCACAGTGTACTATAGACGCTGGGCTGTGACATTAGCTGTACAGGAATTGGTATTACACACGTACAAAGTCGCAGATGCAGCCAGAAGCTGCTCACAGTGTACTATAGACGCCGGGCTGTGACATTAGCTGTACAGGAATTGGTATTACACACGTACAAAGTCGCAGATGCAGCCATAAGCCGCTCACAGTGTACTATAGACGCTGGGCTGTGACATTAGCTGCACAGGAATTGGTATTACACACGTACAAAGTTGCAGATACAGCCAGAAGCTGCTCACAGTGTACTATAGACGCCGGGCTGTGACATTAGCTGTACAGGAATTGGTATTACACACGTACAAAGTCGCAGATGCAGCCATAAGCCGCTCACAGTGTACTATAGACGCTGGGCTGTGACATTAGCTGTACAGGAATTGGTATTACACATGTACAAAGTCGCAGATACAGTCAGAAGCCGCTCACAGTGTACTATAGACGCTGGGCTGTGACATTAGCTGTACAGGAATTGGTATTACACACATATAAAGTCGCAGATGCAGCCAGAAGCCGCTCACAGTGTACTATAGACGCTGGGCTGTGACATTAGCTGCACAGGAATTGGTATTACACATGTACAAAGTCGCAGATGCAGCCAGAAGCCGCTCACAGTGTACTATAGACGCCGGGCTGTGACATTAGCTGTACAGGAATTGGTATTACAAACATACAAAGTCGCAGATACAGCCATAAGCCGCTCACAGTGTACTATAGACGCTGGGCTGTGACATTAGCTGCACAGGAATTGGTATTACACACGTACAAAGTCGCAGATACAGCCATAAGCCGCTCACAGTGTACTATAGACGCTGGTTGGGACATTAGCTGCACAGGAATTGGTATTACACATGTACAAAGTCGCAGATACAGCCAGAAGCCGCTCACAGTGTACTATAGACGCTGGGCTGCGACATTAGATGCACAGTAATTGGTATTACACATGTACAAAGTCGCAGATGTAGCCAGAAGCCGCTCACAGTGTACTATAGACGCCGGGCTGTGACAGTAGCTGCACAGGAATTGGTATTACACATGTACAAAGTCGCAGATACAGCCAGAAGCCGCTCACAGTGTACTATAGACGCTGGGTTGCGACATTAGCTGCACAGGAATTGGTATTACACACGTACAAAGTCGCAGATACAGCCAGAAGCCGCTCACAGTGTACTATAGACGCCGGGCTGTGACAGTAGCTGCACAGGAATTGGTATTACACATGTACAAAGTCGCAGATGTAGCCAGAAGCCGCTCACAGTCTACTAGAGATGCCGGACTGCGACATTAGCTGCACAGGAATTGGTATTACACATGTACAAAGTCGCAGATGCAGCCAGAAGCCGCTCACAGTGTACTATAGACGCCGGGCTGTGACAGTAGCTGCACAGGAATTGGTATTACACATGTACAAAGTCGCAGATACAGCCAGAAGCCGCTCACAGTGTACTATAGACGCTGGGCTGCGACATTAGATGCACAGTAATTGGTATTACACATGTACAAAGTCGCAGATGCAGCCACAAGCCGCTCACAGTATACTACAGACGCTGGGATGTGACATTAGCTGCACAGGAATTGGTATTACACACATATAAAGTCGCAGATGCAGCCAGAAGCCGCTCACAGTGTACTATAGACGCTGGGTTGCGACATTAGCTGCACAGGAATTGGTATTACACATGTACAAAGTCGCAGATGCAGCCAGAAGCCGCTCACAGTGTACTATAGACGCTGGGTTGCGACATTAGCTGCACAGGAATTGGTATTACACATGTACAAAGTCGCAGATACAGCCAGAAGCCGCTCACAGTGTACTATAGACGCTGGTTGGGACATTAGCTGCACAGGAATTGGTATTACACATGTACAAAGTCGCAGATGCAGCCAGATGCCGCTCACAGTGTACTATAGACGCTGGGCTGCGACATTAGCTGCACAGGAATTGGTATTACACACGTACAAAGTCGCAGATACAGCCAGAAGCCGCTCACAGTGTACTATAGACGCTGGGCTGGAACATTAGCTGCACAGGAATTGGTATTACACACATACAAAGTCGCAGATGCAGCCAGAAGCCGCTCACAGTGTACTATAGACGCTGGGCTGCGACATTAGCTGCACAGGAATTGGTATTACAAACATATAAAGTCGCAGATGCAGCCAGAAGCCGCTCACAGTGTACTAGAGACGCTGGGCTGCGACATTAGCTGCACAGGAATTGATATTTCACATGTACAAAGTCGCAGATGCAGCACAATGAAAGTTGGCGTGAGAAAAATGCGCGTCCGCTGCATCAGAGCCCGTTTTACACCAATTCAGGCTCAGCTGCGCGCAGATGTACAAATGTCGCACGTCTAATTGATCAGTGTAATCTAGCAAAGTAGTTTTGTTGAACCCAGTTGATATTATTTATTAGACATTTTGAGCGAGGAAGCTGCCCAGTGTGGCACGAGCCGCCTGGGACCTGGCACTCCGAGAGGGGCTATTTGCCGCGACTGAAGCCACAGAGTATAAGGACACATCTGTATAAATACCAGTAATTAGTTTGTGATTGAACCTAGACAACAGCAGCTATATCAATGTGACACTGCCGAGGATCGTAGTCCTGTCCTGTTACTGCGATGGCTGCGCTGCCTCTCGCTCTCCTCACTAATAATAATAACGTAAAGTTACCTTTTCACCTGGACCTCGGAAAAAGATTTTAAATGTTCTCTCCAAATTCTTCTCCAGCTCCGCCTCAGCCACTCCCTAGGAAAAACACATGGCGCGAGAACGTCATACACAATAGTACATAGCAGGAAACACGGACGGCCAGAGCCAGCAAATCAAACTAACAGGGTCACCCGGTGTCTAAGGTTATAATACGGATACAGAGGATGGCACACTGTGATATGTGTAATGATGCAGGACAGCTGGCCTAACATCCATCTGTGTGCAATCGCGTGGGCGAGCGATGGTGCTCGCCAAAACAAACCGACAATTGATCGTAATATTATTAGCTATCTGTCTGACAGATTATCACACCCAATGGTGCCACAAGTTATCGAGACGCTCAGAGAGCTGAACACCCAGATCTTCTACAATTTCCTCACCCATGTGATATGGTCGGTTGGTCTCACGACTTTGTCATTTGGGAATGTTGTGGCGGAACATACTAGTTAGGAATGTGATATTGTAGATATGGATGTAGATTGATACTATAGACCAGGGGGCAGGGAACTTTTTTACCTTTTAACCAAAAATATATTTAGATACGCCGACGTTACCCCCTTGATTTGAAAAAAAGGAAATCATATAGTAGTGCCCCCATATAATGCCCCTGTAGTAGCGCCCCCATAGTTATGCCCCTGTAGTAGTGCCCCCATATAATGCTCCCATAGTTATGCCCCTGTAGTAGTGCCCCCATGGTTATGCCCCTGTAGTAATGCCCCCATATAACATCACTGTAGTAGTGCCCCCATATAATGCCCCTGTAGTAGTGCCCCCATGGTTATGCCCCTGTAGTAATGCCCCCATATAACGCCACTGTAGTAGTGCCCCCACATATAATGCCCCTGTAGTAGTGCTCCCATATAGTGCCCCTGTAGTAGTGGCCCCATATAATGCCCCTGTAGTAGCGCCCCCATAGTTATGCCCCTGTAGTAGTGCCCCCATATAACGCCCCTGTAGTAGTGCCCCCATATAATGCCCCTATAGTAGTGCCCCCATATAATGCCCCTGTAGTAGTGTCCCTGTAGTAGTGCCCCCACATATAATGCCCCTGTAGTAGTGCCCCCATATAGTGCCCCTGTAGTAGTGGCCCCATATAATGCCCCTGTAGAAATGCCTCCATATAATGCCCCTGTAGTAGTGCTCCCATATAACGCCCCTGTAGTAGTGCCCCCATATAATGCCCCTGTAGTAGTGCCCCTATATAATGCCCCTGTAGTAGTGCTCCCATATAATGCCCCTGTAGTAGTGCCCCCATATAATGCCCCTGTAGTAGTGGCCCCATATAATGCCCCTGTAGAAGTGCCCCCATATAATGCCCCTGTAGTAGTGCTCCCATATAATGCCCCTGTAGTAGTGCCCCCATATAATGCCCCTGTAGTAGTGCCCCCATATAATGACCCTGTAGTAGTGCCCCCATATAGTGCCCCCATATAATGCCCCTGTAGTAGTGCCCCCATATAATGCCCCTGTAGTGCCGCTTGTACAAAAAACCCCACTTACCTTAATCCCCGCTCCTGCATCCGCCGCCGTCCTGTCCGCCCGGCTGCTCCTCGGAACTATGGGAGAGACGTCATGATGTCTCTCCCATAGTGCGCATGGAGAAAGCCGGAAGGTGGAGTTCAGAAGAGAACTCCAACCTCCGGCTAACGCGGCGCTGCAGGGAAGGAGCCGGGCGCCCGCTGGTAATAACATCTTAGCGGGCGTCCGGCTTAGAGCCTCTCTGCAGCACAGCTGGGCATGTATATGAATCATTCTATATTATATATTATAGAATGATTCATATGCATGCCCGGCTGTCCGTCCATTACCCCCAGGAATTTAATTTTTACCACATGTGGGGTAATTTACCCCTGTTCCCCGACCACTGCTATAGACGTTAGTTACCATTGATCTAGACCAGGCCTAGCCAACCTGTGGTTCTGCAACCGTTGTGAAACTACAAGTCCCAACCAAATTGAACAGATCTGGTCATTCAGATGGAATCACCCTACAACTGTGACAACACATGCATTGATTTCACCTGGCCATTCTGAGTTTCAACCAGTCTGGATTTTTATTTTTATCTTTTAGAAGAGGGCAAACAAAGTCCAAAGAAGCCATTATGGCGAAAGGTCATCCACTTTGATCTGATGTTATCGATCGGAGGTAGGCAACTTGTTGCTCTCCAGCAGATGTAGAACTACAAGACCCAGCATGACCTTATGCCGGACAACAGCTGGAGAGCTACAGATGGTCTTTCCCTGATCTATGCGGGGCTGCTCACCTAGAACTAGACTAATACTCTGTAGTTAGAAGACATCACAGGATAAACAGTGACACTTATAACACTTACTGGCTCCTGGAAGTAAATCTGGTAGTCAAACAGAGGGTTGGATTTTACTCTCTCGCTGGCTCGGACTTCTGGGTCGGCGGCAAAGAATGGAGTATTGAGTGACGCAACCGCCCTGTAAAACAGTGTAGGTAATATTAGTAAAATTATACGGAATAGATATGGAATATACAGCAGACATTAACAATGGGGAATATATGGAAGAGCTATGGAATATAGAGACTTGTCCATAGACATCTATCCTCCGTGGGCTACAAATCACATTACACGACTCGGTAGCGCCGAGAATCTGTTCATGCGACTTTTTCATTTAACATATATCTTATCTGCAAAGCATTGCGAACAGAACGCACAGGCAGCTTCTGCTGATTACAATGATATGCGGCATGCCTATATTCTGTGAGCGACTGCGGGTGTATCTGCATGTGACATGCTACACCATAGCGTCAGCGGCTGTAACACTGTAACGTAGCGTTTTGCATGCAGATACAGCCGCAGTTGCTGTGCGAATAAGATGCATTTAAAGAGTTGCACGAAAAAAAAACCACTCAGCGCTACTGAGTCACGCCACGGCGTGGCACGACTAGAAGGGCTGTTTAACGTGCCAGGAGCGTAGCTGTATGCGGGCACATCTGTATAAGAATCTAAGCGTTCTATCCCAATTCCAACACCAGGCGCACACAGACGGGACGGAGAGGGAAAGGATGACATCACTGCGTTCTGTCGCTGGTCAGGAACACCGTGACATGGAAATAAGCTTACCGCACTCTCTCTGGATAGAAAAGAGCCATGTTCCAGACGAGAGCACCGCCCCAGTCATGTCCGATAAAAGTAGCCTGGGATACACCCTAGGAAAACATAATACACAACATTTCAGCAACTAGGACGTTAAAGAAAAATAAAACTACTAAGCGTCACTCTATAAAGCCCAAATCCCAACATATGAGGCATATGTACAGCCTCTATTAATGCACAGAATGATCGTTCCCACGCAGAGAAGAATGGAAAATCAGCTTCAGAGCAGATGTGTCCAGCAATATGTAATCATCGCCCCCGACTTCCAGCCGCTACACAGTGTCGCCGGCGTCCGCAATGAGTGCACTTCATTATCCAGAGCAATATACACTTCAATGTCCCACAGGACACTCCAGAGGCTACAGAAAATCAAAGGCTGATATACTGGATGACAGGCTGATATACTGGATGACAGGCTGATATACTGGATGACAGGCTGATATACTGGATGACAGGCTGATATACTGGATGAAAGGCTGATATACTGGATGAAAGGCTGATATACTGGATGAAAGGCTGATATACTGGATGACAGGCTGATATACTGGATGAAAGGCTGATATACTGGATGAAAGGATGATATACTGGATGAAAGGCTGATATACTGGATGAAAGGCCGATATACTGGATGAAAGGCCGATATACTGGATGAAAGGCCGATATACTGGATGACAGGCCGATATACTGGATGACAGGCCGATATACTGGATGACAGGCCAAAATACAGGATGACAGGCCGATATACTGGATGACAGGCCGATATACTGGATGACAGGCCGATATACTGGATGACAGGCCGATATACTGGATGAAAGGGCGATATACTGGATGAAAGGCCGATATACTGGATGACAGGCCGATATACTGGATGACAGGCCGATATACTGGATGAAAGGCCGATATACTGGATGACAGGCCGATATACTGGATGACAGGCCGATATACTGGATGACAGGCCGATATACTGGATGAAAGGCCGATATACTGGATGACAGGCCGATATACTGGATGACAGGCCGATATACTGGATGAAAGGCCGATATACTGGATGACAGGCCGATATACTGGATGACAGGCCGATATACTGGATGACAGGCCGATATACTGGATGACAGGCTGATATACTGGATGAAAGGCTGATATACTGGATGACAGGCTGATATACTGGATGACAGGCTGATATACTGGATGACAGGCTGACCTTTACTGTCTACCAGCTACTGTATCCATGTTATTGTACATATTAAGTGCTGTGCAAATAAATCTCTACACAGCTGTAATGCCCATTGCACCTTTATGGCAATTCCGGAGCGAGACAGACCGCTGTGTCCGCAGATAATGTGGCATAAACAGGATAAACTTTATTCTACCATCTGCAAATACATCCCACAACCCTGATCCCACATTACGGTAATAGGTACAGACTGCACATGTGACATGATATACTGTACCATGCCTAGAGCATGCGCTTCCCCCATTACTGTAATAGGTACAGACTGCATATGTGACATGATATACTGTACCATGCCTAGAGCATGTGCTTCCCCCATTACTGTAATAGGTACAGACTGCACATGTGACATGATATACTGTACCATGCCTAGAGCATGCGCTTCCCCCATTACTGTAATAGGTACAGACAGCACATGTAACATGATATACTGTACCATGCCTAGAGCATGCGCTTCCCCCATTACTGTAATAGGTACAGACTGCACATGTGACATGATATACTGTACCATGCCTAGAGCATGCGCTTCCCCCATTACTGTAATAGGTACAGACTGCACATGTGACATGATATACTGTACCATGCCTAGGGCATGCGCTTCCCCCATTACTGTAATAGGTACAGACTGCACATGTGACATGATATACTGTACCATGCCTAGAGCATGCGCTTCCCCCATTACTGTAATAGGTACAGACTGCACATGTGACATGATATACTGTACCATGCCCAGGACATGCGCTTCCCCCATTACTGTAATAGGTACAGACTGCACATGTGACATGATATACTGTACCATGCCTAGAGCATGCGCTTCCCCCATTACTGTAATAGGTACAGACTGCACATGTGACATGATATACTGTACCATGCCTAGAGCATGCGCTTCCCCCATTACTAATAGGTACAGACTGCACATGTGACATGATATACTGTACCATGCCTAGAGCATGCGCTTCCCCCATTACTGTAATAGGCACAGACTGCACATGTTACATGATATACTGTACCATGCCTAGGGCATGCGCTTCCCCCATTACTGTAATAGGAACAGACTGCACATGTGACATGATAAACTGTACCATGCCTAGAGCATGCGCTTCCCCCATTACTGTAATAGGTACAGACTGCACATGTGACATGATATACTGTACCATGCCTAGAGCATGCGCTTCCCCCATTACTGTAATAGGTACAGACTGCACATGTGACATGATATACTGTACCATGCCTAGAGCATGCGCTTCCCCCATTATTGTAAAAGGTACAGACTGCACATGTGACATGATATACTGTACCATGCCTAGAGCATGCGCTTCCCCCATTACTGTAATAGGCACAGACTGCACATGTGACATGATATACTGTACCATGCCTAGAGCATGCGCTTCCCCCATTACTGTAATAGGTACAGACTGCACATGTGACATGATATACTGTACCATGCCTAGGGCATGCGCTTCCCCCATTACTGTAATAGGTACAGACTGCACATGTGACATGATATACTGTACCATGCCTAGAGCATGCGCTTCCCCCATTACTGTAATAGGTACAGACTGCACATGTGACATGATATACTGTACCATGCCTAGAGCATGCGCTTCCCCCATTATTGTAATAGGTACAGACTGCACATGTGACATGATATACTGTACCATGCCTAGAGCATGCGCTTCCCCCATTACTGTAATAGGCACAGACTGCACATGTGACATGATATACTGTACCATGCCTAGAGCATGCGCTTCCCCCATTACTGTAATAGGCACAGACTGCACATGTGACATGATATACTGTACCATGCCTAGAGCATGCGCTTCCCCCATTACTGTAATAGGTACAGACTGCACATGTGACATGACATACTGTATCATGCCTAGAGCATGCGCTTCCCCCATTACTGTAATAGGTACAGACTGCACATGTGACATGACATACTGTATCATGCCTAGAGCATGCGCTTCCCCCATTACTGTAATAGGTACAGACTGCACATGTGACATGATATACTGTACCATGCCTAGAGCATGCGCTTCCCCCATTACTAATAGGTACAGACTGCACATGTGACATGATATACTGTACCATGCCTAGAGCATGCGCTTCCCCCATTACTGTAATAGGTACAGACTGCACATGTGACATGATATACTGTACCATGCCTAGAGCATGCGCTTCCCCCATTACTGTAATAGGTACAGACTGCACATGTGACATGATATACTGTACCATGCCTAGGGCATGCGCTTCCCCCATTACTGTAATAGGTACAGACTGCACATGTGACATGATATACTGTACCATGCCTAGAGCATGCGCTTCCCCCATTACTGTAATAGGTACAGACTGCACATGAGACATGATATACTGTACCATGCCTAGAGCATGCGCTTCCCCCATTATTGTAATAGGTACAGACTGCACATGTGACATGATATACTGTACCATGCCTAGAGCATGCGCTTCCCCCATTACTGTAATAGGCACAGACTGCACATGTGACATGATATACTGTACCATGCCTAGAGCATGCGCTTCCCCCATTACTGTAATAGGCACAGACTGCACATGTGACATGATATACTGTACCATGCCTAGAGCATGCGCTTCCCCCATTACTGTAATAGGTACAGACTGCACATGTGACATGATATACTGTATCATGCCTAGAGCATGCGCTTCCCCCATTACTGTAATAGGTACAGACTGCACATGTGACATGATATACTGTACCATGCATAGAGCATGCGCTTCCCCCATTACTGTAATAGGTACAGACTGCACATGTGACATGATATACTGTACCATGCCTAGAGCATGCGCTTCCCCCATTACTGTAATAGGTACAGACTGCACATGTGACATGATATACTGTACCATGCCTAGAGCATGCGCTTCTCCCATTACTGTAAAAGGTACAGACTGCACTTGTGACATGATATACTGTACCATGCCTAGAGCATGCGCTTCCCCCATTACTGTAATAGGTACAGACTGCACTTGTGACATGATATACTGTACCATGCCTAGAGCATGCGCTTCCCCCATTACTGTAATAGGCACAGACTGCACATGTGACATGATATACTGTACCATGCCTTGAGTATATGCTTCCCCCATTACTGTAATAGGCACAGACTGCACATGTGACATGATACACTGTACCATGCCTAGAGCATGCGCTTTAACCATTACTGTAATAGGTACAGACTGCACATGTGACATGATATACTGTACCATGCCTAGAGCATGCGCTTCCCCCATTACTGTAATAGGTACAGACTGCACATGTGACATGATTTACTGTTCCATGCCTAGAGCATGCGCTTCCCCCATTACTGTAATAGGTACAGACTGCACATGTGACATGATATACTGTACCATGCCTAGAGCATGTGCTTCCCCCATTATTGTAGTAGGTACAGACTGCACATGTGACATGATATACTGTACCATGCCTAGAGCATGCGCTTCCCCCATTACTGTAGTAGGTACAGACTGCACATGTGACATGATATACTGTACCATGCCTAGAGCATGCGCTTCCCCCATTACTGTAATAGGTACAGACTGCACATGTGACATGATATACTGTACCATGCCTAGAGCATGCGCTTCCCCCATTACTGTAATAGGCACAGACTGCACATGTGACATGATATACTGTACCATGCCTAGAGCATGCGCTTCCCCCATTACTGTAATAGGTACAGACTGCACATGTGACATGATATACTGTACCATGCCTAGAGCATGCGCTTCCCCCATTACTGTAATAGGTACAGACTGCACATGTGACATGATATACTGTACCATGCCTAGAGCATGCGCTTCCCCCATTACTGTAATAGGTACAGACTGCACATGTGACATGATATACTGTACCATGCCTAGAGCATGCGCTTCCCCCATTACTGTAATAGGTACAGACTGCACATATGACATGATATTCCCAGAAATACAGAGCCTATGGCGTGTGGGGTTGCTAGTATGGGCGCTACGTACCCCAGTTTTTGCACAATGGTACCCCTGGATTCCAGACCCCCGTTAATGTGGGAAATTGTTTTACTGAATGGCCGAGAACTCCCAGCTATTATAGACTCGGGAAGTGAGCTATTCCTGATCTCAGAGGCTGTCCTGCTCGGGCCAATGGAAAAGGTGCCAGAGTTAGTTGAAGTACTCTGCATTCATGGGTCCACACAAAAATTTTCCCGAGTGCGAGTGAGCCTCATTATAAATGGGCAGGCTAATGGGGTGGTCGCCACAGTTGCTCCTAAGCTCCCCTATCCTATGATATTGGGACACAATTTCCCAGGATTTGTTGAGCTCATAAAGGAACCACAGAGACAACGCAATTGTAAAGTCTCCAAGACCCTACCTCTGAAAAGGGAGAAGAGTGGAAAAGCAGGCCCAGTCATGGAGAGGGAACCTCTGTGTAATTAATGTCTGAGGAAGGTAGTCCACAACACTTTGCCCAGGTACAGCCAGACAAAAATATTGGCAGAGATATCATGCCCATTACAGATGATTGCCATGGGGAACCACCACCCCTCAGGTTCCTAGGGGCCACTCTAGTTCACCTAGTCCTACAGAAGTTCCGCTGGTGGACACCTTGACAACAAAACAGTGAAAAGGAGCGGAATCCTCAGTTCTCAATAATCAGGATGTGTTTTCTTGCCTGCTAGGGCGCAATGCCTTAATGGAACACCTGGAGGAGTGGGCGTAAAGCGGCGACTGTATCGCATCCCTCAAGCACGGCAACAAGCTATACGGCAAGAAGAAAGTCCGGTCCCTGAACTTCTCACTAGACCATTTGGATGTCGCACTGGCTTTTTGAGGAAAACTTTGTCTGCGGGGCAGCAGAAAAGAGCAGAACCTGGTGTCCGCAAGAAAAGAAGGATGGTTGCTCCTCTGCCAGAACGCACCATGCTCAGGGGGTATGAAGAGGATAAGTCTGGAAAGGTGGTTCGGAAGGCTGAATGGTGTCGGCCGACGCAAAAGAATATGTGCTCTTCCCCAAGCTTGGAAAAGTGAAAAGGGGGGGGGGGATGTGTCGTGAGAGGGGTGGTCTCTCACCTGAATTGACATTCTGGTGGAATCAGCTCCCTCCAAGGGAGAGGAAAACAACATCGGCACATTCTGCACTTACAATAGAAGTTTGGAATTCCGGGTTTTCTGGGCTGCACAGCTCAAGCCGGAAATATAGAATTGCGCGTTTTCCAGGTCTGTGATTGCTTACTGTTAATCACTAGGAGTGCTGGGACATTTACTTTTATGTTTGCTTATTTTCTGTTATGTGCCTGTGTGTGTCCAGGCCTAACCTCACGTATTCTAAGGTGCAGTGTTTGCTGCAATTAAAAAGACACTGCTTCACCAAGTACCTGCCTGTCTGGAGTCTTCATTTCTACACCCCGTGTTACAATAGTTACATAGATAGATAGATAGATAGATAGATAGATAGATAGATAGATAGATAGAGAGAGAGAGAGAGAGAGACCCACCAGAGAGTGAGAGACTGTAGATAGATAGATGTAGAAACCCCCAGAGAGTGAGAGACTGTAGATAGATAGATGTAGAAACCCCCAGAGAGTGAGAGACTGTAGATAGATAGATGTAGAAACCCCCAGAGAGTGAGAGACTGTAGATAGATAGATGTAGAAACCCCCAGAGAGTGAGAGACTGTAGATAGATAGATGTAGAAACCCCCAGAGAGTGAGAGACTGTAGATAGATAGATGTAGAAACCCCCAGAGAGTGGGAGATTGTAGATAGATAGATGTAGAAACCTCCCACTGAGAGAGATAGAGAGAGACTGTAGATAGATCAAATACAAAACCAAAAAACTTACTCACTTCCTCTGTAGGATCCCAGCTATTGATCCACCTGAGCGGGATCTCTGGAATCCCCCATAGTCAGGTCTCTCCCCCACGCTGTGTGCTCCCACCTATGAGCTTCATGTCATCCCTCAGTCAGCTCAGCTTTCAGTTTGTGGTCAGCACTGCAGGGCTGACTTCTGGCAGATGGGACAGCACAAATGGAAATGGGAGCATCTAGAGGCACCTGGCAGTACTGCACTCAGCAGTGACACTGACAGCAGCTCTCTATTCTGCGCTGATGAGGGGGGGAGTTTCTGGGTACTCAGAAACCCCCCCTAGATGCACCACTGTAGAGCATTTTCTAAGGTCAATATTAAGTACTTCAACCCATTGGCTTATGATTCTATCAGTAAAATAACCTTATTTTAATAACACACACTTAAAAAAACTCATTTGATTTTGTTGAAAAATTCACTCATTTAAAAAAATTGCTTCAGGGCCCCTCCGGGGTTAGGGTCCCTGAATCCTCAACTGCATTAGTTTCACAGTAGATCCGCCTCTGGGCAATACACAAAAAAAGTCAAATGACCAAATAATTTCTACTTCACTAATTATTAACCCTGGGTGTCCCTCTCCCAACCCATAACCTGTCCGCACATTTTAAATCCCCCCTCATGAAGTAACGTAACATGGATATGTCAAGGTATTCAAAATTGTGCAGAGTGACTCTTATTTGTATAAAAAGCCCAATATGTGCAAACCCACAGACACACGGGGAAGGGGATATAGTTAATCATGTTCAATCTCTCAGATAGCCCAGAATCAGCAGGTGGTACAAGCAGTGTTAATACAGTATATTCACACGTACATTACATATGTGACTATATGCAAGCAGATGATTAACTATGAACAGCGTGATATGTGGACTGCCGGCGAGCCCTGACGTGCGATGCATCATTTACACACAAAACGCTCGTTATGAATCATTTTGATCAAACACTTTCCCTTTTTATGCTGCTACATTATCACTGGTATTAGGGTTTGAGGTCTGCGAGTATCATGAAACGAGGGAATCGTCACTGGCTGACTGATTACCGCCTCAGGGCACAGCCTCCTCCATGCGCAGGAGAGAATGTTTCCTGATATAACTCTTCTAGCTGACGCTCTCCTACTGTGTAATAATATACGTCGCCTCATCCTGTCCCCAAATCAGGGAAGGTGACGCCGCTGAGTGTCACCGCAGACAGTCAGCAGGATACACGGCACAGGTAGAGGAGACAAGAAGGGTAATCATAATAGATCACTGAGAGATATTAGACAGCTCCACTATAAGAGTGTCCGTATCACCTCTAGAATGAATGGCTACAGTATACAGACGTGTCCTTACACATCTCGCCTCAATACGCCACGCAGCGCAACTTGCCTGGGGTGAGTGAGCCGCCAGGTCCTGTGAAACTCTGGTTGCTGTGCGATGTGAGTAGGACGCACCAAGAGACTGTGCTGATTAATGAGATACAGTCAGGTGCATGAATATTGGGACATTGACAGAATTCTCATATTTTGGCCTCTATTCACCACCACAATGGCTTTGAAATTAAACAAACAAGATGTGCTTTACCTGCAGATGTTCAGATTTAATTTGAGGGTAATTACATCCAAATCAGGAGAACGCTGTAGGAATTACAACGGTTTCTATATGTGCCTCCTACTTTTTAAGGGGCCAAAAGTAATGGGACTATCAACTCAAAAGCTATTTCATGGACAGGTGTGGGCTATTCCCTCATTATTTCATTATCAATTAAGCAGGTAAAAGGTCTGGAGTTGATTCTAGGTGTGACATTTGCATTTGGAATCCGTTGCTGTCGACTCTCAATACGAGATCCAAAGAGCTGTCACTATCAGTGAAGCAAGCCATCATTAGGCTGAAAGATCAAAACAAACCCATCAGAGAGAAAGCAAAAACATTAGGTGTGGCCAAATCAACTGTTTGGAACATTCTTAAAAAGAAAGAACGCACCGGAGAGCTCAGCAACACCAAAAGACCCGAAAGACCACGGAAAACAACTGTGGTGGATGACAGAAGAATTATTTCCCTGGTGAAGAAAAACCCCTTCACAACAGTTGGCCAAATCAAGAACACTCTCCAGGAGGTAGGTGTATATGTGTCAAAGTCAACAATCAAGAGAAGACATCACAAGAGTGAATATAGAGGGTTCACCACAAGATGTAAACCATTGGTGAGCCACAAAAACAGGAAGACCAGATTAGAGTTTGCCAAACAACATATAAAAAAGCCATTACAGTTCTGGAACAACATCCTATGGACAGATGAGACAAAGATCAACTTGTACCAGAGTGATGGGAAGAGAAGAGTATGGAGAAGGAAAGGAACTGCTCCTGATCCAAAACATACCACCTCATCAGTGAAGCATGGTGGTGGTAGTGTCATAGCGTGGGCATGTATTGCTGCCAATGGAACTGGTTCCCTTGTATTTATTGATGATGTGACTGCTGACAAAAGCAGCAGAATGAATTCTGAAGTGTTTCGGGCAATATTATATGCTCATATTCAGTCAAATGCTTCAGAATTCACTGGACGGTGCTTCACATTGCAGATGGACAATGACCCGAAGCATACTGCAAAAGCAACCAAAGAGTTTATTAAGGCTAAAAAGTGGAATGTTATGCAATGGCCAAGTCAATCCCCTGACCTGAATCTGATTGAGCATGCATTTCACTTGATGAAGACAAAACTGAAGGGAAAATGCCCCAAGAACAAGCAGGAACTGAAGACATTTGCAGTAGAGGCCTGGCAGAGCATCACCAGGGATGAAACCCAGCGTCTGGTGATGTCTATGCGTTCCAGGCTTCAGGCTGTAATTGCCTGCAAAGGATTTGCAAACAAAGTATTAAAAAGTGAAAGTTAGATTTAGGATTGTTTAGTTTGTCCCATTACTTTTGGCCCCTTAAAAAGTGGGAGGCACATATAGAAACTGTTGTAATTCCTAGAAACCTGTCAATGTCCCGATATTTATGCACCTGACTGTATGTGACAGCTGTATATCTGTGTGCTCCTGAGTCTGTATATAGGAGACTGCGCTGAGTAACGTGGTATGTGAAACCTGTATATCTGTGTGCTCCTGAGTCTGTATATAGGAGACTGCGCTGAGTAACGTGGTATGTGAAACCTGTATATCTGTGTGCTCCTGAGTCTGTATATGGAAACTGCGCTGAGTAATGTGATATGTGACACCTGTATATCTGTGTGCTCCTGAGTCTGTATATGGGAGACTGCGCTGAGTAATGTGATATGTGACACCTGTATATCTGTGTGCTCCTGAGTCTGTATATGGGAGACTGCGCTGAGTAATGTGATATGTGACACCTGTATATCTGTGTGCTCCTGAGTCTGTATATGGAGACTGCGCTGAGTAATGTGATATGTGACACCTGTATATCTGTGTGATCCTGAGTCTGTATATGGGAGACTGCGCTGAGTAATGTGATATGTGACACCTGTATATCTGTGTGCTCCTGAGTCTGTATATGGGAGACTGTGCTGAGTAATGTGATATGTGACACTTGTATATCTGTATGCTCCTGAGTCTGTATATAGGAGACTGCGCTGAGTAATGTGATATGTGACCCCTGTATATCTGTGTGCACCTGAGTCTGTATATAGGAGACTGTGCTGAGTAATGTGATATGTGACACCTGTATATCTGTGTGCTCCTGAGTCTGTATATGGGAGACGGCGCTGAGTAATGTGATATGTGACACCTGTATATCTGTGTGCTCCTGAGTCTGTATATGGGAGACTGTGCTGAGTAATGTGATATGTGACACCTGTATATCTGTGTGCTCCTGTCTGTATATAGGAGACTGCGCTGAGTAATGTGATAGGTGACACCTGTATATCTGTGTGCTCCTGAGTCTGTATATGGGAGACTGCGCTGAGTAATGAGATCTGTGACACCTGTATATCTGTGTGCTCCTGAGTCTGTATATGGGAGACTGCGCTGAGTAATGTGATATGTGACACCTGTATATCTGTGTGCTCCTGAGTCTGTATATGGGAGACTGTGCTGAGTAATGAGATCTGTGACACCTGTATATCTGTGTGCTCCTGAGTCTGTATATGGGAGACTGCGCTGAGTAATGTGATATGTGACACCTGTATATCTGTGTGCTCCTGAGTCTGTATATGGGAGACTGCGGTGAGTAATGTGATATGTGACACCTGTATATCTGTGTGCTCCTGAGTCTGTATATGGGAGACTGTGCTGAGTAATGTGATATGTGACACCTGTATACCTGTGTGCTCCTGAGTCTGTATATGGGAGACTGCGCTGAGTAATGTGATATGTGACACCTGTATACCTGTGTGCTCCTGAGTCTGTATATAGGAGACTGCGCTGAGTAATGTGATATGTGACACCTGTATATCTGTGTGCTCCTGAGTATGTATATGGGAGACTGCGCTGAGTAATGTGATATGTGACACCTGTATATCTGTGTGCTCCTGAGTCTGTATATGGAACTTGGAGTGGAAATAAGCTGCGGCCGTTGCATTGTAGCACTTCGCATGCTGTGTGTGACTTCGCAGTCACACACAGATATACAAGTGTCACATATCAAATTAATCAGCGCAGTCTGCTGGTGCGTCGTAGTCGTTGCGACTTAAGACGCATTTTCAGCACAAAGAGACACCCAACGCTAGCAGAGCTGCACGGGAGCTGACGGCTCCCTCGCACCAGCCATATCGCGCTGCGTGGCGTATTGAGGCTAGATGAGCAAGGACACATCTGTAATTGGTTCTAGGTTTATTTTATCCGCTTTCGTTCCTTTAACGTTTCTCTTTTTGATACTTTGCCTTTACCACCCAAATCTCTTTCCATAGCAAAATATAATGCAGAGGTGTTTGAGAGAGATGCATCAGCTTTTTGGGGCACGATGACTAATTTAGGACACTTTCACTGACCCAGACTAGGGCAGCCTCCACCCTCACCATGAGCCGCCACTAATTAGGGATCACGATCACCACTTTATACGGAGCCCAAGACAATAACTAACTAGCTCCAGAGCCAATCCACGCAGTCATCTCTAAAGGTGCTCATACACGGTGCGATAAAGCAGCCAATCAGACGGATTGGTACGATTTGGCTGCTCTATCATACAGTGTAGGGGCATAATATTGGACAGAGGCCCTGATTCAGAGACGGACGCACTGAAAGAGCGCTCGCTCTGTATCTGGGCGTTTTTTGTTTTTTTTTGTGCCACCCACAGCTATAGCGAGCGGCCAGGATGATGGTCGCGATGGTCAAGACCATCGCGACCATCAGGCTTGCGACGAGAGCCTTGTGGTTGGGTGTCATGGCCGCAAGCCCCAGAGAGCTTCTGGCTGTAATAGAGCCGGAAGCTCTCCCACTGACATCACTGGTGATGTCAGTGGGGCCACCCACAAACTGTAGGAGTTCGCTTGGGAACGCCTTTGTTTGTGAAGTCACCCCCCGGCCACGCCGACCAAACGGGGTGAGCTGTCATCACCATCGACAGCTCGCCCCTTTGGTGCGAGACCCGGAGCGATGGAGCGCCCGTCGCTAGCCGGGTCTTGCGCAAGCGCACAACGGAGCCTGCTCCGTCGTGTGCATGCCCAGTGGGCAAACATCGACCCAGGTGCGAGAGCTCAGCACTTGCGACCGGGTCTGAATCAGGCCCAGAGCGCGCACCAGTGGGGTCGTACATCGCACCCCCCAGATCTTACTGCAGGTTCAGTCAATCTGGGGATGCGATGTGCGATCCCATGCATCGCTATGCGGGTGGGGGAGGGGGGAGCCAGCATATTGAACGGTCGGCCACCTGATCGCACCGTGTGTGGGGACCGCCCGATATGTCGGACGTCAGATCCCCCTTCGCGTCTCACAGTGCATATCGCCCAGTGTATGGCCAGCTTAAGCCATCAAACAGAAAAGGGCCCTATTTCAAAGTATTTACCAACCAGCTTCCATAACCTCCAACTCCCAGCCACCAGCTGGATTCTGCCTAGGCGCTGACGTGCGCTGTAGCAACATCCCAGACCCGTGCGCCCGTTCCGTGACATCAGTGGCCGTCAGACAATAATTCACTTACACAGACTGAAAGAGACTGTGCATCAGTCAAGTTGATGAAAATACCTCATAACTTAAATATTACTCGTCCCTGGCACCATATAGCACTACAGTTTCCTAATCATATACACTTACATTGCCCAATGCCAGGCCAAACTCTCATCAGCCCCCTATTTGTATGCAGGAGGACAACATCTGCCGTAGCGTGACTCCGAAGGGACGACGTCTGTGCAGCGCACTGTCACTGACCTTGAACGTGCTGAGAAATCCCGGAGAAAGCGAGGTAACGCTATTCTGTGCTGGCCACATGAATAATTCACAGTTCCCATCAAGAAGAGCATGTACCCCTTAATCCCGTCAAGCCTTAGCCGGCCCTGTCCTACTGCAGATTACTCCTGTGTCTGTCACTCCGATGCATCATATTTCCAGAGCAATGATTAAATATTTTTCATACATATAGGAAACACAAATTACTTTAAGTGCATCAATCCCCTGTTGCATAGATAAGACTTAAAGGAGATTATATTGCTCCCTCTCAGCCTCTCTTCAATGAACGATCTCTGGCCTGCAGTAATAATTATAGGCTGGGAAATGCCATCCTCTGCTAGGCCATTTCAATCTTGTTGGCACAACTGCAGAGATAGAGCGGACATCGGTGCCAGGAAGTCACCCTGTTACAGCGTTAGATAAATGAAAATCACACAACGTTTATTCCCAGCGGGGGGCACGCACTGGGTCTGAGCCGTGCCCCCCCCCCCCCGCCTCTCATCTATCTGGTAATAAAATACAGAGCGATGAAATCTGAGGGACAGAGCACCAGTGAGATGTACAGACAGCGACGTGATTTATACACATTGTGAGTCTTCTACTCTAGCAGCAAAACGAGCCCTGATACAGACAGCAATACAATGTACAATTACATCTTACACCACTCACCAGCTTATCCAGGAAAACCACCAACTCCTAGAAGAAAGAAAATAACAATATCGTAAAAAAAGACAAAAAAGAATAACATATACAGGTGGGGGGGGGGGGGGGGAAGTACAGCTGGATTCTCTCTTTACACATATAGAAAATGTCTGGGGGGAGGGGGCTTACAAAAATGAAAATGTAATCACAGCGACATTCCCAAACACACTTCGTGTCTGATTCTAAACAGTGACGGATAAAGTTTTGGGGTATTTTCTGAAAAACCCACCAATATTAAAATCTTAAAGGGACTCTCTCGCGAACGGGAATGGAGACCTCCTGCTCCATCGCTATATTTAGGGGATCTGCAGCAACTATGAAGCTTTGTGTTACGCAAGAGGGTGCCCCAGGGCGTGGAAGTAAGTTATTATGTGATGACCTCAGTCTACACCCTGAGGGGTCCTTCTTCAGCCAGACCCCCACCCCTGGACAGTGGTGATAAATACTTGAAGGGGATTGGGTGGGGGGGGGGGGGGATTGTCAATCACTTTTGAAGGTAGGAGCCTTCCATAGGATTGCTAAGCAGGGAAATCTACTCTTTACACACGGCCTCCTAAATACACAGGTGGATATGTATCAAACCCTCTACAGAGGACAGGTAGATAAGTGGTCTACAGCAGCCAATCACATGCTAGCTATCACTTTATAGAATGTACTAGATAAAGAATACGTAGAAGCTGATTGACTGCGAAGAGCAATATCTCCCACTTGTCCAATTTAGTAGGTTTTTTTAAATCTCTCCAACAATCGGGTATACCTATACTGGGTACAGTGACCGGGCACTGCATGGGCTGTTTTCCGACTGGTCATAGAGGAAGGAACAAGTGGTGTGGGGGGGGGGGGGAACAGCTCAAATAGTTTAAAACACAGCCTGGACAGCTTTGTGCTGTGCCACAGAATGTCAATACACCGCAGTTGCCTAAAGTGGAAAAGTGTTATTGAGATGAACTCCAGCGAGAGAGAGAGAGATACAGAGAAAATCCTCCCCGGTGTATGAACCACCTCCACGGTCCCTCCCTGGTCTTTTCCTGTCCTACCCAGCTATAGAGAGAACTTCATGTGGTTTTTTTTTTTTTTTTTAAGTGAGGGTTCAGGCAGTTTTGGGGCACCCAAGGATGCACTAACGGGTGTTACTTCTGGGATTGGTAGATGCCCATTGCCTTCCCTGAGAGGTACTTGGATAGTAAACATCATCCAGGGTCACCCCATTTCAGGGTACCCCTCACCTGATGAAGGGGCTTCAGGACAGCTGGTTCCTGTGGCAGTCATCGTCCGTGATGGATCTTAGCTTCCAGTCACAGATGTTGAGCTACTTTAAGCAGTTTTTAGCGTATGTAATTACAGCATTAGGCCATTTCATGGGAAAGGTATGGCACTGGCTTAATTCCTGAACACATAATGGATAACAGCAGCAATGGAGCAAGCTGCATTAGTGCGTCGGGAGAGTGACGGCGTGCGTCGGGAGAGTGACGGCGTGCGTCGGGAGAGTGACGGGGTGCGTCGGGAGAGTGACGGGGTGCGTCGGGAGAGTGACGGCGTGCGTCGGGAGAGTGACGGCGTGCGTCGGGAGAGTGACGGCGTGCGTCGGGAGAGTGACGGCGTGCTTCGGGATAGTGACGGCGTGCGTCGGGAGAGTGACGGCGTGCGTCGGGAGAGTGACGGCGTGCGTCGGGAGAGTGACGGCGTGCATGGACTCTCTTGTTTGTGTAACTTTGTCATAAAAGGGAAAAGGGTCAGTGTATAGCTATACCCCCTTGTTATTAAGTGGTGTCACCTTTCATATATGGTGGGAGTTTTACCTTTGACAATATGGATTACAAAGCAGACATCCCATGAAGAAATGGGGCTGTTATTACTGATTTCAAACTCTGCAGAGTTCCCGCAGTGTCATGAAACTACCATAGCAACCACAGTCACATGGCACATGGTGTACAGAGAGGCTTTGGATAGAATGTCACTGCAATTTCCCCCTGTGTTTCTCACATGATAAACTGTGTCTGTGTGCCTGTGACTGGCAGCCATTTCTATCTGCCCTCCAGAGAGATTTTGACACAAGATAATATTTTTTGAAGGAGGACAGATAAGAAAAAATGACAGATAGTTAAAGAAACTGTACATGGTATTTAAAGAATCAAAATCTCTTTAAAGTGGGATTGTTGGTGTAAAGGAGAACAGCTCACACATACTACATGATATACCTTGCAAAGTTCTTGCTGAGAATATTCTTCTATCTCTAGAATAGAAAAGTAAAGACGTTTTTAGTTTAGGACTGTGGGGTATGTGGACCAGGGAACAGTCACAGGCATTACGGAACGAAGCCATCAAGCAGTAACTATCGGGTGCATCTATACCTTCAATTGCATAACAAGTACACCGATATTAAGACCCAATGTAAATATTCCTTTGCTTTTGCCTTTAAATTAGTTGTCGCTTTAAATCTAGTTTCTGGAATCGCGCCGTCTCCCACAAGTTGCGGGCGATTACATTTGGCCTTAAGGGGCTGATGACCGGAAGCCTCAGTAACAAGAAGCAAAAAAAACAGCCAAAGCCAGGATTTGTCCACATGTGCCGCGGCTTCCGCTAAAGTGATTGGGTTTGCGGGAGAGCAGAATGGTGAGGAGCGACCGTCTGCCCTGGTGTACAAAGTGTGGTTATAGGAGCTGACAGTCTAAGGTGAGATCTGGATTGGACATAAGACTAAGGCCCTCATTCAGAGCCGTTCGCTATTTGCGGTCGTTCGTTCAAAAACAAGGGGTGGCTATTCAAATGATCCATTCGCAAATTGCAGTCTGTTCACACCTCTAAGTCTGAACGAGCGAGCAAAACATATGCTCGTTTATTTGATAAAAACGCCCCCTGGCCGCTCGCACCATACGTCATGTCCGCTATTTATTAGATTAATCGAGTACATCGTACAGCGTATGAACTGCTCGCTATTCTTGTGGTTGGTTTTTTCAACCGCTATTTTGCGAGCAGTTCTGAGTTAAAAAAAAACAAGTGACGTGGTCAATGACGCTGCTGTATTAATTATGCATTCCCTTAAAACGCCCGTTTTGACCTTTAAGCACGCCTGCGTTCGAATTCCACTCCCCGGTTTTCAAGCACCTTCCCCTGTTACCACCCACATACGCCTCATTCTGTCACTCAAAATAGCAGGCACTCGCTATATAGCGTACAAACGATTTTCGGCCGCACTGACTGGTTCGCGCATGCGTACTAAAAACCGCACGCATGCGCAGATGTGCGAACATCGCTCGGAACGAGCGTACGGCCGCTAGCGAGCGGCTCTGAATGAGGGCCTAAGACAACGAGAAGACACTCTCCCTACAAACTGCAAATAAGGCTATGAGCCGATGACGAGATGAACACGAGCGAGTTGTTATTGTTCCCTCATTCCGTGCACGGACCTAAGATCCTGATTCACAGATGGACGGAATCACAGAACCACGCACAAGCTACTGCGCAATTCCGTCCATCTATGCTAATGCAGCAGGAGGTGTTTGTAGGAAATAGACACCTCCTGCTGCATCTGTGATCCCAGCGCTGCAACAGAGGTCACAGCCTGGCGTCACCATCAAAACCATAGCGACCGCTTAGAAGCGATGGTTGCCCCTTTGGCCAAGCTGCGGAGGCTGAAGTTTACCACAGCCAGGTCGGTTCCTGGTAACTTGTGAGGCCAGAAAATCTGCGTCTACCCGGAACACAGGGGCGGCGCGCCCCCCGTTTCCAGGAAAGGTGACCAGCCATGCTCCCGCTCCACTCCCCAAACGCCACAGCATGTCAATCTTGCTGCGGCTTGGGAGGGTCTGCGGGCGAGATTGTAGGACCCGTCCTGTGCAGACCACTCACCATCGGAGACTCACGATAACCATCGGATTAATGTACACCTCTGAATCAGGCCCTAAATGCGGATGTTCGCTCAGATGTACGCCTTTCTGTGGCCAGACTGCCCCTATCTGTGCCCTTTATGTCATAGCCGTCATCATTACCAGTGCCCGCTGCACCAGCGTTGTCCCTGGTACAGAAAGTCCGCCTGAAAACAGGAATAGTTCAGCATGCGCGCAATTCTGCTTAGCCTACAGTTCAGTTGGCACCTGAGCTTGGCCAGCGTGTGGATGCGCAGTTTCATCCATCCAGCTCCAAGTGTAGATGACGCAACAACCTGCATCGTCGCTGCTCTGTGGTGAAGCAAGCGCAGTATGAAAACACTGTAAAACCGACATGCGTTAAACATTGCATTGACGCCTATAGCTCTTCGCAGGTTGACCAGCACCTTTCAGCACTGAGGCCAAATAAGGCAGGAAGAGGCTGTACGTAGGTGAATAATCTCTGTAGCACAAGCCATGATACACTATGAAGAGGGTGAGGAGTGACTGTCCAATTATTAGAATTACCCATGAGTCTGTTCTCTGTTAGGGGTGGGCAGCTTCTGAGATCTTATTAAACTATCATTAGGCAATGCCCTGGCACACTCGGAGCCGGCGAGATAGCAGGTGCCCTCTTGCCAGTAGAGTCTCGTCAGCGCGGAGACATTGCTTGTTTTTGTCATTCAAGAAAAGCATCCCACATTTAGGGACGGTCTGACACGTACACTCCATGACGGCGGCCATCTTGGTGGCTAAACCAATACATGAGATTGCAGCCTGTCCCTCCGTGAGATCAGCGCGATTGTCATGTGTATACCAGACTCCATGACAGGAAATGTGACCGCGGTAATGGGAGGACAGCGCAGGGAACTTCTCGGACACTGCAATGGCTGATAACAGAGTACAGCACATTGTAGTATAATAGATATGTTCCATACAATATAATATATATGATCTTTTCCATTATATCAACTTGTCCACCTTTTCTTTTTTTTGCTTTAAAATTAAAACTGTAATTAAATGTTAGGGCTAGTAAAAAAAAAAAAGCCAATCTTCAGCCCTTATCCTACGTATACTGTAGCGGAATGGCGTCTACAATGTTCCGAAAAATAGGAAAGGTAAACATGCAGTGATTGGACGAGGTGCAGTGCCGGAGGAGGTGACTATTCCTTATCTGCCTGAACATGATATGATAAATTATAATCCAACAGATGAGAATAACACTTGGCCAATGTATGTCTGAGCACAGGCACCCACCTTGCGGAGCGGAGGAGTCACCGTACCCTTTCATGTCCAGGGCTATAACTCTGTATCCAGCGTCAGCCAGAGCCGGCAGCTTCGGGAGAGACAAGGCATACGGGGATATCATTACTGTCAGAAATTCCCTGGGTGTCATGTAAATAAAAGAAATACACAGATAAGACTGCAGGGCATGCTGAGACCTATTGTTCTCCCACAGTTGGAGTGCCATAGGTAGCCTACTCCTGCTTTAGAAGGCTTGCTCATACCTGATACCTCCAGGAGTACCAGCTCTCGGGAAAGCCATGACACAGGCAGAGGACAGGCCCGGTTCCCATCTCTACGTAGTGCAGCTTCACACCGGGCTGAAAGGGGAAGTAACAAAGACGGCCGCTTTTACATCCTGCTACATTGGGAGTAGTCAATAGTTCCATACGCAGAGAGAGTGGCCTTTATGGCGGCGATTCAATTAAGCGGCAGCTCCCATAGGAACCTTGTGCAATGAGGCTCCACGGGAAGCATCGCTTATTTCACGTTCACGAGCAAAACTAAGTGGCGCTTTACTTACCGTAATACCTGACAGTGCGTTCAGACGCCCATGCCGAGAGCTCAGGGTAACTTCAGTTACACATCTCCTATTTTCTATTTTCGCTTGCACCCCATTCTGTCGCGCGCTATGCCGATATTCAAGCAAATTGGGCAACGTTTTTCGTTCTGCGCATGTGACTGAGTCACACCACGCAGGCCCCCCCGATTTTGTTTGTACAGGCTCGCAGATCAAATTTAGACACACGGGTTCAGATACGTGAGGGGCGCTGCTGGGCGGTGGTGGGAGGTAACTTGGGGTCGGATGCACACAGTGACGGGAGTGCTGCAGGTGTGTAGCTGAAAGCAGGTGCGTACAGAGACGCACAACCGCTCACACGCACAAGACCGCGGTCAGATGGTAAAACTGCGCCTGTCATAGGGCCCGGTGAACGTTTCGATAGTGAGACCAATGGTGTTGCCTAAACAACGCACCAAGCAGTATTTCAGCATCTATGGGCGCTGACAGTGGGTGTCTCAGTCCTTGCACAGTCAGTGGCGTGGATGTACTCCAGGGAAACACTTTGTAGCGGTATTACCATAAAGTCACAGAGTGACGGCGCGTAAGACGCATCCTGTGACATCGCAACAACTTAATCTACGGCAAAGTGACAATACTAGGACAGGGATCTGGGATCCAAAATACTAAATTCTCTCACCCTTCGGGAACTCCTAATTACATAGTAATGTCCGATGCTGTATAGGAGCTATATACCGGACCAGCCATAAATCCCAATATATCCTCACATACAGATAAAACATGATGGCTACAGCTGAATAGGAGCTATATACCGGACCAGCCATAAATCCCAATATATCCTCACATACACATATAACACGATGGCTACAGCTGAATAGGAGCTATATACCGGACCAGTCATGAATCCCAGTATATCCTCACATACACATAAAACACGATGGCTACAGCTGAATAGGAGCTATATACCGGACCAGTCATAAATCCCAATATATCCTCACATACACATAAAACACGATGGCTTCAGCTGTATAGGAGCTATATACCGGACCAGTCATAAATCCCAATATATCCTCACATACACATAAAACACGATGGCTTCAGCAGTATAGGAGCTATATACCGGACCAGTCATAAATCCCAATATATCCTCACATACACATAAAACACGATGGCTACAGCTGTATAGGAGCTATATACCGGACCAGTCATAAATCCCAATATAGCCTCACATACACATAAAACACGATGGCTTCAGCTGTATAGGAGCTATATACCGGACCAGTCATAAATCCCAATATATCCTCACATACACATAAAACACGATGGCTTCAGCAGTATAGGAGCTATATACCGGACCAGTCATAAATCCCAATATATCCTCACATACACATAAAACACGATGGCTACAGCTGTATAGGAGCTATATACCGGACCAGTCATAAATCCCAATATAGCCTCACATACACATAAAACACGATGGCTTCAGCTGTATAGGAGCTATATACCGGACCAGCCATAAATCCCAGTATATCCTCACATACACATAAAACACGATGGCTTCAGCTGTATAGGAGCTATATACCGGACCAGCCATAAATCCCAATATATCCTCACATACACATAAAACACGATGGCTTCAGCTGTATAGGAGCTATATACCGGACCAGCCATAAATCCCAATATATCCTCACATACACATATAACACGATGGCTACAGCTGAATAGGAGCTATATACCGGACCAGCCATAAATCCCAATATATCCTCACATACACATAAAACACGATGGCTTCAGCTGTATAGGAGCTATATACCAGACCAGTCATAAATCCCAGTATATCCTCACATACACATATAACACGATGGCTTCAGCTGAATAGGAGCTATATACCGGACCAGTCATAAATCCCAATATATCCTCACATACACATATAACACGATGGCTTCAGCTGTATAGGAGCTATATACCGGACCAGTCATAAATCCCAATATAGCCTCACATACACATAAAACACGATGGCTTCAGCAGTATAGGAGCTATATACCGGACCAGTCATAAATCAAAATATATCCTCACATACAGATAAAACACGATGGCTTCAGCTGTATAGGAGCTATATACCAGACCAGTCATAAATCCCAATATATCCTCACATACACATAAAACACGATGGCTTCAGCTGAATAGGAGCTATATACCAGACCAGTCATAAATCCCAGTATATCCTCACATACAGATAAAACACGATGGCTTCAGCTGTATAGGAGCTATATACCGGACCAGTCATAAATCCCAATATATCCTCACATACACATAAAACACGATGGCTTCAGCTGTATAGGAGCTATATACCGGACCAGTCATAAATCCCAATATATCCTCACATACACATAAAACACGATGGCTACAGCTGTATAGGAGCTATATACCGGACCAGTCATAAATCCCAATATATCCTCACATACACATATAACACGATGGCTTCAGCTGTATAGGAGCTATATACCAGACCAGTCATAAATCCCAATATATCCTCACATACACATAAAACACGATGGCTACAGCTGTATAGGAGCTATATACCAGACCAGTCATAAATCCCAATATATCCTCACATACACATAAAACACGATGGCTTCAGCAGTATAGGAGCTATATACCAGACCAGTCATAAATCCCAATATATCCTCACATACACATAAAACACGATGGCTACAGCTGAATAGGAGCTATATACCGGACCTGTCATAAATCCCAATATATCCTCACATACACATAAAACACGATGGCTACAGCTGAATAGGAGCTATATACCAGACCAGTCATAAATCCCAATATATCCTCACATACACATAAAACACGATGGCTTCAGCTGTATAGGAGCTATATACCAGACCAGTCATAAATCCCAGTATATCCTCACATACACATATAACACGATGGCTTCAGTTGGGACTTAAACACATAGAATATTATTAAATACATGATATATTCTCCTATAAGAGAAGCTCCTTTGGCTACAGGAGCCGCGAGGAAGATGAAATGCCATTTTTATCGTGTTCTACCGACTCTACAAAGTAAGATAAATGAAATCTATAAGCAATGCCCGCGTGTACCATTAATCAGGCTTTATTGCACTTTTGACCTCATGCTGAAATATAACCCAGGGCAATAATAAAATATTGAGTCTTTTCCCGTGTTCCTGATCAATGCTTTACTCGCGGAAAAAGAAAATAATGATCTCCCCTCTATTCTTTGTGCAATGAGATCTGGTAAATGACCAGTAACTGGCTGACAGTACAGGCTATATGTTACTGAATGGGAGAGGCAAGACGCGGATGGCTGCAATTCTCTGATAATCGATAAACCAGGTCAAAGGTCACAAACATCCCAAATCCTTGAGGATCGGGGCTGACTATGAATGTAATCTCTCTCTCTCTATGTGTATAATATATATATATATATATATATATATACATATATAATATATATACATATATACACACACATACATACATACATACACTAGCAAATAAATGGATCCGGTATAAAGCACCTCGGCAGCTCCCGTTCCTGCCCCCTCCTGTTTGGTTATACTTCCTCCCGATGCCTACCATCACTGGAAGCCGCATTTGGGACACACGTACTGGGAGCTGGGGTCGCTCGGTGCATGTTGTTAGGTGTGACGTGCATGTGCCCAGCCGCAACCATGATCTAAATTAGGTCATCGCACACGTTTGCATGATGACCTAATTTAGATCGGGGTCCAATTTCTAATAAGAGATAGTGTGTATATGTTCTATGTTCTTTTTAAAAGTTGAGGTGTGGTTTGTTTTGGAATCTTTCTTTGAATGAGACCAACCTTGACTAGTATGTATGTATGTATGTATGTATGTATGTATGTATGATTATTATACTTTTTTTTTTTTTTTAAGATAGGTGTGTGTGTGTGTGTGTGTGTGTGTGTGTTACTTTCTGCAATTTGGAAAATGCAGTTTGGTGATTCTCGCTCATCACTAGTTCTCCCGCTTGTCTAAATATTTTAATATTTGCAAATATTTCTAGAAAAAAAGAAAACCAGTTAAACTCAGTTTTTATTCATTACTAAGACCTGATGGCTGCCGGGGGTGAAACGCTAACTGACAGCATCATCCAGTTGTTACATAACCAAATGAATGAGTGTGTAATTTATTAGGCACTGGGTAACGGATACTTATTACATCTGGGCATACAGCGTGCCGAATGTGCTGCCTTCAGTTTATTATTTATTTAAATATACTTTTTTTTGTTTGTTTTTACAAGCAGAGGTTTTAGAAGTTTTATTGAAAGCCTAATAGCAAACCTGGCATATGCCCGCAATTGTGACTTTTTCAGAGAACACATTTTACACCTGCAATTATGGGGGCGCAATTACGCCCACCTCAGCCCATAAATGATGAAGCGGAATGTAGAGATGGGCACCAGCTGGGGATACAGTAAGCTCTGTAGGTTCATCTGCCCAGCCCGCTCCGTTAATGTCACCCAGTCGTGGCTCGCAGAGCTAGCACTCTATCCATGTCATTACTGTATCACACTCACTGGTCTGTTCTCTCATTTCCCTGAACAGCGAGTTGTGTCCACCTGCAGGACGGCAGATTCCACTCCATATTAATAATGCAGCCATTTAATCGGGATTTGGCAATGTTACCAGACATTTTCACAAAGCTGCTATCTGGCTGTAAACCTCTAAACCTTATCGCTCTCCCTCAGCAGACTCATAACCTGGTCACCCGGCACACACGTCCTGCCAGTATCATGCCCGCTGATTGGCACTGCGTAGAATAGAGGAGTAGGGGGTCTTATCTACACTGTACAGATCACACGGTAACAATCCAAACTTATAAGACATAGGAAACAAAGTATCACTGCGATATTTGGGCAATGGCTTTCAAAAGTCTAAAATATTTTCTATTTTCTTTCCCATACTAAAGCTGGGTACTACACACAAAACGATGTGTGCACCCAGCGATGTGACCGCGATGACGGGCCGACATATCGGGAGGCTGGTACACATAAACCGATCCGGTGCCAGCCGCATCCCGCTGCATGGCGTCGTCAGTCACATTGTCAGACTAAGCTGCATGTAGGGCTGACCTGACAATGCGATTGACGACCAAACGGGAGAGTGCATGGCCCGACAGAGTGTACACATTAGTTGATATGTTGGATCGATCCGGCGGATCGGCCGAAATATTGTCTGTGTACCCAGTTTGAGACTGCCCAGTCCAATGTACGAAAATGTACATTGGAAGCCAACGGCACAGTCCACACCACGTGTGACCGATACGCAATCACACCAACAGCCTAAACAAAACATGCGCCATCTGTACACGGGACTATTTATTACAATAATAAAAACCGCAGGATGTCAGCCACCATCTATGTGCAAAATGCTGTCTGGGTACAGTTGTTGCAGCGGAGCAAACCCTGATCGCTGCTAAGTGGGCAAATGCAAACTCTGCGCGTTTTACTGCAGCCAGCTCTATTCTTACACCAGGGGGTACATTTACTAAAGTGAGAGTTTTTAGAAGTGAGTTTTAAAAGTAGCAACCAATCAGATTCTAGCTATTATCTTCTAGAAGCTGCTAGTTAAATGTTAAGTAGAATCTGACTGGTTGCTATGAGCAACATCACTTCTAAAACTCTCACTTTAGTAAATTTACCCCCAGGTGTTAGAGTCGGGCTCGGCCAAAAAGCTTCTTCACAACTCTAAAGCAGGTTGTACATTTTACATCTACCCTCCCCCGAAAGCACAGAACATTCTTTCCAGGTGCACAGATTGCACCCAGTAGCTGCATTTACTCCTAAAGGTGCCCATCCACTAGAAGATTTAATTGAGCGATTGAACGATAACGTTATCGTTCAATCGTTTGCAAAAATGTCTAAAACGACCAGCGATGCGCGCTCCCGCTGGTCGTTTTAGACATCTGCCATCGGACAAACATGCTGGACAACCTGACGATAACGTCAGGTTGAGCATGTTTGCAGATGATTGATGAGCCTGTACTGAACGACTGCTCGTTCAGTGCAGGCTCATCACAGACTGACAAACGACTGCACCATTACAATGTCGTAACCGTGCAGTCTTTTGCCTGTCTTCAAGCGGATGGGCAGCTTTACTCTAGAACAGCCCTAAACGTCTCCCTTTAAGTATCTCAGCGCTTTGTCAAATCAGGCACTGAAAAAAATGCATGAAGGCAATTCCAAGTGAAGCCCCTGATTAAGCTTCAAACAATAGCTTCTCTGTATGATCAGCATCACTTCTCAGGATGAATCGCATAATCAGCAGAACATTTCCATTACTTTCCAGAATGAGCCGAGGCATAAAGACACAGACACGCCGGACGGTGAGAAATCCAGGCTGTCAGCGATCAGCGAGACTAACACAGGAGCCGTCACCTGGAATCTGTTCAGCTCATCTGATGGTGCTAATAACTCTGTCTCTTTCTTGTGTTAATGAAATATCTGGGTAGTAGTTTGTGCTGAATTATTACGTACTCCTTCCCCAGCTCTCTCTCACGCCGGTATAAGTTCAGGAAGCCGGCGGACGGAATGCCAACCGCCGGCTTCCAGACATTGTTGTCCTGACTAGGGACGAATGACAGGCGTTTAAATGTAGACGCCTGTCATTTGACCGACGTCGGAGACCAGCACCCGGCATCCCGATCGATGCCAGGCGCCGCAGCGACAGGTTAGGTTTAGGGCTCCCGGGGGGGACTTAGGGTTAGGCAGCCCCCCGGGAGGTTAGGGTTAGGCTAGGGGGAGGGAGGGTTAGGGTTAGGCACCCCTGGGGGGAGGTTAGGGTTAGGCACCCCCCGGGTGGGTGGCCTGTCTTAGGCCGCCCACTAGCGTACGTCATCTCCAGGAAGTATATAAAACCATCGGTACATCAGGTTCCATCGGATCTGACTGCAGCGATTGTGGTTGACTGTACCCTACCGCAAGCACTGCGATCACTTCAGTGTATTATTCAACCAGGTGACGTGTACTATGACGCTGCCTGTTAATTATGCACGCCCCAGTTGAAACACTCAGGCACGCCTGCGTTCGCAACTCCGCCCCCCCGTTACTACTGGCCTGCCCCTGTTACCACCCACAAACGGACCCTCCTGTCACTCATTCCACTGGGCTGTCTTTGCTGGGCGAGTGAGCGGTTCCCGATCGCTCATGCGCACTGCGATGCACAACATCGGCCGCGTACGAGCGAGCGGCCGCTTACGAACGGGTCTGAATCAGGCCCTATATCGTTAGTCCGGGAGTTCAGGGGAAATCTGGACAACAATCACATCACTTGCTGATCGTTTGATGTGAACCCAGCTTAAGTGTGTAGTTTGTTACTGGGCCACAACTTTATAGCTGTGTATTTTGTGTTGTAAGTATCATAAGTCAGGGAATTTCTCAATGATTTCACTGGATGATGACAATTCAGCCCACGTAATGTACGCTCCCACCGTGTAATATTATAGTTATTATTTAGTGTGTCCAGGTAGGGTCATATGCTAAATGCTGAGGTACTGGGCCAGTCATAAAATATGTAACCACTAAACAACCTGGATTCTATAAAAAGTGTCATTAATTAAAGCACAACCAGGTTTAACCATTAGCGTAATAAGAGTCGTCGGAGGAGGAGCTCTAACACTTTATATGATATAGAGAACAAGAAAGGACAATTATAAAAGGCAGGTTACGGCCTTTCCTCTAACTTGTATATTATCCCCTTAGTGTTAGGCCTTTCCTCTAACTTGTAGATTATCCCCTTAGTGTGAGGCCTTTCCTCTAACTTGTAGATTATCCCCTTAGTGTGAGGCCTTTCCTCTAATTTGTAGATTATCCCCTTAGTGTGAGGCCTTTCCTCTAACTTGTAGATTATCCCCTTAGTGTGAGTCCTTTCCTCTAACTTTTATATTATCCCCTTAGTGTGAGGCCTTTCCTCTAACTTGTAGATTATCCCCTTAGTGTGAGGCCTTTCCTCTAACTTGTAGATTATCCCCTTAGTGTGAGGCCTTTCCTCTAACTTGGAGATTATCCCCTTAGTGTGAGGCCTTTCCTCTAACTTGTATATTATCCCCTTAGTGTGAGGCCTTTCCTCTAACTTGTATATTATCCCCTTAGTGTGAGGCCTTTCCTCTAACTTGTAGATTATCCCCTTAGTGTGAGGCCTTTCCTCTAATTTGTAGATTATCCCCTTAGTGTGAGCCCTTTCCTCTAACTTGTATATTATCCCCTTAGTGTGAGGCCTTTCCTCTAACTTGTATATTATCCCCTTAGTGTGAGGCCTTTCCTCTAACTTGTAGATTATCCCCTTAGTGTGAGGCCTTTCCTCTAACTTGTAGATTATCCCCTTAGTGTGAGGCCTTTCCTCTAATTTGTAGATTTTCCCCTTAGTGTGAGCCCTTTCCTCTAACTTGTATATTATCCCCTTAGTGTGAGGCCTTTCCTCTAACTTGTATATTATCCCCTTAGTGTGAGGCCTTTCCTCTAACTTGTAGATTATCCCCTTAGTGTGAGGCCTTTCCTCTAACTTGTAGATTATCCCCTTAGTGTGAGGCCTTTCCTCTAACTTGTAGATTATCCCCTTAGTGTGAGGCCTTTCCTCTAACTTGTAGATTATCCCCTTAGTGTGAGGCCTTTCCTCTAACTTGTATATTATCCCCTTAGTGTGAGGCCTTTCCTCTAACTTGTAGATTATCCCCTTAGTGTGAGGCCTTTCCTCTAAATTGAAGATTATCCCCTTAGTGTGAGGCCTTTCCTCTAATTTGTAGATTATCCCCTTAGTGTGAGGCCTTTCCTCTAACTTGTATATTATCCCCTTAGTATGGGGCCTTTCCTCTAACTTGTAGATTATCCCCTTAGTGTGAGGCCTTTCCTCTAATTTGTAGATTATCCCCTTAGTGTGAGGCCTTTCCTCTAACTTCAAGATTATCCCCTTAGTGTGAGGCCTTTCCTCTAACTTGTAGATTATCCCCTTAGTATGAGGCCTTTCCTCTGATCTGTAGATTATCCCCTTAGTGTGAGGCCTTTCCTCTGATCTGTAGATTATCCCCTTAGTGTGAGGCCTTTCCTCTGATCTGTAGATTATCCCCTTAGTGTGAGGCCTTTCCTTTAACTTGTTTATAATCACCTTAGTGTGAGGCCTTTCCTCTAACTTGTATATAATCCCCTTAGTGTGAGGCCTTTCCTCTAACTTGTATATTATCCCCTTAGTGTGAGGCCTTTCCTCTAACTTGTATATTATCCCCTTAGTGTGAGGCCTTTCCTCTAACTTGTATATAATCCCTTAGTGTGAGGCCTTTCCTCTAACTTGTATATTATCCCCTTAGTGTGAGGCCTTTCCTCTAATTTGTATATTATCCCCTTAGTGTGAGGCCTTTCCTCTGATTTGTAGATTATCCCCTTAGTGTGAGGCCTTTCCTTTAACTTGTATATAATCCCCTTAGTGTGAGGCCTTTCCTCTAATTTGTATATAATCCCCTCAGTGTGAGGCCTTTCCTCTAACTTGTATATTATCCCCTTAGTGTGAGGCCTTTCCTCTAACTTGTAGATTATCCCCTTACTGTGAGGCCTTTCCTCTAACTTGTATATTATCCCCTTAGTGTGAGGCCTTTCCTCTAACTTGTATATTATCCCCTTAGTGTGAGGCCTTTCCTCTAACTTGTATATCATCCCCTTAGTGTGAGGCCTTTCCTCTAACTTGTATATTATCCCCTTAGTGTGAGGCCTTTCCTCTAATTTGTAGATTATCCCTAGTGTGAGGCCTTTCCTCTAATTTGTAGATTATCCCCTTACTGTGAGGCCTTTCCTCTAATTTGTAGATTATCCCCTTAGTGTGAGGCCATTCCTCTAATTTGTAGATAATCCCCTTAGTGTGAGGCCTTTCCTCTAACTTGTAGATTATCCCCTTAGTGTGAGGCCTTTCCTCTAATTTGTAGATTATCCCCTTAGTGGTGTGAGGCCTTTCCTCTAACTTGTATATTATCCCCTTAGTGTGAGGCCTTTCCTCTAACTTGTAGATTATCCCCTTAGTGTGAGGCCTTTCCTCTAACTTGTAGATTATCCCCTTAGTGTGAGGCCTTTCCTCTAACTTGTAGATTATCCCCTTAGTGTGAGGCCTTTCCTCTAACTTGTAGATTATCCCCTTAGTGTGAGGCCTTTCCTCTGATTTGTAGATTATCCCCTTAGTGTGAGGCCTTTCCTCTAACTTGTATATTATCCCCTTAGTGTGAGGCCTTTCCTCTAACTTGCAGATTATCCCCTTAGTGTGAGGCCTTTCCTCTAACTTGTAGATTATCCCCTTAGTGTGAGGCCTTTCCTCTAATTTGTAGATTATCCCCTTAGTGTGAGGCCTTTCCTCTAACTTGTTTTTATCCCCTTAGTGTGAGGCCTTTCCTCTAACTTGTATATTATCCCCTTAGTGTGAGGCCTTTCCTCTAACTTGTAGATTATCCCCTTAGTGTGAGGCCTTTCCTCTAATTTGTAGATTATCCCCTTAGTGTGAGGCCTTTCCTCTAACTTGTAGATTATCCCCTTAGTGTGAGGCCTTTCCTCTAATTTGTAGATTATCCCCTTAGTGTGAGGCCTTTCCTCTAACTTGTATATTATCCCCTTAGTGTGAGGCCTTTCCTCTAACTTGTAGATTATCCCCTTAGTGTGAGGCCTTTCCTCTAACTTGTAGATTATCCCCTTAGTGTGAGGCCTTTCCTCTAATTTGTAGATAATCCCCTTACTGTGAGTGAATTTAATCGTCTTTGGCCACTGACACTGTAAGGGGACCAGTCATCTGCGACTGGCATAACCTGTCCGGTAGTGTGACTCCATCTTGTGTTCCTCATGCTGTAATGAGGTCCCTAGTGCGGAGATAGAGTCCCACACAGTGTATTAGTGATTCGGTTATCAGGGAGCTTCTCACTTGTGCCCAGCGCGTAACTTATTGCAGTATGAAGGATCCTTACACCATGTCATGGTGGTGTAACAGGCACTAAGGGCCAGATTCAGACTCGCTCGCTAAGAAGCGTTCGCACGCAGCCAGCCGATTGTTTGCAATCTGCGCATGCATCGCAATGTGCGTGCGCGACACAGTGTGAGCGATCGGGAAGCATACGCTCGCTGCGCATAGACTGTCCGGCTGACTGAGTGGCAGGAGAAGCTGTTTGTGGGAGGTGACAGGGGCTGGCCACTAGAAACGTGGGACTGGAGGTGCGAACGCAGGAATGCTAGAGCGTCTTAACGCCGTTTCAGAGACGTGCATAATTAACAGACAGCGTCATAATACACGTCATATGGTTGTATTATACACTGAAGCGCTCGCAGTGCTTGCGGAAGGGTATGGTCAGCTACAAGCGCAGCGTTCGCTTCCGATGGTACCGATGTACCAATGGTTACATACACAGTACGATCGCACGCTAACACATAGTGGGCGTGCTAATGCCTTGTCATGCGATCGCTTGCCTTGCCGAAATTTGCCTAAGCGTCTAGCGAGCGGGTCTGAATCGAGCCCTAAGACCCTAGTGACCTGATAAGTTACATGAACCGAGGTGACAGCGACAGATTGCAGCGGCAGGTGCGCTGGCGGGACAGACCACTTTGCAGAGGTGTAAAAAAGTCTCAGAGCTCAATTTTTGCATTTCCACACGGCATGTATACATTCACGTGTAATATTTATAGCCTAGAAGTAAAACTTTGAATCTTTATTGTGGATGGGAAAATACTGGGAACACTAAAGGCCAATTTTCGCTCATCCCTAGACAGGAATATTGGTTTAGCCCATAAAGAGTCCCCTCCACTGTACACAGGGCCTGATTCACTGCGATTCCGCTAGCAATCAGGCGATTGTTTCGTTCTGCGCATGCACCGCAGTGATCGTGACTGCGATTGCAGTGGCTACGCAGATCCATGGCAGAGTGATTGACAGGAGATGCCGTTTATGGGTGGTGACGAGGGGGGAGGACAAACGCAGGCGCCCCAGTGCGTTCGCACGCCATTATATGGGCGTGCATAAATTAGCCACTGCAATGCCCTATGCAGCCCGAGGCCTCATAGCGTGTGCTGAGGTTAGTAATTCCTGAGTAAGGTCAGAGCCTGTGTAAGTGTGTGTGAGGCTGTGATGGTACTCCATGTTACTGATGGTCTCTCAGTCTTGTGTAGTCACTGTGTGTGATGAGGTTAGTAATTCCTGAGTAAGGTCAGAGCCTGTGTAAGTGTGTGTGAGGCTATGATGGAACTCCATGTTACTGATGGTCTCTCAGTCTTCTGTAGTCACTGTGTGTGATGAGGTTAGTAATTCCTGAGTATGGCCAGAGCCTGTGTAAGTGTGTGTGAGGCTGTGATGGTACTCCATGTTACTGATGGTCTCTCAGTCTTGTGTAGTCACTGTGTGTGATGAGGTTAGTAATTCCTGAGTAAGGTCAGAGATGTGTAAGTGTGTGTGAGGCTGTGATGGTACTCCATGTTACTGATGGTCTCTCAGTCTTGTGTAGTCACTGTGTGTGATGAGGTTAGTAATTCCTGAGTAAGGTCAGAGCTGTGTAAGTGTGTGTGAGGCTGTGATGGTACTCCATGTTACTGATGGTATCTCAGTCTTGTGTAGTCACTGTGTGTGATGAGGTTAGTAATTCCTGCGTAAGGTCAGAGCCTGTGTAAGTGTGTGTGAGGCTGTGATGGTACTCCATGTTACTGATGGTATCTCAGTCTTGTGTAGTCACTGTGTGTGATGAGGTTAGTAATTCCTGAGTAAGGTCAAAGCCTGTATAAGTGTGTGTGAGGCTGTGATGGTACTCCATGTTACTTATGGTCTCTCAGTCTTGTGTAATCACTGCGTGTGATGAGGTTAGTAATTCCTGAGTAAGGTCAGAGCCTTTGTAAGTGTGTGTGAAGATGTGATGGTACTCCATGTTACTGATGGTATCTCAGTCTTGTGTAATCACTGTGGGATGAGGTTAGTAATTCCTGAGTAAGGTCAGAGCCTGTGTAAGTGTGTGTGAGGCTGTAATGGTACTCCATGTTACTGATGGTCTCTCAGTCTTGTGTAATCACTGCGTGTGATGAGGTTAGTAATTCCTGAGTAAGACCAGAGCCTATGTAAGTGTGTGTGAGGCTGTGATGGTACTCCATGTTACTGATGGTATCTCAATCTTGTGTAGTCACTGTGTGTGATGAGGTTAGTAATTCCTGAGTAAGGTCAAAGCCTGTATAAGTGTGTGTGAGGATGTGATGGTACTCCATGTTACTGATGGTATCTCAGTCTTGTGTAATCACTGTTTGTGATGAGGTTAGTAATTCCTGAGTAAGGTCAGAGCCTGTGTAAGTGTGTGTGAGGCTATGATGGTACTCCATGTTACTGATGGTCTCTCAGTCTTGTGTAATCACTGTGTGTGATGAGGTTAGTAATTCCTGAGTAAGGTCAGAGCCTGTGTAAGTGTGTGTGAGGCTATGATGGTACTCCATGTTACTGATGGTCTCTCAGTCTTGTGTTATCACTGTGTGTTATGAGGTTAGTAATTCCTGAGTAAGGTCAGAGCCTGTGTAAGTGTGTGTGAAGATGTGATGGTACTCCATGTTACTGATGGTATCTCAGTCTTGTGTAATCACTGTGTGATGAGGTTAGTAATTCCTGAGTAAGGTCAGAGCCTATGTAAGTGTGTGTGAGGCTGTGATGGTACTCCATGTTACTGAAGGTTTCTCAGTCTTGTGTAGTCACTGTGTGTGATGAGATTAGTAATTCCTGAGTAAGTCAGAGCCTGTGTAAGTGTGTGAGAGGCTGTGATGGTACTCCATGTTACTGATGGTATCTCAGTCTTGTGTAATCACTGTGTGTGATGAGGTTAGTAATTCCTGAGTAAGGTCAGAGTCTGTGTAAGTGTGTGTGACGCTGTGATGGTACTCCATGTTACTGATGGTATCGCAGTCTTGTGTAATCACTGTGTGTGATGAGGTTAGTAATTCCTGAGTAAGGTCAGAGCCTGTGTAAGTGTGTGTGAGGCTGTGATGGTACTCCATGTTACTGATGGTTTCTCAGTCTTGTGTAATCACTGTGTGTGATGAGGTTAGTAATTCCTGAGTAAGGTAAGAGCCTGTGTAAGTGTGTGTGAGGCTATGATGGTACTCCATGTTACTGATGGTCTCTCAGTCTTGTGTAATCACTGTGTGTGATGAGGTTAGTAATTCCTGAGTAAGGTCAGAGCCTGTGTAAGTGTGTTTGAGGATGTGAGGGTACTCCATGTTACTGATGGTCTCTCAGTCTTGTGTAATCACTGTGTGTGATGAGGTTAGTAATTCCTGAGTAAGGTCAGAGCCTGTGTAAGTGTGTGTGAGGATGTGATGGTACTCCATGTTACTGATGGTATCTCAGTCTTGTGTAATCACTGTGGGATGAGGTTAGTAATTCCTGAGTAAGGTCAGAGCCTGTGTAAGTGTGTTTGAGGATGTGAGGGTACTCCATGTTACTGATGGTCTCTCAGTCTTGTGTAATCACTGTGTGTGATGAGGTTAGTAATTCCTGAGTAAGGTCAGAGCCTTTGTAAGTGTGTGTGAAGATGTGATGGTACTCCATGTTACTGATGGTATCTCAGTCTTGTGTAATCACTGTGGGATGAGGTTAGTAATTCCTGAGTAAGGTCAGAGCCTGTGTAAGTGTGTGTGAGGCTGTAATGGTACTCCATGTTACTGATGGTCTCTCAGTCTTGTGTAATCACTGCGTGTGATGAGGTTAGTAATTCCTGAGTAAGACCAGAGCCTATGTAAGTGTGTGTGAGGCTGTGATGGTACTCCATGTTACTGATGGTATCTCAATCTTGTGTAGTCACTGTGTGTGATGAGGTTAGTAATTCCTGAGTAAGGTCAAAGCCTGTATAAGTGTGTGTGAGGATGTGATGGTACTCCATGTTACTGATGGTTTCTCAGTCTTGTGTAATCACTGTGTGTGATGAGGTTAGTAATTCCTGAGTAAGGTCAGAGCCTGTGTAAGTGTGTGTGAGGCTATGATGGTACTCCATGTTACTGATGGTCTCTCAGTCTTGTGTAATCACTGTGTGTGATGAGGTTAGTAATTCCTGAGTAAGGTCAGAGCCTGTGTAAGTGTGTGTGAGGCTATGATGGTACTCCATGTTACTGATGGTCTCTCAGTCTTGTGTAATCACTGCGTTTGATGAGGTTAGTAATTCCTGAGTAAGGTCAGAGTCTGTGTAAGTGTGTGTGAGGCTGTGATGGTACTCCATGTTACTGATGGTATCTCAGTCTTGTGTAATCACTGCGTTTGATGAGGTTAGTAATTCCTGAGTAAGGTCAGAGTCTGTGTAAGTGTGTGTGAGGCTGTGATGGTACTCCATGTTACCGATGGTGTCAGTCTTGTGTAATCACTGCGTGTGATGAGGTTAGTAATTCCTGAGTAAGGTCAGAGCCTGTGTAAGTGTGTGTGAGGCTGTGATGGTACTCCATGTTACTGATGGTGTCTCAGTCTTGTGTAATCACTGCGTGCGATGAGGTTAGTGATTCCTGAGTATGGTCAGAGCCTGTGTAAGTGTGTGTGAGGCTGCGATGGTACTCCATGTTACTGATGGTGTCTCAGTCTTGCTAAACATTACGGGTGTGTGTAAGGTAAAGTGGGCGTCCTTGTGTAATGCTGCGGCAGTATAGCGATCGCAATGGATAGCATACTATCGCAGTGAGACTGCGTGAGTAATCACAATTGCATATGCAGTTGCGTTACACAGTGAATCAGGCCCACAGACTGCAAAGTCTATACTAAAGCCGTAGTAAGAGGATAGGATAAGACAGACTCAGGCTTTGTAGCTTCTCTCCATATGTGAGCACAGCCACACGGTCAGTATATGAGGCAGCTCTATGTACACGGAGTGTCCTCGCTGTAATGACGGCTTTATGGAGCGCATCCCTACCTTCACTGTGACAAATCCATGGGGCACAGAGTCAGGGTCAGCGGCAGTCGGCAAGGTTTCCTCCTTCTCCACAAACTGTAATGATACATGAGAGAGCCAGATTACTCACATAGAGGCAGCAATACGTCACACTATACAGTGCAAAGGAGAATCCCCAGCAACAGGAGTGACTCTGCTTACTATGTGCTGTGTGCAGCAGCGTTACATGGAGAGGACACTACTGTACCAGAGAAGGAAGACCGTGTACACAGTACATCCCCGACAGTCAGATAATAACGCAGCGGCACCTTCCATGTGCCGCTCTACACCACTGTCATCAGCCTGTGAATTATTCGAATAGGAAGGGCGAACAAATGGAGGAGTCCAGGCCATCATGTCCTTCCCCCAGTGTCACTGCGATCTCACCCCTATTAAACATCGCTATAAATGAAATTTGCCCCTGCCAATTACCCCTTTTACCTTCTGAGTACCCACTCTGGTTGCCTTTTATGCCTTTACATTTCTTTGCCATTTAGTACGTTCCTGCAACAGCATTTACCCAGAACATTGCATAAAAAGCCCCCTTTGGTCTTATGGTGCGTACACAAGGGACGATTCGCTCCATGAACGAAATCGTCCCGTGCGCCCCCGGCAGGGGTGTGGATAGCGTCGTTAATGACAATGAGCAGAAACACTGAATGAAATCAAGAACGATATTGTTCAGTGTCGGCCACCCACCCTCAGACCCGAAACATGTTCAACCTGACATTATCGTCAGGTTAGACGGGAGGTTCAGGCGATAAACGGTAATTACCAACTACAAACGGGAGCGCGCACTGGTAGTTATCGTTCATCGTTTTGGGGCTGAAACTGGACGATTTTTTTGGACGACTGAACGATAACGACATTGTTATCGTTCAGTCGTCAAAAAAAAAAAATCGACCCGTGTGTACGCACCGTCAGTGCTTGTACATAAAAGCCGGCTCACAGTCTACACGCAGCATAGCGTATTGCTGGCGCCCAGGTCATATATTACCAGGATGCGATCACCATTCCCTAAATGTCCGTCTTCTGTACATAATATACAATATGTGCTCTATTACTGCCAGGCGGCAGTACCACCACTTGGGAGACGCAGAGGTCTTATAAAACAGGTACAGTGTACAAATCTGCACGGGACCTCTGGATGGCTCATTCATTGGACATGTAAAACGCCACTCGTGGGCTCTGATTACCTGGATGCCGGACAAGTGTTCCAGCTCTTTTAAAGCTTTTTCTGTGTCTCTGACCAGCACAGTGGAGATGCCCAAGTCACGAGCTGCTTTCAGATTGGCACCAATGTCATCAAGGAATATGGCCTGTAATTGAGAATATAGAACGGTTTATTGTTAAGGCATAAAAATCCAGACAAAAGGTAAAAGAAAAATTGGTTGAGGGGCCAAATGAAAGCAAGTGTAGGCTTCCCCTGCTTCTATGTTGAAGTCTCATTTGACCCCGATTGTAAGCTCTTTGGTAGAACTGCCTCGTTGCTGTGCCATCTGATTTTCTGAGGTCCAGTTGTATCAGCTGCAGGAATCAGTTACTCTTCACTCCAGAAATGTAATTTACATGCAAATGGATGATCATTTAGGCGGACTAAATAAACAGGGTTTTATTTTATTTTAGCTGACCAAGTTATCATCTTGCACTATCCTACAACATTTACCAATGAAACTGGTGTAGCTTTCGGACATCCTCCTGGGATTGTCAGTAATAACCATACTGAGAGGATTATTTTGTTTGTCCTTGAATATGACACAGCAGCACTCTGGACCAAAATGTATTCACTTCGGAGCTCAAAGCAGAGTGGTGTGCAAACCCAAGGGTAGAGTAGAGCAATGTGCAATCCCAAGCAAAGAGCAGAGCAGTGTGCAATCCCAAGGGCAGAGCAGTGCTGTGTGCAATCCCAAGGGCAGAGCAGACCTGTGTGCAATCCCAAGGGCAGAGCAGACCTGTGTGCAATCCCAAGGGCAGAGGAGACCTGTGTGCAATCCCAAGGGCAGAGCAGACCTGTGTGCAATCCCAAGGGCAGAGCAGTGTGCATACCCAAAGGCAGAGCAGAGCAGTGTTCAATGCCAAAAGTAGAGCAGTGAGCAATCGCAGTGTGCAATTGCAAGAGCAGAGCAGACCTGTGTGCAATCCCAAGGGCAGAGCTGTGTGCATACCCAAAGGCAGAGCAGAGAAGTGTTCAATCCCAAAAGCAGAGCAGTGTGCAATCCCAAAAGTAGAGCAGTGAGCAATCGCAAGGGCAGGGCAGTGTGCAATCGCAAGGGCAGAGCAGACCTGTGTGCAATCCCAAGGGCAGAGCTGTGTGCATACCCAAAGCCAGAGCAGAGCAGGGTTCAATCCCAAAAGCAGAGCAGTGTGCAATCCCAAAAGTAAAGCAGTGAGCAATCGCAAGGGCAGGACAGTGTGCAATCGCAAGGGCAGGGCAGAGCGATGTGCAATGGCATGGGCAGAACAGAGTGGTGTGCAATCCCAAGGTCAGAGCAGAGTGGTGTGCAATCCCAAGGTCAGAGCAGAGTGGTGTGCAATCCCAAGGTCAGAGCAGAGTGGTGTGCAATCCCAAGGGTAGAGCAGAGCGGTGGTGCAATCCAAAGGACAGAGCAGAGCTGTTTACAATCAGTAGGGCAGGAAAAGAAAACAGCTCTGTGACACAGCCCAGCCCCCTGTAGGAGGACACATGCAGGGATGGAAGGAAGCACATTGGTGTTGTAATGGCCCCAATATGAATGGACAAGTTCAGGCATAATATACATATAGCAGAGGCTTTCAACATGCAGCTGAAGAAATCTGTATACCTTCTCTCTTGGCCCCTGCTGGGTGTCATAATCTACCAATTTGAGGCTTCTCATGGATGGAAAGTACAGGCCACGAGAGACAGAGACACTAAAGTCACAACTAACTGATATGCTATGCTTTGCAGCTAAACATTTTGTTTTTAATCTTGCACCAGATAAAATTAGGACCATGTTATAAAGATGTGAACTTTGGCTTTAGCTGTATGCATTGGGGAACAGGAGTGCAATTGCTCAATCCCACTATGGCCTAAGAATGTATTTAACCTTTATCAGTTATGTATAAAAGATTAATGATGGCTTTTACTCCTCATTTAGAACCTGCAGCCACTTATTAATAGAGTAGAGATGTGTCCTCACACATCTTTGTAGCAGTGGCGCCAACTCTGCTATCACCGGGCGTCTTTTTGGCCGAAAATGTGTCTAAATTGCAACACAATGTGAGTAGGATGCACCAAGAGACTGGGCTAATTAATTTGATATGTGACATTTGTATATCTGTGTGCAACAGTCTCTGAATCAGAATTGGAAGTGCTACCATGCAACGGCCGCAGTTATTTCACACCTAGGTCTATTTACAGTCTCAGGAGCACACAGATGTACAGGGGTCACTTATCACATTACTCAGCACAGTCTCCCATATACAGACTTAGGAGCACACAGATATACAGGTGTCACATATCACATTACTCAGCGCAGTCTCCCATATACAGACTCAGGGGCACACAGATATACAGGTGTCACATATCACATTACTCAGCGCAGTCTCCCATATACAGACTCAGGAGCACACAGCTATACAGGTGTCACATATCACATTACTCAGCGCAGTCTCCCATATACAGACTCAGGAGCACACAGATACACAGGTGTCACATATCACATTACTCAGCGCAGTCTCCCATATACAGACTCAGGAGCACACAGCTATACAGGTGTCACATATCACATTACTCAGCGCAGTCTCCCATATACAGACTCAGGAGCACACAGATATACAGGTGTCACATATCACATTACTCAGCGCAGTCTCCTATATACAGACTCAGGAGCACACAGATATACAGGTGTCACACATCACATTACTCAGCGCAGTCTCCCATATACAGACTCAGGAGCACACTGATATACAGGTGTCACATATCACATTACTCAGCGCAGTCTCCCATATACAGACTCAGGAGCACACAGATATACAGGTGTCACATATATCACATTACTCAGCGCAGTCTCCCATATACAGACTCAGGAGCACACAGATATACAGGTGTCACATATCACATTACTCAGCGCAGTCTCCCATATACAGACTCAGGAGCACACAGATATACAGGTGTCACATATCACATTACTCAGCGCAGTCTCCCATATACAGACTCAGGAGCACACAGATATACAGGTGTCACATATATCACATTACTCAGCGCAGTCTCCCATATACAGACTCAGGAGCACACAGATATACAGGTGTCACATATCATATTACTCAGCGCAGTCTCCCATATACAGACTCAGGAGCACACAGATATACAGGTGTCACATATCACATTACTCAGCGCAGTCTCCCATATATAGACTCAGGAGCACACAGATATACAGGTGTCACATATCACATTACTCAGCGCAGTCTCCCATATACAGACTCAGGAGCACACAGATATACAGGTGTCACATATATCACATTACTCAGCGCAGTCTCCCATATACAGACTCAGGAGCACACAGATATACAGGTGTCACATATATCACATTACTCAGCGCAGTCTCCCATATACAGACTCAGGAGCACACAGCTATACAGGTGTCACATATCACATTACTCAGCGCAGTCTCCCATATACAGACTCAGGAGCACACAGATATACAGGTGTCACATATCACATTACTCAGCGCAGTCTCCCATATACAGACTCAGGAGCACACAGATAAACAGGTGTCACATATCACATTACTCAGTGCAGTCTCCCATATACAGACTGAGGAGCACACAGATATACAGGTGTCACATTACTCAGCGCAGTCTCCCATATACAGACTCAGGGGCACACAGATATATAGGTGTCACATATCACATTACTCAGCGCAGTCTCCCATATACAGAGTCAGGAGCACACAGATATACAGGTGTCACATATCACATTACTCAGCGCAGTCTCCCATATACAGACTCAGGAGCACACAGATATACAGGTGTCACATATCACATTACTCAGCACAGTCTCCCATATACAGACTCAGGAGCACACAGATATACAGGTGTCACCCATCACATTACTCAGCGCAGTCTCCCATATACAGACTCAGGAGCACACAGATATACAGGTGTCACATATCACATTACTCAGCGCAGTCTCCCATATACAGACTCAGGAGCACACAGATATACAGGTGTCACATATCACATTACTCAGCGCAGTCTCCCATATACAGACTCAGGAGCACACAGATATACAGGTGTCACATATCACATTACTCAGCGCAGTCTCCTATATACAGACTCAGGAGCAAACAGATATACAGGTGTCACATATCACATTACTCAGCGCAGTCTCCCATATACAGACTCAGGAGCACACAGATATACAGGTGTCACACATCATATTACTCAGCGCAGTCTCCTATATACAGACTCAGGAGCACACAGATATATAGGTGTCACACATCACATTACTCAGCGCAGTCTCCTATATACAGACTCAGGAGCACACAGATATACAGGTGTCACATATCACATTACTCAGTGCAGTCTCCCATATACAGACTCAGGAGCACACAGATATACAGGTGTCACATATCACATTACTCAGCGCAGTCTCCCATATACAGACTCAGGAGCACACAGATATACAGGTGTCACATATCACATTACTCAACGCAGTCTCCCATTTACAGACTCAGGAGCACACAGATATACAGGTGTCACATATCACATTACTCAGCGCAGTCTCCTATATACAGACTTAGGAGCACACAGATATACAGGTGTCACACATCACATTACTCAGCGCAGTCTCCTATATACAGACTCAGGAGCACACAGATATACAGGTGTCACATATCACATTACTCAGTGCAGTCTCCCATATACAGACTCAGGAGCACACAGATATACAGGTGTCACATATCACATTACTCAGCGCAGTCTCTCATATACAGACTCAGGAGCACAAAGATATACAGGTGTCACATATCACATTACTCAGCGCAGTCTCCCATATACAGACTCAGGAGCACACAGATATACAGGTGTCACCCATCACATTACTCAGCGCAGTCTCCTATATACAGACTCAGGAGCACACAGATATATAGGTGTCACATATCACATTACTCAGTGCAGTCTCTCATATACAGACTCAGGAGCACAAAGATATACAGGTGTCACATATATCACATTACTCAGCGCAGTCTCCCATATACAGACTCAGGAGCACACAGATATACAGGTGTCACCCATCACATTACTCAGCGCAGTCTCCCATATACAGACTCAGGAGCACACAGATATACAGGTGTCACATATCACATTACTCAGCGCAGTCTCCCATATACAGACTCAGGAGCACACAGATATACAGGTGTCACATATCACATTACTCAGCGCAGTCTCCCATATACAGACTGAGGAGCACACAGATATACAGGTGTCACATTACTCAGCGCAGTCTCCCATATACAGACTCAGGGGCACACAGATATATAGGTGTCACATATCACATTACTCAGCGCAGTCGCCCATATACAGAGTCAGGAGCACACAGATATACAGGTGTCACATATCACATTACTCAGCGCAGTCTCCCATATACAGACTCAGGAGCACACAGATATACAGGTGTCACATATCACATTACTCAGCGCAGTCTCCCATATACAGACTCAGGAGCACACAGATATACAGGTGTCACCCATCACATTACTCAGCGCAGTCTCCCATATACAGACTCAGGAGCACACAGATATACAGGTGTCACATATCACATTACTCAGCGCAGTCTCCCATATACAGACTCAGGAGCACACAGATATACAGGTGTCACACATCACATTACTTAGCGCAGTCTCCTATATACAGACTCAGGAGCAAACAGATATACAGGTGTCACATATCACATTACTCAGCGCAGTCTCCCATATACAGACTCAGGAGCACACAGATATACAGGTGTCACACATCACATTACTCAGCGCAGTCTCCTATATACAGACTCAGGAGCACACAGATATATAGGTGTCACACATCACATTACTCAGCGCAGTCTCCTATATACAGACTCAGGAGCACACAGATATACAGGTGTCACATATCACATTACTCAGTGCAGTCTCCCATATACAGACTCAGGAGCACACAGATATACAGGTGTCACATATCACATTACTCAGCGCAGTCTCCCATATACAGACTCAGGAGCACACAGATATACAGGTGTCACATATCACATTACTCAACGCAGTCTCCCATTTACAGACTCAGGAGCACACAGATATACAGGTGTCACACATCACATTACTTAGCGCAGTCTCCTATATACAGACTCAGGAGCAAACAGATATACAGGTGTCACATATCACATTACTCAGCGCAGTCTCCCATATACAGACTCAGGAGCACACAGATATACAGGTGTCACACATCACATTACTCAGCGCAGTCTCCTATATACAGACTCAGGAGCACACAGATATATAGGTGTCACACATCACATTACTCAGCGCAGTCTCCTATATACAGACTCAGGAGCACACAGATATACAGGTGTCACATATCACATTACTCAGTGCAGTCTCCCATATACAGACTCAGGAGCACACAGATATACAGGTGTCACATATCACATTACTCAGCGCAGTCTCCCATATACAGACTCAGGAGCACACAGATATACAGGTGTCACATATCACATTACTCAACGCAGTCTCCCATTTACAGACTCAGGAGCACACAGATATACAGGTGTCACATATCACATTACTCAGCGCAGTCTCCTATATACAGACTTAGGAGCACACAGATATACAGGTGTCACACATCACATTACTCAGAGCAGTCTCCTATATACAGACTCAGGAGCACACAGATATACAGGTGTCACATATCACATTACTCAGTGCAGTCTCCCATATACAGACTCAGGAGCACACAGATATACAGGTGTCACATATCACATTACTCAGTGCAGTCTCTCATATACAGACTCAGGAGCACAAAGATATACAGGTGTCACATATCACATTACTCAGCGCAGTCTCCCATATACAGACTCAGGAGCACACAGATATACAGGTGTCACCCATCACATTACTCAGCGCAGTCTCCTATATACAGACTCAGGAGCACACAGATATATAGGTGTCACATATCACATTACTCAGCGCAGTCTCCCATATACAGACTCAGGAGCACACAGATATACAGGTGTCACATATCACATTACTCAGCGCAGTCTCCCATATACAGACTCAGGAGCACACAGATATACAGGTGTCACATATCACATTATTCAGCGCAGTCTCCCATATACAGACTCAGGAGCACACAGATATACAGGTGTCACATATCACATTACTCAACGCAGTCTCCCATTTACAGACTCAGGAGCACACAGATATACAGGTGTCACATATCACATTACTCAGCGCGGTCTCCCAAATACAGACTCAGGAGCACACAGATATACAGGTGTCACATATCACATTACTCAGCGCAGTCTCCCATATACAGACTCAGGAGCACACAGATATACAGGTGTCACATATCACATTACTCAGCGCAGTCTCCCATATACAGACTCAGGAGCACACAGATATACAGGTGTCACATATCACATTACTCAGCGCAGTCTCCCATATACAGACTCAGGAGCACACAGATATACAGGTGTCACACATCACATTACTCAGCGCAGTCTCCTATATACAGACTCAGGAGCACACAGATATACAGGTGTCACATGTCACATTACTCAGCGCAGTCTCTTGGTGCGTCATAGTCGCATCGCACTGCGACTAAGGCGCATTTTCAGCAAAGAAAGACGCCTAATGCTAGCCAAGTAGCACGGGAGCTGACGGCTTCCTCACGCCAGGCATGTCGCGCTGTGTGGTGTATTGAGGATAGATGTATGAGGACACATCTGGAACATCCATTGTGTGTATCACTGTCTGTGAAGCATGTGTGGCAGGGATATTCAACATGCAGCCGTCCCGCTGTAGTGGAACTAGACCTCCCAGCATGCTCAGCCACAGTTTTGCTATTAGGGCATGGTAAAACTGTGGCAGGGTATGCTGGGATGTGTAGTCCCACAACAGCTGGAGGGCAGCATGTTGAATACTCTGATGTATAGGATCAGTAGCTGGCAGGGGGTGCTGGTCCTTGTAGTGCCATATTCGAGTCTCTTGGGGAACCTCCTGATAAGTTAGCTCTCAAGTTAAAACACATAAATATATGACCCAATATAGGGACTCTCACTGTGTACAGTTATTACTGATATATATGACCTAATATAGGGACTCTCACTGTGTACAGTTATTACTGATATATAAGACCTAATATAGGGACTCTCACTGTGTACAGTTATTACTGATATATATGACCTAATATAGGGACTCTCACTGTGTACAGTTATTACTGATATATATGACCCAATATAGGGACTCTCACTGTGTACAGTTATTACTGATATATATGACCCCATATAGGGACTCTCACAGTGTACAGTTATTACTGATATATAAGACCTAATATAGGGACTCTCACTGTGTACAGTTATTACTGATATATATGACCCCATATAGGGACTCTCACTGTGTACAGTTATTACTGATGTATATGACCCAATATAGGGACTCTCACTGTGTACAGTTATTACTGATATATATGACCTAATATAGGGACTCTCACTGTGTACAGTTATTACTGATATATATGACCCCATATAGGGACTCTCACTGTGTACAGTTATTACTGATGTATATGACCCAATATAGGGACTCTCACTGTGTACAGTTATTACTGATATATATGACCCAATATAGGGACTCTCACAGTGTACAGTTATTACTGATATATAAGACCTAATATAGGGACTCTCACTGTGTACAGTTATTACTGATATATAAGACCTAATATAGGGACTCTCACTGTGTACAGTTATTACTGATATATATGACCCCATATAGGGACTCTCACTGTGTACAGTTATTACTGATGTATATGACCCAATATAGGGACTCTCACTGTGTACAGTTATTACTGATATATATGACCCAATATAGGGACTCTCACTGTGTACAGTTATTACTGATATATATGACCCAATATAGGGACTCTCACAGTGTACAGTTATTACTGATGTATATGACCCAATATAGGGACTCTCACTGTGTACAGTTATTACTGATATATATGACCCAATATAGGGACTCTCACTGTGTACAGTTATTACGGCTATTAGTGGAAGCTCCGAGTGGCAGATCATAGATTTGCAATGTGTGTAACTAAGACTTCTGCATTTTATGTATAAGTAAAGTGGAAGTTGAACTCTTCCCTTACAGCACTGCGCTGGGGGATGTTTCTGGGTTTGTATTCATGTAACATAATCAGAAGTAAACCAGAAGTAACGGAGTTACAAAACAAGAGGTTGAGCTGCTAAAGACATAACTTCCCACTGTAAGGAGCGCACCGCCTACACGGAATGTACTAAGACACAGAAACAATTCTGTAGCATCCTGACGATGTACAATGAAAGCCCACCTCATTGGGTTTAGCGTTCAGCCTCTTCAGGGCGTACTCGTAGATCCGGGTCTCCGGTTTCCTCATCCCGATGTGGCAGGATTCGATCACAGAGTCAAAGTGCCTGTTCAGAAAAGAGATCATCTCGGCGGTGCGGTGTCTGCCGGGGCCGTCGTCCACCCAGTTATTGGTCAGCACGCACGTCTTAAACCCTGCAAAGGTGATTTGTTGCCGTACATGGTCGTTAGTTCTACCTTATTGGATACATTCATCCAGACAATTACATTTACCTGATTTACTCTGGAAATTGGTACAAAACAAAATTTTTAAATACCAAAACAAATCCAAATCTTTTAACGGGATAAAGAAAGTGCAGCCGATGAGCCGTGCTGGTCCCCTGGCCCCGGGCGACATTCACCGTCCTAGTATTGGAGACTGATGATCAGGGCTCCTTCCAGAGCTTCTATCTCCCAATAAGACGCAGACCCCCAGCTTCATCATAGGGGAATTTATTTCTACATGTCATTGACAACTCCCAATTCCCTCCAGTTCTCGTTAGCTACTTCTCTTGCACCCCAGCTACACTCTGAATCAGACCCAGAGAGCCCAAGAAGGAGGTGTAGAGCCGGACGCTATTTGCGCTCGCTCGTTCAGAAAAAGTGGGTGGCTATTTAAATTAACCGTTCGCTCCTTGCGGTCGTATTTTGGAAAAAGACGCCCCCTGGCCGCTCGCATCGTACGTCATGTCCGCTATTTAATAAATTAATCGAGTACATCGAACAGCGTATGAACTGCTCGCTATTCTTGTGGTTGGTTTTTCCTACCGCTATATTGCGAGCAGTTCTGACTATAATATAACCCAGTGACGTGGGCAATGACGCTGCTGTATTAATTATGCACACCCTTAAAACGCCCGTTTTGACCTTCAAGCACGCCTGCGTTTGGATCTCCACTCCCCGTTTTCAAGCACCTTCCCCTTTTACCACCCACATACGCCTCCTCCTGTCACTCAAAATAGCAGGCATTCGCTATTTAGCGAACAATCGATTTTCGGCCGCACTGACTGGTTCGCGCATGCGTATTACAATCCGTACGCATGCGCAGATGTGCGAACATCGCTCGGAACGAACGAGCGGCCGCTTACGAGCGGCTCTGAATGAAGCCCCCGGGCCTGGACTCCCCTCCTCTATTGTTTTTGGTACTTCAGACAACTTGAAGTAACTAGCGTGCCTGAGGTTATGGCGTTTGCGTGTGCACACATGCGCACACCATAGACTTTAATGGCGTAATCACCGGCTGCGCTATGCCGTGATATGTACGGGCACAACGCGGCATAGATGAGGCTGGCTCCATCTGTATCTGCGCCCACAGTATTAGGTACAGGTTCAGCTTACACTGAATATTTACATGGCATCAGTGTCTGTGTAAAGACTTGTAGTGCCATTTGTCTACTGTACTCTCTTATTGTTTTGTCCTCTGGGCCTGATTCAGACCCGGTCGCTAAGCTGCGCTCGCTCATTGCCAAAAGGGGCTGGGTATGCAAATCCCGCGATTGCACTGTCTGGCTTAAGGACGCCCTCTATGTCTTAGAGAGCGACAGCAGTGAGCGTACGCTGCAGTGTAAAGCTGCAAGCACTGCGATCAGTTCAGGCTAAAAAACAACCAAGTGACGTGTTCAATGACGCAACTATGCTAATTATGCACTCCCATAAAACTCCGTTTTGACGCACATCCACTCCCCTGTTCACAAGCACCTTCCTCTGTCACCACCCACAAACGGCGCTATCTGTCACTCAAAGTAGCATCCAGTCTGTGTACTACGAGCGCACGATTCCCGGCCACAGTGACTGGTTCGCGCATGCGTACTTTGACGCATACGCAGATGTGCGATAATCGCCCCTAGCGAGCGTTCGCAGCTTAGGGACCGGGGCTGAATCAGGTCCTCTGTACGGCGCTGCGGACCACTTGTGACGCCCTATAAATAAAATTTAGAAATGATAACCCTGAATACATCTGCTTGTTACCATCCAGCCGCTGCTGTCCCTCCAATGTGGCAGGGACTGATTGTAGATGATTAAACAGAACAGTAACTGGGCACTGCCCAGGTGGCGACCTCGCCCGCTGCAGTAATGTGAGGTGCTTTGAGTCCTATTGGGTGAAAGGTGCTATATAAATAATGATGTATTATTTCACAGGCAGACTTGTTCCCACAACGTCCTATACTGGGCCCTGTATGAATGTAGTCTGGGACCTTTGTCACCCACGGCAGCATGTCGGCCATCTTTTCTACAGTGACCGTGGGTATACCAGTGTCCCCCTTCTCATACACCAGCTTACAGTAGGTCGTTTGGCTGCAGACACAGGAGGGTGGATGGAATGGGTTTATCTGCAGCAGGTACAGGGCACAGGGAGCACAGCTGGGGTTGTGGTACATCATCTGCAATGCTGGCTTTGAAATACAAATACACAACAAGAAAAAAGAGATGTGAGCAGCACCACAACAGCAGGGGGTGCGGGGGAACAGGAGACTAAAGGGGAATATCTGTGTGTAAGACATGGATGCTGCCTGCAGTGTGACAGTATACTGCTTTGTACTCGCAGAACACAAGGGGGGCGTGGGGGCTGTGTAATGAGGCAGTCACCACACTCACAATGATACTAGTCCATGCCTCTGAGAAGTGCCATTACAGCAACACAACCAGGCAGGCCTCCAGCTGGCCCGCTCAACCCATTATATACTCAGAACTTTTTTTTTTTGTGTACTACCAATGGTAATAAAGTGGTTTCAAAATAAGAACTTCCTGTGATCAGATTTTCCCTGGTGATCTTGCTGGTGGGAGGTGGAGAAGCCGCAGGATCGTCCTGCGTCACAAGCCTGGGATCGGTTACCTGAGAGAGCTACGGATGCTCCCTTAGTTACATTTGCTCTCAGGGCGGCATATGTTGCACAGAGGGCCTGATTCAGAGACGGACGCCCTGAAAGAGCGCTCGCTCTGAATCAGGGCGTTTTTTGGGTTTTTTTGGTGCGGCCTCCGGGCCGCTCGCATAGCTGTAGGTGACCACCCACAGCTATTGCGAGCGGCCAGGTGATGGTCGCGATGGTCTCGACCATCGTGACTTGCGACGAGACCCTTGCGGCAGGGTCTCGTTCCCTCAAGCCCCAGTGAGCTTCTGGCTCTTAATAGAGCCGGAAGCTCACCACTGACATCACTCGTGATGTCAGTGGGGCCGCCCCTAAACGGCAGGCGTTCCGTCGGGAATGCCTCCGTTTGGCCAGCCACCCCCCCAGCCCGCCTCCAAAACGGTGTGAGCTGTCGATCAAAATCGACAGCCGCCCCCTTTTGTGTTGCGAGACCCGGAGTGACGGAGCGCCCGTCGCTAGCTGGATCTCGCTCATGTGCACGTTGGAGCTGGCTCCGGTGTGCGCATGCGCAGTGGCCAAACATCGACCCGCTCGCGAGCGCACAGCGCTTGCGAGCGGGTCTGAATCAGGCCCAGAGTGTGCTCCATTAAGGAAACCATTTTGTGCTAAGTAGCAAGACATCTATTCAGATGGCGCTTTTGTTAGAAGCCTGCGTGCCGAGTATTAAGGCTTACTATTGGACTGTACGATGCTGCTGTGTGACTGCAGTGAAGGAGGTCTGGTGTTCAGAGCCATTTTCCACAAACCACCTGAAACACGTCTGGTGATAAAACCGGCTCCTGTGAGTCTGATTAGAATATGCTGCCTCCCTGGACATGTACCTCTCCTGCTCATATCTGTAACCCCAGGTCTGAAGCGATCACAGAGAGAGTGCAATCTGTATCCAATGCCATCATCTGAATGCTCACAGCTACACAAAGTATTTAAGGAGACACTGATGGTGATCTTGTAGGAGCCAATGAGGCACTTGTGTGATTGTGTTATACAAAATGTATTTGGCAAGTAGCGCACACTGAAAAATACCACATAAAGGTCATTAAGAAATTAAAAGGCATGTAAGGGCACTAGGGCCAGTGAGTGGCATGTAAGGGCAGTTACTGGCATGTAAGGGTTCGGGGCCAGTTACTGGCATGTAAGGGTACGGGGCCAGTTACTGGCATGTAAGGGCCTTCAAGGAGGAGGAGGTGGGTGAAAAGAGAGAGCTTGTGGAGTGGTGGGTGGACTTGGGGTAAGGGAGATAAAACGATATAGAGAACTTGAAATGGTATGCTCTTCTTCAGCTAGTGACCTGCTCAATTCCCTACCTGAATCCTCTGGCACATTCTCTTCATTTGATCTCACAAACGAAGATGAAGTATCTTCCCTCTTCTTTTCCTCCTACTGTATTACCTCTACTCTAGATCCTTTACCCTCACAAATCAGTAAAGCTCTGTCTCCTGTGCTTATCCCAACCCTAACTAAAATCTGTAATCTCTCTCTCTCTACTGGCATCTTTCCATCACTGTTCAAGCATGCTGTGATTACTCCTATTCTGAAAAAGCAAAACTCTGACCCCAACACTCTCTCAAATTACCGTCCTATCTCCCAGCTCCCATGCCCCTCCAAGCTACTTGAGAGACTTGTCTACACCCGCCTCACACACTTTCTTAACTCACATAACTTATTGGACCCACTTCAGTCCGGCTTCCGTTCCCAACACTCCACAGAGACAGCACTGACTAAGGGCCTGATTCAGAGCCGGACGCTCTGACCAGAACGCTCGCTCTGAATCAGGGCCCTCCTCCATTAAAATGGAGCGTCCTCCTGGACGCTCGTATAGCTGTGGGTGACCACTCACAGCATATGCGAGCGTCCAAAAAGATGGTTGCGATGGTCTTGACCATCGAGACCATTGGACTTACGACGGAAACCCTGCGGTAGGGTTTTCCAGCCACAAGCCCTGGAGTGATTTTGGCTCTATCAGAGCCAAAATCACTCCCACTGACATCACTAGTGATGTCAGTGGGGCCGGCTTCAGACGGTAGGCGTTCCAATGAGCACACAAGAAAAACAGTTAATAGTAATACAAAACAATGCAGGACAAGGACAAGGTTATAAACTCAGCTGCAAAACACAAGCAGCAGGACATGAGCAACCAGGTGGTAGGTGCCATTGTAGGGAGTTAGGAGTAAATTATACTATAAGTAGGGGGAGGAGAAGCACGTGAGGATGAGGGCCCTGCTCGTGAGAGCTTACATTCTAAAGGGGAAGGGCAGACAGACAGGGGCGACACAGAGGGGTAGATAGTGAAGAAGGAGCATGGAGCAGTGGGTTAGGATATGTGCTGCGGAATGTGTGTGTATAAGACGACCTGATGTTATGTAAAAATTAAGTCCTTCATACATCTATCTCTATGATAGAAAATAGATTGTTTGTGTTATTTACATGAGAGATGTACAAAGTAAAGTAGAAGCACTTTAATTTGTGTGTTACATTTTAGCATCTATATACAGCCTGACAAGAAATGCAGCTATTATGGGACTGTCCCGCCATCCTAATACAGTAGTGACTACTTTAGTTCCAGCTGCTGGATGCTATGCCATGCTCCTGTGAGTGGGTGCATTCTGCCTCCTCTTCGCTACCTTTATCAGTTGGAGTACCGCAAGGCTCTGTCTTAGGGCCTCTGCTATTCTCAATCTATACCACCTCTCTTGGTAAACTAATCAGCTCTTTTGGATTTCAGTACCATCTGTAGGTGGACAATACTCAAATCTACCTATCCTCTCCAGATTTATCACCATCTGTATTGGTCCGTGTCACTGAATGTATTTCTGCCATTTCATCTTGGATGTCATTTCGCCACCTGAAACTTAATATTTCTAAAACAGAATTAATTATATTTCCACCGGCCAATAACAGTTACCAACCTGATCTCTCTATCACTGTTGATAACTCGACAATCCACCCCACCCCACAAGCTCGCTGCCTTGGTGTCATCCTTGACTCTGAACTGTCCTTTGTTCCCCACATTCAATCTGTCTCAAAATCATGTTACATACATCTAAAAAACTTATCCAAAATTCGACCATATCTCACACAAGACATTGCAAAAACTCTAATCCATGCACTTATTATTTCCCGCATTGACTATTGCAATAGTCTCCTTACTGGTCTTCCCAAAAACAGGCTATTGCCATTACAATCCATTATGCATGCAGCTGCAAGGCTTATCTTCCTTGCCAAACGTTCATCGTCTGCTGCCCCGCTCTCTCAGTCCCTCCATTGGTTGCCGGTTTTCTACCGTATTCAATACAAAATACTCTTACTTACACACAAAGCTATTAACCAAACCACACCAACATACATCTCTTCACTCATCTCAAAATATCTCCCTACCCGACCTTTACCATTACTTGCTCCCATTCACGGTTACAGGACTTTCTTCGCGCTGCACCCACTCTATGGAATGCCCTACCTCGCAAAATATGACTTTCCTCTAGTCTCCAATCCTTCAAGCGATCCCTGAAAACTCACCTCTTCAGGCAAGCTTATCAGATCCCAGAACCACCCACATAACCTTCATAGCCTCCACATGTAATTACACCCCCTTTCACAGTCCACACACAACCTCACACATCGTCTTTCTCTCACATCCTCAAGACATTTGGCCAACACTCCGGTGTAAATGGGTCATGCAACTGTGCATTCTGGCTGGACCAAAATGCAATATATAGCACCTATCCTTCTGTATCAATTTCCCTATAGATTGTAAGCTTGCGAGCAGGGCCTTCCTACCTATATATCCCAGTTTTGTTCTATTACTGTTTACAATTGTAAAACGGAATATGTGCTGCGCTATATAATATACTGTTAATAAATAAAATAAATAAATAAACTTGCTCTGTGAGCTGCTGGAGGAGATAGAAGCATAAATAAGTTCTGTGTAACCTGAGTAGCTGTATATTACTCAGTGACCTTGTAATACAGAGAGACTCTTATTGATCAGATGTATTGAAGGGAAAATAACAGGATAATAAAATAACTGCAGCCAGTTATGTGACAGAGGGGTGGCAGAGACACAATCACTGATACAGGGCCGTGTTAAAGGAAAATAGACCCTAATGGCAAAGAGCAGAAATAGTCTATGCCCACTTATATATGAAGGTAAAAAATTATTTTTTGTGAAATCATCAGCTCGACCCCCCTCTACAGAAAACCTGTGTTTGGGAACAACAGAGACTGCGGTTTAGGAACGGTCGCTGGGACGCTGCCCCCGATCCTCCTCTTATTTTCTTTCTATTACTTTCCCTTCTAGTCCCATTTAAAGGGGAAATATCCCCTCAGCCACATCGCAGTATTTATCTCTATCAGCCGGGGGAACAGCCCAGGAGCAGGGTGTGAGCCTATCAGGTAACTCTGGAACGCCCGCTGTTGCGCAGTGCCCTGACCCTGGGACGCCCGCGGCTGCGCAGTGCCCTGACCCTGGGACGCCTGCTGCTGCGCAGTACCCTGACGCTGGGACGCCCGCTGCTGCGCAGTGCCCTGACGCTGGGACGCCCGCTGCTGCGCAGTACCCCGACGCTGGGACGCCCGCTGCTGCGCAGTGCCCTGACGCTGGGACGCCCGCTGCTGCACAGTACCCCGACGCTGGGACGCCCGCTGCTGCACAGTACCCCGACGCTGGGACGCCCGCTGCTGCACAGTACCCCGACGCTGGGACGCCCGCTGCTGCACAGTACCCCGACGCTGGGACGCCCGCTGCTGCGCAGTGCCCTGACGCTGGGACGCCCGCTGTTGCGCAGTGCCCTGACGCTGGGACGCCCGCTGCTGCGCAGTGCCCTGACGCTGGGACGCCCGCTGCTGCGCAGTGCCCTGACGCTGAAATATCCCTCAGACTATCATAATACACATACTATTCTATTAAAAGAAATACTTTAAAAGACCTTTTGTTACATGGTTGCTGGGCCTAGAGTAATATGTAACCTCAATGTATAAATGCGGAATGGAACACTGCAGCCCAGATGCCTCATTTTCCTGTCCCCGAATGGACCGTTCTGGGCCTGATTCAGCTTTGGGAATAGAGTAACTGTGTATCTGGACAAACCATGCTGCACTGCAGGGGGGCACATACATACATTTATTATTTTTGCATGCAGGGTAAATACTGGCTGCTCTTGTATGTAGCCCAGAACTGCTGGACAGCTATATTATTATTACACTGCAATGTAGATGTTAGTTTGGACTCACCCCTCCTAAATGTAATGTCTCTCTGTACATGTTACATCTGCCCCCCTGCAGTGCAGCATAGCTGCTTATTTCTCATATCATATACACCATATTATCAGTTTAACAGAACGCGCGCCTTCGCGTTTGAACGCCGTTAAAGGGGCGTGCGTAAATAAGGGAGTACGTCGGCAAACGCAGCCAGATGACTCGCTGCACGCAGGAAATGGCCAAAATCCTGCGCCAGGTCTGGTCATCCCCTATTGTGCGTCTGGGTCCGACGGTTCTCGATGTTACCGATGTTTGCGCTATCCTGCGTACTGACTGAGCATTGAGTAAAGGGAGATGGGCGGCACTATGTATTGCTGGGTGTCTGCATCCTTGTGCATTGATTTGCATATACTCGCAGCGACCGAGGGCGTGCGATCTCTCACATGCGTCCCTTGCTGAATCAGGCCCACAGGGAGGGAGCCAGCACTGCACACAGGCTAGTCCCCGGGGGCACTCCGCATCTTCGGGACCACCAGAGTGACTAAAAACGGGGGTCCAGGCCACAAGGCATGTCCCCCTACCCGCAAGGCCACGCCCCTACCTGCAAGGCCCCTTTTTTGCCAGCTCGTGGCATGCACTTCAATCCAATCCGCAGTGGGTGTCACCACGGAGAGGGATGCCACAGTGTGGAAAGTGCTAGCGCTAGACAGAGACCTGCATACAGAGGAAACCACCTGGAAGTCCATTACTTTCACAAAGGTTGTGTGTATTTCATATACAAGTAATTCGGCATTTTAGCTATACACACACTTTGGGGCTCATGCAGAGTTGGATGGAATTTGCAGGTAAATCACCAGCGCAAAATGCATGCGGTAGACTATTAGAGTCCTGCAAGGGCAGCGCTATGCCCCTGGGTTACCCCAGAGAGATCAGCAGTATACAGTCAGGTGCATAAATATTGGGACATTGACAGAATTTTCATATTTTGTCCTCTATTCACCACCACAATGGCTTTGAAATGAAACAAACAAGATGTGCTTTAACTGCAGACTTTCAGATTTAATTTGAGGGTAATTACATCCAAATCAGGTGAACGGTGTAGGAATTACAACGGTTTCTATATGTGCCTCCCACTTTTTAAGGAGCCAAAAGTAATGGGACAAACTAAACAATCCTAAATCTAGCTTTCACTTTTTAATACTTTGTTGCAAATCCTTTGCAGGCAATTACAGCCTGAAGTCTGGAACGCATAGACATCACCAGACGTTGGGTTTCATCCCTGGTAATGCTCTGCCAGGCCTCTACTGCAAATGTCTTCAGATCCTGCTTGTTCTTGGGACATTTTCCCTTCAGTTTTGTCTTCATCAAGTGAAATGCATGCTCAATCGGATTCAGGTCAGGGGATTGACTTGGCCATTGCATAACATTCCACTTTTTTGCCTTAAAAAACTCTTTGGTTGCTGTTGCAGTATGCTTCGGGTCATTGTCCATCTGCACTGTGAAGCGCCGTCCAATGAGTTCTGAAGCATTTGACTGAATATGAGCATATAATATTGCCCGAAACACTTCAGAATTCATTCTGCTGCTTTTGTCAGCAGTCACATCATCAATAAATACAAGGGAACCAGTTCCATTGGCCGCCATACATACCCATGCCATGACACTACCACCACCATGCTTCACTGATGAGGTGGTATGCTTTGGATCATGAGCAGTTCCTTTCCTTGTCCATACTCTTCTCTTCCCATCACTCTGGTACAAGTTGATCTTTGTCTCATCTGTTCATAGGATGTTGTTCCAGAACTGTAATGGCATTTTTAGATGTTGTTTGACAAACTCTAATCTGGTCTTCCTGTTTTTGAGGCTCACCAATGGTTTACATTTTGTGGTGAACCCTCTATATTCACTCTTGTGAAGTCTTCTCTTGATTGTTGACTTTGACACATATACACCTACCTCCTGGAGAGTGTTCTTGATTTGGCCAACTGTTGTGAAGGGGTTTTTCTTCACCAGGGAAATAATTCTTCTGTCATCCACCACAGTTGTTTTCCGTGGTCTTCCGGGTCTTTTGGTGTTGCTGAGCTCTCCGATGTGTTCTTTCTTTTTAAGAATGTTCCAAACAGTTGATTTGGCCACACCTAATGTTTTTGCTATCTCTCTGATGGGTTTGTTTTCATTTTTCAGCCTAATGATGGCTTGCTTCACTGATAGTGACAGCTCTTTGGATCTCATATTGAGAGTCGACAGCAACTGATTCCAAATGCAAATGTCACACCTAGAATCAACTCCAGACCTTTTACCTGCTTAATTGATAATGAAATAACGAGGGAATAGCCCACACCTGTCCATGAAATAGCTTTTGAGTTGATAGTCCCATTACTTTTGGCCCCTTAAAAAGTGGGAGGCACATATAGAAACCGTTGTAATTCCTACACCGTTCTCCTGATTTGGATGTAATTACCCTCAAATTAAATCTGAAAGTCTGCAGTTAAATCACATCTTGTTTGACTCATTTCAAAGCCATTGTGGTGGTGAATAGAGGCCAAAATATGAAAATTCTGTCAATGTCCCAATATTTATGCACCTGACTGTATATGCCTGGGTTACGTCAGCAGATGGGGATGCACAGTGGTATTAGCTAATACAGTACACAATATATACACAATATAGGCCACGCCTGGGCAGTGTGATTCAGCACTAATAAAGTCACATTTACCATGCTAAATAAAATTAGAAAAGGACACAAATACAAAACGTAAGTACATTACGTTTACATCAATACACACTTCCGCTGCCTTCCCCTTTAATGCTAACCACCAGGGTTGGTGTAGTGGTTAGCATTGCCGCCTCACAGCACTGAGATCATGGCTGATCTGTGTGGACTTGGTAGGTTTTCCCATGTGATAGGGAATATAGGGCCTGATTCAGGGATGTACCAAACACCATTTGTGAATTGTGCCACTTAAAATATTCTAATGCATCAGCCGGGGGGAATTTGTACTGAGACGCAAACCGGAGCCCTCGCAGCTGGCAGCAACTGCGCACATAAAAGCGGCATTGGATGCAGATCCTAAAAACATGGACCCCACAAGGGAGTCATTAGCGTACATCTTTGAATCAGGCCCATAGATGGTAGCTGCGACATTACGTATCAGTGGGAGGAGATTCATACACACTGAGTCAATCGAAAGCAGCCCCCAACTCATTACGTGCTTATTATGCACCTGCAAGTAGCCGGCCTCCTAATAGGCGCACAGGCCTCTTTCTCGTGGTCACTATGGGGCGCATTCTGTGCGAACATGGCTCTGACTGTCCTCTGGCCAAGCTTATATGCTCCCACTAACGTACTTCTGCGTCAGCACAAGGGGTCGAAAGTGCGAAATGCGTCGCTGTCAGCAAGGGGCTGGATACATAAGAATTTTTGGCAGTGCGCACGGTCTGTTATAAAAGATACAAAATTCAACTAAACAGTAACTAGTAAAGTGATCAGCTGCATTTTCCTGGCCACTGAGATTCAGGCCATGAAACGTTTGCCTGCACTGGTGTTATCACTAGGTGCCCATTACCAGAGAGATCAGGATTCTCCCCAAAAACAAGAGATATGGTAAGAACTTACCTTTGTTATCTCTGTTTCTACGAAGTCCATAGGGTCCACAGGGTTGACCTTGGGGTATAGGTTGGGAACCAAATCCGGGCACCACGCAGTTAAAGCTTTTAGCTCCCAGGATGCACTTGGGTCCACTCTCCCTATAACCCCGCCCCCCAGCCAGAGGCACCTCAGATTGTAAGTAGCCAAAGGCCGGAGGAGGAGAGAAAAAGAGAGAGAAAACTGGAACACTCTAGAACCATACTCACAGAAAAGGAGACGGGAAGCCGGTGACCAGTAACACAGCCCATATGAAGCCAGGTGCGTCAGGGCGGGCGCCCTGTGGACCCTATGGACTTCGTAGAAACAGAGATAACAAAGGTAAGTTCTTACCATATCTCTTGTTTTCTACTTCAGGGTCCATAGGGGGTCCACAGGGTTGACCTTGGGGATGTCCCAAAGCAGTTCAACCAAGGGTGGGGACGCTCCTGTGCTGAGAGGAGAATCCGTCGCCAAAAAGGAAGCATCCTGAGAGGCAAAGGAAACCAATGCCTAGAACCTTAAAAAGGTATGGACAGAAGACCACGTGGACACCTAGTAAGGCAAAACAGCCGAGGCGCCACGACGAGCCGCCCACGAGGGTTACACGGCCCGAGAAAAAAACAAGCCTCAACGACAGAAATGCCCACCCATGGGTAGGCCCCTGAGGAAGACATACGAGGCCATCCAGTCAACATTTCATTATAGGCCGGCCATCGTTTCCTGTTAAAACCAGAAACCGCAGACCACCAATAAGGAGTCCGCTTACCATAAGGAACTTGAACGGATCACATAAAGCCAAAGAGGCCGGACCACAGTCCATGAGGCCACAACAGCCGAGAGGACTGGGAACTGAATGGCCATACCATAAGTTCCAGAATAATATGGAACCTAAAAACCACTTTAAGAAGAAACACAGGGCGAGAGCAACTCACACCCTGACATGATGCCCTCCAGAAGAGGGAGCCACATGAGAACGCTCCCCATTCAGACACTCTCCTGGTTGATTTAAACACCCTGAGAGAGAGAGAGAGAGAGAGCTTAAACAATAGACCATGTAATGGCTATCACAACCAGCGGTTCCATGGACTGTCCCCGGAGGGAACAAAGAACCACTACTAACTCCCCAGGAGTCCCTAGGGAGGATAAGTGGAGACATAATCCAGAAAACACTCCAAAGGATGAACTGGATACCAGAGCGGAGCAATTCCATATCTTAACCATACCGACAGTGTAGAGATCCGCACTGTCAGGAAGGCCAGGCCAAGGGTGAAACCCAAGCCAGCTGGAAGGAATGCCAGAATATCTGGAAATCCTGGACACCGGAGGATCGTATCGACAGGTACGATACCATAAGAATTATGTATGCCACAGTCCGTGGCAGATCCCAGCAAAGTCTGGCCTATCTGCTCTAAACATCTCAATGAAGACAGAGCCAGGGAAGCCCGAGGACCACAGTAGGGGCGCAGTTAAAGACAAGCGATCCAGATCCAGGGAAAAACAAGGACCCTGAGACAACAGGTCCAGATAGTGAAGCAGTAGGAACGGAGCATCGAGGAGGAGACTCCGAAAATCTTAGTACCAGTGATGTCTGGGACGACCTGGAGCCCCCAGAAGGAAAGCCCCTCCGTCTCGAATTAAACTTCCGAAGACCTCGAGGAAGAAGGGAGACCGGAGGACACAGGTACACAAAGTGGAAGGACCACTTCACTGACAAAGAGTCACTGAAGGTAGCTTCAGTACTCCTAGAGCTGGACTGTAACACCGGTAATGTGTGATCGAGTCAGAAGGCCATGGGGATCAATCCCCTCAGGGAGGCCCCCTCTGCTCACCAGGAGTTGAAACCTCTCTTGGAGAAGAGACTAGTCCCCGGGATGCACGCCGTGACGGCTGAGGAAGCCCGCTTCCCAATGGAGAGCTCCGGGAATAAACACCGCAGAGTTGGCCAGGAGAAGACCCTTGGACTATGTCAGAATGGGTGACATTCCTAACATTGCCACCCAACTACCAGTGTTGCCTAGATGGAAGCCACTGTTGTGACACTGTCGGACTGAACCTATTCAGGTTAACCGTGACAAATGGGTTAGGCCAGAGTGAAAGTCCAAGACAGCTTAAAGTATCAACAAGGTAAGTGGCAGGGCAGAAGCGACAGACGTCCAACTGCCCCGAAATGAATGCGGACCAGACACTGTCTTTAGCAAAGAACACCCTGGACGAGATGGCCATAGCCACCCGGACAGAGACCAACTCGCCTCCGTAGAAAGTATCATCGTTCGAACAGTGATCCGATGGAAAAAACTCGATCCATCTGGAGGGGAGTCAATTATGGCAAGGCCTGGAATGGAACTGAGCACATTCCACCCTACCAAAAGGTAGACATTCTGGTAGACCGCGCATCACAAAGAGTAATGACATATGTCGACTGCGTAGATATCCGCACCCTCGAAGTTGAAGAGTGGAGATCTTGTCTTACGCCAGAAAAATTCTCAGATTCTGAGAATCCAGCAGTGCTCCCAGATGAAGAAAACCCTGTGAGGGATGCAGGGAGGACTTTTCTGTGACGAGAAGAAGCCCCGGTTATCCTGACCTGGCGGTAAAGTACCTTGGTGATCCTGCTAAAAGTAGGAGACCGTCCAGAGAAAGGAGCATTCGGATACACTGAACAGGTGAACTGTCAGAAAATCCATAAAGCTGGTAAACCCCGGTGGAGTTGAGGACAGCCCCAAAAGGCAGAGCCCGAAACTTACAAGTGTTGCTGTGGCACAGCAAACCTGAACCCATGCTGATGAGAGGGCTCTGTATGTACCCGTAGGTACGTATCCTGAATACTCGGATATACCATAAAATCCCCAGGTTCCAAACATCGGATGATGGAGCATGGACGATTCCACCTGAGTCAAGGCACCGTTGGAATCTGATTCAGGGATTTGAGACAGAGTATAGGCAAAGGAGGACCAGTCGGTCACCGCCCCAAAAAGAAAGTAGAACAACCAGTCCCTCACTGAGATAGTGAGGTTGGCCGAAATAGCTCTGCTTACCACAAAGACTGTATAGCTTTCTGGGATTGTAAGGCCCTGATCAGTTCTGAAGAAGGGCCCGTGTACCAATGCCTGTGAGGAGGCTGCATGAGCAATGAGAGGCCGTTGAGAATCAGTACCTCACTCTGGAAATTCCCCAGATGTAGACCTGTCCCGTCAGGCTGAGGGTATATCCTCAGGTGTAGAAACAGGGTCGTCCGGAAGTCCAGGACTGCTCGGTACTGGATATGGTGGCCCCCGTGGAGGCCGACAGCCTAGGAAAAAACAGGCCTTTAGGCTGACCCTGAGGACAAAAAGACTTAACAGAGTTAGTCCGAATGTAGTGGGAGTAGCTAAAGACGGTATCTCCCCATTAGTGATACTGCCAATGATGCAACGATCTTGTCAAGGTCGGGACCAAACAAGAACTTCCCCCTGGAAGGAGTGTGCACCTCTGCTTTCCCATAACGCAGCCATAGGGTACTGCGGCGGATACAGATGCCGCCGAAACCCTGAAAGTTAGAAGACC